>OY856409.1:1899597364-1900797364 GCA_963693085.1 Alisma plantago-aquatica | reverse complement strand
CAGTCAGTAAGAGGATTACTTGTAGGACATCTTGTGTCTCTACTATTATAGCTCACCAGGGTAAACTGGTCCTTCGCTATTCTAGAGTTACAGTGACGTTCTGTACTCTCTTCATCATCAGGAGATTTCATGTTTATCTCCACTGATACGGATATCTATGTTTTCTTCGTCATCAGGAGGTTTCATGTTTACCTACTACTGATACGGTATGGGATTGTAGTGAAGGATTGACGGATTACATATCTACATCAATTTCCTACACTAGGATGTAAGGTTCTACACATCCATATACCCCACATACTCACTAGTATGTGATCCAGGAGTTCCCTTAGGAAAACCTATTTCACCATCATTTGATCTCTGACAATGATGGGTCTATGATCAGGGCTCTACATTATACTTGATTAGTTAGGTACATTCAATATTCTTTTAACATCATACATGGTTCTTCAAACAATAACATTAGCATAACAACTATAAATGAGAATACTAAAATGTAGCAAGCCTAACTCTTTTCAATCATCAGTTCTCAATCATCTCACCACAAGTCATCTGTTAAGCATGACCTTGATGGTATTTATGGCTCTTACAGCCCATAAATCTCAATAGATGTCACTAGCAGTGCATCAAGATATTTCACTTATTCATAAAGCTTAAGACATGCTTTCAATGAATATAGTATTATAATCCATACCCGGATATGATCATCATCTCATAACAACCTGCAAGGTTAATTCAACTGGTAATAGTAAATAATTCATCAATCAGGGTTTACTTATTCATCTTTCATGTCACCACCCTAGAATTAGGGTTTACTATTCACTCCATGGTGAATTGTACTCATTACATCATCATGTATGAGAAACATCATCATTAAAGCTCTTAAGTAAGATTAAGATTCACTAGTTATCATAATTAGGGTTTCCATGATCTTACATAGGTGGATCATTCCCTACTCATGTACATTCATGTGTATTGAAAGTATCTTACTTAAGTTTCCACCATAAAAGGGTACTTTCTCTCTCTTAGGATACTTTCTCTCTCCTCTTACTAGTAGATGGTGATAACACCACTCTAGATCAGGTTGGATTAAGTCCTCATTGACTAACATAAGCCAAAACATCACTATCATGTGATTAGGGTTTGATTAAAACAAGGTTTTACTCCATTAAACCCCTCAAGGGTATTTTGGTAATTTACCTCATGATCACCATCATGGTTCAACTCATTAATCACTTAGTCCCTTAATGACCTAGGTTACCATTAGGGTTTAGATTAGATCATCATTGAATCAATTACATCATCAATTGATTAAGTACAAACCACCTTGAACACCTTCAAACGGTTTCAACCTTCAACCACCAAACGGTCTTGAGACCGTTTGGTTTCAAACGGTCTTGAGACCATTTGCCTTCAAACGGTCTTGAGACCGTTTGACCTCAAACAGTCTTGAGACCGTTTGGGTGCGTTGACCGTTTTGACTTTCAAACCGTTTGAAGCTCATGCGGGTTGAAACCGTTTGATCAAATCAACTTGAGATCGATTGGACCAAACGACCTTGAGATCGTTTGAGCCCAAATGGTCTTGAGACCGTTTGGCCTCAAACGGTCTTGAGACCGTTTGGATCCAAACGGTCTTGAGACCGTTTGGTCCAAATGGGCTCAAACCGTTTGGACCTCCAAAGTGGTTCAAAAGTTACAATTAGTCATGGTTAAGTATGTTGAAGCCCTCAATTGGCCAAAGCCATATTAACCACTTATAAATTGAGTCAATTAGGATGAACCTCAATCACTTGGACACCAAATTAACCCTCAATTGAAAGTCAATTAGGGTTAAGTCCATCTCTCTTAGGGTTTCAAATCGGATGGTCATCAATATTCAACAATGTGAATCAATTCAAGGTTGAACCTATCAATTGACCTCCAATTGGGCCCAAACTTGGCCCAAACGGTCTTGAGATCGTTTGGATGACCTCCAAACGGTCTTGAGACTGTTATCCAAAGTTTGACCAAAAACCAAGTCGGTTGGTTTAGGGTTGAACTCCAATTAGGTCTAAAAATCAGTATTTTTATCAATTCATCAACGTATTGCAATTGGACCTTCAAACCATTAGATTATCTCAACCCTAGACCTCCAAACGGTCTTGGGTTGTGCCCAAACGGTCTTGAGACCGTTTGGAAGAACCCCCAAATGGTCTTGAGACCGTTTGGGTCCTTCAACCCAAAACTCAACAAGATCTATGCTTTAAAACATTAATTTCAACCCGATTAGGGTTAGGATGTTGAAGTGCCTTCAACTCTCAATTGGTTAAGAATTAATCTTTGATTCTTTGCAGGAATAAAATTCAACATATTACCAACAGACCCTCAAACATTCGTCCCTTGGTCAACCCTATCAAACGGTCTTGAGACCGTTTCAATCCAAACGGTCTTGCAAGACCGTTTGAGAACAAACGGTTTGAAACCGTTTGACCTTAAACGGTTTGCAACCGTTTGGACCAAAAGGGTCCAAGGTCGTTTGATAAAGTAGCATAGGAATTCACGCCCATCATCTTCAACCTTGGTTAAGGTCGGTTATTCCACCGTTTTGCTTGTAAAAGTGCAAGGAAGAAGGGAGGTAAAAGAAGAAGTATCATGCTAATTTGCAAGAACTAAGTATGCATATAAAGCAAAGAGTTTAGAGTTATAAAACCCACCTAAAGGTCGTTCCTTGAGCTCCAAGCTTTCAAGCTCCAAGCTTTAATGGCGTCTTTGAGCTCCACAGGTTTGGCCAAGGTGAATTCTCCAAGGAAACGTTGGAAAGGAAAGGCTAGAAAGATAGAGCTAGGTGAGCTAGCCATGAATCTAACCTTGAAAATGAGTTTCCTCCATGAATTCAAGCAAAAGGGATGATCTAAACTTACCTAGAACCCTTGGTCATCCCTCTCTGCTCCAGAGCTAGCCTTGGTCGGTTGAGAAAGAAGAGAAGAAGTGAAGGAAATGAAAGGTTCGTTCACTTGTTACAAGGAAAGGGCTTATATACTTCAGGCCTTTTTATACCATAAGGACCTCTAAAGTATAGAATTTACATCTAAGTACCCCCTTGCTCAAGGCACGTCCAAACTCATCTAAACTTATGCAAAGCTCATGAAATCTCAAGATCTAAGGGTAAAGAAAGCCAACCTTCAACTACGGTACATACATGAAAGGTCTCCATACCCATATTAGGTGACTTTCACTACAAAGATCTCTTTTCTTATCTGATTATTCATTGACGTCCCCTTTTTATAATTTCTACTCTAAATGATGGAAAAAGTTATAAAAGATGTTCTAGAAAGTGAATTTTACAAATTACACCCCTCAATTTGGGTAAATTGCACTTTACTCCAAATTAGGGTTTTTAAGCACAAGGATCATTCCACAAGCTGCATCTTGATGCCCAAGCTTGGAAAATCCTTCTTACTTCATCATATTTACTCATATGATGTCTTATTATCATAAGAACATCTTAACCTGTGAACATTGCAAGTTAACCCCTTTAACTGGGTAATTTGCACATAGGTCCCTGCACTACAAAACAATGCTACAACTTTACATATAAAGGAGCAAAATTGAAAGTAAATGTTCATGAGGAACTTAATTACATGCCAGGGAGTATTCACAAGTATATAATTACATATTTAGACAAAACTTCTAGGGTTAGGTTATAACCCAGGTCAGGGATGTTACAAATTATCCACCCCTTCACAAGGATTTCGTCCCCGAAATCGATAAAACGTATTAGGAGAAAAGAACAGGGTATTTCCTTCTCATCTCATCCTCTAGTTCCCAAGTGGCTTCTTCAACACCACGATGGTTCCAGAGGACTTTCACGAGGCTTATATCTTTCTTCTTTAACTTTTTAGTTCTGTTATCAAGGATTGACACTGGTCCCTCCTCATATGTTATATCATCATTCAATTCTATTTCCATTGGTTGTAGAACTGACTCGGTGTCTGGGTGACATTTCCTCAGCATGGAAATGTGAAACACATGATGTAACTTCTGCAACTCTTGAGGTAACTCTAGTCTATAGGCCACCTTTCCAACTCTCTCAACAATTGGATAAGGTCCCATAAATCTAGGAGCTAACTTTCCTTTTCTTCCAAAACGAAGGACTCCTTTCCAAGGTGAGACCTTGAGATACACTCTGTCTCCAACCTGGAACTCTAGGGGTCTACGACGTTTATCAGCATACGACTTCTGCCTATCCTGTGTAATCTTAAGCTGTTGCTGTATAACTTTAATCTTCTCTGTAGTTTGCTGCACAAGATCAGGACCTAACAACTGGTGCTCACCAGTCTCATACCAACACAAGGGTGATCTACAACGTCTACCATACAAAGCTTCATAGGGTGCCATATCAATACTATGTTGATAGCTATTGTTATAGGCAAACTCTATCAAGTTCAGATGTAGATCCCAACTCCCGGTAAACTGGAGAACACATGCTCTCAACAGGTCTTCCAAGGTCTGTATAGTCCTTTCCGACTGTCCATCAGTCTGTGGGTGAAAGGCTGTACTAAACCTTAGTTTTGTGCCTAAGTCTCTGTGTAACTGCTCCCAAAAGCGACTTGTAAATTGGGGACCTCTGTCAGAAACTATTGTGACAGGAACTCCGTGCAAATGCACTATTTCTTGTACATACAACTGTGATAACCTTTCAGCAGAATAGGTTGTTTTGACAGGTAGGAAATGTGTTGTCTTTGTCAACCTATCAACAACTACCCAAGTGGAATCATGTCCTTTGTTTGTCCTGGGTAGGCCAACAACAAAGTCCATGGTCACATGGTCCCACTTCCATTGTGGTATGGGTAAGGGTTGCATTGTTTCTGCAGGTTTCTGGTGCTCAGCCTTGACCTGCTGACATACAGAACACCTTAGAACAAACTCAGCTACATCCTTCTTCATCCCAGGCCACCAATACATATCCTTCAAGTTTCGATACATCTTGGTGCTCCCTGGATGCATGGCATACATTGAAGAATGAGCTTCCTCCAGAATTATCTTCCTCAGGTTATCTACATCTGGTACTATCATCCTCCCATGATAGCATGCCACCTGGTCATCTGAGTCATGGAAACCATCTCGCTTCTCATTTCCATACTCAGATCTAATCTGCTGAACTGCAGCATCAACATGTTGTGCCTCCTTAAACTGTTCTCTTAGGGTAGGTTTAATCTGCATCTCAGCTATCAACCCGGCTAACAATGACACTTTCAAATGTACATTGTTTTGCCTTAAAGAGATAAGCATATCTCTCCTAGAGCATACTAAAGAGTTTAGTTGTGCTCTATCCATGGTTGATGTTGCTGATTTCCTACTCAAGGCATCTGCAACAACATTGGCCTTGCCCGGATGGTAATCAATTGTACAGTCGTAGTCCTTGATTAACTCCATCCAGCGACGTTGCCTCATGTTAAGTTCATGCTGAGAGAAGATATACTTAAGGTTCTTGTGGTCTGTGAAAATCTGGAAGGTTTCTCCGTAGAGATAATGTCTCCAGATCTTCAAAGCATGGACCACAACAGCTAACTCTAGATCGTGTGTCAGATAATTCTCCTCGTGTTTCTTAAGCTGCCGGGAAGCAAAAGAAATCACCTGTTTATCCTGCATCAACACACATCCAAGTCCATTCTTGGAGGCATCACAGAAGACTACATATCCTTTTCCTTGTTTAGGTAGCACAAGCACATGTGTACTTGTCAACCTCTCCTTCAACAACTAGAAAGACTGTTGACACTTATCACTCCAAGAAAAAGGAGCATCTTTCTGGGTTAACTCGGTCAAAGGTAAGGCTATAGAACTGAAATTCTTAATAAACCTTTGATAATAACCAGCTAACCCCAAGAAACTTCTAATTTCCGTTGGTGTCTTCGGTTGTTCCCACTGTAGAACAGATTCCACCTTTACAGGGTCAACACGAATTCCTGAGGCAGATATCACATGTCCAAGAAAAGATACCTCCGGCAGCCAGAACTCACACTTGCTAAATTTAGCGTATAGCTTGTGTTCTCGTAGTAAGGTCAGAGCTTGGCGAAGGTGCTTCTCATGCTGCTGAGCATCCTTACTATAAATCAGTATGTCATCTATGAAGACGACAACACACTGATCAAGGAAGGGTCGAAAAACTCTATTCATGAGTTCCATGAATGCAACTGGTGCATTGGTTAGTCCATACGACATAACCGTGAACTCATAGTGACCATATCTTGTCCTAAAGGCAGACTTGGATATGTCACTGTCCTTAATGTGGAGTTGATGATATCCAGACCTTAAGTCTATCTTGGAAAAGACCGTTGCACCACGCAACTGGTCAAAAAGATCATCAATCCCCGGCAAAGGGTACTTGTTCTTTATTGTTACTTTATTGAGTTGTCTATAGTCAATGCACAACCGCATTGATCCATCTTTCTTTTTAACAAACAAAACCGGAGCACCCCAAGGTGAAGTGCTTGGTCGGATAAAACCTTTCTCAAGTAACTCTTGAAGCTGTTTCTTGAGTTCTGCCATTTCGGCAGGCGCCATCCTATAAGGAGTCTGGGCTATAGGTTTTGTATCTGGGACTAAATTGATTTCAAAATAAATTTCCCGAGGTGGTGGTATACCAGAAAGTTCTTCAGGAAACACATCCTCGAATTCCCTGACTATGGGAACTTCAGCAGGATTGGAACTTTCCTTGGTAACATCTACCACATGGGCCAAGAATGCATAACATCCTTGCCTCATCAACTTATCAGCAACCATAGCTGATACAAGACAAGTGGGCATAATCTTTGTTTCTCCTTGAAAGATCCATGTGTTGCTTTCATCAGCAAACACTGCCAACTTGGACTCACAATCCAAGACAACTCGATACCTTTCCAAGGTATCCATCCCTAGGATTACATCAAATCCTTGCATATCAAGCAGTATAAGGTCCACTTGAATGCGATGTTTAGAAAAGAAGAGGATGCAGGGAGAGCATACCTCCTGCAAAACAGCAGACCCACTCAACGGAGTCTCCAACAACAACCTATCTGCCCTATGACTAGCTGTCATATTGCAGTTGCGAATCACTCTTCGAGTGATGAAAGAGTGCGTAGCACCAGGGTCAATCAGAACAGATATTACACAAGGTTTAGACATATCAGAACATAAAAGTTCCATCTGACCTGTCACCACTTGTGGATCGACCACTGCCTCTGGTGGGTTCATAGCATAGAACCTCACTGTCGCCTGGTGTTGAGGTGGTGCTGATGATCCAGCTTGAGACGCTTGTCCACGTCCTCGAGCTGCTCCTTGAGATTGCATTCTCTGAGATCCTTGTTGATTCTGTCTCGGAGGCTGTGTCACACTGACATGCTTAGATCGACAGTCCTTCATCAAGTGTCCCACTTTACCACAGTTGTAGCAGCTTCTCTCCAGTTGTTGTGGTCTGGGTGGCCCAGTAACTGACATTGATGCAGAACTCTGAGTCTCCTGAGGTGGTTGTCTTTGTCCTCTACCTCTACTTGGAGACCACTGAGTCTGAGAACTAGATCTAGGTGGTGGAGGGTTAGGTGCAGATGATCTAGGCTTCTTAAAGTCCCTAGATGAAGAACCCTGAAACTGTGGATATCTTTTCTAAGTTTGCCTCTTCTCAACCACAGATCTCTCTATCCTTCGGACTGACTCAACGAAGGTAGAGAATCTCTCTCGGTTTTCTAAGGCAGAGACAGGGGTAGTCATGTCAGCATTCAAACCCCTCTCGAATCTCCTAATTCTTTCTTCTTCTGTGGCAGCCATGTCCGGACAAAACCGCAACAACTCCATGAACTTAGCTTCATACTCGCTAATGTTCATTACTCCCTGCCACAGTCTCTCAAATTGAGAGATATTCTCGTCTAGGAAGGTCTTTGGGAAATATATATGAACAAATTTCCGCCAAAAGTCTTCCCACAAGATCTCCATTCCAGGTCTCTTCTGCTCTTCCATTGTCCACCAATGACCAGTGCTTCCTTTGAGAAGATAGACAACATGTCTAACCTTCTCAGCTTCAGGGATATTGAGGATCCTGAAAGCCTTCTCCAACTCCATCAACCACATATCAGCATCTGCGGGGTCAGCAGTCCCAAGGTACTCGGTATCTCCGACACGACATAGTCGCTCGAACGTCTTACCGATACCTTGTCCTTCAGGCTAGGATGGTGCCCTAGGTGCAGGCATAGGCATCCTGTCGGTTATGTGTGTCATGGCAGTCATAAACTGCCCGAACATCGTTTGTACTGCTGGGTTACCCATGTCAGCTGGGTCAAACTGGGGTGGCTCCCTGAGTGGCTCAGGTGCAGGCTGTTCTATTTCTGGAACCCTTGCACCGCCTCGAGGTGCACTAGCACTACTCTCTGCCACGTACTCATCTTGTGGCTCAGCCATCCTTATGTATCTTCTTCTCCTGAGGAGCAGAAGATTCTATTAGATAAGGAAGGAATACTAGAGATAGACTCGACTTCCTAAGTCCTATGCCTTTGTAGACTCGGCGAACCTGGAGCTCTGATACCACTTAATTGTGGGATCCGATCTCCAAACCACGAAATTAATCACGATTTAAACTTGAGCGGAAACAATCGATAATCAGCGGAAGACAAAAATCACGGGAAATTAAAAATTTTCAAGATAAGAGCTTGACACCACAAACCTTTTCCATAGAAAAAGGATTTAAACTGTATACATCTCTGTCAAATTACTTCTTGAGTAATTATATACAACATGATACAAAATCTCAAGAAATCATGACCAAAACACTCAAAGACCTGAGAGTACAGAGGACACATAGGACTGACTCTAACTACACCACATAGCAGGCTGAATCTCCACCTGAGATTTACTGCTGCTCCTGGTGCAGCTGCTGCTGGGATTGGTCACCTTTAGACCGGTTCCTCCGTCTTCGACGACCACCTAAAAAGTTGAAGTCTATGGGGTGAGACAATTATACATAATTGCCCCAGCGAGAGTTATAACTCTCCACTAGAAGCTTTATTATAACATCAAAGAATATCTTAAGCAGTAAAGCTTTCAAAGTATTCAATAGCAGTTGCAGCTATAAACAAGAGCTCAACATTTATGAGACATGAAGAATATAAGCACTATTACAGTGTATCATCAATCAACTAATTCGTAGTTATCTCTAACATGTATACTACGCAGTTGATTATGTTTTACAAACAATATTATGCCCTGTGGAGATGAGGCATACCACTCATACTCCAACTGATTGCTAAGAAGTCACATCAGTATCATACATAGGTCATTAAGAGAGCCGGATTCTCATGACCTTCACCTTCCTCAGTCAGTAAGAGGATTACTTGTAGGACATCTTGTGTCTCTACTATTATAGCTCACCAGGGTAAACTGGTCCTTCGCTATTCTAGAGTTACAGTGACGTTCTATACTCTCTTCTTCATCAGGAGATTTCATGTTTATCTCCACTGATACGGATATCTATGTTTTCTTCGTCATCAGGAGGTTTCATGTTTACCTACTACTGATACGGTATGGGATTGTAGTGAAGGATTGACGGATTACATATCTACATCAATTTCCTACACTAGGATGTAAGGTTCTACACATCCATATACCCCACATACTCACTAGTATGTGATCCAGGAGTTCCCTTAGGAAAACCTGTTTCACCATCATTTGATCTCTGACAATGATGGGTCTATGATCAGGGCTCTACATTATACTTGATTAGTTAGGTACATTCAGTATTCTTTTAACATCATACATGGTTCTTCAA
The DNA here is from genome assembly GCA_963693085.1 of Alisma plantago-aquatica. Taxonomy (NCBI): domain Eukaryota; kingdom Viridiplantae; phylum Streptophyta; class Magnoliopsida; order Alismatales; family Alismataceae; genus Alisma; species Alisma plantago-aquatica. Next base: position 1,900,787,590 of record OY856409.1, on the reverse strand, counting down.
ACAATAACATTAGCATAACAACTATAAATGAGAATACTAAAATGTAGAAAGCCTAACTCTTTTCAATCATCAGTTCTCAATCATCTCACCACAAGTCATTTGTTAAGCATGACCTTGATGGTATTTATGGCTCTTACAGCCCATAAATCTCAATAGATGTCACTAGCAGTGCATCAAGATATTTCACTTATTCATAAAGCTTAAGACATGCTTTCAATGAATATAGTATTATAATCCATACCTGGATATGATCATCATCTCATAACAACCTACAAGGTTAATTCAACTGGTAATAGTAAACAATTCATCAATCAGGGTTTACTTATTCATCTTTCATGTCACCACCCTAGAATTAGGGTTTACTATTCACTCTATGGTGAATTGTACTCATTACATCATCATGTATGAGAAACATCATCATTAAAGCTCTTAAGTAAGATTAAGATTCACTAGTTATCATAATTAGGGTTTCCATGATCTCACATAGGTGGATCATTCCCTACTCATGTACATTCATGTGTATTGAAAGTATCTTACTTAAGTTTCCACCATAAAAGGGTACTTTCTCTCTCTTAGGATACTTTCTCTCTCCTCTTACTAGTAGATGGTGATAACCACTCTAGATCAGGTTGGGTTAAGTCCTCATTGACTAACATAAGCCAAAACATCACTATCATGTGATTAGGGTTTGATTAAAACAAGGTTTTACTCCATTAAACCCCTCAAGGGTATTTTGGTAATTTACCTCATGATCACCATCATGGTTCAACTCATTAATCACTTAGTCCCTTAATGACATAGGTTACCATTAGGGTTTAGATTAGATCATCATTGAATCAATTACATCATCAATTGATTAAGTACAAACCACCTTGAACACCTTCAAACGGTTTCAACCTTCAACCACCAAACGGTATTGAGACCATTTGGTTTCAAACGGTCTTGAGACCTTTTGCCTTCAAACGGTCTTGAGACCGTTTGACCTCAAACGGTCTTGAGACCGTTTGACCTCAAACGGTCTTGAGACCGTTTGACCTCAAACGGTCTTGAGACCGTTTGGGTGCGTTGACCGTTTTGACTTTCAAACCGTTTGAAGCTCATGCGGTTTGAAACCGTTTGATCAAATCAACTTGAGATCGATTGGACCAAACAACCTTGAGATCATTTGAGCCCAAACGGTCTTGAGACCGTTTGGTCCAAATGGGCTCAAACCGTTTGGACCTCCAAAGTGGTTCAAAAGTTACAATTAGTCATGGTTAAGTATGTTGAAGCCCTCAATTGGCCAAAGCCATATTAACCACTTATAAATTGAGTCAATTAGTATGAACCTCAATCACTTGGACACCAAATTAACCCTCAATTGTAAGTCAATTAGGGTTAAGTCCATCTCACTTAGGGTTTCAAATCGGATGGTCATCAATATTCAACAATGTGAATCAATTCAAGGTTGAACCTATCAATTGACCTCCAATTGGGCCCAAACTTGGCCCAAATGGTCTTGAGATCGTTTGGATGACCTCCAAACGGTCTTGAGACCGTTTTCCCAAAGTTTGACCAAAAACCAAGTCGGTTGGTTTAGGGTTGAACTCCAATTAGGTCTAAAAATCAGTATTTTTATCAAGTCATCAACTTATTGCAATTGGACCTTCAAACCATTAGATTATCTCAACCCTAGACCTCCAAACGGTCTTGGGTTGTGCCCAAACGGTCTTGAGACCGTTTGGAAGAACCCCCAAACAGCTTGAGACCGTTTGGGTCCTTCAACCCAAAACTCAACAAGATCTATGCTTTAAAACAGTAATTTCAACCCGATTAGGGTTTGGATGTTGAAGTGCCTTCAACTCTCAATTGGTTAAGAATTAATCTTTGATTCTTTGCAGGAATAAAATTCAACATATTACCAACAGACCCTCAAACGGTCGTCCCTTGGTCAACCCTATCAAACGGTCTTGAGACCGTTTCAATCCAAACGGTCTTGCAAGACCGTTTGAGAGCAAACGGTTTGAAACCGTTTGACCTTAAACGGTTTGCAACCGTTTGGACCAAAAGGGTCCAAGGTCGTTTGATAAAGTAGCATAGGAATTCACACCCATCATCTTCAACCTTGGTTAAGGTCGGTTATTCCACCGTTTTGCTTGCAAAAGTGCAAGGAAGAAGGGAGGTAAAAGAAGAAGTATCATGCTAATTTGCAAGAACTAAGTATGCATATAAAGCAAAGAGTTTAGAGTTATAAAACCCACCTAAAGGTCGTTCCTTGAGCTCCAAGCTTTCAAGCTCCAAGCTTTAATGGCATCTTTGTGCTCCACAGGTTCGGCCAAGGTGAATTCTCCAAGGAAACGTTGGAAAGGAAAGGCTAGAAAGATAGAGCTAGGTGAGCTAGCCATGAATCTAACCTTGAAAACGAGTTTCCTCCATGAATTCAAGCAAAAGGGATGATCTAAACTTACCTAGAACCCTTGGTCGTCCCTCTCTGCTCCAGATCTAGCCTTGGTCGGTTGAGAAAGAAGAGAAGAAGTGAAGGAAATGAAAGGTTCGTTCACTTGTTACAAGGAAAGGGCTTATATACTTCAGGCCTTTTTATACCATAAGGACCTCTAAAGTATAGAATTTACATCTAAGTACCCCCTTGCTCAAGTCACGTCCAAACTCATCTAAACTTATGCAAAGCTCATGAAATCTCAAGATCTAAGGGTAAAGAAAGCCAACCTTCAACTAGGGTACATACATGAAAGGTCTCCATACCCATATTAGGTGACTTTCACTACAAAGATCTCTTTTCTTATCTGATTATTCATTGACGTCCCCTTTTTATCATTTCTACTCTAAATGATGGCAAAAGTTATAAAAGATGTTCTAGAAAGTGAATTTTACAAATTACTCCCCTCAATTTGGGTAAATTGCACTTTACTCCAAATTAGGGTTTTTAAGCACAAGGATCATTCCACAAGCTGCATCTTGATGCCCAAGCTTGGAAAATCCTTCTTACTTCATCATATTTACTCATATGATGTCTTATTATCATAAGAACCTCTTAACCTGTGAACATTGCAAGTTAACCCCTTTAACTGGGTAATTTGCACATAGGTCCCTGCACTACAAAACAATGCTACAACTTTACATATAAAGGAGCAAAATTGAAAGTAAATGTTCCTGAGGAACTTAATTACATGCCAGGGAGTATTCACAAGTATATAATTAAATATTTAGACAAAACTTCTAGGGTTAGGTTATAACCCATGTCAGGGATGTTACATTTATCATCTTTACCAGTATGAAAATTAATCAAAGGTAGAAGTTTAGATCTGACCCTAATCATGTAATTGAATAACCAAGAAAAGTTAGGTGATTCTTGAATATACCATATAGAATTGAACAAAATTTTGACATATCCTTGCTCTTTCTTACACCAAGACCTCCTTTAGTCTTAGGTAATGTAACAACACTTCATTTAACTAAATGAAGATTTCTTTTGCACTAAGACTGACCCCGGAGAAAATCTCTACAAACTTTACCAATCTCATCAAGAACCGAACTAGGATGGGGAAAGAGAACGCCGATAAGAGATACATTACAAAAAAAGTGGATTTGACAAGCTTGAGCCTACCAGCCACAGACAAAGACTTAGATTTCCAGTATTTCAATATGAGCTGAATTCTATTAATAGTATTAGAGCAATTCTTCTTCTTCAACTTACCTTTGAATAAAGGGAGACCAAGATATCTTGAAATAAAGAAGGATCCTTGTGCTATGCCCAAAATAAATCCAATTTCAACACTTTTAGAACTTATACTGAAAATGATACTCATGGGGACAACAAAGTAAACGTCCTAACCTCATGAAAATTTAAGAAACTTTAGAAGAAATAGTGCTAGGATTAGAACTCAGAGAGAAACTAGGAAAAATAGGAACATGTGTTGAGCGGATAAAACATTTCCCTTTGACCTTAGATGTAAGGTTTGCATTATGTTGAACACCAACTGGTGATTTAGATAGAGATTTTTGTTATAATTAATAACTTGCTATTTTGGAACAATAGATACAGAAGAAGAAATCCCAGCAATAACTATAGCAGAAATAGCAGATCTGATGCATTACCACCAGGTAGATCCACCAAACCTTTCAACATTGGAGAGAAAGGAGAGGCATAAAGGTTGTCATTGTAAGCTTCTCATTCACCTTTCTTCATCCATAATGAACTTGGCTGGTGAGACAGAGGTTGACGGTAGAGAATTGCCCCTTGAATCGCATGGTCAGTCCTCAATATTTCACATATTGGCCCGAATTATGTTTAACCTAAACCAAAAACAATCACTCTCAATAATTGGAAAGAACGCACATCATGTTGCCCTGTTGTTGTTGGATTTTCAGAAATGTACATAACAACTTTGTTAATTATATCCACAAAATGCTATCTGTTTATCTTTATGGGCAGCAAAAGTTAGGACAAGATTGCCTGAAGCCAAGAACACCTACTATGGTGGCTGAGGAGCAACATTTATGTTGCCATAGATGTTCCTCCTTACAGGGGTTAGTTTTTCTAATTTCCCTCCTCAACACATTGCACTAAACACCTGAATTATCTATATAGAGAATTGTAGTGCTCACCCCTAGTACTGGCACCATATACGCTGCGACCCCGACCTGACCTGACCCCCGAAGACTCTCCCTCTCCGAAATCATTTTCTTAGAATCATTTTTCCTTGGCCGCCGAACTATGGCCTTCCATCATTATACAAATTCTCTCTCTGAAACTGCAACCTATTGCTTCTAGATTTGATGCTAAATCCATGTCCACCTCCGGACTCTTTGAAATTAGCAGTGCAAGCATGGAGATCCCTGCTCAATCGGGCAAGCAGAGGACATGCACAGTCACAGATTAAGAGGAAGTAGACTCCTTGTAGGTGTGTTTTGTAGGAATATGTACTTGACCTCATTGACAGCAATGGCATGGCCGCTGTGATCAACTTTTGGGATGTATTGGTCCATATTGACCGGTGTTCCAAGCAGAACCATTACTGTTGCAAAGAAAAAGAAACAATCTTGTCTGTCACCTACAACCCACATATTGTGTCCAAGTCATTCTAATTTGGAGCTGATATGTGTGCCCCTTCACCTAGAAACCATGATCTAACATCCATGAACTGTTGTTAACATAACTCATCTACTTTTGCCGATATCTGCAACAAGATTGTTATGTTATTTTCAGTTCCCCCAAGTTCTATGTATCAAGAAGGAAAGAGCACGCATACATGAAAGTAACAGTCGAAATAAATGACATTTCATAATAGCTAATGATGTCCTTTTTAGAATCTAAATGTAGGATGGAGTATCAGTAATCCATCACCCAACATATACCTTGTAATCCTATCTTTTCATACATCCGACCACTTGGTCAGTATGTGCTAGATAGAGTTCTGGAGATTGAGAATACCTACTACTGTGGACAAAAAATTATCCCGTTTCCTCCTCTCTCAACTAATTGATTTGTCACAGACAACTATTTTGGACTAACTTTTCAACTGTTTTGGATTGACAGTACAAGAAGTTTGATGGGTGCTGTAGGCAATTCACCATTTTGTGTTTGTGGATAAGAGGACGATCACTAGAGGTAGTACACATGAAAGGATCAGATCTTTAGATAGATGGGTAGTCCAATTTCTTTTGTATATTAAGAAATCATTATTATAGACAATACATAACATTCTAATATTAATAGAAAGTCAGATATGCCCACTTATACAATGGCGATCTAAGAGTTTCAACATCTCCTTATATATAATAGTGGTTGTACACTCCACAGAAATTTCTATTTTTGGTAATGTTTAGGTTGCTCCTCAACCTGTCAACTCATAAAGCATCCATTTGGTGATCGTATCATCTTTTTTCATTTCCCATTCTCTTTTAGTTCGACGAAATGATACCTGTATTTGGAAGTTTTGACAATGGTAGGATTAATGTTTATAATATTGATTATTTTCATCGTTATTTTATACACATGACTTAGTATTATCCTAAAGTGGAAAATGGGATTAGATAAATTGTAGATAAGATCTTTTTAACTGAGCTTCCTTGTTTCTTCTCAACTCATATATTGGCATTTCATTGTCCTCTTAAAATCTTTTTGTTTATTATTTGAAAATTGAAATTTAAAATTTCTAACAATTGAATGGTTGGCTGATTTGTATTATTTATATTGACAGGGTAGAATTTCTTCCAAAGATGGATTTGGACGCTCAATACACCTTAGATTTGGCCAAAATCAGATGATAAGGGTATGTTCATTTGTGTAGTATGTATTAATTTATTTACCAACCTTTTAATTTCTATTAATGTAACAATTTGTGTGACTTTTAGGATCACAATACTCAATGAGCTAATCATATGAGGTCTGGCTTTGGTGAAGAGAATCATACCATTTAAAGGACTTTGATGACATTATAGCTCTTAGGATGCAAATTTTATATTTATCAAAAATGTTTCAGACATGAGATGTTGATTGTTATCAACATAAAATTTTATATTTTTTCATGTATATCTATTAACATTGATCATGCAATGTATGGATAATATTTTTGTTTTAATAATAAATGTTGGTTTGTGGTGATTCTAGATTCTTGTGTGTTATTTTGGTGTGTAAATGTTCTTTTGATGTCATGTGATTTTTATGAAATATTGATTGAAATTTATATACAAAATTTTCATCTAAAATTTCATATTTTCTAGAGTAATAATTACATAAAAGTTAAAAAATCAAACAATAATAAATAAAATTATGTCCACTAATCCCTCATAATAACATTGATGAAGGACTTCAGTTTCCTCAAAAATGTATTACGAAGACCAAATTGACCACCACAATTGTATTCATAAGGACCATATCGGTCCTAAAAAATAATATTAATGTAGACAACAACCCCTCAAAAATGCATTTTTCAAGGCGTCAAGTCCCTCAAAAATGTATTTATGAGAATTAACCAAGCCCTCAAAAATGTTTTCTTGAAGGCTAAATAGTCTCTCAGTATAACATTTTTGAGGGTCAACTGGTCCTTAACAACTTTATTTTTTAGGGTCACTCATATTTGTCACGTGGGTTCTCTTCACGGACCATTTGTGAGGGTCGGGCCCACAACCGTTCCTTTTTGTGTGGCCATGTAGAGAGGAGTTTGTCACGGGATTGATCTGTGAAGGATGACCATTTTTTTAGTAGTTCCATTGGGGCTGGTTCAGGCTGAAATGTCATGGAGCCCACACCTGTCCCCTGTCCATATCTCTTTGTGTTCTCAACATGCATTCTCATTCCTTTGATCTCCTCTTTTGTCCACAAGTCCTTAGCACCGACATGAGATTTATGGATAAGAGGTTCTTCTCTTTAAATATGTGTACACACATTGAATCAATTCAATTAATCATCTAGCATTTGGATCCCCGTAAGTCCATGATTGATACTTAGTTTTAGAATGACACATCTTGTGGATCATTGTTCAACCATTTGGATCCCCGCAAGTCCGTAATGATACGAGAGTCATAAGTACTAAAACTGTTATAGATATAAGGATATTGAAATTAAAGTATACATCAATTAACCTCTAGCACTATAAACATGACATCAACATACTTAATTTTGACATAAGACACCTAGTGATTCATAAATAAATAAATTTACCATAAGTATTCTTGAGATAGTATATTGTATATCGGACTCCTAGAATTAGGGTCATGCCATGTTGTATGTAGCTAATAGAATCATATTGTAGTTTTACGAACCTCCTCCATCCCTACATGTAAAAACTACTTGTTTGCTTAACATATAATGTACCTTTTCTACTTCATTTGTTCATATGATGTAACATTGATGTTTCATTGAGAGCGCCATCTTCAGCCTCACATCGAGACATGTGGTCTGAAATTCCATCTCTTTGTAGATTCACTATATGAGCATTTCCATTGTTCACGATCCCAGTAAACACACAATGATTCATGGTTAACCGCCATTTTATTTCAACAAAGCTCGCCTAGTTTTGTAACTTTCAAACAACTTGTAAAAAGTTAATAATATCAAGTAGAACACTCCATTTCTAGCATGATGGATCTTTCTTGATAAACTAGAAAGAGTGATCTCAAATAGTGGAAACGAATGGACATAAATAAAAGGGAAGTGGGATCAGCACACCCCACCCCTAATTCGAACACTAAAACATTTTTTTTCTAACCCATGATGTGCAATACAACATTGGTAGAGCTTACCTCTATATGTACAAGGATTTTCCTATACACACTCAAAATTGATATTTTTTATTGTAAATAATATGTTTTTCAATTCAAGAGAAGAAAAAAGTAGAAGCATCGGGTGTAACGCATTTAGGGGCAGAGGCAGGGGGTACTAGGGTTGAAGCCCCCTCCCTCAAAGAATAATAGTTATATAATACTATGATACCATGTACCGATTATTTTTTTGTATATATACTTTGTTATAACATACATATTCAGAAAATTCAATTTCTTGTTTTAACCAATTTTATCATTCTTAGTTGTCAATATCACTCTTCTTTGACATTTTTTCTTTATCTCCATCACAAATCATAAAATTATAGTCTTATTATAGATACTATTAAATATTATGTCAGGACATTCACTTAATATATGTTACTTCCAGTTGTTCCCCTATTTAACTTAATATTATAATTTCATATCAATGTACATTACATAAGGAAAAAATAGAATAGGGAAAACATAATACTAATATTCTTTGACATAATACTAATATTATTTTATCACATAATACTAATAATCATTGGCATAATACTAATATTCTTTTATTACATAATACTAATATTCTTTGTCAAGGCAAAAATAGAATAGTGAAAACATGTGAAGTGTCTGATAAGAATAAAAAAAGAGTAGATCATTTACTAGATTTCATTTACATTAAATAAAGATATTAAAAGAAGGGTGATAGTAAAAACAAACTTATCAAAAAAATAATATTCATTATTTCTTTTCACTCCTTTGACAATTTTAATATAAAAAGAAATATAAATGCATTTTTTCTTCATTATGTTCCATTTCTATTTTTCACCTTTTTTCTTTATCATTTTTTTGCAACTCAACAAATACTTTTATTTCTTTAGTATTCATTATTCACTACAAAAATGAAGCATTTTCTTCACAAACTCAATTTGTCACAACCTTGTTGGCTAAATTGGACATTATTATAATCCCTTTATTTTGATTATGACAAACATTTCTTTCTTGTGATGTTAACTTGCTATTTGAGTGTTTCAGGGACAAGCATATAAGGTGGTGGATAGAGAAGACTTGGAAGTTCAATTTGCTAAAATTGCTTTATTTTCATGATTGTAATCAATGTATAAACTTGTACAAGTTTATAATGTACAAGTACTTAGATATCATGTAAATCAAGAATTTAGCTCTTCCCTATCCACTCACAACACTTAGATAGGTCATCCCCCAAGATAGTATCACAATTGCACATTAATACACACACTTAATAAATGAATACATTGAATCAGTGATATTCTCGATTGACAAATACTTCGACCGAGACACTCTCGGTCGACAAACTCGTCGACCGAGAATAGACCCTATTAGCCGTTAGACTGAGTTAGAAAAGTGGTTGGCAGTTGAGTTGAACGTTGCAATACACTTTCCCCATACTCAATCTCGGTCGACAATTTCCTCGACCGAGAGACACTCAGTCGACAAATTTCTCGACCGAGAAGAGTTCTGTCTGCACTTTTCAGAACTAATCAACTAGCCATTACAAACACAATTAGTGGACAACTAACGGCTAGTTGAGAACTAAGAACCCCCTAGAAAGTGTCTAGAACATCCCTAAGTACTTGCAGGCCATTCCTATAAATAGGACATGCCTTAGGACACCTAAACTTACTTGAGTACATCACTTGCATATGCAATTCACTTGAGATCACATTGTAGCAAGCCATTAGCAAAGCTTTCACTTGCAAAACATTTCCACAAGCTGTGAATTTGTGTCCTATAGGCTGATATCTCCTATCCACTATACATTCATGTCCATCCACTTTGGTTAGAAGATCAAACGCTTGATATAGGATTCAAGCCTTATGCTACATTGGTAAAGTTGTACTTTCCTGCTTCTTTCTTGTTCCTTTTATTGCTTTGGTTCTACTTTGCTACTCCTAGGTTGGAGGCTACGGAAAGGAGGTGTTAGAGCTTCTTCGGTGGTGAAGGTAGCTTGGTGGACTTAGGATTACTTCAAGAAGGCTGCCTCAACGGGAAGCTACTTCAAGAGGAAGGCTACTTCAAGGGGGAGCTTGGAGTTACTTCAGGAAGGATGCTTCAAGGTTGGTGAGACTACTTCTAGGTGAAGGATATCCTAAGGGTGAAGGTATTTGTATCTTATGTAACATCCTTGCGAGGTAATAAAATACAAGTGCTTTCAAAATCCCAATTGGAAACAATTGGGTAGTGGACTGACTCCCTTAGTATTTGCTAAGGGTGGAACCACTCTAAACGTCGTGTCTCCTTCTCCAACATTCTGGTGATTGTTTGTTTGGTTGAATTAATGTTAAAAATATCATAAAACCCTATTCACCCCCCTCTAGTGGTTTTTCAATTGGTATCAGAGTAGGCTTCAAGGAACTTTAACAAAGTCTTGAAGAAAATGGGTGATGTGGTACTTAAAAACCTCAACTTGGAAGGAACACTTGTAGCTCGGCCTTCACCATTTGATGGCACCAACTACACCTATTGGAAGAGGAGAATGCAATTCTACTTTCAAGGGATAAGTTGGGATCTATGGAGAATGGTTTCAAATGCTTACACCCTTCCTCAAACGGAGTATGCTATATGGGATGCTAATACGGTAAAGCTAGCCCAATTGAATGCAAAGGTTGTAAGTATTCTTTATTGTTCAATTTCCGTAGGTGAGTTCAATTGAATATCAAATTATGAAACTACATATGAAATATAGCATAGACTCTCTATTACTTATGAAGGAACTGTTCAAATAAAGAATTTTAAAATTGGTATGCTTAAACAAAAGTTTGAACAGTTTTGTATGGAACCATATGAGTCTATTAGTGAAATGTATGCAAAGTTTTCTTTTATTGTTAATGGTTTGAATGCTTTAGGTAAAACAATTAGTGAAAAGGATCAGGTGTCAAAAATTCTTAGATATCTTCCTCCCAAGTACAAGCCTAAAGTGACGAAAATTGAATAAGCCAATGATCTCACTCGGCTAAGGATGGAACAACTCATTGGCAACTTAGAAGCACATGAGGCGACCTTGGAGGAGGAAGAAAGACAAGAGTGTGAACTTCAACAAGGAAGAAAGAAGGACATTTCATTCAAAGTATCAACTAAGATTAGTCATGACACAAGTGAAGATGATAGTGAAGAAGAAACTCTCATTGTAAATGGTAAGTAGTATAAAAGTTTTAAAACTACAAAACTTCTAGTGTTTCTTCTTCCAATTGATTTGAATGTGGTAAAAAGGGACACTTAAAAAGGGATTGTCCCAAACTTAAGAAGGGGAAGAAATCATCTCACAAGAAGAAAGAAAGAGCATATAAAGCTGCATGAGATGATTCAAGTGATGATAGTGAAGATGGAGAAAATGAAGTAGAGTGCCTTATTGCTACAATAAATGAATAAGAAGAAGAGGTAAGCCTTTTTGATTTGCCAAAATAAGATCTAATTGCTAGTCTTCAAGATACACATGAGAAATATGTTGATTGCAAAAAGAAACTAAAGAAATCTACTAAAACTAATGAGGATTTGTATGCTAAATTAAATAATCTTTCTTTTGAAAAGGACAGTATTGTTTTTGAAAACCTCACCTTGAAATCATCTTTAAATGATTGCAATATGAAGTTGCTTACTTTATAAACAAATCATGATCTTCTTTCTCAAGAAATGGTTGATTTTCTTGCAAAATTGCATAATTTTCAGACTCAACCTATCCTATGTAATCATCTAGATTATGATGCTATTGTTAAGGAAAGATATGCTCTATCATCTAATCTAGATCAAGAAAAGTTAGATATCAAAAAGAAAATGGATGAGATTACCAAGTTACAAAGAGAAATTAATAGCTTGAGAAATAATGATGTTTTTGATAAAATTCTGAAAAATTCTTCTAGTTATAATGGAAGGAGATGTTTAGGATATGTTTCAAAAGGGAAATCATATCAACCTAAACCTAGAAGAACACAAGCACCCAAGGCCAAGATTATGTATGTATCCAAGAACAACTCAACGCCTAGAAAGAGAAATGAGATTGACTTTATTTGTTGTCACTATTGCTTGCATCTTGGACACTACTCTTTTTCATGCCCATACAAGAAAAGGGATGATGATCTAGTTTGTGTTCCTAAAACTTAGAGATTTGAATTTGATTAGTTGAGATTTGACCTAAAATGTTTCTTTGATATTCAAATGTCTTATCTCAACAAAACTGAGCTTTAACTTTTATATTCTTGCAAAATTGTATTACTTTTTGCTTGCAAATTATTACTGAAAAATAATATAGAAACATACTCAGTCGAGCAAATATTCAACTGAGACACTATCGGTCGAGAATTAGTCGACTTAGTAGATTAATGTTTTTAAGCTTGTAAAGATCCGATAAAACCTGTACAAATAGAAGAATACTCGGTCGAGAAAATCTTCAATCGAGATAAATTCGATTGAAGAAAAGTTCGACCGAATCAAGTTCTGCTGAACCTGTTTAATTGATCCAGTTTGCTATCAATTTGCTATTAATGATTGATTTAATCTGCAAATCAAGAATGAATCTTGGAGACAATTCTTTAAACAGATTGATAAACTTGCATCATGACTTATTAAATATACTTTGATTCTTATTAAACTTGTTACAAAATATGTTGATTAAAAACCTATATACTTTTTGCAAACTAAAATTGGACATGCCTTCTTGCAAAAATGAATCAATACAGATATATCATAGATTGCAAGTTCATTTTTAATTGCTATCATCTTGTACATGGTTTGGCTTAAAACTGAAAATTATGAATCGTGTTGATTTAATCAAGGAAATTACTATTTTATTATACTCCACATGGTTTGTCCTAAGTATTCCTTGGTTTATCTATATAGAAATCATGTGTCTTGAAATTTTCCTTTAAATGATCATGATCATTGTTATACATGAATACTTTTTGATACTCTGTAGAAATTGCCTCTCGGTCAAAATATAATCAACCGAGGGGTGCCAATATCGAAGTCAAGGTCGACCTATAATAAGCTTGACAAAATGCTTAATTGTAAATCATTTCCTTGTACTCAATCTCAGTATATTGAAAATAAGATTTTAGTGCATAACTCTCATAAAAGGTTAACTTATTATGATCTAATGCTTATTGTGATCTTAGAATCCTTAAATTATCTTAATTATAAGACTAAGGGGGAGCTCACAAAAACTATCTTGACTATATGATTATGAAGGAGTTCACAAAATTTTGTAAACATCATGAAGAAAATTTGAAACTAGTTATGACCATAGTATCTTTAAAGTAATCTTGGAGCCTACAAATTTTTTGAATTTAATGGAATTCTCTAAACAAATTAGGGCTTAACATCCCGTACATTTGGTTAGAGATACATTCATTGATTTTACTATAAGATTAAAAGAATCTCATATCATTTTAGGGATTAACATCCCTTATAAATTTTTGAGAAACTAGTCATGAGCTTAAAGGATTCTCATGTCATTTTCAGGGCGTAACATCCCTTGTAAAATGGATGAGAAATCAAAACACATATGCCATGAATCTAAAAGGATCTCATGTCATTTCAAGGCTTAACATCCTTTGCAAATGATTGAGAAATAAATTTTACCTAAATTTGACATAAGTGGTTTGTTTTGAGTATCAAATTATCAAATTAAGGGGGAGAAACAAAAGTCATAATTAATGTTTAGCTTGGTTATCTTTTTGAAATGACAAGGGGGGAGAAACAACATAAATCAAATGAAAAGAGTTTCATAATCTCTTGATTTTAAAAATGATATCGTTTGAACAAGAGAATACATGAAAAGGAAATGCAAATGAAATTTTAGGTATGAAACTCATATGATTTGCATTACTTTGATTTATATTGGAAATGTTTCCCATCTTCAAAAAGGGGGAGATTGTTGGATAAATTGGATATTATTATAATACCTTTATTTTGATGATGACAAACATTTCTTTCTTGTGATTTTAACTTGCTATTTTAGTGTTTCAGTGACAAGCATATAAGGTGGTGGATAGAGAAGACTTGGAAGATCAATTTGCTAAAATTGCTTTATTTTCATGAATGTAATCAATGTAAAAACTTGTACAAGTTTATAATGTAAAAGTACTTAGATATCATGTAAATCAAGCGTTTAGCTCTTCCCTATCAACTCACAACACTTAGATAGGTCATCCTCCAAGATAGTATCATAATTGTGCATTGATACACACACTTAGTAAATGAATACATTGAATCAATGATATTCTCGGTTGACAAATACTTTGACCGAGACACTCTCGGTCGACAAACTCCTCGACCGAGAATAGACCCTATTAGCCATTAGAATGAGTTAGAAAAGTGGTTGGCAGTTGAGTTGAACGTTACAATATAATTTCCCCAGACTCAATCTCGGTCGACAATCTCCTCGACCGAGAGATACTCGGTCGACAAACTTCTCGACCGAGAAGAATTATGTAACATCCCAGGATTTGAGGCCTCAGATATAATGATCTTATAAGGAATGATTTGACTACCTATATCACCAAGGTGCACCTCCTTTTCTGGGATCCCATCACTAAAGAACTCCATAGTTAAGCATGCTCAGCTTGGAGTAGTACTGGGATGGGTGACCAGTCAGGAAGTTGCCCCTGGCTTGCGCGTGAGTGGACAAAAAGCGTGTAGTTAAGGCTAGTGGTGGTCTGTGGGGCCAGTCGTCATTCCTGAAACTCTACTAGAGCCTTGGGCAGTGGGCCTGTGCATTACAAATGGTATCAGAGCCAATTCCCCTCCAGTAGGTGGGGCCCACATGGGCATGGCATGCCAGTCTTGAGCCATGCGGTCCAGGCATGTAGGAAAGGGTTGTCCATGGTTGCCGTAGCCACCCTTGCGCTGGTATTCCGTGATTGGGAGCTGGGTGTCCATGGGCCATTGTGGGTCTGCACTGAAATGGGGAAGAGATTATGAGGCCTTATAGTTGAGCCTTGACGAGGACGTCAAGAGTCTAAGTGGGGGAGATTGTAACATCCCAAGATTTGAGGCCTAGGATATAATGATCTAATAAGGAATGATTGGACTACCCATATCACCAAGGTGCACCTCCTTTTCCGGGAGCCCATCACTGAAGAACTCCATAGTTAAGCGTGCTCAGATTGGAGTAGTACTAGGATGGGTGATCAGTCGGGAAGTTGCTCCTGGCTTGCGCGTGAGTGGACAAAAAGTGTGCAGTTAAGGCTAGTGGTGGTCTGTGGGGCCATTCATCATTCTTGAAACTCTACTAGAGCCTTGGGAAGTGGGAACGGGCGTTACAAGTTTTGTCTGCACTTTTCAGAACTAATCAACTAGCCATTACAAACACAATTAGTGGACAACTAACATCTAGTTGAGCACTAAAAACCCCCTTGAAAGTGTCTAGAACGTCCCTAAGTACTCGTAGGCCATTCCTATAAATAGGACATGCCTTAGGACACCTAAACTTACTTGAGTACATCACTTGCATATAGAATTTACTTGAGATCACATTATAGCAAGCCATTAGAAAAGCTTTCACTTGCAAAACATTTCCACAAGCTATGAATTCGTGTCCTATAGGGCTATATCTCCTATCCACTATACATTCAAGTCCATCCACTTTGGTTAGGAAATCAAATGCTTGATATAGGATTTAAGCCTTGTGCTACATTGGTAAAGTTGTACTTTCCTACTTCTTTCTTGTTCCTTTTATTGCTTTGGTTCTCCTTTGCTACTCCTAGGTTGGAAGCTGTGGAAAGGAGGTGTTGGAGCTTCTTCGGTGGTGAAGGTAGCTCGGTGGACTTAGGATTACTTCAAGAAGGATGTCTCAATGGGAAGCTACTTCAAGAGGAAGGCTACTTCAAGGGGGAGCTTGGAGTTACTTTAGGAAGGCTGCTTCAAGGTTGGTGAGACTACTTCTAGGTGAAGGCTATCCTAAGGGTGAAGGTATTTGTATCTTATGTAACATCCTTGCGAGGTAATAAAATACAAGTTCTTTCAAAATCCCAATTGGAAACAATAGGATAGTGGGCTAACTCCCTTAGTATTTGCTAAGGGTGGAACTACTCTAAACACCGTGTCTCCTTCTCCAACATTCTGGTGATTGTTTGTTTGGTTGAATTAATTTTAAAAATATCATAAAACCCTATTCACCCCCCCCTCTGGTGGTTTTTCAAACCTTACATGTGATCCCTCATAAATAAGGTCGATTGTGGGCTTGGCCCTCACAAATAGGCCGTCATGAGAACTCGTGTGACAAATACTAAGGCCCTCACAACTACATTAGTCATGTTGATGCGATGATTTTGAGTCGCATTTAGAGACCTATTTCATATGTGTTTTGTGCCTTAATTACTCATTTTCATGGATATTATTGCATAATTCATTTTATTTGGTCTTTGCCATCATTTTATATCAAATCCCCTTTGTTTTACTAATTTGAGCATTATTTATCATCTTATTATAAATTGTGTGGATTTACTTGGGCCTGTTGTGAAATTTCAGGAAGAACAAGTATCTGCATCCGTCGATACCATCGACAGATGTCGATACCATCGACCAAGCCACAGGTTGTCAGCCGAGAAGAGCAATACAGAGTCGATACCATCGACACCCATGTCGATGGCATCGAGATGTCTCCAGGCTGCTGGCGAGGATGAAGTCGATACCATCGACCCAAGTCGATGCCATCGACACAAGGAGAGCTACAGCGTCGCTAAACGACAACAACCGATGCTAAAGGAGTCGATACCATCGACACCCAAGTCGATGGTATCGAGATCACCACAGGCGCTCAGAATAAAAGAAAGGAAAGCTGCCGCTAATTCGCTGGGTCGATACCATCGACCCGCGTCGATGGTATCGACGCCGGCAGATATGCGTTGGATTGGTTTTGATTTCGATCGGACGGATGTTGTTATTTGACGACCTAATTCGGGACTTATACCTAATGACGGCCGCCCAGACGTGATCATCATCTCATTTTTGGTTTTGCACGAGTGCCGAGGAAGAGAGAAAGGAGAACGGAGGCCGAGAAGCTCATCCCGGGTGATTCGGAAGCTGCCGAAGACGATTTCCACCACCGACAGGCGGGGAAAGCTTGTGTTCTACGCCAAGGATCCACCAGTTCTTCTCCGTTCAGGGGTTTTCCCATTTATTTCACGTTTTTCTTATGAATTCCCCAATTTCTACCATGTATTCGTGTAAGATGAACATGAAAGGCTAAAACCCTCAATCTTTAGGACCGGGAGTAGCCCGGGGATACATTGTATGATGATTTTATATTGATAATTCATATTTTTTCTCTCATATCCGTGGTATAGATTCGTTTTCTCCATTTCTATTGTTATGCTTGATCACCATAATAATAACTTAATGCCCTTAATCACTTCGACAGAAGGATTAACGGTTGAAAAGAGACGAATTCTACATTAATTAATAAAACCCTTGACAAAGGAGTTGTAAAATTAATGGTGGGAACTGAGAGACCGTTTATAATGCACTTAGTTTAGGGGAATGATTACTACGACGGTGGAATCAACCTAAATATAAGTAGTGAATTACACCACGACAGTGGGTAATTCTGATTTCAGGCCATTACCCGGATAGAGAGAGAAGTGTGAGGAATTATATGAAATCTAATACAATGTTGACCCGCGGTGAAACCGCCATCCTAAAGATATCCCTTTTAATTGATTAAATTAACCTTTAATCGATTGTTTTCTTTGTTTGATTTTTATTTTCTTTTAATTTGAACAACAAAACCCTACTTTGTTAATCGGTCTAGCTGATTGCGATTAGTTAGTAGAAGTCTCCAATAATTCACGTATCCCTGAGTTCGAATCGGGCCTCACAAGGCCTATATTACTCGACGCGTACACTTGTGTTTTTAGCGCGTAGTAAAATACACGTCAAGTTTTTGGCGCCGTTGCCGGGGATACGGCAAATTATTGGCACTTTGAGTGCTAAGAGCGGCCATTCTAGGCCACATTTTTTTTATTAATTTTAAAACAATTTCAAAAATTCCTTTATTTCTCTATAATTGTGTTGACTCGTTCAAAGCATTGTACTGAACCTCTATTTCCATATTTCAGGTGCTTTGCATGGTGCACACACGTAGTCGAGACTACGTGAATCACACACCTGAGGTTCCATCTGCGGGACCAGAGGACGAGGACTACTACGAGGAGGAACACCACAGTGATATACATTCTGAATCTGAGCCAGAACAAGAAGAAGTAATGGCTGAAGCACAGACAATATGGGAGAAGATCAAGGCGTCTTCTTCCTCGGCATCAAAGGGGCCTATAAAGAAACAGGGGCTAAACATACCTACATACAAGATCGACCTAGCACTGATTAATTTGGTCAAATCCAATGCATTTCACGGACTGAAAAATGAAGATCCAGTGGCACACATTAGTCAGTTTGTGGAGAACTGCGATATGGTGAAGATAGATCGATTTCCGCAGGATGTGCTCTATCTCAAGTTATTCCCGAGTTCCTTGGCTGGAGTGGCAAGAGAGTGGCTTCATAACCTCGACGACGAGTTTGTTGAATCATGGGATCACATGGTGGAGGTTTTCTTCGAGAGGTTCTTTCCTCCTGAGAAGACCAATGATATGATCCGGAAGATCCACAATTTCACCCAACAGGCGGGTGAAACCTATTCTGAGACTTGGGAGCGATTTCAAGTCATGTTGAGGAGATGTCCACATCATGGATTGGACAAGGAAACCCAAGTGAAGATCTTCTACTTTGCTCTCTCCGAGCATGATAGAAGCAACTTGGACTCGGCCGGTTCTGGATTCTTTCTAAACAACACTGATACAAGATGCTGGGAAATATTGAAGAATATGGCACGAAAGCAATCTTGGGGAGAAAGAGAAAGAGGCCCAGTTGAGCAAGCAAGAGTTGCCAGTGAGTCAAAGGCAATGAGAGAGCTGAATGAGAAGATGGATCTTCTCGCAAAGAAGTTGCTGCAGAAGGAAGACAATGAGTCCGAGGATGAGGCTCAGGTCAAGTATATGAGGCAACAGCAGGGGTACAGGAACAACGATTACTCATGGCGGAAGGACAAGAAATTTTCATGGAAGGATCCAAACAACTTCCTGCAAGATCCGGACGCCAAACCTGCACCGGTCACGGAGGACAAGAGCACGAAGTTGCTCAATCAAGTCATAAAGCAAAATCAAGAGTTGATGAACACTTTTGGGCAGCAAATAAAGCAGCAGGGTGAATTCATGAACCAGTTCGGGCAGACGTTGCAGAGCCACGGGGCTCAGATGCGGACTATAGAGACTTCCATGGCACAGATGGCAGCGGAGATTGCAAGCTTGAAGAAGCCGGCACATCCGGGTTTTCCGGGAAACACCAATGTTCCCGGGGGAAACCAACAGGCCAAGGCCATATTGTTGAGGAGCGGTAAGAAGGTGCTTAATCCAAGGGTGGATGACACAAGCACACCGCAGGACACAGTCGAAGAAGCAACCGCTAAGGAGCAGCCCGCACCAGTCATAGAGCAAATTGATGACACAACCGAAGATGGTAAGGAAGGACAAGCCACTGAGGAGGAACCACAGAAATTAACTCCTTATGTGCCACCTCATCAAAGGGCACATACCGTTCCGGTTCCCTATCCTAATAGTGCAAAAGCAAGAAAGGTGGATGCACAGTTTAAAAAATTTCTGGATAGCTTTAGGAAGTTATCTGTGAATATTCCCTTGTTAGAGGCAATTGAACAAATTCCGTCTTATGGAAAGTTTCTTAAAGATGTAATCACCAAGAAGAGGAAGATACCCGACACTGAGGTTGTGGTATTGAAGGAGCAAGTGAGTGCTTTTATTATGGGCACTCTGCCGCCAAAGCGACAGGATCCCGGGTGTTTCAATATTTCATGCTTTATCGGGAAGTTCAAATTTGGCGAAGCGCTTTGTGACTCCGGGGCAAGCATCAATCTGATGCCCCTTTCTACATTCAAGAAACTTGGATTGAAGGAGTCAAGGCCAAGCAATATGACTATCCAATTGGCCGATAATTCTGTGGTGAAACCATATGGAATCTGTGAGGATGTTTTGGTAAAGGTAGACCGCTTTGTTTTTCCCGCTGATTTTGTTGTGATGGAGATGCAGGACGAACACGGCAATGAGTTACTTCTTGGTCGCCCATTTCAAGCTACAGCTGACATGATCTTGGAGATGGGGAAAGGTCGCTTGACCTTAGGCATTGCGGATGATCGCTTTGAGATGGTCATGCCCAACAGCAATACATCTACTAAAGCAAAGGCACAGTGCAACATGGTGAAGCATGTGGAAAGCAATATCTCACTTTGTCTCGGGAAGCCATTTTTAGATATGGCCCATGTGATGAGCAGGATAGACAATGGGACCTTGGTGGTAGACCTTATGGAGCAAACGAAAGCTGTCTCTTTATGCAAGGCTGTCGGGTTTCCAAATGATGAGAATGAGGACATTCCACCTTCGTGGGAGGATGATGTGATAATTACTTCTGTCTGTGATGCATATCCGGAATTGCCTCTAGAGGCGTGCTTGTTTAATGTAACTTATGATTGGATGCGGAGTACTTCACTCAAGGAGTGCGCCAAAATGTTTCAAATGCTTCCATGTTTCTACACGAGGCACTATGAAGATTTGGGTACACTGCCCCCACCGCTACAATCATCCCTTATCTGCCCACCTGATCTGGAGTTAAAGCCATTGCCCCCGCACCTGAAGTACGTCTTTCTAGCTAAGGAGGACAAGTTGCCAGTGATTGTTTCTGCATACTTGAGTGCGGATGAGGAGGAGCAGCTACTGATAGTGCTCAAGAACCACCGTGGAGCCTTCGGGTGGTCAGTGGCGGACATCAAGGGGATCTCCCCTACACTTTGTCAACATAAGATTCGGCTTGAGGAAGGAGCCAAGTCAGTCATACAGCCTCAAAGACGTCTAAATCCAAGCATGATGGAGGTTGTCAAAAAGGAAGTCATTAAGTTGCTTGCTGCAGGGATTATTTATGCCATATCTGATTCGACGTGGGTGAGCCCCACACAGGTAGTCCCTAAAAAAGGGGGAATCACTGTCACTACAAATCTTCTAAATGAACCTGTCACCACCCGATTGGTAACCGGGTGGCGTGTATGCATTGATTACCGCCGATTGAACGCCGCAACTCTGAAAGATCATTTTCCATTGCCATTCATTGATCAGATTTTGGAACGCTTAGCCGGTCGGTCGCATTTTTGTTTCCTAGATGGTTACTCGGGGTACAACCAGATTTCTATTGATCCTTTGGATCAAGAGAAGTCTACGTTTACATGTCCCTATGTGATTTTCGCCTACCGCCGTATGCCGTTTGGTTTATGCAATGCGCCTGCGACTTTTCAACGCTGCATGCTCGCCATTTTCTCTGACATGGTGGAGCGGTGTCTCGAAGTCTTCATGGACGACTTCTCAGTTTATGGAGCGTCTTTTGATGAATGCCTTTATAATTTAGATAAGGTTTTGCAGCGGTGCGAGGACACACACTTGGTCCTCAATTGGGAGAAATGTCACATGATGGTGACAGAAGGAATTGTGCTAGGACACAAGGTGTCTAGCAAGGGTCTAGAGGTAGACCCCGTAAAAATTGAGGTGATTTCTAAGCTACCCCCACCAAATTCTGTAAAAGGGGTGAGAAGCTTTTTAGGACACGCTGGGTTTTATCGGCGCTTTATCAAGGATTTTTCAAAAATCGCAAAGCCATTATCGGAATTGTTGGAAAAAGACGCAGTTTTCGATTTCAATGAGAAATGTCTTCACGCATTCGAGGTTTTGAAGGAAAAGCTGATTTCGGCTCCGGTTGTTCAAACGCCGGATTGGACAAAGCCTTTCGAGTTGATGTGTGATGCGTCTGACTATGCTGTGGGGGCTGTTTTGGGGCAAAGGGTAGATAACAAGCCTGCTGTGATTTTCTACGCCTCGAAAACACTTAATGATGCTCAATTAAATTACACAACCACGGAAAAAGAGTTACTTGCTGTTGTTTTTGCTTTTGAGAAATTTCGGCAATACTTAGTGGGTTCTAAGGTGGTTGTGTGGACGGATCACGCCGCAATAAAATATTTGATGGAGAAGAAGGATGCGAAGCCTAGACTAATTAGGTGGATTTTGCTTCTACAAGAATTCGATATTGAAATCAAGGACAAGTCGGGAATTGAAAATGTGGTGGCTGACCACTTGTCTAGGTTAGAGAGGGTGGATGAACAAGGTTTGCATATACCCATTACCGAGACTTTTCCCGACGAACAACTTTTAAAAATTGATTCTAAAGAACCATGGTTTGCGGAAATTGTGAATTATCTGGCTTGCGGGATCATCCCGGAAGCTTGGTCTTATCAAGAGAAGAAGAAATTCTTCCATTCATTGAGATACTATTTTTGGGATGACCCAATATTGTTGAAGCAATGCAGGGATGGTATTCTTCGCAGGTGCGTGCCGGAGGTAGAGTACGAAAGTGTTCTACATCATTGTCATGCGTCGCCTACGGGAGGACATCATGCTAGCTCACGGACAGCAGCTAAGGTGTTGGAGAGCGGCCTTTATTGGCCCACTTTGTTCCGGGATGCCTATGATTTTGTTAGGCAGTGTGACCCGTGCCAGCGTGCGGGTAATATCTCAAGGAGACAAGAAATGCCCCTGAATGTGTTTCAGGAAGTCGAGGTATTTGATTTATGGGGCATTGACATCATGGGACCCTTTGTGTCCTCAAATTCAAATCTTTATATTTTGCTTGCTGTGGATTATGTGTCGAAGTGGGTAGAGGCAATCCCCACAAGGACTAATGATTCGAATGTAGTGTGCAGGTTCGTCAAAGAGAATATTTTCTGCAGGTTCGGGATTCCTCGAATGATCATTAGTGACGGAGGCACACACTTCCGAAATCAGAAATTTGCTTCACTTTTGAAGAAATATGGGGTCAAGCACAACATTGGCACCCCATATCATCCACAAACGCAAGGACAGGTGGAGGTATCAAACAGGGAAATCAAGAAGATTTTAGAAAGGACCGTAGCATCTACACGGAAGAATTGGAGTGCATTGCTACCGGATGCACTTTGGGCTTATCGAACGGCGTACAAAACACCTATAGGCACTACACCTTTTAGGTTGGCGTATGGCCGGGCGTGCCATCTTCCGGTAGAATTGGAGCACAAGGCCCATTGGGCGCTAAGAAGGCTGAACTTGCGCTATGACGAGGCCGGGAGGAAAAGAATGTTTGAATTGAATGAATTGGATGAGCTACGCATGACGGCATATGAGAATGCCCGTATTTATAAGGAGCGCACAAAGCTGATCCACGATCGCCACATTGAGATGCGCACGTTCAAGAAAGGAGACAGTGTCCTATTGTTCAACTCTCGTCTCAAATTGCATCCCGGGAAACTGAAATCCCGATGGAGTGGACCCTTCGAGGTGGAAGAAGTGAGACCGCACGGAGCGATTCTCGTGCGAGATGGAGAGGCCACGTTCTTGGTGAACGGGCAACGCTTGAAGATGTACTTTGGTGAGAACTATAAGAGGAAAGTGAATGAGGTTAAACTCATTTCACTTGTACATGAATGAGAAGAAGGACCGACGTCTAGCCTAAGACTCTAAAGAAGGGCGCTTGTTGGGAGGCAACCCAACCATTGGTACATTAGGATAGTTTAATGTTAGGTGTAGTTTGCTTTTATTTTGTTTACTTTTTAGTTTAAAAATGATACCTTGATCCGTTTGTTAAATGTGCAGGAACAGGCAGGGTCGATACCATCGACACATCAGTCGATGGTATCGACATGGGTTCAGGTTGACACCAGCAGAAATCGCACTGCGTCGATACCATCGACGGCCCCGTCGATGGCATCGACATGGTCACAGGCATGTCGCAATAAAAGTGTCGATGGTATCGACACCCCAGTCGATACCATCGAGATCTCTGGAGATATTCAGACGAATTTTGCTCAGTCAACTCGATACCATCGACGGCCTCGTCGATGGTATCGACATCATCACAGGTTGAATGCAATAAACGGAGGTGTCGCAATAAAAGCAAGTCGATACCATCGACACCCGTCGATGGCATCGACGGACATGTCACCGATCCGCATGAAGACATCGACGACGATCGCAACAGCCACGTCAGCGATCCGGGTTTCTCGATCCAGCAAACGTCAGCCATCGATACCAGCGACAGATGCGGCTACCCGCGAGACGTGTCGATACCATCGACCCGCGTCGATGGTATCGACGGGTCAACAGGGGCGCCGATCAAGTCTATTTAAGGGGACTTGCAACGTCATATGACATCACACCCTCAGAGCAAGTATCTCCCATTGCGCAGAGCACTCCCCCGAGCCCTCTACACCTGCGGAGAAGCGTCATCGAGCGAAGATCTTCACCGAGCGGAGAATTTCTCTCCATCTTCACCGAGCTCTTTTCTCCCAATCTCATTCTTCTCGCAATCATGGTGCATACGGGCAGAGCATCTTCATCAAGCGCGCACCCCATGGAGATCGAGGAGTTTGTTCCTCCTCCAACCGCTTCCATCTCTCGTCCACGCCTCATTCATGCCAACATGGATGTAAGGAAGGTATACGAGGAGATAATGAAGCGGAAGTTCGAGGCCACCCGGTATGTGGACCGGGGAATGATCAGGGAGCTGGGATTCGAGGCCAACTTGGCCTATGTGTTGGCCGGGCAAGCGCGGCACACCAATCGCTTCTATGAGATGGACTGTCATGCGGATGGGCAGCCGTTTTTCGGCGAATGGCCCACATACAAGGAACTGGTGGCCGAGTTCATGGCGTCTCTTGATATCTGTGTCGTACCAAATGACGTGGTACCATCGGACCAGACGTGGATCCAGGGCAGGGTGTCCTTCCGACTCTTCAACAACAATTACAACATCACGTTGAAGCAGTTCAACGACATCTTCAACTGGAACCACAGCCGCCACGATCACCGACGCCCCGACGCCCGCACCGACTACGACAAAATCTTCTCCGAGCTAGTTACAGTGCCGGCAGGGAAGACCGTGAGCTACCACAATGCCGCAGTAGCGGATTTTGAGCACCCGTTCGTCTGGGTCTTGCATAGGATGTTGAGCTTGACCTTCTTCGCTCGGAGCGATCTTGCTTTGAGCAAGTTTCAGGAGAGTGACCTGTTCTTTCTCTATGCACTCCTGAAACGTCAAGAGTGCAACTGGGGAGCATTCTGGTTACAGCGCGTCATGGCGGTGAAGCGGAGCACAAGGAAGGCTCCAATACACTTTGGTGGTCTTGTCACCAAGTTGGCGCTTTACTTGGGGCTGAACTTTCAGTCCATGACTCCGATTTCTGCGCGGAGTAAGGTGAACGTGCAACACTTGCACCGTTCAAACCTCATTCTTATCCGAGACGGGTTGGCGTACGCTCATTGCCACGTCAACCAAGCTTACCAGGAGGCATCCCTGCCGGACGACGTCTTCCACATCGAGGGCAAGCAGCACTTCCGATGGCCCATCATAGCCATCGAGTCCTCCGAAGAAGAAGGCGGAGGTGAAGACCAAGAAGGCGAGGCCGAGGAAGACGAGGAGGCTTTCACACCTCTTCGAGCACGCGTGGCACCACGGAAGCGTCCTAGGATGCACCCGGGTGCATCTTCATCATCTCAGCCCCCGCCGCAATCACCACAGCAAGAGCAGCCAGCTGCAGATCCCTACTCCATGCAAGGGATGTACACCATGCTGCAGGACATACAGCAGACTCAGCTGCAGCACATGGGTATGTATATCGGTATTCATGACACTACGAGCCGGATACTTGACAACCAACGGGCTATGTTCGAGAACGAGCGGCTCATCCTCGCCAACCAAGAGCAAATGCACACCCGGTTGCAGCGGATAGAGACGCAACAGGAGCCCTTCTTTGACCATTACTGGAGTCAAGACTACTTTGGAGGCTATCCACAGCCTCCGCCGAGGACCCAATATGATCCAAGCTTCCAGGGAGAGTACCCGTCTTGGGATCCTACGGCACCACAATACCCACCGCCGCCTCCGCAAGATTGATCAGGGTATCACTGTTCCACCCTTAAGTTAGTTTTTGACTATGAGGCCATAGTCGGATTCAAGCTTAGGGGGGTGGCTGGAACAACTCTATCTTTTATCTTTTCTTTAGTTGTTTTTAGTTTCTGCTTTGTTATTTGTTTTTGCAATTTTAAGTTTTTATTTAGGATCCACATCTATCTAGTGTAATCGTGGATGTCTTAAAAATTGTCATCTTGCTGTTTTCATGGGAAATTAAGGGAATTTAAAATTTTTCTGTGTCATTTGGATAGCTTTACTTGGTTGTCCTTGGGGAACTTGTTCTATGAAAATGATTGATTATGTCAACTTTGAAGCAATATGTCATACTCACACCCCCATTGACTCATGAAAAGTGGATAGTAACGGTTGTTTGAGCCTAACCTAATCAAATGGTAATGAGACCTTAATCAGATGTAAGAGAAAGAACCCTTTAAACTACTACACATGTCAGTAAGGAGGGACACATAATTTTCTTCTAAGGTTCAGTCACTTAATCTTGTGATCATTCCACCCCATTTTCTATAATCCACCCAAGAATTGGAAGTAAAGTGCAGTTTCAATTTCTTTTGTGTGCATAGCATGTAGATAGGATTTGCATTGTTATTTTCATACTTTTGCATAAAACGAGAAAAAAAATGTATAGTGATTCATGCACATTACCTTTAGGTGCATGTCATGTAGTTGCACTCATAACTTTCATGATTTTCACGCATAAGTACACCATGTACCTCAGGTTGTCTTACAAAGTGATCTAAATTGTCCCATACCCTCGCAATAGTAAAAGATCTCCAATCATGAAGAAAATAGCCTAACACATGTATCTCTAAGCAATTATGGATATGTGGGCTAAGAAAAAAAAAGAAGAGAATTTAGAAGGAAATGGAATAAGAGGGAGAAAGGAATGATATCACTTGTATAACAGGGGATTTGAGTACATGATGTGGCTTGAGTAGATTTCTATCTCATTTTGAGGTAGAAGGTTAGTGCATGCATCATTCCACCCACTTTTAGGCATTAGGGCATTCTTAATGTGCATTTGCATCATTTAGGGCATTTTGTTATATGCATTTTGAAACTGTGTAATACTTCCAAATTCTTCCATGAACCACCCATTCCGTCCACCCGTTGCTCGAATTGGTAGGTCACCGTGATTTTTCTCCTCACTCATGATTATAAGGAGGACTGCTTCCATGTAGATGGTAGTTAGGGCGAGCAACGTAGTTTAGGCGATCACAAGATGCACCATGGCTGAATCGGCAAACTTTATTATGTTAACTGCCTTATGTGATAGTGTTCATCGGTTTGAAGGATAATTTCTTTTATTGATGATTATTGTCGCCTGTAGGGTAATTACTGTTCTGTGATTAGGAAAGGCCAGTTTGAGAACGTTCAGTGGGAGTCATGTGGGATGTGGGGTGATGTGTTGATTGTTAGTTGACATCTGCAATTCTATTCTAAGGATTAGTTGCTCGAGGGCGAGCAATGTTTAAGCTTAGGGGAGTTTGATGCGATGATTTTGAGTCACATTTAGAGACCTATTTCATATGTGTTTTGTGCCTTAATTACTCATTTTCATGGATATTATTGCATAATTCATTTTATTTGGTCTTTGCCATCATTTTATATCAAATCCCCTTTGTTTTACTAATTTGAGCATTATTTATCATCTTATTATAAATTGTGTGGATTTACTTGGGCCTGTTGTGAAATTTCAGGAAGAACAAGTATCTGCATCCGTCGATACCATCGACGGATGTCGATACCATCGACCAAGCCACAGGTTGTCAGCCGAGAAGAGCAATACAGAGTCGATACCATCGACACCCATGTCGATGGCATCGAGATGTCTCCAGGCTGCTGGCGAGGATGAAGTCGATACCATCGACCCAAGTCGATGCCATCGACACAAGGAGAGCTACAACGTCGCTAAACGACAACAACCGACGCTAAAGGAGTCGATACCATCGACACCCAAGTCGATGGTATCGAGATCACCACAGGCGCTCAGAATAAAAGAAAGGAAAGCTGCCGCTAATTCGCTGGGTCGATACCATCGACCCGCGTTGATGGTATCGACACCGGCAGATATGCGTTGGATTGGTTTTGATTTCGATCGGACGGCTGTTGTTATTTGACGACCTAATTAGGGACTTATACCTAATGACGGCCGCCCAGACGTGATCATCATCTCATTTTTGGTTTTGCACGAGTGCCGAGGAAGAGAGAAAGGAGAACGGAGGCCGAGAAGCTCATCCCGGGTGATTCGAAAGCTGCCGAAGACGATTTCCACCACCGACAGGCGGGGAAAGCTTGTGTTCTACGCCAAGGATCCACCGGTTCTTCTCCGTTCAGGGGTTTTCCCATTTATTTCACATTTTTCTTATGAATTCCCCAATTTCTACCATGTATTCGTGTAAGATGAACATGAAAGGCTAAAACCCTCAATCTTTAGGACCGGGAGTAGCCCGGGGATACATTGTATGATGATTTTATATTGATAATTCATATTTTTTCTCTCATATCCGTGGTATAGATTCGTTTTCTCCATTTCTATTGTTATGCTTGATCACCATAATAATAACTTAATGCCCTTAATCACTTCGACAGAAGGATTAACGGTTGAAAAGAGACGAATTCTACATTAATTAATAAAACCCTTGACAAAGGAGTTGTAAAATTAATGGTGGGAACTGAGAGACCGTTTATAATGCACTTAGTTTAGGGGAATGATTACTACGACGGTGGAATCAACCTAAATCTAAGTAGTGAATTACACCACGACAGTGGGTAATTCTGATTTCAGGCCATTACCCGGATAGAGAGAGAAGTGTGAGGAATTATATGAAATCTAATACAATGTTGACCCGCGGTGAAACCGCCATCCTAAAGATATCCCTTTTAATTGATTAAATTAACCTTTAATCGATTGTTTTCTTTGTTTGATTTTTATTTTCTTTTAATTTGAACAACAAAACCCTACTTTGTTAATCGGTCTAGCTGATTGCGATTAGTTAGTAGAAGTCTCCAATAATTCACGTATCCCTGAGTTCGACTCGGGCCTCACAAGGCCTATATTACTCGACGCGTACACTTGCGTTTTTAGCGCGTAGTAAAATACACGTCAGGCCACTTGGCCCTAAAAAATAGAATTGTGAGGGACTTATAGGGTCTCAAGAATATATTTTTGAGGGATTATTTAAGCCTTAATAATACATTATTGAGGGAGAAAAGGCCTTCATAAATACATTTTTGAGGGACTATTTAAGCCTCAATAATACATTATTGAGGGAGAAAAGGCTTTCATAAATAAATTTTTAAGGATGCTTTAGCTTTCACAGATAAATGTTTGAGGGACTTAGACCTTCATTATTACATTATTAGGGGACCCTTATCCTTCACAAATACATTTGTGATGGCATTTACAAATACATTTGTAATTGTATATTTATTCTTTTTGGTCAGATTGTAAATATTTGACCATTCACAATCTTATGTTTATATATTAGACCATTCATAAGGTTTGTATGGAAGCTACAACCGAATATTTAGCAATTGAAACTTCAAACTTGGTATCATAAGATATGCCACTACGAACGAATATTTAGCAATTGGAACTTCAAACTTGGTATCATAAGATATGCCAAAGCCTCATATTTCAAACACATGAATACCATTGCAAATAGAAACAATATATTTCCATTAATCAAATTAACATTCATACATTCAATATTTGACATCATTGAAATCAAATCAACTCTCTAAAAACTCTCAAAGTTGATGTTTACAATAGTCAAACTATCATGTTCATAACTGTCTAGATCGAAATGCTTTTGCCTTCAAATTGTGTGGTTGTTTCTATTAGAGTTGGTCCCCGTAGCACGAGCTCCAAGTGTGTTAGCCTGTTGGAAAAGAAGAAGAAAATCCACATTGAAAAAATGTAATAAAAGAATTCATTAAAGTAATAAGTATGCATACCATGACCACATGATTTCTATTCAGTCCTACAAACATTAGTGATCGAAATCCATCAACAAAAGTATTTAGACCCTCACAATGTGAACACAAAAATAGCATTATGTATTGAATAAATGTTACATTAGTATATTATTTCTTCTCTACACAAAGTCAAATGAGTATATATATATATATTGAATAATGAACAACATATAAATAAATGAATGGACAAAGCAGTGTTGTAGAAATTCAAAACAATCTAAGAATGAACTCCCGTCATGAATGTAATACGTATTGACAGCTACAACAAAACACCAGATGTTTGTTGGCTGCACATACGATGCCTCCCACTAATGAGAACTGCAACTAACTAGATAGATATTTGGAATCAAACAAAGAAAGAGAGGCACATACGTTAGGTTCTCTTCTACAATGGATGATCTCGGTTCACATGGCAATTTAAAAAGACAGCAATCTCAGTAAAAACATGTCCGTTTAACATAAGACCATACAAAACATAGAAGATGGGCGTGTATCTCTTAAGGGTCTGTTTCCCACAGCACCAGCAGCCAGGCCTTGAGTATGTATGTTAGCTGTGTGGTCATGGATATTTTTTTTTGGTCGGTCAAAAAGCGTGTTACTGTGTAATTCCAAAAACTTTGGGTACAAACACTGCGCCCCATTACAACCAGGGATGATAACATCCGAAATAACAAAAAGGTTTATAGACCCCCAAAAGTAGAACATGAACCGGACCCCAAAAACTTCTAGACAATACAGACACTGCCTAATAGATGAAGGCATTAACCAGAGAAACAACCAGTACAAACACTAGCATTAACCCCACCTTCAAATTGTGTCGTCCTGGAAGATTGGAGACTGACCCATCATAAAAGGAAGGGCAATGTTATCTAGACGAGATGAAAAAAGGTTCCTACACCAAACAAAAGCATCCAAACTGCAGAAGGCACAGCAGGAGATGCCCCTCCTTGAGCTTTCCATCGGTTGATGTCCTTGAAAAGAAAACGACCATCTTCCCCAGCACTGACGTTGTGAACATCTCAAAAAGTATGCGGGAAAGATAGATTTCCTAGTCCTCTTCACCAATCAAGAGACAAGCAGATTAAGAGGTGCAACCCGATCACACATCTGCAACAAGGAAAAGCTCACTGGTAGAGCTGAACTGGATGAGAACAGAGCTCAACCATTCATTATCCTAACTGAGATGAAGCTGACTCAGGCCTGAACCCAGCACCTTGCGGAAACTTATCACACGATGACCCAATTTGCACAGAGCATTTCATCGAACACATTGACGGTGTTCCTTCACACATCAGCATAGAAGACAACAGGCACGATACCACACCTGAACTGTTTCGGGGTCGAAACCGCAGAGGATGAGCGATCAAGGGAACCCAGGTGAGGGACAAACAACCAATAAGGTTGACCACCACCGCGGGAAGGACCCCATGTGAGAGCTCGATCAGCAGCCCAACATGCCGAGCTCGATCAACCCAATCCTCCTGAAATCCCCGCTAGCCACCGAGTACCCCATGGGGGGACCAGCACAGTAGACAAGCAGAGACCCGCCGCCAGTCGGGCGAACAGAGCCATCCAAAGAGCACCCTACTGCCGCCGAATCCGCCTAGACAGGAACCTGGACGGATTCATAACCGACAGCAACCTGGGCAAGCCAGGGTTTACTCAGAGGAAAGAAAGAGAAGGTCACTGGAGGCGAACGGAGGAACCCTTCACACCCCATCGCGGTGGAGCAGCAACACGAGTTTGGAACCGGCTGATAGTGGTCTCTCTCCACCCGTCGCACTTGAACGGACAGAGCTCGACTTAGTCGAATCGCCACACCTCTGGCCTGGATCGCGACTCCTCGCAGTGCGTCGCACCTCCTTCACCCCCGATCTACCGAGTAGGCGCCAGCAAACACCCACCAGCTTTCGTCACCAGAGAATCGCTCCACATCTACTCATCACCGTGGCCTCGCCGCGCCTGTTGGAAGCCAGGGGGAGGAAACACAGAGAGAGCGCCCCTCCCCCCAGCGGCAGCCACCGGGATTTACTAGAGAGAAGGGGGAGCGGAGCCCTCAAAAATTTTATTGAAAGATAGCAAATCATACAGTAGCTTGAAAATGACTAGTTAAACACAATGGATGAATTTAAAAATAGGAAACTGAAAACATGTTTTCAAACTATCTTTCCATCGTTTGGTTGGACGTGGTTTCAACTTTATACTTATATTTGTTTGCGTTTGGTAGAGAAGAGTTTTAGTATGTAGTTTCCAATGGGAAACGTGGGTGAACTACGAAGCTTTTGCTGTTGTAACCAAAAAGTGGGAGGATACATGATACATTTTCAGCGCCCAACTCTAGGAAAATGAACTGCCCCAATATGTGTGCAGTCTGTTTTCCAAGTTCTGTATGTGCCGGCAGATTTTTTGGTAGTTAATTCCCGCGATGTGGGATGAATTTCGACCCAACCAAACGATTGAAATTGGAACTCGCAATGAACTGGAACTGCAAGAGTTGAAATACAGCCCAACCAAATTAAGCCTATACACATAGTTATCTTCGACAACTATATGGATGAATGAACAAAACTGATCTAAAGAAGCTAAAAGCTAACTCCCTTCATCCACGTCTTAACAGCTATTATAAAACTACATGAACTGCCTCACATCTACTGGAGAATGATTCCCTGCAATAGCCATACCACCTTCATCAAGGTGAGTATGAGTACTCTTGCTGGATTACTGACGCTGGCATTGTGTCGAACACCAATTGGTTTGCCAAAATGCAGCTGAAGCTCGTTCGCTGGAGTTGCTCTGCTGATCTTAGCGGGACATGTATCCCATCTGTGGCTAAAGCACTCAGGAACTGACCAAAAGGCTATTGGAAAAGACCAAAAGGAACTGACCAAAAGACCAAAATCTGTG
This sequence comes from Alisma plantago-aquatica, assembly GCA_963693085.1. Classification (NCBI taxonomy): domain Eukaryota; kingdom Viridiplantae; phylum Streptophyta; class Magnoliopsida; order Alismatales; family Alismataceae; genus Alisma; species Alisma plantago-aquatica. The sequence continues at coordinate 1,900,754,362 of OY856409.1, read as the reverse complement.
GCTGTAGCTAGGGGTGAGCAAATCTCGGTCCAGACCGCAAAACCGGACCGGACCGCTCAATTCGGTCCGGTTCGGTCCGGTCCATTTCAACTTCGGTCCGGTCCGCGGTCCAATAAATTCGATAAATTCGGTCTTCGGTCCGGTCCGGTCCGGTCTGGTCCAAAACCGGTCCGGTCCGGTCCGGACCGCAGACTAACTTTTATATAAAATCCATATATATTTGAAGGTGTATTCTATAATAACTACAAATAAAGTACATATATAAGTACTACTAGTATAAATGTTTGATACTAAAGTTATATAATTGTTAGAAGTGACTAAGATTATCAACTTTGTATAATTAAATAAGTTGTAAAACATCTAAAAAAGGCTGATTGCGGTCCAAACGGTCCGGTCCGGTCCGGTCCGCGGTCAAAACGGTCCGGTCCCGGTCCGGTCCGACCACCAAACGGTCCGGTCAACGGTCCAAAAATTATTGATTTTCAGTCCTCGGTCCGGTCCGGTCCGGTTTTGGACCGATGCTCACCCCTAGCTGTAGCTCATTCAATGGAGTTGCTTTGCTGATATGGAGGGATATGAGTCCCAACAGACTATTGGAAATAACCAAAAGACACTAGAGATTCTTAAAACAAGACTGGTGCTTGCACAGGGAAACCAACTCAAAAGCAGCTTTGTTTTAAAGGCAAGAATTCCCGTTTGCCTATCCAACTCCTGCTATCAACGTAAGGTGTGAAGTGTTAGACGTAATAGGATACAAACCGCGATGTAAGCCGTAAACAGTAAAGATTTTACCAGAGATACGCTGAGGCGTGCAGAGAGCACTGTCCTTAAGAGTGTTTCCGCGGTACCCGACGGCGAGCGTCTGTGCGATAGTCTCCGGCGCGGCTACTCTCCCAGGATCCAACAGCGAGCGGAAGGCGATTGATCGTTCTTCCAGTGGACTGACCGCAGGCGAAGAAGGAAGAAGAAAGCGAGAGATATTGTACAACTATGTCGAACGACAGCGAGAAACAAAAATAAATAGAAAAGAAAGGCGAGCGAAGAGATGTGTTGCGGTTGCAAATCGGGCTGCCGTTTGGAAGCGTCCAAACGAAAAGGTGCGTCGAAAGGATGCGGCAAACATCTCTATTTGGTTCAGTGAACCGAAGAGCAAAATCAAGCCGGGGCCGCGCCCGCACAAGGGGCTCCGGGAGGCCGGATTTGCACCCCCCTGCACGCGGGATGCGACGTGCGCCGACGCGCCCGATTAAAGAGTTTCCGGACCGGGCCGGCCCAAACCCCGTTGGCAAGGCCCACCATGCGCGTGCGTAGGGCCTATCCCCTTTCATTCCTCAATTGTATTATGGTCAAGGGTCCATATATAAGGAGGGAAGTCTCCACCACAAGCAATATGGGACTAAACCTTTTGCCTTTTGGTTTGAAATACAACAAAGAAGTATAACAATCCCCCACTATTTCAAAACAAACAAAATAAAAACCGAGTTGACCACTGGAAGAACTTAAATAAATGACATGCATAAGCTTTGGTAGAACTGAGTTCTTTGAACTAAAGCATAGAGTATATGTACATAGTCTGTGGAAGATTGGTAGAACTATGTTCTTGAACCAATTCCTCCTTTATCTGATTAGAGGTACATTACTCACATGACATTCATAAAATCAATTGCCTTTCTTACAGATTGACGCCTTTAGGCCATGCGCCTACTGGGAAAATTCATGAATGCTCTAGAGATCTGCCCAAATCACAATAGGAGCGGCCCCACTCCACACTCATATAGTTGGACTTTCATCAAGCATATATTGTAGTATATACACCACCATTAATGGCTATGAAATCCATTAAGAAATATATTCAACTGAATCATTGCAAAATGTTGTTTACATCATAAGAATGAGATACATGTATTACAACACATTGAGTCATCCAGTGACTTCGTTTTTCCCATTGAACCTTCTTCCCAGGATCACCGTTCATGAAGGTTGGGTGTCCATCACTTCGACTTATGGTATGGGCATAGTCCCATTCTCCTCGATGTATCGCTCACTAGTCGTTGACTTAATGGCTTTGTCAGAGGATCAACCAAGTTTAATTCTGACTTAACATAATCCATTGAGATTATGCTATCACATACAAGCTTCCTCACAATATTGTGACGTAGGCGAATATGCCTACTCTTCCCATTGTAAACTTTGTTTTTAGCTCTTGCTATGGCAGCTTGATTATCACAGTGTATAAACACTGGTGGAGAAGGTTTCTCCCAAATGGTAAGATCCATTAGAACATGTCTTAGCCATTCAGCTTCAGTTCCAGCCTTTTCTAAGGCAATAAACTCAGATTCCATAGTGGAACGAGCTATACATGTTTGCTTGGAGGATTTCCAAGACACAACACCTCCACCCATAGTGAAGATGTAACCACTTGTAGATTTCAATTCATCTGAATCATAAATCCAATTGGCATCATAATATCCTTCTAGCACAGTTGGAGATCCACAAAAAATCAATCCATGATTAATTATGCCTTTAAGGTATCTTAAAACCCTATGTAGATCATCCCAATGATCCTTATTAGGATTTTGAGTATATCTACTTAATCTCCCCACTGCATATGCTAGATCTGGACGGGTACAGTTCATTAAGTACATCAGGCTTCCAATAACTTGTGCATACTAGACTTGTTGAACAATATTACCTTTATTTTTCTTGAGATTGCAATTAGAATTAAAAGGTGTACTGATCGGCTTACAATCAAACATTGAAAACTTATTGAGAATTTTCTCAACATAGTGTACTTGGGATAGCATGATGCAATCATCATATTTAAGAAGTTTAATTCCTAAAATTACATCTGCTTCTCCCATATCTTTCATGTCAAAGTTAGAAGCCAAAAAGCCTTTTGTACTATTTATTATATCAATATTAGTGCCAAAAATAAGCATGTCATCGACATAGAGACATATTATAACACAATCTTGGTTATCGACTTTAGAATATATACATTTATCTCCTTCATTTATATGGAATCCATATGATACAACGACCTTATCAAATTTCTCATGCCACTGTTTAGGTGCTTGTTTCAAACCATAGAGAGATTTGATTAGTCCGCATACCATATGTTCTTTTCCCGAAACTACATACCCTTCAGGTTGATCCATATAAATTTCCTCATCTAAATCTCCATTCAAGAAAGCAGTTTTAACATCCATTTGGTGTATGATTAATTTCTTAATAGATGCCAAAGCAATTAAAATTCTAATTGAAGATATTCTAGTAACAGGAGCAAAGGTATCAAAATAGTCAATATCCTTTTGTTGTTTATATCCCTTGGCAACCAAACGAGCTTTGTATTTATCTACAGTCCCATATGTTTTCAATTTTCTTTTAAATATCCATTTACATCCTATGGGTTTAATACCTGGTGGAAGATCCACTAGTTCCCATGTATGATTAGATAATATAGATTCAATCTCACTATTAATTGCTTCCTTCCATAAAGAGGAATCAGTTGAATTAATAGCTTCATTGTAAGATTGAGGATCATTATCTACTATAAAGGAATAGAAATCATCACCAAGATTCTTTTCCTTCCTCATCCTAGTGGATCTCCTAGGTTCTATATCATCCGGTTCTAAAACATCATTAGAATTGGATGTACTTGGGATATTCTCGAAAATTTCATTTGAAGGATTAGCTAAGTTTTCTAAGGGAGTTTTCATAGGAAACATATGCTCAAAGAATTCAGCATTTTTAGATTCAACAATTGTATTAGGTTCTACAACATTGTTGCCACTTCTAATAACCAAGAATCTATATGCAACACTATTCTGAGCATAACCTATAAAAACACCATCTAGGGTTCTAGATCCTAATTTTCATTTCTTAGGCTCAGTTAATAAGACTTTGGCTAGACACCCCCACACTTTGAGATATTTCAAATTAGGAGGATATCCTTTCCATAATTCATATGGTGTCTTATTTGTCTTCCTACTAGGGATGCGATTTTGAAGAAAACAAGATGACAAAATCGCTTCCCCCCACAAGTTGTTGGGTGCTCCTGAATTGATTAAAATAGAATTCATCATCTCCTTTAGAGTTCTATTTTTACGTTCAGCAATACCATTAGATTGAGGCGAATATAGAGGTGTGTATTCTTGTATAATACCATGGTTCACACAAAATTCATTAAAAGGAGAACAATCATATTCACCACCCCTATCTGATCGAAGACGTTTTATTTTCTTATTGAGTTGATTCTCTACTTCTGTTTTATAATTAACAAACATTCCAAAGGCTTCATCCTTTGAATGTAGTAAATATAATTTTGTATATCGTGAGAAATCATCTACAAAAACAATGTAGAAACGTTTCCCACCTCTAGATAGATTTCCTTTTAAATCTCCAAGATCAGTGTGAATTAAATCTAGCAATTCAGAATTTCTATGTGAAATTTGAGGACACAGTTTCTTGGTAGATTTAGTTTCAGCTCATATTTGACATTTACTATTTAAATTAACAACACCATTAATATCCTTTAGTAAACCTAAAGATTTCATGCGTTGTAAGTATTTAAAATTAACATGTCCTAATCTATTATGACATATATCAAAAGAATCAACGATATAAGAAGAAGGACTTATTTCATTAGCAGAAGAGTTTGGTACATTAAGAAGAAAGAGCCCATTAGAGTAGTAACCCATGCCTAGGTAGTCCCCAGACTTAGTGAGAATGACCTTGTTTGATTCAAAGGACACTTTCACCCCAAACTTAACAAGTTGAGAAACAGAAATTAAATTAACACGGATATCTGGGACAAACAACACATCTTTGATCAGTAGAATTTTTCCAGAAATCATCTTTATCATGACATTTCCCTTTCCGGTCACTGGAGAAGTAGTTGAGTTGCCCATGACAACCCGATGTTCCTCCTATCCTACTTCAGTGTAGGTCACAAAGGCATCTTTGTTGCCACTGATGTGGCGACTAGCCCCCGAGTCAATGATCCAATCATTCTGGTGGAATGATCCCATGCTGACAATGCTGACAAATGCCACAAATACGTCCTCAGTAACAAGGTTGGTTGAAGGTTCCTTCGAATCCACTGCTTGTTTCTTCCTATGCCTGCATTTTGGAGAAGTATGACCAGGTTTGCCACAAACATAGAAAAAACATTCTTTTTATTAATATCTTTATTTCCTTTATATTTTTTCTTATTTCCTTTTCCTTTCTTATTTTTTCACTTATTTTTAGACTGATCAGAAGAAACTTTATTTTCTTTAACTTCATTATTAACAAAGTTAGCAGTACATGACAACTCCTTATTCAGTTCAGATTTTTCTCTAGTACGGTTTTGATCTTCAACTCGGATATGTATTATTACATCATCCAGTGACATTGTCTTTCTTTTGTGCTTTAAATTGTTCTTGTAATGTTTCCAAGAACCAGGCAATTTTTCAATTAAAGAACCCACAACGAAAGACTCAGGAAGATCAATTTTTTCATTTTTCAAATCATCAAGTAAAATCTGAAATTCATGAATTTGAGTTGTTATATCTTTATCTTCAGTCATATGAAAATTTAGAAAATTCGCAACAGTAAATTTTTGGGCAGAAGCCTCTTCCAGAATATATTTCTTATTCAGACTTTCCCAAATTTCGGATGCAGTTTTAATTGGAAAGTAAGCGTCAAACAGTTGATTAGATAATGTACTTAAAATCACATGTCGGCAAATGCGATTTGCTTTTTCCCAATCAACAGAATCATTTTCAGGTTTGGGTTCAGATAAAGCAAACGACACATTAGAAACTTCTAAAGCAGTAATAATTTTTTCTTGCCAACGCCTATACTATTGTCCATTAAACTATTCAATTTTCGTAACATCAGGTATAGGTGTTTGCGATATAGTAGAAACAGTGACGATTTGGTTGTTATTAGTTGATGGCGTCACATGTGTAAAGGGGGTTTCAAAACCTTCCATATTAGTACCCATCAGATAAACAAATTACTCTTAAGATTGTTAGACGTAATAGGGTACAAACCGCGATGTAAGCCGTAAACAGTAAATATTTTACCAGAGATACGCTAAGGCGTGCAGAGAGCACTGTCCTTAAGAGTATTTCCGTGGTACCCGACGGCGATCGCCTGTGCAATAGTCTCCGGCACGGCTACTCTCCCAGGATCCAACAACGTTTGCCGACGTGAAGCACACACACAGTCACGGCGACGAGCGAAAGGCGATTGATCGTTCTTCCAGTGGACTGACCGCAGGCGAAGATGGAAGAATAAAGCGAGAGATATTATACAACTGTGTCGAACGACAGCGAGAAACAAAAATAAATAGAAAAGAAAGGCGAGCGAAGAGATGTGTTGCAGTTGCAAATCGGGCCGCCGTTTGGAAACGTCCAAATGAAAAGGTGCGTCGAAAGGATGCGGCAAACATCTCTATTTGGTTCAGTGAACCGAAGAGCAAAACCAAGTCGGGGCCGCGCCCACACAAGGGGCTCCGGGAGGCCGGATTTGCACCCCCCTGCGCGTGGGATGCGACGTGCGCCGACGCGCCCGATTAAAGGGTTTCCAGACCGGGCCGGCCCAAACCCCGTTGGCAAGGCCCACCATGCGCGTGCGTAGGGCCTATCCCCTTTCATTCCTCAATTGTACTATGGACAATGGTCCATATATAAGGAGGAGGGAAGTCTCCACCACAAGCAATATGGGACTAAACCTTTTGCCTTTTGGTTTGAAATACAACAAAGAAGTATAACATGAAGTTGCTTACATGTACAATATATGTATATAGCCTACTTTAGTGGAAACAGTGACATATATCGATTGAATATATCGACTTAAATGCACGTTGTGTTTAAACTGCCACAATACTTATTCATGATGTTAACCCAACAATGTCATGTTTTTACCTCATTAGTGTGGTTCATGGATGGCGTGAAAGAAATTGAGGAGGAAACACTTTGTGGTTGTTGATGTTGTGAATGACTTTGAGCAGGAGATGACCAAAGTCCAAATGAATCCTTCAAAATATAAACGAAATTGTTCTACTTCTATACAAATATTAGGCAATGAAATGTTATATTCATCAGAATTTAGTTACATGTGACTGGTCTTGTATGGGAAACAAACACCGATTTACCCCTGCGCTAGTACTTGTCATGGAAAAGGCACCCATATTTGTCCCACTATTCCCACTTTGTGTGGGAAACATGTCTACATTTGCCCCACATCCATCACTTTTGTGGGAAAGACAGGTCCCTGCGTTAAGACCTTGTGTGGGAAAGGCACTCGCATTGGTCCCTGCATTAAGACCCTGTGTGGGAAAGACACTCACATTGGTCCCTGCATTAAGACCTTGTGTAGGAAAGACACTCACATTGGTCACTGCATTAAGACCCTGTGTGGGAAAGGCACTCACATTGGTCCCTGAGCTAAGACCTTGTGTGAGAAACATGCCTGCATTGGCCCCACATGTACCACTTTGTGTGGAAAACACAGGTATAGCTCCAACATTCCTGGCCTGTACGGCTGTCCCCATTTGAACACCACCAACCTTGTATGTATAATTAATGATAATGTTAAAGACAATCATAGAAAGAAACTGAATACAAATTTCAGAAACCATACAATTAATGAGGATAACCTGTAATCGTTGATACCAACTCATTAGTTCTGATATTGTGCTTTCCAAAGTAACCACTTTTTCCAAAAGCTCATTAAATGCATCATATACAAAGATATTTAGAAGAGAATAAGCTTCAAATTAGATATTTTTTGGTAATCAATACTTCCTTAGCATTATTAAAATTACTTCTTTTGCATTATGTTCCTCATATAGCTTTCATATCTCAGGCGAGCAGCTTTTCCCCTATATCCTGCATTCTTGTGGCCAACTCCAATACCTCGAACCCTAGTCTTCTTTACATGTCTGATAAGATCCAAATATGCTTGTTGAGTGAGAGTTCATCAACTTGTTGAGGATCCTCTCCCTCTTGGTTTGCAAATTGATTGTCCACAATTTCAAATATTTGTTGTTGTTATATAAATTCACCATATAGTTAGATGAAAATAGATTAGCATAAAAGATCAGGATAAAATAATTTTATTCTTTGTAACAAACTCCAACAAGGCTGGAATTGAGGCTTAGTTGTCATGCAGCCATGTTGTCTTCACGAAAGACAATACTGAACCATATAGTACGATATGTTAGATGAAAATAGTTTACCACTTGTGGACTTTTTTCATACACCTTCTCCAAAAATTTGTTAAGTGGTACCCTTGGTTGCTCTTCATTGACCTATATTTAATATGAAAAGGTAGAAAAATGTAAATGATAATGAGATGTTAAAGTGATGGAAGAAATTAGTTGCAATACCATTTCAGCCCTATAGCAACTCCATGAATTTGATCTCGTGGTATGAACCATTACCTTCTTTGCTCTGTTTGCCTTATTGATCTCAGAAATTCTCTAAGCCAATAACCACAAACGTTCAACTTAAAGTATATGATTGAATATTTACGAAAATATTTCATAAATGTGGGCAATACCTTGGATTTTTCAGTTCCCCATATCTTGACTACATTTTCAAACTGTTCAACATCTATTGAAGCATTTTTCTCAATTTGCTTCATCATTAGTCGTCGATTATGTTTATACTTTTCATAATAGTTCATCTTCACCCTTGACCTCCACACTAAGATCCCTTTATTAATGTGTTCATCAATGTGATTCCATGCATTAGGATTATCACTTAAATCAAAGTATTCCTGAAATACCAAATGTTAACAAAACATTCCTGAAATAACAAACATCATAGTTATGCATACCAAACCAACAAAGAGGAATCTAATTAGAGTTGTAGTGGCGAACCTCAATACATGCTTTTCTATCATCAAAGGCTTGTCGAGGTTGTTCAGTCCACTTTAGATCTAGATGCCACAATTGTGGCTTCCTAGCTAATATATTGCAATACCAATTCAATTTTGCACCATTAGCTCCAACAACATCCCCATTTTCATCCCACTGTATCTTGTCTCTCAGTTCCCTGGCTTAGGAAGTAGGTTTGCCTCACTTGCAACCCCTCGCCCAAATTTTCTTTCATCTTCTTCATCCTCTAAAGACTCACTGTCTTCATTGTTCATGACATGCTCAGTTTCTACCTCATCATTTAAAGGTTCCCTCCTAGTGGGGGAGGACAAAGAGGACTGACTTTGTCCAACATTGATACTCGATCTGGTGATCTTTCTCCCACTCATCCTACAAATTATAGATTTTAGAATGTATTATTAAAAAGATTAAAATGCAGTAGTAAAAACACTAGAATGCAGCAGTAAAAAAGATTAGAATGCATCACTAAAAAAACTAGAATGCAGCAGTAAGAAAGATTAGAATGCAACATTAACTAGACTAGAATGTAGCAGTAAAAAGACTAGAATGCAACATTAAAAAGATTAGAATGCAACATTAACTAGACTAGAATGCAACACTAAAAAGACTAGAATGCAACAGTAAGAAAGATTTGAATGCAACATTAACTAGACTAGAATGGAGTATTAAAAAGACTAGAATGCAACATTAAAAAAGATTAGAATGCAACATTAACTAGACTAGAATGCAACAGTAAAAAGACTAGAATGCAGCATTAAAAAAGATCAGAATGCAACATTAACTAGACTAGAATGCAACACTAAAAAGACTAGAATGCAGCAGTAAGAAAGATTAGAATGCAACATTAACTAGACTAGAATGCAGTAGTAAAAAGACTAGAATGCAACATTAAAAAAGATTAGAATGCAACATTAACTAGACTAGAATGCAGCATTAAAAAGACTAGAATGCAACAGTAAGAAAGATTAGAATGCAACATTAACTAGACTAGAATGCAGTAGTAAAAAGACTAGAATGCAGCATTAAAAAAGATTAGAATGCAACATTAACTAGACTAGAATGCTGCAGTAAAAAGATTAGAATTTAGAGTGATTAAAAAGAGTAAAAAGATTAGAATTTAGAGCATTCAAACTACAGTAAAAATACATGCACAAACTCATTATGTTTGAGCTACGATTAAGTACAACATGTAATAAATAGCTACAATCCCCATTTATAGATAAAAATAAAAATTGGATGAGAGTACAATGATAGACTATAATTATTCATTGGATCTATCAACAAAAGATCCTTCAATGTCACTCCTAGACCAGGTTACATCATCATTTTCCTCATTATCAACTAAATCAACTTGTGAAGCACTCAAACAATTCTCCATAAGAGGAACTTCTACAAAATTCCTTGGTGGAAGCTTCACAATTGTGCACCATTCAACATCAATAGGATCTGTCACATAAAAGCATTGCAATGCTTGTGTGGCCAAGATAAATGGTTCATCTTGTTGGGTTCTTCTTGTAATCTTGACATGTGTGAACCCATATTTACCGATCCGCACTCCATTGGAAGTTCGTACATCATACCAAGCACACCTAAAAAGAGGAACTTTTATTCTAGGTCCATACATTAGCACAATAACCTCCTATAAGTGGCCATAATATGTGATCTCAGCATCAATAGGGTTTCTATCTCTACCATTTGAATAACTTAAAGTATCTACTATCAAGTACACACCACTATTTTGTGTACTAAAAGTGGTTTCAATATGGTTTGCACGAAAACAATATCCATTAAATGAATAGCCCTCATAACACATTCCCTCAATATATGGTCCTTGGGTTAGCCATATCAACTCCTCATTAACCATGTTGGACCTATTCATCTACATATTCATTACCTATTTTATAAAAGTAAAATTATAAGATAAAATATACTTGGTGAAATGATATATTATTTTTTATTCACTTACATATTGTTTTAGCCACTTAGAAAAATCTCTTGTGTGTTTATTTTGTAAAGCTTGCGAAGGAATATTCGGATCCAGTTCTTGAAGATGGATCATGTATTCACTGCTCAAAAAATAATAAGTTTAATTTATAACACATTGCATGTCATGTTTTACCAAAAAAGAATCAAGATAGGTACCTTCTATAATTGTCTAACTCCTTTGTATTAAAAAGTATAAAATGATGTGCTTGTTCTAATGTTCGCACACCAAGTTGCATACAAGTTCTAACTCCAATGGCGGCTCCATCAACATTACGTGGAGCGTGTTTCAGTTTTGTGTCAAAGTTAGGTAGGTACCTAGCACAAAACGTCAAAGATTCTTCCGCTAAATAGCATCTTACAATACAACCTTCAGGCTTAGCTTTGTTTCAGACATACTTCTTCAGTTTCTTTAAGTACCTCTCAATTGGATACATCCATCTATATCAGAATGAACCAGCTATCCTTGCTTCACGAGCTAGATGAACATGCAAATGCATCATAATTGTAAAGAAAGATGGAGGAAAGATTCTCTCCAGTTGGCATAGTGTGATAGAAATTTCCTCATCTAAATTCGTCATATCATCAACATCAATAACATCATAACAAACTTTGTTAAAGAATGAACAAAGATTAGCAATAGGCTTGTAGACATCTACACCAACGCAATGCCGCAAGGCAACAGGTAACAATTGCTACATAAGAATGTGGCAGTCATGGATTTTCAACCCAATCAGTCTTCTCTCCTTTTTGCTAACACATCTAGAAATATTAGATGAATATCCATCAGGAACCTTCAGTGTTTCCAACACAGATAAGAACATATCTTTCTCAGTATTGTTCATAGTGTAAGATGCTGGAGGTATATAATACCATTCACCGTCTTCTATAGGCCATAAGTCTCTATGAACACCCCATTTCTGCAAATCTTGACGGTATTGTAAGTTGTCTTTGCTTTTCTTAGAATCACCCAGCAATGTTTTCATTATGTTCTCACACACATTTTTTTCAATTTGCATCACATCCAAGTTGTGTATCAACAACAAATGCTTCCAATAGGGTAGTCGAAAAAAGATACTAATTTTATTCCAACCATGTGGTAAAGAAGTACCTTTATCTGTAGACCTTTTGTGCTTGTGTTGATTGCCGAATGTGATGTTAGTGCACCCTTCAAATTTCCATAGAATATCTTCACTAGATAGTGGCTTAGGTGGTTGGCACAATTCTTGTTCACCATTAAAATTTTCATGTCACGTCTAAAGGGTTAGTTCTGAGAAAACATTGATGGAACCCATAACATTGTTTTTTTCCAAATTCCAGCCATTTCGACGAAGTTTCAACATTACAACAAGGGCACCCTAAATTTTTTTTCTTCTTTGGTGCTCCAGCCAGATAGATCACCATAAGCAAGGAATCATTTATAGTCCATAGGATCATCGACCATAACGTGAAGTTCTTCTTGGTATGAGCATCATAGACTTTGACTCCAAATTCCCAAAGTAACTGCAACTCATCAATTAATGGCTCAAGATAGACATCAATGTCCTTTCTGACAATATGAGGTCCAGGAATCAAAAGAGACATCATAATATAATGTTCTTTCATAAGAAGCCAAGGAGGAAGATTTAGAGGCATCAATAAAATAGGCCAAATGCTATGTGATGCACTCATAACACCAAATGGATTAAAACCATCAGTAGCTAAAGCTAGTCTGACATTGCGTGGTTTGGCAGAAAAGTGTGAAAATTTGGCATCTACATTCAACCATTCTTCTGTATCAGACGGATGATGAACACATCCATCTTTACCTTTTCCTTCATATGGCCATAGCATGTCTTTAGAAATAGAAGGGGACATGTACAACCTCTTTAGTCGAGGGATCAGAGGAAAGTGGTACATAACCTTAACATCCACCTTTTTGGTTTTATTTTTATATACCCTTCTTTCCATCTTGAAGCTCCAAAAATATCACAATTATCTTTGGAAGCAGCATCATTGCAAAATAATATGCAATCATTTCTACATGCATCTATTGCAGTATGATCTAGTCCAAGCTCTCTGACAATTGCATTTGCTTCATAGTTGGTTTCTGGGAACGAACAATCTTCTTCTGGAAAGGCTGAAATAATCAATGTCAATAGCTTTGTGAAAGAGTTGTTTGACCATCCAGATTCCTCCTTTAAATATAGAAAAGGTACTAAAAAAGATAGCTTAGAGTGATTTTTACAACCCCTATACAACGGATGATCAACCTCCTTAAGAAGCTTGTAAAATCTCTGTGCATTTTGATTTGCAGATTCCTCTTCCATTGAAGGTGCACTAGTGTCTCCCATTCCAAATAAATCACCCAGCATTTCATGCATGTGGTCAATGCTAGGTCTATCTGGTGTTGTGATTGATTTTCTTATACCAATCACCTCCCCATGAAATGTACAAACATTATAGCTATGGACAAAGCCCTTTAGTAATACATGTGAATATACCACATCCTCTATTTTAAGGTATCTGCTCATACATGCTTTGCAAGGGCATATTAATTTTCCTTGTCTAGCTGGTTTTTGGTGGGTACTAGAAAATTGAATGAACTTTTGTAGCCCTATCTTGAATACATCACTTTGAACTCTATTCCCAATATACATCCAACATTAGTCTATAGTAAAGTCCATCTATATATCCAAACAAAGGCATTTGTTACATTGTATTGAAAAAACAAAATTTGAGAATATTCACAAGTTGCATAGAACCAAAAAATAAAGGGAAACATGTAGGACACATAAGGACACACAAGGGAGTTATCTTGATACTCCGATGGAGATACTTATTATTTATTTGTGATCAATTTTTCCTGTCAGTCACAACAACATTAAAAAGATTAAAAATATAACTTCGCAATGCTAACCATCTAAAAATACGTCCTGGGACTCCACGGGGAGCAATTATTTCTTATTTTTGCTGAGCATTAGCAAATTCCAATGATTTCTTGCCAAACATATTCTCATTTATTATTTGAACCTAACGAAATCTATAGACAAATGCATCAGCACAAATTGCCAAGCATTTCCAATTATTGCACTGGTGTTTTTTATTTTTTGCCTAATGTTCTATTTAATTAATGCATTGGTGTTTTTGCCCTGTGTCTCCTGTACCCTGTGGGACCCTCCTCATCAGATCCAATGTGGCAATGAATTTTTCTTTTGGTTTTCTAATATGGATTTAATCCTGTGAACCTATTTTTTATATCTACTGAAAGGAAATTAGTTTAAGTGGTAGCTTAAGAATTGAATGTGTAGTTTTCAATTTTTTGTATTACTACATCCTGAGTTCCTTCTTTCCCAATTTGTTAACTTACTTTTGTCCTAATGACTTATTTTAGGAACTTTTAGGGTTCAAATCATTAGTCATCCTTGATTTGGATCAACTAAGAGCAGTATGTTCTGTTTGGTACTGTTTACTTGATGTATACCATGCAATAATCCACAGTATGCATTGACAGGAATTTGATGACCTTAGGGGCACTCTTCAACAACAACAAGAGGATATGAAAAATAGTTTGAGGCTTTGGTCAAACAAGTTCCACTACAGTTCAAAGTATTGAGAAACCAAATTTCAGGTCAAGCTTTTAGGAAAGGGGAAAATTGAAACCAAAGGGGTTTAAATCACTCTTGGATGAACCAAATGAAGGAAAAAATCCATAAAATCATAGCCAAAAATCACACTTATCTCCTTATTTTATTAAGGAAGTTATGCTTTGAATGTAGGTTCTTTCTAAGGTAAATATAGAGCATAATGCTAGTGTAGAAACTCACATTAAATTAGACCCTGTGATTTAGGATGTGGCTTGAGGTGGATTTTGGAGGAGGCAAAACCTCATATTTTGATCATCCCTAAAGAACCTAGTAGAACATAGATCCAAAAAAATTAGCTAAACCTCAATTGAATTAGATTTTCATAACAAATTATAAAGTTCTGTCCCTTGATTTTTGTTTCAATACTAGCAAGATATTGATGCATGTGGCTAAGGAGCTCAGGAGAAAAACCTAGAACTTATATAAACCTTTAAATCACACCAATTCTATGCAGTAGAATATCAATTTGTACTGGCTACTGTCTGGCATTTGGAGAAACTAAATAATAGGTTCAGTTTCAGTACTTATATTAGGTAACCCAAAAAGACAAACCAAACCATTTCTCTTTTAGTGTTTCAGTTAAATTTATTATACAAGTTTATAGATATTTACATGCCTATAACTATGTGAAATATGACTTTATCTTCTCTCCAGTCATAGATACCAACAAATACATGCATACAAGCATGTGTAATGACCACTCATTTACTTTTACTTATCTATTCTACACAGGCTAGCTTAACCCATTTCTCCTTTGCAAACTCTGCTTTGTTAATTGGTCAAACAGGTTCCACTATAGTTCAAAGTATTGAGAAACCAAAATTTAGGTTAAGCTTTTAGAAAAGGGGTAAATTGAAACCAAAGGGGTTTAAATCACTCCCGGATGAACCAAATGAAGGAAAAATCCATAAAATCATAACCACAAAGCACACTTATCTCCTTATTTTATTAAGGAAGTTATGCTTTTAATGTAGGTTCTTTCTATGGTAAATATAGAGCATAACGTTAGTGTAGAAACTCGCATTGGTCTCTTGATGTATGCACAAATTATCGCTATTTTGATATCTAATTTAGTTATTTTTTTGTCATTTGTGCTTAATTAAATATCTTTTTAATGCATATTTTTACCAAATTAGTAAAAATCACTTGTGTATCATTTCTTATATTTTTACTTGTATTTACATGCATTTTATATATTTTAATTATTATAATAATTATTTGATTTTATTCATTGATTATTTTATTGTAGATAATTATTGTTTACTGGAGCAAGGTCGATACCACCGACTTGCAACTCAGTGGTTTCAACATGGCATCAGAGTATAAATATTTTTTCACCAGATCGAAAAGGAAAAGGATTTTTTTACTGTGACAAAGTCGGCGGTACCGACTTCCAACTCGGTACCACTGACTCAGACGTTGCAGGCCAAATTTTAATGTGGTAAATCTAACACATGTTGTATTAAAAATTACATTTTAGGTTTCTTTTTGACCTAAACATGTACGACGGCTATAAAGACACTATTAGAACCACAATTAAAAGATCTATCATGAAGGACGACACAACAACCGAACGAAGGGAGAAAAGTAGAGGAACCCTACCTGACGGACCTCGGGGGCATTTTGGCAGCAGAAACGATGACAAATCCTTTCCATCTTCTCCAAATCCACTCTTTGACCCTTTCTCCAACTTATTATATCTCGAAATTCATGTTTTACATCTTTTCGACTTATTGTGATTCCATGTCATCTATTTTCGGCTAAAAACATTAATTCCTTAAGACCGGGGAGTAGCCTGGGAAATCGTTATATCGACTTTTTACATGATATAATATAGATTTCTCTTTATTCCTAGATATATAATTGTGGAATTGAACGACCTATCTATGCTTGATCACCATAGTTAGGATAATAGACTGATAATCGCTCTGGAAGGAGGATTAAAGGTTGGAAAACCACAATTTATACACTTTCCTACACATTCCTTTGGAAAAGTAATGTACGGTTAGTGGAAAGAAACTCAGAGTCTTCGATAATGCATCTAGACTAAGATATAAATTACAACAGATGTAGAATTGACTTAGATATAGGTAGTAAATTGCACCGTGGAAGTGGGCAATTCTGACTACATGCTTTTTATCCAGGGTAGGAGTAAAATTTATATTAATTCGGTAGATATAAGATATAACGAGGCCCCGTGGTGAAATTGGTAATCCTAAGGAATCCATCTCATTCGAATCAACCACTTTTAATTTTTCTTTTAATTTCTTTTTATTTTTATTTAAACTCAAATCCAACTCTTGTTTTCGGCTTAGCTGATCAATCTTAATTAGTAATAGTCTTTAACCTCACAACTCCCCATGTTCGATAACTTGAGACTTATAATCCCATATTACTTCGACATGTACACTTGTGTATTACACACACATTATACGCGTGTCAAGTTTTTGGCTCCGTTGTCGGGGAGTTGGCATGGTTAACACTATAAAAATTTAGGATCGGCCACTCTAGGCCATTATATTTATTTTCCTTTTTTTATATTTTTTTATTCTTCTCATTTTTCATTACATGAAACTTTACTATTAATTTAGGCATTGTACATATTCATCTAAATATTTCTTTGTAGTTAGTCTTCTTTCATTTAAAAAAAAGTTTAAAAAAAGACACATGGCCCCTATTTGTTCTGAGTGTGGAAATGCACATGTAGACTATAGGTGTCTGAGTTCACCTTTATCACATCATGGGAAAAAATCAAAGGAAATTCATCGTGAGCATATTTAGATTATGGTTCAATCTATTTTAAATCGCCGAAGTCCTATTTCTAATAGAGGATGGGGTAGAATAGAGAAAATGGAAGAAGTTGAGATTGAGGATAAGGAATTAGAGATTGAGGAGAACATATTGGAAGAAGTTTTAGAATCACCTCTACCATGTACTTCCATTGATCCCACACCCACTCCCTTGACTCCTAGGATTGATCTTGAATATGATTGGGGATCTGATGAGGAAGATGATGAGAATGATGCAAATAGGGTGGATGACAATTTTGATACATGTGTTTGGGATATATATGACTGAAGGAGAGGAGGATCCAGAAGGTTCTTTATTTGATAGTGATCTTAGAGAGGAGGAAGAGAGTGAGGAAGAGGATACTGAGAGTGAAAATGTGGAGGAATTTCCCATTACCCATCACATAATTCCTTCACCACAAGACCCATCTCTTCATTTCCTTATGGGGTATCCTATATGGGATATATATCCAGATGATAATTTTGAAAATTTTTGTGAGGATATTAATGAATGCGGGGGAATTGAATTATTAGAAGAGGAGGAGGCACACAAACTCGCCTTTTATGTAATCCCTCCATTATGTGTAGATAGGAGTGATCCATTGGGGATGGTCATAGAAATTAAGGAGCAATCTTCTTTATACCTTTCACCCCATGACTACCTATTTCTGCATGTCCTCCCACATCAAGACTTGGTTGTAGTTCATGTTCATGATCATTACAATAATAATTTACTTTTGAAATGGAATGTCAACAATACATGCTGATCTTCTGACTATTATTTGTTTTTTTATCATTGTTGCAAGGAACCAAAAGTTTAGAAGGAAGAGACAGAGAGAGCTTCACCCTCCTCCACGACCACCTGATTATTGTTGATTGACATGTGTCCATCCTAGGATGTTAAATAAGGAATCTTGTGGGAGGCAAACCACCAGTTAGGTTTATTTTGTTAAACTTTCAATTCTACTTTTACATTCCTATTTGTAGATTGTGATATCTAATTTTGATGCAAGTAAAAAGATGCCTTGATATGTGTATTCAGTGTGTAGGGATGCACTGAGTCGGTACCACCGACTTCACTGTCAGTAGTACTGAGTTTTCATCAGTGAAATTTGACAAGCAGAGCAAGCATCGACACTTCACCGAGCTCGAGTGCTTATTGGAGGGCATGTCTTAATGTGGATCCCTCACACCTGGCTTTTGCCCCGAATCTCATCTCACATATCGATACATCTGTTCCATTTATCTTCCTTTGCTTTTGACATTGGGGACAATGTCATATTCAAGCTTAGGGGGAGGAATGGAACGGTGCTTTTATCTTTACCTCTTGCATCTTTTCTTTTTATCATACATCTACATATTTTTGTTTCAGAAAAATTAGATTTTTCATTTTATTTTTAGAGTCCACTTCTATCTAGTGTACTTGTGGACAAAATATAAAATATTGGTTAGGATTAGCCATTTCTTGATGATGTGATATCAATTCTGATAATTGTTGAAAACTGAATGTGCTCTTATGCTTTGTGCTTTAAGCTAAATTTGCTATGTTTAAGAGTACATAACTGGAGGAATTGTTTGGATTAGTCAGCTTGAAGACATACTGATTTAATGAAAAAAACCTAACTTAACCCTATGGTTTGTGTTATGATGATGATGTTTGAGTCCAAACCAACCAAACAGTAATGTGATCCTTTATGTGAATTGTAGAAATAAACTCTAAGGTTACCCTATTACACAAGTTGATAGAAGAGGGACGTATCATGGTTGGGAAAGGCATTGTCTCTTAGTCATGTGATCTCATATACCTTCCATTCATCTTCATTCACCACCAAAGGATGATCAAGTTTAATCCAAGTTATTTTCCTCTTGTTTGCATTACATGGCATGATAAGAAGCATATAGTTAGTTCATTTTATTATGCATTAGAAAAAGAAAAAAAATCATATAATCTTTTTGAGCATTTGTAGTTTGCATAACACATTTTTTATATAGTTGCATTTGAATTGCATATTTCATAAGGTATTACAAATTTGTTATCTTCTATGATCTTCTCTCACGTAAGAGTGAAAAAATGTGTTTATCCTTACTCCTTCTAAAAAAAAAAACCCCAGGCAAGAAGTATTTATCTTGCTAAAATAAAAGGGCAGAGAAAAAAGAGTTATTGAAAAAGAAAAAAAGAGGAGAAAAGGAGGGAAATGATTTTTAAGTTCAATGCCTTATTCTCTCTAAGAAACAAAGAAGGGGATTATGGATCTTTTTGTAAAAACCTTTCCACCTATACTCATCATTAGGATGAGATATCCATTGCATTCATCATCCTACCAAAATAAAAAATAGTCATTAGAAGTCATACATTCACATTTTATCCATTATAAAGGTCTATCATATTTTTACTTCTTGCATAAATAATATGGATAATTCTTGTGAATCATATTTTCATAGCCACCCATTTCTCTACAAGGTAGGCCACCATCATAATTATTCCCCTCATCCATGTTTATTTGGGGATCTGCTTCCAAGTAGTTTATTTAGGTAGATTAGAGCAATGTAGATAGGGAGATCACATGGTGCATCATGTAAGTGTCCTACAGATCATGATATTAACTGCTACTTATTGATAATGTTTTCATTGATCTTATTGTGGACATCTTTTATAAATATTATTGCATGCTTTAGAGTAGTTACTTGTTCAGTGGTTGGAGAAGACAGATTTGGGACCGAATGGTGGAGGGTGGTTAGGAAAAATAATTCATAGGTATCTATCTTCTTACTGGCTATTTTAAACAAATCTAAGAGTAGTGTTGCTCGAGGACCAACAATATTCAAGCTTAGGGGTGTGATGTATGCACAAATTATCATTATTTTGATATCTAATTTGCTTATTTTCTTTGTCATTTGTGCTTAATTGAATATTTTTAATACATATTTTTTACCAAATTAGTAAAAATCACTTGTGCATCATTTCTTATATTTTTACATGTATTTTACATGCATTTTACGTGTTTTAATTATTATAATAATTATTTGATTTTATTCATTGATTATTTTATTGCACGAAGTCAGTGGTACCGACTTCCAACTAAGTACCACTGACTCAAACGCTGCAGATCAAATTTTAATGTGTTAAATCTAACACATGTTGTATTAAAATTACATTTTAGGTTTCCTCTTGACCTAAACATGTACGACGGCTATAAAAGGCACCATTAGAAACGTAATTAAAAGATCTATCATGAGGGAACGACACGATAGCCAAACAGAGGGAGAAAAGTGGAGGAACCCTACCCGGTAGACCTCAGAGGCATTTTGGCGACGGAAACGACGAAAAATCCTCTCCATCTTCTCCAAATCCACTCTTTAACCCTTTCTCCAACTTAATGTATCTCAAAATTCATGTTTTACATCTTCTCGACTTACTGTGATACCATGTCATCTATTTTTGGCTAAAAACCTTAATTCCTTAGGACCCAGGAGTAGCCCGGAGAATCGTTGTATCGACTTTTTACATGATTTAATATAGATTTATTTTTATTTCTGGATATATAATTGTGGAATTGAATGACCTATCTATGCTTGAGCACCATCATTAGGATAATAGACTAATAATCACTCTGGAAGGAGGATTAAAGGTTGGAAAACAACAATTTATACACTTTCCTACGCATTCCTCGGGAAAGGCAACATATGATTAGTGGAAAGAAATCCAGAGTCTTCGATAATGCACCTAGACTAAGATATAAATTACTACAAACATGGAATTGGCTTAGATCTAGGTAGTGAATTGCACCATGGAAGCGGGCAATTCTGACTACAGGCTTTCTATCTAGGGTAGGAGTAAAATTTATATTAATTCGGTAGATATAAGATATAACGAGACCCCATGGTGAAATCGGTAATCCTAAGGAATCCATCTCATTCGAATCAACCACTTTTAAATTTTCTTTTAATTTCCTTTTATTTCTGTATAAACTCAAATCCAACTCTTGTTTTTGGCTTAGCTGATCAATCCTAATTAGTAATAGTCTTTAACCTCACAACTCCTCATATTCGATAACTCGGGACTCATAATCCATATTACTTCGACACATACATTTGTATATTACACACACGTTATACACATGTCATGTCCCTGCATTAAGACCCTGTGATTTAGGATGTGGCTTGAGGTGGGTTTTGGAGGAGGTGAAACCTCATACTCAAATTATAACAGAAGACATAATTATATGAGTGACACAAGACAAAATATAGGAGGCATATACCTTACACAATGAAATTGGAAACAGTAGATGAGATATAAATTTATCCTGGTGATAGCTAGTGATGCAACATACTTGGTTGGTACATTCCTAGTCTCAACATACAGTCTTACCAATGCCATTCATGATGATGAGGATGTGGTCAAGGTCTTGGATGACAAATTAATAGATAAAATACGGAGGGTTCACATAAAACCTGGGAAAATAGGAGATGTCAACATTATTATTAGTCCTCGTAAGGCTATAGTCACATCTACAAATAAGCATTAGAATTTTGAGATTGGTTCATTATGCATGGTATTATATATAGATGTCATACAATGTGGTGTAGAATTAGGCAATTGATTCAAGTATGAGGTTTTGCCTCCTCTAAAACCCACCTCAAGCCACATCCTAAATCATAGATATCTTTTTCCTACTGATTAAATTTTCTTTTGAGGTAGATAATATATTTCTAAAAACAAGAGAAACAATACTTGGATGTCACTAACTCTTAGGACTTTCTCAAGGAGTCTGTCATATTGACCTATACTATGTCCCTGATATACAACTGCTAGTAGTGTGTCTGGAATGAGAAAAGTTAAAGCCATCTACTAAAGCAGTTCAGAATACTATAGCCAGTAACTTGGGCTAGTAATTTTCTAATTCTAGCAATTAGAGTACATGTCTAAATTTATGAACCAACTTCCCTACAACTTGGGATGATGAATGTGGATCGTGGAGATTAACTTTCTAGCAAATATGCCTAAATATGCCTACGAACTAATAAGTAGTGGATGGGGATCCTAACTATTACATGTATTGAATTCATTGTTCATCAAAGAGCTTATTTGAGCCATACCACTAATACCTATTACTTCATATCTAGATCCTAATTGGTAGTGGTGCCTTTGGTATTGAGGCTTTATGACAGTGGTAACGGAGACAGGCAAAATGTGCATGCATCATATAAAACTTGATATGACAGAGAAAATGTACTGCTGAATCATTAAACATCACAATAAATTAAGAACCCTATAGGTCAGAGATAGAAATTCAAGGATGACCTATGTCTTGTGCCCAAGGGGGCACATCTCCTACACTATAGAAGAAATAACAGCTGCATACCCATGCTAAAGTACTACAGGGGAGGCCAAGGACGACCTTGTCATTCACATTTCGTCAAGCACAAACACATCATGGTCTGATGATTTTTCATGGTCCTCCCACACATCATGGATCTTGTCATTCACATTTCGTCAAGCACCAATAGGGATCTTGGAAAGCCACATTTATCGGCAGGCATGATAACAACCCATTGTTCAATGTTGAATAGCAGAAGTGTAGAAAGCCACTGACCTTCAGAGAAACGAATAGGTGAAGCAGTTGTCCTCTTCTCCGTGACTAGTTCAATGTTGGGCAGATGATTGTCGTCTTCCTTCCCACACTTTAGTGGACGCTGCACAGATGGATACTATGCTACAATGGAGGACTGACTAAGGCTGAGAGGCTTCCGCCCAGAGGAGTTACCGTTCTCTACTCACACTCTGCACATTATGGGGGAGTCTATCACAATATAGTTGTCGGCGGCCGCAGTGGAGATGGGGACACCTGCCGATGGCCAGGGTGAGGAAGGGGACGCGATTGTCTAGGCGGAGGAATGGAATATCCGCGACTCTCTCCAAAATGTGATGAAATAGGAACAAACTTGTGGGATGCTGATTAGACTTAATCCCAATTAGCGTGGCAAAGCGTAAAAAATTAGGTTAGGTTAGAGGGAAATGGTGAAATCGTTCCCTCAATAGTAATTGTGAGGGGTTAAAAATTGTTTATCCTATTTTTGAGGGAGCATCGTTCATAACAAATGGATTTGTAGTTTAGAAACACGGTTGAGGGACCTTATCCATTCATTGATGGAGGGTCCCTAAAAAATAGTTCATTTTTTTCACATAATTTTGATCCTTCACAAAAGTCCCTAAATAACATACAAGTTTTTTATAGTGATTTTGTAACATCCCAGGATTTGAGGCATTGGATAAGTTGATCTTAAAAGGAATGATTGGACTATCCGTATCACCAAGGTGCACCTCCTTTTCCAGGAGCCCATCACTAAAGAACTCCATAGTTAAGCATGCTCAGCTTGGTGTAGTACTGGGATGGGTGACCTGTCGGGAAGTTGATCCTGGCATGCGCATGAGTGAGGATAAAGCGCGCAGTTAAGGCTAGTGGTGGTCTGTGGGGCCAGTCATCATTCTTGAAACTATACTAGAGCCTTGGGCAGTGGGTTCAGGTGTTACAAATGGTATCCGAGCCAACTCCCCTCTAGTAGGTGGGGCCCACATGGGCGTGTGGCATGCCAGTCTTTGAGCCATGCGGTCCACACATGTTGGAAAGGACTATCCGAGTTGATGGAGCCGCCCATGCACTGGTAGTATTCAGGCATGTTGGAAAGGGCTATCCAACTTGATGGAGCCGCCCTTGCGTTGGTAGCTGTGATCGGGAGCTGGGTGTACATGGGTCATTTGGGTCAGCAATGAAATGGGGAATGATTATGAGGCCATATAGTTGAGCCTTGACGAGGATGTCAAGAGTCTAAGTGGGGGAGATTGTAACATCCCAGGATTTGAGGCCTTGGATAAGTTGATCTTAAAAGGAATGATTGGACTACCCATATCACCAAGGTGCACCTCCTTTTTCGGGAGCCCATCACTAAAGAACTCCATAGTTAAGCGTGCTCAGCTTGGAGTAGTACTGGGATGGGTGACTTGTTGGGAAGTTGATCCTGGCATGCACGCGAGTGAGGACAAAGAGTGCAGTTAAGGCTAGTAGTGGTCTGTGGGGCCAGTCGTCATTCCTAAAACTCTACTAGAACCTTGGGCAAGGGGCCCGGGCATTACAGATTTTTTCTCATGCCAAAAATAACATCAAGGTCTTAAAAGAAATTATCATTACCCACTACATTACTTTTGTATCCTAAAAATTAAAAGATCAAACTGCTAAAAGATCATCTTCTTCAAATGTGACCGCCTACCAATTGGCAACATATAATGTTTGATTTGTTATCCTCCATCAAACATTTGAGTTTTTTTCCCTTTTTATATAGTTGATATTCTTCTTCTGTATTAGTTGAATCAAATATATTACACTAGTCATTTTTATTATATAAATACTTTGGCGTATGTCCTTGTTAGCTTCTGCACCTTGTCGTCGCCCTTCCATTTCGCAACCATATTCATGACCGTGCCTTCGGGCATTACTCGATGTAATGACAATACAGTCCCAGTACATCATTTCATACCTGGGCAAAAATAACGTCAGGGTCTTAAAAGAAATTATCATTACCCACTACATTACTTTTGTATCCTAAAAAGTAAAAGATCAAAGTGCTAAAAGATCATCATCTTCTTCAAATGTGACATCGCCTACCAATTAACAACATATAATGTTTGATTTGTTATCCTCCATCAAACATTTGAGTTTTTTTTCCTTTTTTATATAGTTGATATTCTTCTTTTATATTAGTTGAATCAAATATATTACACTAGTCATTTTTATTATATAAATCCTTTGGCGTATGTCCTTGTTAGCTTCTGCACCTTGTCGTCGCTCTTCCATTTTGCAACCATATTCGTGAGCGTGCCTTCGGGCATTACTCGGTGTGTAGGTTCATGTACCTTTGCTACTTCTGCTCGACGGAGTAGTTGTCGCCCAGGTATGAAATGATGTATTGGGACTTGATTGACTTGAGGACTGTGATCTCGTTCTCCAATGACCTGATTGAAGTCACAGGGGTTGCGTCGAGGTCGACGGACTTGACGGCGAAGAGGGTACCGCTGCAGCAGTCCACACCAAGGCTGACGGCTCTGAAGGATCTTTTGTCAAGTGGACCTCGACGGATCCAAGAACTGGGGTGATTGGTGATGCCCATGGATGATGTTGATGATGGAATGCCTGAGTGACTTTTAGGTGATGGTTTGATTTCTTAGTTGAGTTGAGAGTTGGTCGCTATGTTGCTAGCTACTCTAAGATGTTGTTGATTAATGAATGGAGTTTGGGGCAGGTGTGGGAGGCATTTACACAGCTGGTGGGGGCTACTAACTACTAGAGACGACCACCATCCAGTGGAAAAGTATGATGGGGTATAGGTATTGAGGTTTAACATGCATGAAGGGAAACAATGAATGTAACGAACCCGCCTCCCGGTAACCTCCAATTAAGACAGACCAAGAGGTCAAAGTCGTTATCCCAATTAACAGGATCAAAGGTTCGACAAATTATCAGTAATAATTATTCAATTCTACCATGACTATACTGAAAGCTAGTATAAAATAAAACTTTGCATACCTTTCAGAAACTTTGGATATCTACTTCTATCCACAACTTGAATCTATTATATCTAATCCTCCTCACACTTTATTTCTTATTTTCATAATGTGTCACTTTATTGTTTGTTCTTTTCAAGATTGTACCTAAAACGCCGACAAACAAAATGCTGGTCAGCATAAATAAATATGCCGGTATGTGGGGACAACCAAAATTTCACAAAAATGGCTAACAATCTAAATATCACAATCAAGTTAGTTATCAAGCCAATTTACGCTTTCAATGTGACATTCTCCACCGCTTTTTCCCTAACCGTGGAATACCCTCTTTAGGGTTTCTCTTTTGCCATTGACTTAAGGCCACCTTATCAATCCCAAGCTTGGTGCTTGGGGTCACCTCTCATGGTTCCCATTAGTCATGCAACAAAGACCACCTTCTCAATCCTGAGCTTGGTGTCTGGGGTCACCACTCATGGTACCCATGGGTATTCCCTCCTGGTCTTGACCTTTTTGCATCATCCATCAGGGTGGCATGTATGTGCGAGAATACACACTTATATTATAATTGTGGTAACCATAGTGACTTTATGATTTGCAAGTATGAACATCCAAACTGATAGGTTGCATTCAATGTGATTATTCATCCGAAAAACCTTTGGGAAACTAATGCGATTAACCATAATTAACCACATACCTGATCCAGAGCAACTTGATGTCCAAGCAATAATGATAAAGAACAATCAAACAATCAATCAATAATATCCTAAAATTAATGCAATGCATCCAAGTGTTATAGTTTATCCAAAACATTATCAAGATAGACTTGGATTCCATCTTTGGCTTTCTAGGTCAACCTTAGGGTTTTAGCCTCCATAATACTTTTATCACATTTAATGCTCTCTTAGTTCACAAACCCTAATTTCCACATCATAAGCCCAATTAAAGTCTATTATTTCTCTTTTATACTAAAGCTACTATCTTTATCCTTTTAAGTTATTACAAGATCATTAGACCCAATTATCATCTTTGGCTTCTTTCAAATTGACAACTCATATTTCATTATAATCTAATATATGGACTCCATTTATTACTATTCCACATTTATCCATTAGAAAACCCTAATTACCATATTACGGGTATTTATCCACAATTAGGAACTTTTATACACAAAATATCTTAGACTCATCATCTCTCAGCTTTATACCTAAATTTGAACAATTAAGGCCATTGAGAATCTTAATTACTGGCATTAGGGTTTCAAGGCCCATTAAAGCTTATTTATTTACATGGAACCCTAAATTAATCAACTTTTCATGTAAAATGGATTGCCACTTTACTTTTATATTCAATAGGTGAATACTTCCCAAGTTAACCCCTTAAACCTCAAAGATTCATCATGTACCCTCAATTAGGGTTTCTAACCACACTTTTAATCAAATTAATGTACTTTTGCAAATAGGTACAAAATCAGGTTCTCAAATCAATTTTAATGTGTTCCTCGTATTTTTCTAAGCAACTTTCATGATAAAATTTTCTCATCAGAGCTTCCTAGCATATTCTATGAATTTTGCAAAGAAAAGTCATTTTCCTCATTTATTCATTAATTCTAGAAAATCAGCGGCCGCCCGATCCATGGTCCCCCGGACCACACAGGATCCAACGGCCTAGGATCCGTGCGCCTAACTTTAGATTTTAAGTTATGAAAGACTATTTTTCCCTTACATGGAAAGAAGGAATGGAAGGGTAGTTTGGTAATTTGCCCTGAGGTCTTCTTCTTCCTCACACGAGCAACCTACAGCCTCCTCCCGGTCAACTTCGTCATTGACCTCATAATTCTGTCCACCTGCGAGCGTGCCAAAGGGCTGGGAAGATTTGTTGCCTCCAACCAAACTCGCCCAGGCACTCAATTGCTTGCCATGACCCCACTGTGATCTCCTCCTAGTCGCCAGACTCTGGTGGGGTCCTCTGGGATGATGAAGGCGAAGGCGAGGTGAAAGACGGAATTGAGGGCACGAAATTGTTCCTCTCGATCCACCACAGAGTTTAGGGTGGCAAAAGAAGATGCGGGTACCCTCTCTCATCCTCCCCTATACATAGGGTCGAGGATAGGGTTCAGGTGAATTGGGAACTCTCCCAATCATCGATCAAACCCCTACAAAGTAGGGATGGTCCTCTCCGGACTTCTCTCCCGAGTTCAACGGTGCTATTCTCGCGATCTAACTCCCTTTCCTTTTCCCGTAATGATCCTACTTTGGATCATCGCAAGTCTACCTGGAGTAGACTCCTCGCTCCAAAGGGATTCATCCCCGATCATTGGATCACGATCTAATGGTCCAAACAAAACCAAAAATCAGGACATTGAAAGGATTGTCCAATTAAATCGTGACATTTATTATAATCACAACACTTTAGGGAAATTTGTAAAAGCCATAAATCCCAAACCGAGTGTCCAATCAATCCCAAATTTTGAGGGAAACTTAATAATGAATTAATCTATCTCTCTGCCAAATTTGGGAGCATTATCTAAAAGAAAACGTGCCTTTTCTTTAGGTGAAAAATATTACTCAATTAGGCTTATTTATCACATCTTTTCTCTTTCTTTACTTATTATCTTGCAACTTGGACTCCCTGGAACCCAAGAAATCCTAAGATTTTGAAATCCTTTTTGAAGGATTCTTATTATCCTTCTAGATGCATCCACATCTTTTATTCCTCATTATCTTATTTATTTCATTAAAAGATTTCTTTTAAGGATTTCACTTTATCATTTATTTCCTTTTTCCTCTTTTCTTATTTCCTTTATTAGAAACCACATATAAAAAAATTTACTCAATTGTGGCCATTAATTCCACTTTCTAGAGATTTCTATGTATTTCTCATAATTACTTTGCTTAATATCCATTATCTTGTATCTTTTCCTTTTATTTGGATTTTCTTCTCTTTTATATCCATTATTGGATTAATCTAATAATAGAAATTATGAAATGCCTAACACAAGGGAGATTTGCAAAGAAATCCATCTCTTGAAGCAAAGCGTACAACCTTTTCAATTAAGTCTATATTCATAAAATCTTTACAATTCAATTATGAAAACATATGCAAAATTGAGGTTGTATCATCCTTCCCCTCTTATAGGAATTTTGCCCTTAAAATTCCCTCAAACATACAAACAAATAGGATAAGACTTCCTCATATCCATCATGGCTCCCATGTGGTTTTACCCTCTCCATGGTGCCTCCCAAGAACCTTCATCATCTCATATTCTTGAATCTGAGTTCTTTCTCACCTTGGTACCTTGTACCCTCATAGGTGACTTAGGACATTTCAGCTTCTCTCTAAGCTAACTGGGTTTATGGCTCAGAACATGGCTTGGGTACCTCACATAGTGCTCTAGATCGGACTCGTAGAACACATCACATCATCCTGAGGGGTATGACTAAACATAACCATCTCCACCGATCCATCTCAAAAGGACCCATATATCGGGGACTCAACTGTCTCAGTTGTAGCTTAGAGGGGTCAGATTTTCACATCTCATATTCTCCCACAGTGAACTGCATGTCAGTCTGCTTTGCATCAGCTCATGACTCATGTCATCCCTGGGTTTCCTCAGCCATCGCACGATCAAAGCGACTTCATCTGCACACACTGTGGTCCTTTTCTAACCTTCACGAGGTCCCTTCACCAACATTATCTTAATGAAGTGGTGACTGACACAACCTCCCTTACAAAGCTTCTTTATATCCCGATATTGGCTATTGTGGTTATCATCACATCTCTCATAGGGAAAGAACTGTCCCCCATGTATCACCCTGAATGAGAACACATGCTCTCATCAGACCCTCTTGTCTGGATCATACTAACCATTAGTTAGGGGTGATAAGCTGTATTCAAATCGAGTTCTTCATGTATCTACTTCCACGTTATGGAAGTGAATCTTTAGGTCATATTCAAGAACTTTTGAACTTGCATCCTGGTGCAGTTGAACCATCTCTCTTACTTGTAGTTCAACCGGATATGTCTCTTGACAGTACTCCCTCTTTCTCTTAGATTATGTCATCTAGGTAAGGCAATCTACCATAATCCATATTGCATCTTGACCTTCCTTGGTCCAGGAGAGACTCACCACAACGTCCATGGTGATCCACTCCCATTCCCTCTCAGAGACTCTTTATCCTTTGTATCACTTATTGGGTTACTGGTGTTTGTCCTTCACCTCCTGACATGCATTACCAACCTAAATTGCTCATCCAAAAGGAGCGGATTTGAAGTAGTCAGACTTTTAAATAACCCGACTCTTAGGCCCCCGCAACGATGACGGCGTCCGAAGTAGCAATCGGGGTCGAACCACAGGGACAAGGGTGGTCGTGTTAAGAACACAGAATCAACATTCTACACTCGGATAAAAGAAGGGTAAGAAAATGTTCCCAAGGGAACAGTAGACCGAGAATGGTAAACAACAGACTAAAAGGAAATAAAATAGCACAAGGGGGCGTTGTAAAGAAAAAGCTATCTCCAACTGGAGTTACGAGGAAGAATTAAGGTTTTGGCATTTATCAATTTTTAGGGGTTTTGTGTAACAGAACCTGAGGAGATAACAATATTGCCTCGATAAGGAATGAAGGAGGAAAAATTAGGCATAACAAGCGGCAGCAGAAAACATCCAATACCCCTTCTCTCAAAGAGGGTACTTCCAACTAAGCACCAACACCCTCTCTCAAAGGTCGTGGACTTGGGTTAGAGTGGAAAGATAACTGAAGCAACTCCGACCTTAGGTACTCTCATACTCCCTGATCGAACCAAATGCTAGAGTTACAACACCTCTATCAAGGGAGTTGAAACGGGAAACACGATTCGATAGCTAGTCAAAACATGATCCAAGCATACAAGTAAGAGTTCAGATGCTAAAAGCAATCATCCAAAAAAAAAGACCAAACTTAGAGAAATAGGTGCAGAAACTCCACTAATTCCATTAGCAAGAGCAATGTATAAAAGGTTTAGTTACATTGTGTAAATAAAGAAAGTAAATGACTGTAAAGGGAAGATAGGTATCACCTCCTTGATTTAGGAGGGTGACATACAACAGTAGACCCCCTAAGGTGCCTCTAACCCGATATCGGGCGGGAGCTCTGGCCGACATGCTTGGGTCGGGCAGTATGCCATGACAGACAAGCATATTGGTCAAGGCACCCTCCTTGATACGGTCGTGGTCAGGATACCACCCTCTCGGAGACACACCATGATGGGTGTTCTGTATCAGGACCGATATCGTGTCAGGAAAGAGACGACTTAGGGTATCGGGGTCCTTGTATTGGGTGTGGACGCGAGTCGTCTCGGGCAGGGATCCATCTTGTAACCCGGCACATCGGGTGGTCTCCTTGGTCGATATCGGGTTGCTGCGGCTATCGGGATAGATTCTAAGTGAACCACTCATGCCCCTCTCAGGTTGGGGTAGTGCTCACCTAGTATCGCCCAGCACGCCTCTGGGACGTGACACACTAGCTCCAGATGCTTTCTAAGGTTAGCCTTTGTGAGATTCCCCCCCGTCCCATCGGGGTCCTGTAGCTGCTATTCATAGGCAGTGGTTGGAAGAAGTTGCGGATCTCCGGGTTCCACATACCCTTTATCGGCTCCGCATACGTGGCTTTGGGGATGATTGACGCGTGCGTGTCATCCGGCGTAGCTTGGTTATCACGTGCCAGGTTATGAAGGTATCGGGCGTGATGGGCGGTTTCCTTCGGTGAGTGGCTCGTATCGCGTGACATGTCGTAACGGGAAGGTTAGTCATGGCAGGCAGAGCTCTCTATCGGGTAAATGGCGTATTGCTCATCAGCGACCACACCGCACAACACGCCCGTGTCGGGTTGTACCCCTATCGGCCAGTGTCTGCGACGGGTAATGGACATGTCGTGCGGTTAGTAAAATGTCGATTCCTTGTAAGTGGACCGGGACGGGCCGTTTTGCTGGTTTTGAGTGGAAAAATAAGGAAAACTCTATAAAAGATGATAAAAATGAGTTAAGAGCTTAGTGTGACTTATTTATTCAATAAAATGACAAAATGGAGAGGAAAACAGTTTAAAAGGGAAGTTTTGACAACGAAATATGGGCTATAAATACCACAAAAATGGGTGTTATCAACTCCCCCAAACTTAGCATTTTGATTGTCCTCAATCAATTTTAAAACTTTGTTTTGTGATACTTCTTCTTAACCCGATATAGTTTTCAGACAAGGGGTTTGAGAGAGTATTGAGATGTCTTAAAGAGAATACTGCCCGACCATGAACAACATACTTTATTTTTCCTGCCTTATTTTAAGAAAAATTTCCTCTTCAGCTTCGGCGAGACTTGGGTGCATGATTTCAAAGTTAGCTTTCACACCAAACAGCTTTTAGGAATAGAAAGTTGTGTTTTTGGGTAGGTTTAAGGCTTTTTGGGTTTTTCTTATTTTCCATCAGTCCATCCAGGTACGGGTCCATTAATGAGCAAGTGGTCCCTGCAGTCCAAGCCAGTTGGTTTTAGAGCAGTGATTTCACATCCTACGTACCACTGCCCCAGATCTACCATGCCTAAAGATGGGTACTTTTGAAAAGACAAGAGTGTTTTTTTTCATTTGGCACAAATCTCATGTTTTAATTCACTCTCATAAGGCTTTTTCTCTCTTTTTGGGGTTTTGTTGGGTAAGGGAAAATAAGAGAAATTTTTGCTGTTTGGGTAGCTTTTTCCTTCTGCATACATATCTCTTAGCTGTTGCGAGATTATTTTTCGAATTTTTTTGGCATGGAAAGTCATAGCCTTTTGTCATTTTCAGACTGCATTTTCAGAAAGAGCATAACTAAAACCTGCACTACCTTAGACACAGAGAAAACAAGATGGAAATAAGTCATATCAGGTTTTTACTATAGAGTTTCTTTGTACAATTGTATAGAGGCAAAATTTTGTATATGCAAAATTTTTGTATCAAACATGTATATGTATATGTACAGAGGTTATTTTATAGGAAAAGGAACAAAAGGTAAAATTTGGAAATCTTTTAGTACCTCCCTCACTGATACATAGTATCCCCCCCAAACTTACCCCACATTCTATCCTAGAGTTGTGAGATAGATAAGGTAGGGTAATGTTAACTCAGTGAGGGTTAAGCAGGTGAGCGCGCCTTTACCAGATAGAAGCTCCCACACATATTCTCTGTGTTTGCTGTGATAGTCGATGTGGTGGAGCTGATCATGCATTTCCTGGTTAGATATCCATTCTAGCACGAAGATGCCGCAGTCGTTGGATAGTGGAATTTGTTGTGGACTACAGTGGCAAAACTAGAGCTCATGCCATTTGCTCGATGCTGTCTCCAGGAATGATTGGATCAGCATCACCACCTCATCATAGTATTTTTGTACTAAGCGCTCGAGTGGTGTCAATTCCGTCAATGTACACTGTACTAGATGATCTTTGTTGTTGTCCCAGCAGTTATAGAAGATTCCTGCTCATTGATGAGTGTACATCGTCAGGAGTGTCCAGTGGTTGTAGTGTACGATAGGCAGGAAGATGATGTTGGTATGTATGCCCTGAGAGCCAATCATGAGATGATTGGTGGGATACATTAAGATTGATTTGATAAACATCAAAGGCAAGCTTCCAATTCTTTCTGGTTCAGTCATATGAGATAGTGATAGAACAGATTGAATGTCTAGAGAATGACAATACTCAATGACGTATGCTTTCAGGTTGAGGACCTGAATGATGAGATCATACGGATGCTAAGAGTTTGTACATTCTTGTTATGTCCCTAGTCGGATGTCATTGTGGAAGGTAGATAGACAACAATGACACACAAGACTAGATTGTGGTGTTGGTTGATGACAAAATCTCATTAGTCATGATATAGAGATATCAAACCAAACACATAGGTACTTGTTAGAGAACAAGTATACCGGACAGACCCACCGTGAGTTTGACACATGGAACCATGACATGGTAGTCACAATCAGTACTCACAATGATGGTGGTGAGTGTGATTCTTTGACCTAAAATCACTAAACTCAACACATGTCGTTGTGCACACTTTGACATCATCAAATGAAGTCCTGAAACATGGGTTGTTATAAAGGTGATGATTGGGTGGCTTTGACACATGGGGATTTTGAGGGGTGAGTGATAGATATGGGATTTGTCCCTCCTGAGGGAGTTTGATATCCATGGCCACTTGATGAATAGGATTGAGAAAGGCGTGCACACATGTGTGAGTCAGTATATGATACTGATGTCATAACATATCTCTTCCAATCTACTATGAGATCAAGAAAGTGAATGAACATTGACAGGATGACTGTTCCATGCCTCGAGTTCATTCGGGATATCAGTGACAAAGGAATTATACATTCACTTAACACCATTCACAGATTGTAGGATTGAAAGTTGTTCTCCAACTTTCTACTTTCACTTGGGTAGCACTGATGTGTGACTAGGCACCACTCTTTGCTTGTGAAGTCATAAGTGTTATGGACTTTCACTGCCAACATGAAATGGACATGCAGGGTCACACACATAGGATTTAACCTGGAGGAGGAGTTTTGTCCACATGCAACATTTAGATTGATTACTAAAGGAGTTTAGTAGTTCAATTAAACACTCAATTGATTGATAGCTCAAATATCATAATGTTCAAGGTGTTGGACATATTGATTGGAGTATCAGATTGATTGAAATCACAATTGACTGATTCTGCACAACCTGCACTCCCAACTGATCGGTTCAAGTGTTGAACCGATCGGCTGAGGTTGCTGAACCGGTCAGATCAAGTGTTGAGTCGATCGACTCAAGCCCAGGGTGAACCGATTGCTTCAAGTGTTGAAACGATCGATTCAACTGGTGCAACCGATAAACGTGGGAAAGTAGGATTGGTGAGAATTTTCCTTTCGTTTCAATTGCCCAATTTGATTGGGAATAGGATTGGTATTCGATACCAATTAGAAACAAAAGAAGGAAAGTCAATAGGGAACCGACCAGGACCACCAACCGACCGGTTCACTTGTGAACCGACCGGTTGAGGTGTCAACAGACCGGTTCAGGTCCCCAACCAACCAGTTCACTTGTGAACCGATCAGTTCAGGTTGCGAGTTAGTTGCTTTTGTGGAAAATCTCGAACCCTTCTACTCCTGCTTTTAGTCCCGCATTGCCCGGGATGGAGAACCCTGTCCCATGACCCTCCTATATATATAGGGGTATTGGGGGATTCTCAAAGTACAACTCAGTGCAATCAGTTGCTCTGCAAAGTTGTCGTTCTCTCTGGTTTTGGTAACCGATAGAGAGCCCGAGCAAGTGCTACCCGCAAAGGGAGGTGCAGCAAGGGAAAGACAACTGCAGTTGCAACTGGAGGTAGGAGAGTGTGTTGGCGACTAGTACGTCAATAGGAGGGTGCGACTCCTTCCACTTCCTTGTGGGACAAGGAGTGTGGAGTTCCAGGTGGTCCGTGTGGACTACTTCAGAGGCGGGAGGTTTCTGCCGCTCAGGAGGACAACTGTCATCCGACAGTCCAGTGAGAGGAGGAGTCGTCAGTCCCTATGCGACCAGGAGCTGCACAGACACCGTCAAAGACCGGATTTGAAGACCGCGCAAAGCGCGAGGTATTGTCACCAAGCAAGCCTCGGGACAAGGTATGATTCCACAAACCATCCTTTCCTATTATATAGACGTTGACGTGTTTCCTTGTTCCGGGTTTGGGGGAGAAAATTTTTGTTTCCACTGCCTTCTCTGCCTCCCCTAAAACCCAATTGTGGTATCAGAGCCACGTCAACTGCTCTATATTTTAGGAATATCATTATGATGGATTTTGGTTTGTTGCCTTTATTTATTGCATACGATGCGAATAAAATTGGCTTTATGCATGTCCAATTCTAAATCCACAAATCCCAATTACATATATGATATGTATTTTTAATGCACTCAATACACGTCGCCATTAAATGAGTTTTGTGGTAGATGTATAGTGTGGTTATGGCCCATAAACCCTATCTGTGATTGGTTGTGTGTGGTTGCTTGCATCTCGGTCTGCGCACCGATCTTCCTTCTCCTATTCCTGATGTAACTCGAAATAATTTGAGATTCTTTCCTACGTTTTCTCTCCCCGAATGTAACTCAGGGTTTCCCTTTTAAAGCAATGTAATATTAGGATAGAATTTATTTCCTATTATGTCAAAGAACGGTGGACACCCAGACGACAGCTGAGATGATCGGTTCAATGCGTGAACCGGTCGGTTGACGTTCCAGACGATCGGTTCAAGGAGCGAACCGATCGGTTGATGACCGGTTCGAGGAGCGAGACGAGCGGGTGGCGGCCATGGAGAGATGCACAATGACCAGGCAAACCGATCGGTTGGAGGACCCAACCGATCGGCTGGTGGCACCCAGACGACCGGCCAAAGAGAGCAGATCATTCATGGGATGAGTTGATCCACTCGGATGGCAAGGCACAAAATTCATCATGTACAGGTTGCATGTAATGTAGACCTAGATGACCGTGATTCCTCTTGGCTTGAGGAATCACATTATGATGGTCATAATCATCGCTTTTATCGTTTGTGCATGTTTTCTGTGGGATATAGCATGTATATGATACATACTATGTATTGTGGTGATTGGATATGTATATGCATATAAAAACCAAATCCATCATTAAATATTAAGTTTTAGATGCCTTCCAAATGCGACACACGTGAAAAGCTTGATCGACCAAGTGTGGGCACACCCTAGCGTGGTGCACCGTCTATCTCGTGGAAGCGTGAAGGATGAATGTGTGGGTCTGCCCTAGCAGGGTGCATATTCATTGTGTTTGCTTTGGGTCGGACTTAACAAGGTGATCTAGATGGGATCTAGTACCTTGAGGCATGGAGATGATCATGGCAAGGAGTTGCATATGACATCTTATCAAGAGTTGCATATGATGCAATTGGAAAAAGTTGCCTACCTGAGAGATCTATGTTGTGGGTGACAACCCTAGCTGGTACATGACTTAGAGGATTTCAGGATCTTGCCCACTAGAAGCTTGTACGCTGCAATCTTCCGAATTGATGGTGAGGGCTATCAATTTGAAGTAAAATAGTGGGAGCGATAATTAATTAAAGGCCTAATTATATCGTCAAATTTTCAAATCAATCAAATAAGTCAAAAATGAGTTTTTGGACTAAAATTGCATATTTCCTTTTGTAGTTCAAATGGCAACAAACAACAACAACTTTTCTTTACGATCGGTCCTTGAAAAGGACAAGCTTAATGGGACGAACTTCCACGACTGGTATCAGACATTGAGAATTGTTCTCACTCAAGAGCGAAAGCTCTATGTCCTGGATACTCCAATTCCAGAGGAACCCGCCCCTAATGCACCAAAGGCAGAAAGGGATGCTTACAAGAAGCATGCTGATGATGCCATTGATGCAAATTGCTTGATGTTATGTTCTATGAACCATGAGTTGCAGAGACAACATGAGAACATGGGTGTCATTGAGATGATTCAGCATCTCAGGAACATGTATGAAGATCACACACGACAAGAGAGATACAATGCTTCTAGGGCACTGTTCAAGTGCATCATGACAGAAGGAGATCCAGTTGGTCCTCACACACTCAAGATGATTGGGTATGTGGAGAACCTGCAAAGACTGGGATTTCCACTGAGCTAAGAGTTGGCTACTGACGTGATACTGTAATCATTGCCAGAATCATATAGTCAGTTTGTGATGAACTACAACATGACCAACTTTGATAGGCCACTGTCAGAGTTGTTGGGCATGTTGAGGACAGCCGAGATACAGATGAAGAAGGACAAGCCTAAGGCTGTGATGGTGATCACGAGCAAGAAAGGCAAGTCCAAGCGCAAGGGCAAGGGCAAAGCTAAGAAAGGTTCTGATGCTAGCCAGGAGTCCAAGCCGTCTTCAACTCTCAAGGCCAAGGGAGGCGTGACCAAGAAAGGAAATTGCCACCATTGTCAAAAGCCAAGACATTGGAAAAGGAATTGTCCTCTCTATCTGGAAGAACAAAAGAAGAAGGAGGCGACTGAAGTCTCTACTTAAAGGTGTCATGAAAGTAAACTTATAACACTTTTTGAGGTATATGATACCAAGATGTAAAGTGTAAAACACTCATAATTGGGGCAAGTGTCGCCTCCATAGATAGGAGTACTTTAGTTTATTTTCAGCCTATAAGGCATGTAATACAATTATGAACTGCTATTTCATTTTGCCAATAGATAGAAACACTTTATTTTGCATATTGTGCGGCAATGATGGCAATTAATAAAGTTGATGTTTCAATCTTAAAGATATGATATTTGTGGCAATGCCTTGTTTATCTTGTGATATTTGATATGCATACGATAAAATTATACCTAAAAGTTATAGATAACTCAAACAACCAAATTAGCATCAATCATGAGAAATTCATTTCTAGTTTCCATATGATGGATAAATCTAGATTCTTTTGGTTAGAGAACCATTAAGAGACATGAATATCTTGGACATGATTAATCAATCTTCACTGGAAGGTAGTGGGAGAATGATTATCCTATTAGGTATAATACATATGATGTATTTACATACCTATTAGAACAAATGCTAATACTTCTAATGGTGTTTAGAGAAATACCAA
The DNA here is from genome assembly GCA_963693085.1 of Alisma plantago-aquatica. Lineage (NCBI taxonomy): Eukaryota > Viridiplantae > Streptophyta > Magnoliopsida > Alismatales > Alismataceae > Alisma > Alisma plantago-aquatica. The sequence goes on along the minus strand of OY856409.1, from coordinate 1,900,715,881 downwards.
TATGAATATCTTGAAGTGTTCAAGATTATCATAGATGAAGTACAAATTTGGTAAAGTGTTAATTCTTGATGAGATCAATGAATGAAATACTTGGACCAAATGTTTGAGATCCTTATGAGTGATTATGATAGTGTATCATAGTGAACTCATGATTAAGGCATGGTGATGTCTAAATCAAGAAAGAATCATACTCTAAGGAGTTAGAGAATGATTATCGAATAACTGAATTCTTCTTAATAAAAGAATACCCCACACTAATAAAAGTTATTAAGAATCACAAGGGTTGTGAGTACTTATATACTTAATAGATACACCTCAATTATCTATGTGATGAGTTGTTCATGTGATGAGTCAACTATCTAGATAAATATGAGGAATCAAATTTTCAGATATGGTATATGACCATTACATCCTAAATGACGTCCATGTGAACCATAAGGTATGACCTTCATGGTAGCACTCATTGGATGAAATCCATAAGTGCAAATGAGTCTTAAGTGTTAAGACACATGGATAACATTTTGAGAAGGATGATGCTTGTTGATTGTAACTTAATGACTAAGACATTTGGCATATGGATACTAAAACTGCATTCCTATGAGGATTAAAACAAGGATGTGTACGTGACACAATCTATAAGGTTTATGAATCCACTAATGCAAATGAATTCTATAAGTCACAATGGACTAATCAATGTGATTGATTGAGTACAAGCAACTCGGAATTGGATCTTTACTTTGATGATATAGTCAAAGGGTTTGACTGATATGTCAAAGATAAAGAAGGGATCTGTGATTTAGTGGGAGCGTGTTCACATTCCACATGTTGATGTGAAATGGAAATGTTCTAGAATGGAAATCCAAAAGTGGAAATTATCTTGAAGGAAGATAGAGATGTTTCCTATGTGATAGGAATAGAGATCTATAGAGATAGTTCTCGAAAATCTCTTGACCTGAAAAGAGAGAGCATACATTGGAAATCTGTACTGAAGGGTTCAGTATGCACAGATTCAGTGGGAGAAAACTTGTCCATGCTACATGGAGTTAGTATCCCAAGGCCAAGTGTCCAATTATTATGAAGAATGGGAACACTAAGAATAGATATGGATCTATCATGTATGTAATCATCCCATTATCTTGCATGTATGGACATGGCAAGAATAAAATGCATTCATCATCTTGTATGTACGACATGACAATATGATGTGCTCATCCTGATAACTCGTATGTGGGACATGACGAGTGGATGTCTGTCTACTTCCAGTAAGGGTTACTGGAATACCATAAGAACTTGATAAGTACTTGTGAAGTACTAGTTCTATGGAGATAAGGAAGAGTTCGATGTAAAGAGTTAGATTGATGCAAACTTCGGAAAGGATAGAAAATTAATCGCAAAATATACATAGGATGTATAAAAGTGAAAGTTTGTTGATAATTGGAAGTGTTTCAATAAAACCATTTAAAAGGAAATGCCAAGTATCTATGCGTTAGAGAACATCAATAGATACTATATGGATCTGAAAGTTCATGAGATGAACTTATAGATATTCCACTCATTGATGACAAGTATGGAATCCTTGATCATGCAATCTGGATAAAGGTTAGCAAAGGAATACTAGATCACATATTACGGTAACTCCATCTCATACGTATGACGTACATCGAAGAGATGAGAGACATGCAATTTATTCTGACTTTGGCAAGGTGTTGCCATTACTCACTATGATCGCACTAGAGCACAGTAACATGTGGGACATGTTTGAAGATCACTATGAATATGATTCAATGGTGATTGGCTCGCAGTGCAAGTGGGAGTCTGTTGGTGTGTATGCCCTGAGAGCCAATCATGAGATGATTGGTGGGATACATTAAGATTGATTTGATAAACATCAAAGGCAAGCTTCCAATTCTTTCTGGTTTAGTCATATGAGATAGCGATACAACAGATTGAATGTCTAGAGAATGAAAATACTCAATGACGTATGCTTTCAGGTTGAGGACCTGAACGATGAGATCATACGGATGCTAAGAGTTTGTACATTCTTGTTATGTCCCTAGTCGGATGTCATTGTAGAAGGTAGATAGACAACAATGACACATAAGACTAGATTATGGTGTTAGTTGATGACATAATCTCATTAGTCATGATATAGAGATATCAAACCAAGTCATGAAATCACTACACTCAACATATGTCGTTGGGCACACTTTAACATCATCAAACGCAGTCTTGAAACATGGGTTGTTATAATGGTGATGATTGGGTGGCTTTGACACATGGGGCTTTTGAGGGGTGAGTGATAGATATGGGATTTGTCCCTCCTGAGGGAGTTTGATATCCATGGCCACTTGATGAGTAGGATTGAGAAAGGCGTGCACGCATGTGTGAGTCAGTAAATGATACTGATGTCATAACATATCTCTTCCAATCTACTCTGAGATCAAGAAAGTGAATGAACGTTGATAGGATGACTATTCCATGCCTCGAGTTCATTCGGGATATCAGTGACAAATGAATTATACATTCACTGTAACACCATTAAGGGATTGTAGGATTGAAAGTTGTTCTCCAACTTTCTACTTTCACTTGGGTAGCACTGATGTGTGACTAGGCACCACTCTTTGCTTGTGAAGTCATATATGTTATGGACTTTCACTGCCAACGTGAAATGGACCTGCAGGGTCACACACATAGGATTTAACCTGGAAGAGGAGTTTTTCCCACATGCAACGTTTAGATTGATTACTAAAGGAGTTTAGTAGTTCAATTAAACACTCAATTGATTGATAGCTCAAATATCATAATGTTCAAGGTGTTGGACATATTGATTGGAGTATCAGATTGATTGAAATCGCAATTGACTGATTCTGCACAACCTGCACTCCCAACCGATCGGTTCAAGTGTTGAACCGGTCGGCTGAGGTTGCTGAACCGGTCGGCTCAAGTGTTGAGCCGATCGGCTCAAGCCCAGGGTGAACCGATTGCTTCAAGTGTTGAAACGATCGATTCAACTGGTGCAACCGAGCAACTTGGGAAAGTAGGATTGGTGAGAATTTTCCCTTCGTTTCAATTGCCCAATTTGATTGGGAATAGGATTGGTATTCGATACCAATTAGAAACAAAAGAAGGAAAGTCAATAGGGAACCGACTAGGACCACCAACCGACCGGTTCACTTGTGAACTGACTGGTTGAGGAGTCCCAATCGATCGGTTGAGGTCCCCAACCGACCGGTTCAGGTTGCGAGTTGGTTGCTTTTGTGGAAAACCTCGAACCCTTCTACTCCTACTTTTACTCCCGCATTGCCCGGGATGGAGAACCCTGTCCCATGACCCTCCTATATATAGGGGTATTGGGGGCTTCTCAAAGTACAACTCAGTGCAATCAGTTGCTCTGCAAAGTTGTCGTTCTCTCTGGTTTTGGTAACCGAGAGAGAGCCCGAGCAAGTGCTACCTGTAAAGGGAGGTGCAACAAGGGAAAGACAACTGCAGTTGCAACTGGAGGCAGGAGAGTGTGTTGGTGACTAGTACGTCAATAGGAGGGTACGACTCCTTCCACTTCCTTGTGGGACAAGGAGTGTGGAGTTCCAGGTGGTCTGTATGGACTACTTCAGAGGTGGGAGGTTTCTTCCGCTCAGGAGGACAACTGTCATCCGACAGTCCGATGAGAGGAGTCGTCAGTCCCGGTGCGACCAGGAGCTGCAAAGACACCGTCGAAGACCGTATTTGAAGACCGCGCAAAGCGCGCGGTATTGTCGCCGAGCAAGCCTCGGGACAAGGTATGATTCCACAAACCATACTTTCCTATTATATAGACGTTGACGTGTTTCCTTGTTCCAGGTTTGGGGGAGAAAATTTTTGTTTCCGCTACCTTCTCTGCCTCCCCTAAAACCCAACAGATGATACATGGCATCCTTCTCTGTAAACTCTGCCTGAAAAGATTGTTTCACTCCTGACTCATCGGCAAGGCAGATGTCATTGAACAACATTGGATGGGCTATGTATGCGTGTTCAAACTTTCTTTGTAGTATCTAGATGTAGGCGGCTGCCACTGATATCACTAAACATCCTCCTTCTTTCACCATATCCCTTAAGTCGTCAACTGGGACTATGAAACTGCCTGCCTCGTAGATGACGTCTGTGGGGGTAGAGTCAGCTAACTTCTGGAGAACTTCATTGACCTGCTCCTGTGTGAGTGTAGAACACGAGAAACGGTCAAAGTTGCTGATCATTTCCTCTGAGGTTTCAGGCGAAGCGGGGTCTTCATTTCTGCATACTTCCCACAGGATTTCTAGCCGCTTGCCTGCCCCATAAACGTCTGCGTCCATCTCGGCTTCTATTTCTGGAGTGCTGCCGGGTTGCGAGGATTCATCTTCTTGGTCACTATCCAACAACTTTTCTGGTATCCCCGCATCTTCGAAGTAGCACTTGTCTTTGATCAGCAGCAAGGAGTAAGTGCTCCTGAGATGGAAGAAGTCTTGGCCCTGGAGATGCATATGTTTCCAAAGATGTTGAGCAGCTCCACGGCGCGTAAGACGACAAGGGCGCTATTCCCACTTCCTGATTTTGCTAGGATGGGGAAGTCTCTGATAGAGAAGAAGTTCCAAACACCGCTATGAGTTGGACTCCTTGCATGATAACTCGGAGAAGATGTAGTGGGAGAATCTTGAGACGTTTGTCCTCCGGGCGAGTGAAGATGTGTCCAGAGTGTGGGACCTCCTCATTGCAACAGCTGAAGAGTTGGACGTCATGGTTCTGGAGGTCTGCCACGCACAAAAACCAGTTATTGCGGTGCTTGTATGGGGCCAAGATGAGGTTCGTGTTGTGTTCTTCAATCTACCGCAACATGTTGGCCACCGTAACGGAGTTGGATGCTCCCATCATCAACGTTCTTCCCAAGGTTGGGGTGGCATTGTATATTGTCTGTCGGCCTATCCTGGTGTTGATATTATCGACTATTGCACCCTCCAGGACCCTGAATAGCTTTTTTCCGATGACGGCTGGTGAGCGGAACATGCTTCTTAGTGCCCCCCGTCGTACGGAGAAGTAGTCATCGCTCCAGAAGACATTTTCTTCATCATCCTGTGACCTCAGGACCTTGTTCAGCAGTTTCTGGTCCCTGATCATCAGGTATCCTATGGCCCTTCTGTCGAAGTCGGCCATCTTGAAAGAAGGTATCTCTGATGGTGCAGAAAATGCATCTGCCGTCGAGCTTCTTCCTCTGGGGGGTGTCTTTTGTTAGCGGCGTAGATGTCCCCCCCTCTCCCTCTGATTCATCAGAAGAGTCCTCCCCGACACTGATTGATTCATCGTTGTCTTCAGCTTCGTCCAGGGGGACTGAGGGAGTGGCTTCTTCTATGCCACGGGAGCTCGCTTGTCCTGCTGGAGCTCCGTCGGCTGACTTGTGCGTCATCCCTTCCTCAGGCATTGTGGATGGCCCGCTGGCGGAGGAAGTGGACAATGTCCTGGGCGAGGATGCTGGTGAGGAAGGTTGGGAGCCTGAGCCAGGAGGTGATGGAGACCTCCTTGGATGCCTTGAACGCAGATGTTCATCCCTCATGTTCAGCCTCTCCTCGATCATGTCAAGGCATTGGAGGGCCAGCTGCAGCGTATTGTTGAGTGCCTCTAGTTGGCCGGGAAGGCCAACTAGAGTTAACAGTTGCCTCTCCTGGTTGTTTAGCCTCTGCTGGAAAATAGAAAACTTGTGGGTAAACGAAGTGAAAGTAGCTGAGTGGCTTCCTGTTACCTCCCGTAAGTGGTCGAATTCTTGACCCAACATCTATCCCAGTGAAGGAGGGGCTGCATAAGATCTCCCTCTCATCCTCGTGACACTCCTCGCGCGTGAAGTTCGACCTGACGAGTGTGTTGCCTCACTCGGGGTTGTATCCATTTGGATTGTTCGTGAGGGCATCGCTTCGGGGTGAGGCGTCAGCACCTTCGCAGCTGTCTCTGCGTCTAATAGTACAGAAATGGCGTTATAACGTCATTACCTGTAGGGTCAGTTTTTCCAAATAACCGACCTTATATGTCTACAAAAAATGCGGGCACCACTTAAGACCTCTTGCGTCGGTTTTCTTTAAAAAACTGACCTTGTAGTGTAACTCTATAGGGTCGGTTTTCCAAATAACCGACCTTATATGTCTATAAAAAACACAGGCACCACTTAAGACCTCTTGGGTCACTTTTCTTAAAATAACCGACCTTGTAGTGTATCTCTATAGGGTTAGTTTTCATAAAATAAGTGACCTTATAGGCAATTGGATTTAGAAAGCCAACTACAGTTTCCCGCGGCAAAATTTTGCTTGATTTTGGCTTCGCGCCTCGATCTATAGGGTCGGTTTTTCCAAATAACCGACCTTATATGTCTACAAAAAATGAGGGAGACATCTTAAATCGAGTTTGCCTTCACACATGTATAAGCACCTCTAGGGTCGGTTTTTTTGTTATAACCGACCCTAGAGGTCACCTCGGTCGACAATATTGTCGACCGAGATGAATTTTGGATCACGCATGTATACGAACCTCTAGGGTCGGTTTTTTTTTACTTTTAACCGACCCTAGAGCTCCTCTCGGTCGACGAATTTGTCGACCGATAACATCTCAGTCGACAAATTTGTTGACCGAAAGAAGAGCCATATTTCCTTTCGTGCGTGTACAAGCACCTCTAGGGTCCCTCGGTCGACAATATTGTCGACCGAGTTGAGTTTTGGATCCAGTTTAGTTCATGCATGTATAAGAACCTCTAGTGTCAGTTTTTTACTTTTAACCGACCCTAGAGCTCCCTCGGTCGACAAATTTGTCGACCGATACCATCTCGGTCGACAAATTTGTCGACCGAAAGAAGAGCCAGACTTTTGTTCGTGCATGTACAAGAACCTCTAGGGTCAGTTTTTTCTTTAAAACCGACCCTAGAGGGTCCCTTAGTCGACAATATTGTCGACCGAGTTGAGTTTTAGATCCAGTTTAGTTCACGCATGTATAAGAACCTCTAGGGTCGGTTTTTTACTTTTAACTGACCCTAGAGCTCCCATCGGTCGACGAATTTGTCGACTGATACTGTCTCGGTCGACAAATTTGTCGACCAAAATAAGAGCCAGACTTCCTTTCGTGCGTGTACAAGCACCTCTAGGGTCAGTTTTTTCTTTAAAACCAACCCTAGAGGGCCCCTCGATCGACAATATTGTCGACCGAGTTGAGTTTTGGATCCAGTTTAGTTCACGCATGTATAACAACCTCTAGGGTCAGTTTTTTTTACTTTTAACCGACCCTAGAGCTCCCATCGGTCGACGAATTTGTTGACAGATAGCATCTCAGCCGACAAATTTGTTGACTGAAAGAAGAGCCATATTTCCTTTCGTGCGTGTACAAGCACCTCTAGGGTCGGTTTTTTCTTTAAAACCGACCCTAGAGGGTCCCTCAGTCGACAATATTGTCGACCGAGTTGAGTTTTGGATCCAGTTTAGTTCACGCATTTATAAGAACCTCTAATGTCGATTTTTTACTTTTAACCGACCCTAGAGCTCCCTCGGTCGACAAATTTGTCGACCGATACCATCTCGGTCGACAAATTTGTCGACCGAAAGAAGAGCCAGACTTCTGTTCGTGCGTGTACAAGAACCTCTAGGGTCGGTTTTTTCTTTAAAACCGACCCTAGAGGGTCCCTCAGTCGACAATATTGTCGACCGAGTTGAGTTTTAGATCCAGTTTAGTTCATGCATGTATAAGAACCTCTAGGGTCGGTTTTTTACTTTTAACTGACCCTAGAGCTCCCATCGGTCGACGAATTTGTCGACTGATACTATCTCGGTCGACAAATTTGTCAACCAAAATAAGAGCCAGACTTCCTTTCGTGCGTGTACAAGCACCTCTAGGGTCAGTTTTTTCTTTAAAACCGACCCTAGAGGGTCTCTCGGTCGACAATATTGTCGACCGAGTTGAGTTCTGGATTCAGTTTAGTTCACGCATGTATAAGAACCTCTAGGGTCATTTTTTTTACTTTTAACCGACCCTAGAGCTCCCATTGGTCGACGAATTTATCAACCGATACTATCTCGGTCGACCAATTTGTCAACCGAAATAAGAGCCAGACTTCCTTTCGTGCGTGTATAAGAACCTCTACGATCGGTTTTTTCTTTAAAACCGACCTTAGAGAGTCTCTCGGTTGAAAAATTCGTCGACCGAGAAGTTTGTTCGGGCATCGCTTACCTGTTGGGTCGGTTGTTTGCAAATAACCGACCCTACATGTTTTGAGGGTAACAAAGCGAGTCAGGGTCTCATTTTCCCTCCATTCTCGCTGCCGAGACCTAGCTCTTCTTTTCTCCTTTGCACCGCCGAAGCCTCTTTTTGCCAAAAAATCTCGTTGCCACTCTGCCAAAGCTTCTCCTTACCAAAAGAGATGCCGCTCCGCCAAAGAGTTTCCAAGAAGGTCGTCGTCGTGTTCGAAGGGAGCTCGTCGTCAAAGCTTTGCCTCCTCTCTAGGAAACCCTTGCCGCCTCTCCGCGCCGCCAAAGCTTTGCCTCCTCTCCGTGAAGAGAGCTCATCGTCGCCGCCTCTCCACACTTCCACGAAGGTCGTCGCCTCTCCGGGAAGGTCATCACATCCTCCACGAAGGTCCCCGTCATTTCCAAGTAAGGCCGCCTCCTTGTTCCCTCATTCCCGAGTTCGTTCCCGCCGCCACGGTAGCATCCAGGTCTACTCTCGGTCGACAATTCGTCGACCGAGAGCCCACCTGCGCGCGGCGTCCAGGTCCACTCTCGGTCGAGAATTTTTTGACTGAGGGTGGACCTGGACACCGTATGGAGGTGGGCTCTTGGTCGACGAATTGTCGACCGAGATTGGACCTGGACTCCTTTAACTATACAATTATATTGTTTTTCCATTTTATATGATTTGATAACCCAACCAATAATAAAAACATATATTGTTTCATATGTAATCATTATATAAATTCTAGAAATTAATATGAGATTAGCCATGTGTACTCCCAAATTGACACTTTAGGGTTGATGCATGAAAATAATGCATTTATATATTAACTTAGAAACCCGTTCAAAATTTACTCATTAGGAGTAAACTTTGGATAGTCCCCGGTTTGGGACTGTTTTTTAATATTTAATCTCACTTAGGATGTAACTGTATAATGTGTGTAGAGTTTTGAAGAAAATTTCAGTAGGATTTCCTCATTTGTTCTCTGGGTACATATGTGAGTGGTTATTTGCCATTTACATCGTTGTAGTTGGAGAACTTAGGGGAAATGCTGCTGAAATTTTATTCAAAACTAAACAGACATGATACAGTTACTAGTGAGATTAAATATTAAAAAATGGGATAGGTGGTACACTTTAGTATAAAAGTAATTAACTTCCTATCAATAAAAACTTACAGCTTATAGTATCAATATTAAATGCTTAGTTTTATAATTAATTTTAATGTGATATAGAAAATGGATCGAAGTTGGATGTCTATCAAGAACCGTTGCAGTCCAGAGTTTGCCAAAGGTCTTGATGAATTTATCAGATTTGCTGAGGAACATAGGAAACTACCTACATATAGGCTATATTGTCCATGTAGAAATTGTTGTAACAATTTGAAAGTTGATACTGGTGAGGAAATTAAGAAGCATGTCATATGTAATGGGATCATACAAGGTTATAATGAATGGTATTGGCATGGAGAGAAATTTAATTATGCATCAGAAAATGTCGATACTAATAGTTGTGGCATAGAAGATATAGATAATGATGATAATGTTAATGATGAACCGATTCAAGATGATTGGATTCAGGATGATATGGTTGATGAGATGCTACATAGTTGTCAGGACAATGTCATTGATCCACCTTCTTTATATGCAAACATTGTCCATGATGCTGAAAAACCATTATATAAGGGTTGTACTAAGTTCACGAGGTTGAGTGATGTGATGCAATTATATACTCTTAAAGCTCAAAACTGGTGGAGTGATACGAGTTTCACTTCACTATTGTCTTTGTTAAAGGAAATTCGTCCTGAAGGCAATGAGCTTCCAATTTCAACATATCAAGCAAAGAAAATAATGTGCCCAATAGGAATGGAGGCTAAGAAGATTCATGCATGTCCAAATAATTGTGTGTTATTTCAGAAGGACTATAGTAATTTGATAAATTGTCCAAAATGTGGTGCGTCAAGGTATAAGACCACAAATTTAGCTAAGGCTAAAAATGGCTCTCCTGCCAAGGAGATGTGGTATCTACCAATAATACCACGATTTCAACGCTTATTTTCTAATATAGAAGATGAAAATAATTTGTCTTGGCATGGGGAGTTAAAGGCCAATGATGATGGCGTCCTACGACATGCATCTGATTCACCACAATGGAAGAAAATTGATTTATTATACCCTCAATTTGGTAAAGAAGCAAGAAACTTAAGACTTGGACTCTGTACAGATGGAATGAATCCCTATGGTACATTAAGCATCCAACATAGTACGTGGTCTATTATGATTGTTATATACAATCTTCCTCCTTGGTTGTGTATGAAAAATAAGTATGTGATGTTGTCAATATTGATATCAGGGTCCAAGCAACCTGGAAATGATATTGATGTTTACCTTCAACCTCTAATTGATGACCTAATGAAACTATGGGAAGAAGGTATTATGACATTTGATGATTCACGTAAAGAGATCTTCAGTTTGTGTGCTATGTTATTTTGCACGATTAATGACTTTCCAGCTTATGGAAATTTGTCTGGATATAGCATAAAAGGATACAAAGCATGTCCTGTTTGTGAGGAAAATACTGATTCAATCAGACTGAAACATGGTGGTAAAATCGTATATCTTGGTCATCGAAGATTTCTCCCACCAGTGCATCCTTATCGAAGGCAACACAAAACCTTTAATGGGTCAACTGAGGAACGAAGTGCTCCTAAACCTATACCAGGAAATGTTGTATATGATAGGGTGAAACATATTGTTAATGAATTTGTAAAGAGTTCAAGTAGTCGTCCACTCACATGTGACAAATCTCTATACAAGAAGAGGTCAATATTCTGGGATCTTCCTTATTGGAGATCTTTGACAATTAGACATTGCATTGACATCATGCATGTTGAAAAAAATATTTGTGATAGCATCATTGGTATGCTATTGAACATACCAGGAAAAACTAAAGATGGAATCAATTCTAGAAAAGATTTAGAATTAATGGGTATTAGAAAAGAGGTATCAGTGGAGATCAGGGGTCGCCGCAAATATTTACCACCAGCTTGTTACACTTTGTCAAAGAAGGAGAAAAATACTTTCTGTGAGTGCTTGTATAATATTAAGGTTCCACAAAGATACTCTTCTAATATTCGTAGATTGGTATCAATGAAGGATCTGAAGTTGATAGGTCTCAAATCTCACGATTGTCACACCTTAATGCAACAAATTTTACCTGTGGCTATTCGATCTATATTGCCGAAGCATGTAAGGTTTGCAATCACAAGACTCTATTTCTTCTTCAATGAAATATGCAACAAAGTGATACATCCTGATACTCTCGATAAATTACAGAAAGATGTAATTGTTACCATGTGTCAGCTTGAAATGTACTTTCCTCCTTCATTTTTTGATATCATGGTTCATCTTGTAGTACATATTACAAGGGAGGTGAAGATGTTGGGTCCAATTTTCTTACACTGGATGTATCCATTTGAACGCTACATGAGTGTTTTTAAAGGTGATGTTCAGAATCGTTATCGTCCTGAAGGGAGTATTGTTGAGGGTTACATGGCTAGGGAGGTGATGGACTTTTGTAATGATTTTTTGAATTGCAATTAAACTTCCATCGATCTAAAAAATTCCCATCACACTGAATCTTATTGTGGAAAAGGAACTCTGGGAGGACGAGTGAAAGGAATTAGTCGTGAGTTGTGGGAACAAGCGCATTTGTATATTTTACACAACATCGATGAAGTTAGTAGCTACATCACAGAACACAATGATCTTATCAAGAGAAATCATCCGCGATCCAGTTCAATGTGGCTTGCAAGAGAGCATAATCAAACATTTATTAGGTGGTTTGAAGAGAAAGTATTTAATAAACTATCTGAATCACTGAATAATGTTGCTGAGAACATAAAATGGCTCGCCTTTAAGCCAAAAATGGATGTCATGTCATATGAAGGTTATGACATAAATGGATTTTCATACTACACAAAGCGTCAAGATGAAAGTAGTGTGGTCCAAAACAGTGGGGTCAGTGTTCAAGCTTGTTCATTGTATTTTGCTAGTGCCAAAGATAAAAGACCACGTGAAGCTGAGATGTCATATTACAATGTCATTGAGGACATATGGGAATTGGACTATACAAATTTTAGAGTTCCTATCTTTAGGAGTAATTGGGTTGACAACAACAAAGGAGTTTTAGTGGATGAGTTGGGTTTCAAATTGGTGAATTTTGAAAAGATTGGTGAGAAAGATGAGCCATTCATCATGGCAGACCAAGCAAAACAAGTATTCTATATTGATGACCCGGCAAATAAAAATTGGTCCGTCGTTCTTCATGGAAAAAGACAGTTTACTGTAGAACTTATAAATGAAGAAGAATACTACGAAAAGTATGATGATTCCAGTCCATTCTCAGTTGGTTTGCCAAGTGTAAATGTTGAAGATAATACCGATGAATATTATAAATGTCATGACCATGCTGAAGGAATTTTACTTGACTAACAACTCAACCAATACTAAAGGCATGTATTCTTTGAATTATTTATTTTATTATCGTGTATACCTTATCACTTGTGCTTTTATTATCACTTATTTTTTTTATCATGTATACTTGCAGGTTCTAAAATGGCGAGTGAAGATGAACATTCTGAGCATGAGCACCATGAGCATGGTAGTGGTGATGCTAAGAAAAGTAGAAGTCCTACATTGATGCGTAGGCTGCAGGAGCTCAGGGCTAAAGGGGATAAATTGCCAGTCCAATTTGATATGACAGGAGCACCTGTTGGGGAACATGCTAGTGCTTTCAAGCATTACGTAGGGGTGACCACGTGCAGTAAGGTGGCAATAGATATAGAAAATTGGCATGATGTTCCTAATGCCCAAAAAGTCCTCATATGGAAAGATATATCTGTGAGCGAAAGTGATATTATTTTAATATGTTTTTTATCTACTGATTCTAATTTAGTTTGGTTGGAATTAATTCCTTTTGAAAACAACATTATTAATTGCATCTTTTGTATGTATAGGGTGTTTTTCATCTAAATGAAAACGATCACAAGAAAAGAGTGCTACAACGTTGTGGTGTACGATGGAGGGGTTTTAAGACATATCTTGTAAGGGAATTTATAAATAATCCTAAACAAAATAAGAAAGCTACAGATGTATATATTTTTATAGATCCTGAGGTGTGGGAAAGATTTGTTGCACCTAGGAGATCGGAAGAGTTTTACGTAATAAAGATTGTGATGTATTGTATGAATATTTAATTTTATACAATTAAGGAGGTGAATATTTTTATACATGTTTTCCAAGTTTAAATTGAAGTACCTCATTTTAAATGATCAAGCTATTCACCAGGCTCAAAAGGAAATATGGGTAAAAAATGTGCATGACCATCACTTGGGGCCTGGTGATTATGCCTTCTGCCGCCAACTACAAGAGAAGCAATCCTCTTCTGGAGAAGAATCTAGTACAACTCAAGTTGAGATACCACCCCGACACTTGACATGGATTGATGCTAGAAAGAATCGAGCAGGTGAAATTGTCAACCCTGCAACTAAGGAGGTGGCACAAAAGATGGTAGGTTTATCCCAACTAAGTAAAGTGTAACTCCCACAAACTTAGATTTATTTATATCTAATTGATATTGTGATTTAATATTTTTATTAACTATGAATAGATTGATCTCCACGAGCAAAGGAAGGAAGGTAAGTTCATCCCAACTGGCTACATTGATGAACTAGAAGTTGCTCTTGGTACTCAGGAGCATCCTGGCCGTGTTAGGGGATTAGGAGTTGGCATAGGATTCAAGTCTTATTTTGGCCCTTCACAATCTAAAAGAGGTCATGCAGGAGGTCTTACACAAGAGGATGTTGAAGCATTAGTAGCGCAGAAAGTAAAAGAAATAATGTCTTCATTTGTAGAAGGTCATGGGAGCACTCCCGATGACCCACCACAACAATCTATAGTAAGTTTTTGTTCTATATGTTGTGTTATTAGTATGATAAATATATGATAGTATATATAGTTGTAACATGTATCTGTTCTACTATTTATTATATAACTTATATTATTTCAATCTAGGTTGGTATGAACTGTAAACTTGCAGTGAAGGTTTCAGAATATAATGTTGTAGAAGCGGGCAAGGTGTACAACCTTGGTGGTACATTGCATTGCCAACAAATTACTGATGACATTTGCCGTGTGTCCATCCATCTTGTGTATGACGGAATGGGGGACAAACCACTACCCATACCTAATCCTGAATATAATACAGTTGAAGAAGTTGAGGGTGCTATGGTGGGTTGGCCTAGACACTTGGTTATCAATGACAAGGTATACCTTATTTCTACCATATTTTTCATATTTTTCTGCATATATGAACTCATGTAATATAAGTATGTAATTTAATTAACAGGTTTGTAAACCAAAAATTAAAACTTCTACTAGTAGTCCTCCTATGCCCAAGCCATCTTTCATTCCGGAAGCTACATTTGATGAATTGGGAAGCAAATCTAAATGTTTGTGTCGATACTTAGCCAACCAAAGCTCGGGATCACATATGTTGGTCAATTTAACAGAAAATGCAGTTGGGAGGGACTTTGAGAATTTTATTTTTCTTGATGATATTATAGAGTTGTTCCAGTATGATTGGCTGAATACTTCGATAATAGAAGTATGGATAAGGTAAGGATCTATCAATATATATAGAAAATTCCAATACACATTTTTAGCTTATTTCTACATATGAAAATAATTACAAATGTTTAACAACCATTTATATACTGAGGCCACAAAATTTGATATAAAGAATGTTGGATTCTTAGTTCCTTCGGTCACTAGTCAGGTGGAGACACATATTGAGGATGTGAATGAGTACTTCTATGATGCATTCAAATATTTTGCTAGTGAGGGGAAGGAAATTATCCTAATTCCTTTTAACGTCCAGTAAGTATTTTTATTCAATATAATTTTAATAATGAATAAAATTATTTATTTTAATGTTTGTTTTATTCTTACTCAGAGCTTGACATTGGGAATTAGTGGTGATTGCCCCAAAATTGATGACTCTTTATTATCTTGACCCAATGGGTAAAACAACAAGGAGTCACAAACTGAAATTTCCAGCTATGGAGTACGCATAAATTTAATCAATGCTTCAACATGATATTTCTATTTAGAATTTCTATTTTACCAACTATCGTTTAATTGATAGGGGTATAAAGGCTTTTCGTGAAGCTGGAGGACAAATACCTACAAAATTAAAGACATTGACTTTGAAAAATGTCAAGGTAGCTACTTTGACAACTGCTTACTCTTATATGTATTAATTTTCAACTGTAATATGTCAACTCTTGTAGTCTTATCTCAATTATTGTTTATAGTAGTTTACTAACATTAAGTATAATTTGTTATTTGTAGTGTCCTATGCAAAATAATGACTGGGCTTGTGGCTACTATGTAATGAAATATATGCAAGCTATTGTCAAACAATCATCACATGACATTCAGACTATAAGTCAAGTAATAAAGAATAACATCATAATAAATTTACAAGTGATTGTAGTCATTTTATAAAATATTAGCATGTGCATTTTCTGTTACAGATCTTTACAACTCAGCCTTACACATGTGGACTTGGATGAATTCCGAGAAGAGTAGTCAGAGTCTTTTCTAAATGAAGTCGATATAGCATTGGATTAAATATGTCAGCTCCATGTATGTATGTGGTTTGAGTACTCTTTCATATTTACTTTTGTATATATTTAATATCATCTCAGACTTGCACTCTATCATTTTGTAAATTATGATGTGATTTTGAATCATCTTTGTTATGAATGTGTGGTTTTGAATGGTAACGGTTGAGCATCAATGCTCCCCTCTCCCAGAATACATGAATCTTCTTGTTCTTCTGTTCTATTTCAATTTCTACAGAAATTTTTAAAAAAATCGTAACTTCTAGCGTCGGTTTTTTAAATAACTGACCCTAAAGATTAAATTCAGTGTACACTCTTCGATCGAGAAAATTTTCGATCGAAATATAACTTCTACCGTCAGTTTTTGTACAAAACTGACTCTAAATGTCCTCTATAAGGTCGGTTATTTACAAAAATTGACCTTAAAGATTGAATAAACATTTTCCGTGTACCCCTCTCTCGACAATTTTGTCGACCGAAATATTTTTGATCGACAATTTGCTCGACCGAGTGTTACACTGAAATGTTTATTCAATCTTTAGTGTCGGTTATTAAAAAAAAATGACCCTATAAACTCTCTCGGTCGATAAAATTGTCGACCGAAAAACTTTTAGTCGACAATTTTCTCAACCGAGAGAGTTTACAGGGTCGGGTTTTTTTCGAATAACTGACCTTACATGCTCCTTTTTTCTTGCGTGGGTCAGATTTTTTACAACCTTTTACGTCGGTGTTTATTTTGTAAGGTCATTTTTATTTGGTTAAATAAACCGATGCTATAGAGAAAATTCTATAGAGACGTCCACTTAGGCGTCGGTTAAAAAGTGACACTACAGGCTTAAAAAAACCGACGCTACAGACCATTCATGTACAACTGCTCGCCTGTTTGTGGTGGTGGAGATGGGCACGGTGTGGGTGGCTGTTGTTCCACCTCTCTGTTGTTGGCGACCTCCTTTGTAGCTACCACTAGAGACACCGGCGGTGGCGGCGTGGGCTGCACAACCCTGAGCTCCATCTCGAGGATCTCAGCGAACGCCCCATTGTTGGCGTCCGGCTGCACTATTTCCGTTGCCACTGAAGGCACAACAAAAGTCTCAGGAGCTATGGCCATCTCTCCCGCGGCAGCTTCCCTCGGGGCTATCATTCTTGTCTCAGCCCCGGTTGTCTCGGTGACCTCCACGATCGTTGTCACTTCTATAGCCGCAACAGTTGTTGTTGTGGTGGCCGCAGCTGGTATGGGAGTAGCGATGACAGCTCTATCTGTGGTTGTCGTCGGTTGCACTGGGGTTGTTGGTGGCTTGGCAAGAATTGTGGAAGTTTTGACCTGCCAGTCGTCGAGAGGGACAAGTCTTCCTGTCGTGGCTGCCCTCTCTTATTTCCTCATGGTGGTGGCATAGGTGGCTTCGACTACCACAGCTTCAATCTCTGTTGTGGTGAAGACCAGCTTTTTTGCGACGTAGCTGGCGTTGTGCGAGAGCGGAAGGAGGGTGTTTGTTCTTGCAATTTTATAGAAGTAGCATCGCCCCTCCTTCTTGATGATGCTGGCCCTCATTAGGAACTTGAGGTCGATCTAGTCGTCACCTCTTGTCCTTGAGAGGCTACATGGCTCCCTTGGGTATCCTAACCCTACTACAATCAGATTCACCAGCCCGCCCATGTTGTAGTCTTTGGTGGCATCCTTTATAGGATGAACACAGTTGAGGAGGAGCCACCCCAGATTGATCGTGTGAACACAGTGTAAAGATTGCTCGATTCATACTTGCTGAAGAGCAGGCATGCCACGATTTTGTTCACTATCCTCTAGAAATAGGAGTGCACTGCCACCACCTTGCTTCCCGACTTGAATGTTGACTCACCGGTTAGCTTTCTCCAGAGCTCGACCGGGTTGAACCCGTCGCCTTCGGTGATTCTGACACTGTTGTTGAGTAGTTCTTTTTCTACTTCACTGGAAGAGAAGATTTCATTGAACAACTTCTATGATATGTCGTGCTCAGCATTATACAACCGTCCTTGTAGTCTATATACTCTGCCAAATCTTTCGATTTCATCTGGTCTATTCTGTACCCGATGGAGAGACGACATGAACTCCCTTGTGAGTTCTATGTAAGAGGCAGAGTGGATGAAGCATATCTTCATCAGCCCGGCTACTGCTAGGACATTTTACAACCTGTCGAAAATGCCTATATGGTAGAAGGACGACTGATGGCAGAACCTGCTTGGTCTGTAGACCTTGGCTGCCAGTTCTGTGTACTGTCACTGGTGCTCATCGTCTCTGGGCACGAACGTGCCTGTTGAGCGATCTAAAGGTTCAGGTTTGGCCGCCATGGTTGAAACGATTGTTGGGGCTATTTCTTCCTCCATCCTGGGTCTCTTCTCGACTACGGATGGCCCAGCTACATCGGGATTCGGGTGCTTCTGCCCGACTGTGGTGGCTTCTGCTGTGGCCTCAGTATTGATCCTCCGGCCTTGTTCGTCTACTTGGATGACAGTTTGCTTGGTGTGGGCCATTTATGTTATCATAAAACAAAAGTTTAGTAAGCATCAATTTTACTAAATGATTCACCTTGCCCGATATCGGGCAGCGGGGTGTATTGCCTGATATCGGATAGGTGATATATTTTGAAAACTGATTAACAAAACCTGATAGAGATAAGTCGATATCGGTCATAACTAACAAAATCGAGATATCCCGACACGGTCTTAAATAGGTAAAATGCAAAGTTTGTTGCTCGATAAGTCAAAACAAAGGCCGGCCCGATATTAGTGCTGCTCGATACAATCATATCGGGTGACAAAACTGGATGATATGGTATTTTGCCCGATATGCCTGTGTCGGGCGGTACGAAGTTGGACCGATACCCCCACAAGGCTATCGTGCAACACCAGGCGTCACCATTAACAACTATCCTACCCGATACGATCCTTCTAAAAAAGGGGTGTCGCCCGACATTCACAAAACGTGAGGTGACACAAGATAAAATTATTAAGAACAAAACTGGGTGACACGGGTATCACCCGATATAAGGTATCGGGCGGGCGCGTGATAGACGTGTGTTGCGGGATGCGGTCAAAAGGTAGGTTACCCGACACAAGCGTGTGTCGGGCGACACACAAAAATGAACCAAAGCCATGTGCCCGATACGAGGGGTGTGTCGGGTAAGCTAAGCGATACGCGTATCGTGTTATACATTTATCTTCTGAATGTAGCCGCACGATACGGGAGCAGAAGCAAGGTTGGTCGACATAAGAGCAAAGCGAGAGTTAGATGCGCAATACAGGAGTAGGTGAGAAAGTAAATTCCAGTGCCTGACACGGTTAAACCACATATACTATATATAGCAATCGAGGGCGGGGGTAAAATGGGTAAAACGGGGCACGTGTCACCCGAGGAGACAAGTCATTCCCGAGACAAGCAGTAAAATCAGTTGAATCTGTCTAATCAAAGGTCGTTAGCTATGCTGCCCAATATGGCAGGAGTATGCCGCACGATATGAGTATCGCTGCCCGACACAGTGCGATGCACGCAGCTCGGTGTGTCACGCGACACAGGCTCATCGCTAAAGTTCGATGCCTGATATCAAGGCCCGATAAGGGTGTGTCGCGCAGCTCCCGGGACCTTGGCTGACACAACTTCACCACCAAGGATGCCCGATAGGGTAGGAGAGCAAGGCATCTCGGCCCGATACCAAGTTTCAAAGGAGAATAAAACAAGGTAAGAGATGAAAAACTAAAACTAAAGAGAAGGAAAAAGCAATTGATGGGTAAAACATCACTGGCCTAAAGTGAAACTCCCAGCCTCAGATAGTATTACTCATCAATGCTTCTAAAACCAAGCGGTGGCCCATAAAACGGGGGAGTCTGAGCATGTGGCGCATGCACTGACTCGGGCCTTATTACAATCATAATGTTCATAATGTTTTTCTTGCATGAAGGGAAATAACGTCCTATTCTAAGAAAAGTAAAGACTCGGGCTGCCTCCCGATGAGCATTGTAGTTAGCGTTATCATCTCGACAGCTTTAGATCCCTTCACTTTTTGCCTTTGGTTGTTTCATCATCCTTTAAGCTTATTTCTGATCTTCTCACGAACACTTCATCTTCATAGTACCTTTTCACTCTGTGCCCGTTCACTGGAAAAACCTTTTCTGGATTGTCTTTGTCATACAGCTCCATCATTCCTGATGGATATATCTTTGCAATGGTGAAGGGTCCAGACTGCCTTGTTTGCAGCTTACCTGGAAAAAGACGGATAGATGATTTAAATAATAAAACCTTATCACCTTCACTCACATCCTTTTTCTTCAGGTGGGCATCATGCCACACCTTGGTCCTCTGCTTGTAAATGCTCACATTTTTGTATGCATGGATTCTCAGCTCTTCAATCTCATGTAACTGTAGATATCTCTTTTCCCCTGCCTTCTTCAGGTCCATATTTAGAAACTTAATTTCCCAACGAGCCTTGTGTTCAAGCTCTAAGGGTAGATGATAGGTTTTCCCATAAATCAATTTATAAGGCATAGTGCCAATGGGTGCCTTATATGCAGTCCAATAGGCCCAAAGAGCATCATCGAGCTTCATCGACCAGTCTTTCCGCACGCGACTGATAGTTTTTTCCAAGATTTGCTTAATCTGTCTATTGGAAACCTCCACCCGCCTAGAGGTTTGAGGGTGATAGGGTGCAACAACTTTGTGCTTGACCCCATACTTCCTCCGAAGTGCTTCAAACTATTTTTCCCCGAAATGTGATCCGCCATCGCTTATCACAGTACGAGGTACTCCAAAGTGAGGAAAGATAGTTTTCTCAAACAGATTGATCACGGACTTGGAGTCACAAGTTTGGATGGCAACAACTTCCACCCATTTAGACACGTAGTCCCCCATGACTAAAATGTATTGATATCCTTTTGATGGGGGAAATGGACCCATGTAGTCTATTCCCCAAACGTCAAAGATCTCGACTTTAGCCCAGTTGGCCATAGGCATCTCGTTCCTTCTTCCAATATTTTTATTTGATTGGCATTCTTTACAAATTTTTACATACTCAGCATCATCCTTGAATAGTGAAGGCCAGTAAAATCCTGATTGCAGCACCTTAGCAACAATCTTTTCACTCCCCAGATGTCCTCCATAGGGTGAGGCATGGCATTTCCTCAGAATGTTTGGCACTTCTTCCTCAGGAATACACCTTCTATATAGATTATCTACGCATATTTTAAAGAGAAGGGGATCATCCCAATAGTAATTCTTTATATCAGAAAAGAGTTTCTTCTTTTGATTGTATGTTATTTCTGAAGGTAACTCCCCACAAGCAAGGTAATTACAAATATCCGCAAACCATGGCAAACTTTGATCTCTGGCTTCTATCGTTAGCAAGGCTTCATCTGCATAGTTATCATTGATAGGTGGCTCCTTCTTATCTTCAAATGTAATCCTTGACAAGTGGTCAACGACTATGTTTTCTGCACCTTTCTTATCAATGATCTCATGATCAAACTCCTAGAGTAGTAAAGCCCACCTAGCAACCTGGGCTTAGTGTCCTTTTTCTACATCAGGTATCGTATCACCCCATGGTCAGTGTAGACCTTTACCTTTGTAACAATTAGATAAGATCTGAACTTGTTGAAGGTGAAAACAATCACAAGCATTTCCTTCTCTATTTTCGTGTAATTTACCTGTGCTTCGTCAAGAGTATGACTGGCATAGCAAATGATATAGTGCCTCTTGTTCTTCTTCTATCCCAGGACTGCCCCTATGGCATAGTCACTGGCATCGCACATTAGCTCAAAAGGTAGCTCCCAATCCGGAGCTTGAAGGATAGGTGGAGAAACAAGTGCATCTTTCAAAGCCTGAAAAGCACTTAGGAAATTGTTAGTGAAATCGAATTCAACATCCTTAACCAGAAGATTTGACAAATGTTTTGAGATTTTCAAAAAGTCTTTTATGAATCTTCAATAATAACCAGTGTGTCTGAGAAAACTTTGCACTCCGGTTACAGACTTAGGTGGAGGTAGTCTAGAGATAGCTTCAACCTTTCTCACATCTACCTCGATACCTCTTTTTGAGACTTTATGACCTAGCACTATGCCTTCTTGTACCATGAAGTGGCACTTCTCCCAGTTGAGGACCAAATTCTTTTCTTCACAATGTTGCAGGACTAAAGATAGGTTTTTCAGACAAGCATCAAATTCTTTCCCATAGATAGAAAAATCATCCATAAAAACTTCTACGATGTCTTCCAGAAAATCCAAAAACATCGAGATCATGCAACGTTGGAATGTTACTGGAGCATTACACAACCCAAACGACATTCTTCGGAAAGCATAAGTACCATAGAGACAAGTGAAAGTGGTTTTTTCCAGGTCGTCTGATAAAATTGGGACTTAATAAAAACCAGAATAACCATCTAAAAAGCAGAAATAATCATGATGCACTAATATCTCTAGAACTTGGTCAATGAAGGGAAGCGGGTAATGATCTTTCTTTGTGGCTCGATTCAGCTTTCAATAATCTATGCACATTCTCCATCTGGTGATAGTCCGGACCGCTACTTCATCACCTTTGTCACCTTTTACAACTATCATGCCCCCTTTCATTGGTACAATATGGATGGGACTTACCCAGTTGCTTTCGTTGATTGGGTAGATAATTCTTGCATCTCTCAGCTTGATCACTTCCTTCTTCACAACCTCTTTTAACATCTGGTTCAACTTTCTCTGGGGTTGGACCAGGGTTTTAGTGGATTCTTCCAAATTTATACGGTGCATGCATAGAGCAGGGCTAAGTCCCTTGATATCCTCTACCAAATAGCCTATAGCTTGCTTATGGAGCCTCAACTCCTTGAGAAGTCTCTCCAATTGTTATTTCGTCAGACTGGCATTAATTATGAGTGGATTTCTTCCTTCTTGATCTAGAAACTCATACTTTAATCCTTCTGACAGCTGTTTCAGCTCTGGCCTGGGCTTAGGTGCCTTTTCTTCTTCTAGTGTCATTTCCAGAGAAGCAAACTTGACTGTCTCTATAACTTCCTCCTCATTGCTTAGATCTTAATCATTTTAATTTAGGTAATCGAGGATCTCAGCAACCTCAGGAACTTCAGAATCAGAGTCATGATTGTTCAACGCCATCATAAGAGGGTCTACCATTGCGATATCTTCTTCTACTTCTTCACAATACTGCAATAGTTGTCCATAAAGTAAGCAAATTCTAGCAGGGACGATCCCTTCATAGCGTCTTTCACCTTGAAATCTATGTGATCATTCCTGACCCTTAGAGTTATGATGCCTTCAGAAACATCAATCAGCGCCCTTCCGGTTGCTAAGAAAGGACGTCCAAAGATGATAGGGCATCTAGGGTCTTCCACAGTGTCAATGACAACAATGTCACAAGGAATGAAGAATCTTCCTATACGAATCAGAACATCTTCAATGACTCCCACAGGCCTTTTGAAGGTATGGTCTGCCAACTCGATCCTCATGTTGGTCATGACCATATCAGTCAATCCCAATCATTGTGTGAGGCTTAAGGGCATAAGGCTTATACTAGCCCCTAAATCAGCAAGACCCTTTCGCTCGATGTTATCTCCAACAACAAAAGGAATAGTAAAGGCTCCAGGATCCTTCTTCTTGGTAGGTAAATCCGCCTTCACGAAGGCAGTAGACATACTGGCTAGGTGTACCATCTCAATCCGTCCTCCTCTTCTTTTCTTGGTGATCAAATCCTTAAAAAACTTGGCGTAGGTTGGCATTTCTTCCAAAGCATCCAGAATTGGCACTTTGAGGTGAAGCTTTTTTGACGACTCCATAAACCTTTCGTATCTCTTTTTAAGATGTGCCTACCCCTGGTTCAGGTTCTTCTGGCATAGCTGATTCAGGGCATTCTACTATCTTTCCTGACCTGAGTACCACCATTTTGGCAGACTCTGTGCTAGATGGTATCTTACCTGAAGGATTCTTCATTAACTCGGCCATTTGATAAAGTTGTTGGTCTATCTGATGTTGATGTGTTTGCATATCTGGCATTTGGACCTGCATTGTATTCAAAACACCTGAGTTGGACAGTGCACTTTGTGCCAGGTGATTGTGTATAGTATCTTGTCTCTTGTTTTTGATGCATAGTATCTTGTCTCTTAACAAAGTTGAACAATTGTCCCACTAAGTCCGATTGACCAAAGTTCTTTTCTTGACTTTGCTCTTTAGCTTGTCCTTGGCCTTGGCTAGGGTTAGCAGCTTGGCAGTTTTGGTACTTCCCTTGCCCATGAAAGTTTGCCTTGTTTGATTGAAAATTGGTTGTTTTAGTGTACATACCTTGTCCACCTCTTTTCTCGAAACCTTGCGGT
Organism: Alisma plantago-aquatica; assembly: GCA_963693085.1. NCBI lineage: Eukaryota > Viridiplantae > Streptophyta > Magnoliopsida > Alismatales > Alismataceae > Alisma > Alisma plantago-aquatica. The sequence goes on along the minus strand of OY856409.1, from coordinate 1,900,691,663 downwards.
TGCTTGGGTGGATTATTCAACTGATCTGAGTTTTCTACAGCATCTTTGTTGCCATAACTAAAACCAGGATGGTCCGGTCTTTTGAAGTTGACAAAAGAAACTTTCCCAGCTCCCTCTTCTTTGGATTCGCTTTCACTTGACTCGTCGGGTCGGGTGTAAATGCAGTTATCAATACCGTGTCCACCTTCTCCACAAGTGACACACTTCATCACCTTCTCAAACTATTTCTTTCCTTTCCCTCCTGATTCTTTTAATTGTCTGACATCAGTGGCTATCTTTTGGATCTGAGTGGTGATTGCTTCAAGAGCCTTGGATTCGATCGACGGTCCTTTGTTAGCGGCTTTCTTAGAATACCCACTATCAGTCATGTCGTAGTCAATCCCGACTTGTAGTTCATCCATGTTTTTAATGATCTTTTTAGATCTACTGGGCTTCTTCCCAAGAAAGTCGCTTCCTGCAGCTGCATTGAGCGATACTCTTTCTTTAGGAGTCAGACCATTGTAGAATGTTGTTATCAGGAAACCTTTCTTGTAGTTGTGGTGAGGGCAGTCTCTCTGATACTCCTGGTATCTCTCCCAGGCTTCATGTAGATTTTCTCCTAGCTTCTGGGTGAAAGATGTGATCTTCTGCCTGTTCCTGACAGTCTTCTCTATATGGTAGAACTTGTTTACAAAAGCATCCGCTAAAGAATTCCATCCATTCAGAGATTGATGTGGCAGTCCAAGGTACCATGACAGTGCCTTGTCCTCCAAAGAGAAAATGAAACCCTTACAGTAGATCACTTCATGTGGCACTCCCCTCATTTTGATGGTATCACATATATTTTTGAAAGCATCGAGGTGATGGTAGGGGTTGTCATTCTTGGAACTTCCCCTAAAGCTTTTATTTTGAATCATGGAGATCACGATTGGCTTCAGCTTGAAGTTTACAACATCAAACCTTGGGATCACCACTGGGCATCTTGAGTTGTTGTCCTTTGTGGCAGCCAACTCCCAGAGGGTCTTTTCTTCTTCGTCGGACTCTTCACTGTTGCTGTTCCTATGATTCTTCTCTTGATTATGATGATTCCTTCTGTTCCTACAGTGATGATGACGTCTCTCATGATGATGATCATGCCCTGCTTGTTCTGATTTAGGTTCTTCTAGCTCTTCATGTAAATGATCGTTATTGTAACGGTCATCATTCTTATTCGGAGGTGGTTGTGGTCCAAATCTAGCATTTCACTCACCATTGGAAAGAGGTGGTTCCACGCAAGGTGGCATGATGAACGGTGCTCAACCGAGCAGAGTGCTTCTTCCCTGAGTACCTAAATAGAACGTATAATCAAGTTAGAAAACATGTGTTAATGAAACAAACTATTTTGTACACATTCAGGTTAGAAGACTAAAAGAAATTGTGCTATCAAGCTTATTACTAAGCTTGTGGCATGGGAGTGTAGTTAGTGGATTCGAGTTCATTAACAGTACCGTTTTGCCTTGTCCCCGACAACGGTGCCAAAAAGTTGACCGGCCTAAATCGCATGTCCAAAAGGAGCATATTTGAAGTAGTCGGACTTTTAAATAACCTGACTCTTAGGCCCCCGCAACGATGACATGGTCCGAAGTAGAGATCGGGGTCGAACTACAGGGACAAGGGTGGTCGTGTTAAGAACGCGGAATCAACACTCTACACTCCAGTAAAATAAGGGTAAGAAAATGTTCCCAAGGGAACGGTAGATCGAGAACGGTAAAACAACAGACTAAAAGGAAACAAAAATACCACAAGCGGGCGTTGTAAAGAAAAAGCTATCTCCAACTGGAGTTACAAGGAAGAATTAAGGTTTTGGCATTTATCAATTTTTAGGGGTTTTCTATAACAGAAACTTAGGAGATAACACTATTGCCTTGATAAAGAACGAAGGAGGAAAATTTTGGCATAACAAGCGGCAGCAGAAAACATCCAGTACCCCTTATCTCAAAGAGGGTACCTCCAACTAAGCACCAACACCCTCTGTCAAAGGTGGTGGACTTGGGTTGGAGTGGAAAGATAACTGAAGCAACTCTAACCCTGGGTACTCTCGTACTCCCTGATTGGACCAAATGCTAGAGTTACAACACCTCTCTCGAGGGATTTGAAATGGGAAACACAATTCAATAGCTAGTCAAAACATGATCCAAGCATACAAGCTAGAGTTCGGATGCTAAAAGCAATCATCCAACAAAAAAAGACCAAACTTAGAGCAATAGGTGCAGAAACTCCACTAATTCCATTAGCAAGAGCATTGTATAAAAGGTTTAGTTACATTCCATAAATAAAGAAAGTAAATGAATGTAAAGGGAAAATAGGTATCGCCTCCTTGATTTAGGAGGGCGACATACAGCAGAAGACCCCCTAAGGTGTTGGATTTTAGGGGAGGCAGAGAAGGCAGCGGAAACAAAAATTTTCTCCTCCAAACCCAGAACAAGGAAATGTGTCAACGTCTATGCAATAGGAAACCATGGTTTGTGGAATCATACCTTGTCCCGAGGCTTGCTCAGCGACAATACCTCGTGCCTTGCGCGGTCTTCACCTCCTGTCTTGGACGGTGTCTGTGCAGCTCCTGGTCGCACCGGGACTGACAGGATTGAAGGTTGTCCTCCTAGCGGCAGAAACCTCCCGCCTCTGAAGTAGTCCACATGGACCACTTGGAACTCCAATCTCCTTGTCCCACAAGGAATTGGAAGGAGTCGCACCCTCCTGTCAGCGTACTAGTCGCTGACACACTCTCCTGCCACCAGTCGCTTTCTGTAGTTGTCTTTCCCTTGTTGTGCCTCCCTTATTGGGTAGCACTTGCTCAGGCTCTCTCTCGGTTACCAAAACCATAGAGAACGACAACTCCATAGAGAAGCCCCCAATACCCCTATATATAGGAGGGTCATGGGACATGGTTCTCCATCCCGGGCAATGCGGGACTAAAAGTAGGAGTAGAAGGGTTCGAGATTTTCCATAAAACAACCAACTCGCAACCTGAACCGATCGTTTCACAACTGAAACGGTCGGTTGGGGACCTGAACCGGTCGGTTGACACCTCAACCGATCGGTTGGGACACCTCAACCGGTCGGTTCATTTCTGAACCGGTCGGTTCGTGGCCCTGGTCAGTTCCCGATTGACTTTTTCTCTTTTGTTTATAATTAGTACCAAATACCAATCCTTGTTCCAATCAAATTGGGCAAGTGAAACGAAAGGAAAATTCTCACCAATCCTACTTTCCCAACTTGCTCGGTTGTAACAGTTGAACCGATCGTTTCAATACTTGAAGCGATTGTTTCACCCTATCCATGAGCCGATCGACTCACAACTTGAGCCGATCGGTTCACCAAGCTAAGCCGATCGGTTCATCGCATGAGCCGATCGGTTGGGAGTGCAGATTGTGCAGAATCAGTCAATTGTGGTTTCAATCAATCTGATACTCTAATCAATTAGTTCAACACCTTGAACACTATGATTTTGAGCTATCAATTAATTGAGTGTTTAATTGAACTACTAAACTCCTTTAGTAATCAATCTAAACATTGTTTGTGGACAAAACTCCTCTTCCAGGTTAAATCCTATGTGTGTGACCCTGCATGTCCATTTCACGTTGGCAGTGAAAGTCCATAACACTTATGACTTCACAAGCAAAGCGTGGTGCCTAGTCACACATTAGTGCTACCCAAGTGAAAAAGAAAGTTGGAGAACAACTTTCAATCCTACAATCCGTGAATGGTGTTACAGTGAATGTATAATTCCTTTATCTCTAATATCCCGAATGAGCTCGAGGCATGGAACAGTCATCCTGTCAACGTTCATTCACTTTCTTGATCTCAGAGTAGATTGGAAGAGATATGTATGACATCAATATCACATACTGATTCACACATGCGTGCGCACACCTATTTCAATCCTACTCATCAAGTGGCCTTGGATATCAAACTCCCTCAGGAGGGACAAATTCTATATCTATCACTCACCCCTCAAAAGCCCCATGTGTCAAATCCACCCATTCATCACCTTTATAACAACCCATGTTTCAGGACTGCGTTTGATGATGTCAAAGTGTGCCCAACGACATGTGTTGAGTGTAGTGATTTTAGGTCAAAGAATCACACTCACCACCATCACTGTGAGTACTGACTATGACTACTATGTCATGGTTCCATGTGTCAAACTCACGGTGGGTCTGTCCGGTACACTTGTTCTCTAACAAGTACCCATGTGTTTCGTTTGATATCTGTATATCATGACTAATGAGATTCTGTCATCACCAACACCACAATCTAGTCTTGTGTGTCATTGCTGTCTATCTACCTTCCACAATGACATCCGACTAGGGACATAACAAAAATGTACAAACTCTTAGCATCCATATGATCTCATCGTTCAGGTCCTGAACCTGAAGGAATACGTCATTGAGTACTGTCATTCTCTAGACATTCAATCTGTTCTATCACTATCTCATAAGACTGAACCAGAAAGAATTGGAAGCTTGCCTTTGATGTTTATCAAATCAATCTTAATGTATCCCACCAATCATCTCATGATTGGCTCTCAGGGCATACATACCAACATAAGGTGCCTCTAACCCGATATCGGGCAGGAGCTCCGTTCGACATGCTCGTGTCGGGCGGTATGCCGTGACGGACAAGCATATCGATCAAGGCACCCTCCCCGACGCGGTCGTGGTCAGGATACCACCCTCTCGGGCGACACACCATGATGGGTGTTCCGTATCGAGACTGATATCGTGTCGGGAAAGAGACGACTTAGGGTATCGGGTTCTTTGTATCAGGTGTGGAGGCAAGCTGTCTCGGGCAGGGATCCATCTAGGAACCCGGCACATCGGGTGGTCCCCTTGGTCGATATCGGGTTGTTGTGGCTACCGGGACGGATTCTAAGTGAACTACTCCCGCCCCTCTTGGATTGGGGAAGTGCTCACCTAGTATCGCCCGACACGCTTCTGGGATTCGACACACTAGCTCCAGATGCTTTCCAATGTTAGCCTTTGCGAGATCCCCCCCTGTCCCATCGGGGTCCTGTAGCTGCTATTTATATGCATCGGTTGGAAGAAGTTGCGGATCTCCGGGCGCCACATACCTTTTATTGGCTCTGCATACGTGGCTTTGGGGATGATTGACCCGTGCGTGTCGTCCAACGTAGCTTGGCTATTATGTGCCGGGTTACGAAGGTATCGGACGCGATGGGTGGTTGCCTCCGATGAGTGGCTTGTATCGCGCGACATGCCATAACGGGCAGGTTAGTCGTGGCGGGCAGAGCTCTCTGTCTGGTAAATGGCATATCGCCCGTTAGCGACCGCACCGCGCAACACACCCATGTCGAGTTGTACCCCTATCGGCCAGCGTCCACGACGGGTAGTGGACGTGTCGTGCGGTTAGTAAAAGGCCGATTCCTTGTAAGTGGGCCAGGACAGGCTGTTTTGCTGATTTTGAGTAGAAAAGTGAGGAAAACTCTGTAAAAGATGATAATAATGAGTTAAGAGCATAGTGTGACTTATTTATTCAATAACATGACAAAATGGAGAGGAAAACAGTTTAAAAGGCCATTTTTGACAACAAAATATGGGCCATAATTACCACAAAAATGGGTGTTATCAATGCATGGAGACCAACCACATGGAACTGCATCTTAGGCATCCAAAGTACTACTGAAACTTAGCATCTTAGTAGTACCATGGTGTATGGTGACTTAAAATCATGATCTCCTATATGTCATGATTCCTCAAGATTGATTCCTCAAAAACCCTAAATCACTCTAGTTAGGGTTTCATCACCTCCTTTTCCAAAGAAGTTCATCTAAGGTTCTACAACCATCATTTTATCGCATCAAGGCCTCGACTTGCTAACCGAGCAACCCCCAACTCAATCAATGGTCTCGTTACATCTGAGTGTTAGCCAAACATATCTCCTTTTCCAAACATAGGGTTAACCTAACAACCTCTTCTAGCCTCCTTCTAAACTAAGCAGCTGCATCTCAACCAGAGCATCCATTACTACCTTTCATCTTTAAGTGCTAGATAATAGTGAACACATACACCTCCCTGTATTCCACTTATCATCTCATTTCAAACTTTAATCCTATCTTCATCAAGGGAACTCAGATCTCATTCTCTTGGTTATCAAACTCTACCTTGTATAGTTCATAAGTTTCACATAACTCATGATAAAAACATCCTCATAAGATGACTACCTTAGTTCTCTTAGTGTTTGTACAACATCCACACATTTTACACTCTATAAGGGTATGCTATTGTTGGGACCCACTCTTTTGATCAGCATAAATACCAACCATTAGAGATAATCCCAAACCTAAACCCAGATTATTAAATAAATTAATGAATTCTCGACAAAGGCGATTAGACATATATGAAAAATAGGTAAAGTTTTTCTTTTTCTTTCTTCACAAACTCATAAATCAATGTCACATCAAGGACATCACATTCAGATATCACAAATCATATTCAACCCCATTAAATCTAAAATCAAATCTTGTTCTCATATGTGGTTCAATTTACATCAGATACATGTACATTGATGAACAAACTTAATCTACAACCCATCCCGAGAAAGAGAGAGTACAGGGACATTCTAATCTATCTAGATTATGCTATTTATATCTTCCTTATTGTGACCCCTCCGCTGGATAACATTATACCTAAAAACATTTGAAACAACCTCATGAGACTCATATAGTGCCCGAGTGAGTGGATAACTCCCACTCAAGCTAGGTACATGCATCAACATCAGATTAAATATAATAAACTTAACAGAAACATGCAGACATTGAAAAGTCTAGCATATAGATCTATCATAAATCATTTCTAACTTGCAATGATAATCTAATCCAACAAATAAGGTAATCACTTAAACCAATTATAACTTTGAAATAATTTTTAAAGCATGTCTATGAACAAATCAACAGATACTTCTTAGTTCAGATTAAGAATCCCAATGCATGAGTAATAAGTCAAGTTCTAAACATTTTGAATCAATACATAATAATAACATTAACTTTGTGACACTCAACCAGCCGGACCAGGAACACATCCTATAGTCCTGAAGCTGAAGTACACATAATACATATCTACCAAACAATACTATCAAATAGAAAAAAATCCAACTCATATTCAGAATGGATATAAATCCCAACATTTATAACTTGTCAGCATGACAGATCATAATATGAAATAGAAACTGTCCATAGCAACATGATTACTTTCCACAACATGAAGCTTAATCAAAAATGACAAATCATCAACTAGCAGTACAAGGAATGTAATAATCATTCAAATCATATTCTACATGGCTTATCATCTTTTATTCATTTGCCCTGAAACTACTTAGCTTGTACCTCACCAAGTAGAAGTCGCCACACCTGATTCTCGTGTCAATGACTCACCATCACTATCTTAGGGTTTAGCCGGCCACCCTAAGATATCAACAATAGACCCTGGCCACCTCAGGGTTTCCTAAAGAGGCTCACGTCCTCATCTTGGGTACACGATATAGGAACTAGCAAAATAGTATATCACATATCACAGTATTTCACATATTTTTCATTTCACATTTCACATATTTCATTTAAACAGAGTCTATTCCATCTGGACATAGACTTTTACAACAAGGATTTAGGGCCAGAGCCACTCCAGATGACTCACTCCTAAATCATGGTGGTCTAACCTTTAAGGTCTCGATCCACATTCCGAAAATCCTTCTCATAATTCATCGATTACTACAACGAGATCCATTTTGTTTCCCTAGTGTGGTCCTCGGGGGAAACTCACGGTGTTCATGGCACCTAACTAGATGTTCCATCATTTCACTTATTATTAATCTCTTTTACTCATCATACAGGAATTTAAAACATCATATATCGTATCTGTGTGTTCTCGCATAACTACAATAACATGAAACGGATCAAGTTTATCAATAAGGACAATGATCAAAATAAGAAGCACCATAACTCTGTATATTGCAACACATATGATTATTTCTATCTTCTACTTGATCTCATAGCAATCATCAATAGTGGGCCTTCAGCCCGAGACATAATCTTATTGTCCATCATTTACCCCATCATGGTTTTATCATCATCAGTGGGCTTTCAGCCCTAGACATAATCTCATTATGCAACATTTACCCTTATCAGGGTTTCTCAATGTAAGGAGTGCACATTAAATTCAATTTCATCATAAATCTTATCAGTTCATTGTATATCACATTTTTTGAACAAATATTAGCGGAGGCATTAGAACTAGCAATAGTAAAAGTATATAGATATCATGTATCATTCCTCATACTCAGAATAGATTTATCATATGACATATGCTTGTTCGATCCAATCTGAATAGATGCCAATAAATTTCATGCATATACATGCATAGAAGACTTAGTTCTCTTCTTCTTTTATTTCACATTCTTCATATGGGGTTACTAATCAACACATGTTGATTATCATTTGAATTCCCTCAAAATAGTTCATTCTCATAGTATAAGTATTCTATCAAACAATCACAATACATATACACATTCTTGTAAATCAATTCAAATACTTGAGTTTCATCTTTTAGTTGAATTCAACTACATTTGTGTACATCTCTTAATCCCCCATTTGAGATTGTCATTCATTAGCATCATCAAACTCATCTTTTTATGGTAAGAGTTACATTCTTAGAATCATCTACTAATTCATATCTTTTTCCATCATTTTATACTCAGTAGTCTCAACTTCTTTCATTTCATGTTCATTATATTATCTAGACCAATCTTTCTTGATTCACTTTACATACAATGCTTCTCTTCTACATACCATTTATCAATGTACAATTCTAAGTATATTTCATTTAATTTGGGTTAATCCACATGTAATTAAAATAAGAGATAAAAATACTTCAACATACTATCTTCATTAGTTTCATCTTTATCTTACAATCACCATTAAGTACATCTTGTTCATATTGTCTATTATATTCAGATAAGTGTACCTTGTCATTAACTACTAATGCCATTCCCATAATCAACAATGATCAATCTTTAATATAATAAACAAATACATTGGACTTAGGTGATATTTGTAAGACTCATCATATTCAATTAAAGTATTAATACTTTCAACTTCAGCATTTGATCACATTTACAATGTCATATACAAGTTCTAGCTTTATCACTCATAATATTATTAATAATAAACTTTTAGGGTTTTCAAGAAGTCATTCCTTAGTTCAACATATCATAAGAATCATATCATTCAGTAATCCAATCATGACTCAAGGGTTCATTAGGGTTATTCACAAACATGGAAACCCTATTTTCCATTTTCACACATTTCATTCATCAATCATAAGTATACATTGATCAATTGACTCATTTGATTTACTTCCTCAACACAAATCCTAATTAGGATATGTGGTCATTCAAATCCATTAACATTCAACAATACACTTGTATATTATGATCTAATACAATTCAAATATGAATATATCCATGTTAATTCAATTCCAAGCATATCAGCCATTAGGTTGACATTTAGTCAAAATTCACATGAAATAGAATTTTCATCTATCCGTAGGATTCTACATGGATCCTCAATCAATATATCAGGAACTAATCAAGTTTTAGTCAATGAGAAATAATCAAAATTAGTAGAAGTTGATCCCCTAATATCTTTCCCAAATCAAATCCAGTCACATACATATACAAGCAAGGATTCTGATTGTTTTAGCCGGATAGAATTAGGCTTTCAACATGAATACAAAGCTTAGGAGGGAGAAAAACATTCACCTCAGGTGCCAAGCACCTTAAAAACGGAGGTCAACCTCTGAAGTTTTGGAAACCCAATCAAACTCTCGCAGAAGAATCCAATTCTTTCTCCTCTCAACTCGGAAACCCTAGAAATGGGGATTACAAGAGAAAGAGTGAGAAAAGGGGGATATTTGATGTGATTTCGAATCAAATCAGGGGAGGGACGGAATCTTGACATGTGAGAGAAGATTCACCATGAAATTCTATGCAAAGAAGATAAACTTACTTGATTTGATCATATCTTGGATAGAGAAGCCCTAGGTCATCATCTCCTCCACTTTCTCTACTCAAAACCCTAGCCCTCCTCTCTCTCAAGAATTTCATTTCTTTGACAGGAAGGACGAGCTATGAGAGATCCTTGTGTGTTAGGTTAGTGATATAGATGAATTGAGGTGCTTAGAACATTTGCAAACAAGCCCCTCAATGTATTTTTATTTTCCTCAGACTGGTTGGTCGGCTGAGTTATAAACTCGACAAAAACCACACGTTTCAGAACTCATAACTCATCCAAAAATTCTGAAACTTTAACTACATTTATGAAATTGAGTTTTTAAGATATAGTAAAAGTTTTAGATCATTTGGAGTTACTAATAAATAACTAAAAATCAAATACTACACTATTATATTGCAATCAGCAACATGGTCGGTCGAGTTTTCCTTTCACAGAGCTCGACCGACACCCTCTCTGTAGAGATCAAAAGTCATCCAAAAATTACGACAATATAACAATGTGTCTATAATTGTATTTGTCAAGTACAGTTAATGTTTGATATCAATTCCATATACCAATAAAAAGATAAAATTCGATTACCACACTGCTATATCAATATGAAAATATGATCGGTCGAGTTTGAAACTTGACCGATAAACACGTCAGAACATTCTTCAAAAATTCTGATATTTTTCAATGTTGTTCAAATTTTATATTTCCAAATCATATCCAAATTTGAATCAAATAAGAGTTACACATAAAATACTAAAAATCATTTAGTGAGACATTATACTTATCAAATTTTGTATTCATATGTCATTAAAACCCTAATTTGGGCCGATTAGGGTTTCCAAACCTTAACCCTAATTATGTGAATCAAAGTATGATTAAACGTTCTCATTATATTTAAAATATAAAAAATTAAGTACCATCACTAATTGAGCTATAAACAATGATCAACTTAGTTAAGCATACAATCATCCAAGTAAACCCTAATTAGATGACTAATTTGAAAACGGGTCATTACAGTTATTATCTCCATCCTCATGCATCATAGCAATGTTTCCACTCACATTATCTTTGGTGTATGACATGCATACTGTTCTATCTCTCACTCCCATAATAAGAAGAAATAAGCATTTGGCTGCAGTCCAAATACATAGTTCTTCCCGTTCCAAGAGTAGAGATGGTACATCCCACATTTCCAGTACACCTACAAATCTAAACTGAAACGTGCCTCACATGCATCTACATCATAAAAATCTCAATATCTGGGTTACTTCCATGAAATAATTGGTCTCGAACCCACTTGCATCATCACACCATCCTTGGTCATCTCCTCTAGGTCTGTAGGATGCCGAAACTTTTGGGGTCATCCCTATTACCTTATGCATCAGAGAGTGCCCTCTTCATTTGCCCTTTTGGTCCCATGAGTTCATGAAGGTGATCAATCTCCTAACCCATGGCCTTAAGACAATGACAGTTGTTACCTCCCGACCCTATGGTCATGTACAACTAGGGAATTAGGCAACTCCTACTTTCATCAGTCTTACCCCTACCCGACCCTAGGATAGACTTAGGATTCTAACATAGTACATATCCAACTTGAAACCTTACCCAAGTCTCCATCGTCTCTCATGGCATTCGTGGTCTGACTTATGTCCTTTCATAAGGGTCATGGTGACCTATCTACCTCAGTTAGGCCCCATACTGGTTACCTCCATGGTAACACATCCACATGCACTCAAAGATGATCATCTATGGGTCTACAGGTTCACTCTTATACTATGTACTCTCCACTTAGCTTCTCAAGATTCTATGAGACCTCTTAGGGTTTCCTCAAACCCAAACAAAAGCTGGTATACACCCTATAAAAGGGTCCCTCACCCAGGATGGGAGGAAACTACATCTTGATAGGAACAAAGGTCACAAACGTTCCTACATCTCAGGTTTATATCCACATGAGCATGCTTAACCCTGTCAAGCTACTAGGGCATGTAGCTAACAAACAAACAACCTTCTAAACCATGCTAGGTCTCCATGGTAGGTCCTACTTGTTTCTATTCCTTCACATTGGGCCTTCATCATACCTGCCCATGTCACCAACTTATAGGCGAGGGGTTCATCAAACATACACCTTAACCAATGAGTTTCCTTTTCCTCCAAACATGAGGGGTGCCATGCTCAAATCTATGGAAAATCAAATCTCATCATGAGCATCAGGTACACCCAGCACTACTACTTCCCCTCTTAGGTCTAGGAACCCTAGGTTCACCTTTCTGATGTCCAACTGCATGCTCAACTGTGGAACCACGTACCAAGCATGTACAAGGTATGACATGCACTTCCTATTATCATTCCATTAGAACAACACCTCAGAGTCGAGTCCTCCTCAAGGACAACCAACTAGGTATAAGGCCTCACAACTTGGTACTAAGCCTCATCATGGTCTAAGGAACTCTTCTTCCTATCCTTAGAAGGTAAACACCTATACCGTAGGCACATAAGTACCGACAACCTCATCCTCTCTCTAGGGTTTGGTTCCTCTAAAGGCAACCAAGATACCATCAGCCTCCAGGGATCATGCATGAGGCAACCACAACCATCCACTTAGGTCACATCATCCTCAACTCCCCATTGTTCCTCATATCTCAGAGTCTAAACTTCCAACCTTCTAGCTCGGACCCTGCTCTCTCTCTCTAGAGCTTAACCCTACAACAACCTTACTACTGGAGGTCCTCTCTCTAAGGTGGATCAAGCTCACAAGCGTACACCTACATGAGAGAAACCTATGTTCACCCAAGATTATCCAAAATTCTTCATGCTTATCTCATAAGCTATCCAACATACTCTCCTGGCTAGGGTTTTAGCCTACTGTTAGCACTACTGACGTACTTTGGGTGCAACGTTTCCATGCTCATATAAGCTCATAGGGTTTCTATATGGTCATCACTAACCTCATCAATGAAGGAGTTATCCTTCACCCTAACATGCACGATCCTTCCCAGGGTTGGGTCGCCAAAGGTATTAGGTCAACCAACCTCACATGGCTCATATCGTCATGGGTATCCAAACTAAAAGCATGACCACTCACTTACATGGTCTACCATGACATCTAGCTCATCATGTCATCTCTCTCTCTCTCTAACCTTCACTTAGGGTTAGGGTTGGCATCATCCTCAGAGGATGTGCCAGGTCTCTACTTATAATGGAGGTCTCGACCTCCAAGACTAACTCTCTCTTCTTATCCTCCTGACCAGAGGGTCTAACCTCAGGTCTCTCATGACAATACATGTCATACGACCTAATCATGTAGTTATTCTTTAGTTTACGCTTAAACTATTAAGCTTATGTCCATGACATCTTATTTACATGCTTTTTATTAATTTTGGTGGAGGATTCCTTAACCTTATCATGCATACCATATCCTCAAGAGGGTGAGGAAGATAGTGAAAACCCTAAACCTTATAATCCTAACAAAATTAGGGTTGAGAAGGGATGAAAAGAGGTGAGAGATCCTAAAGGTATCTTATTTCGAGTCAGATCCTAAGACATTGACCAGGCAGTCACACAGATTCGAGAGTCCTTGTATTCTGACTAGCGGTGCAGAGGAAAATATTGCCAGCCCCCAAACGTGATCCTTTTCTAGACACCTTTGTCTTTCAGAAAATCCTCCAATAACTCACTTGGGTTCTATAGAGTTTGTAAAATTTAATAATTATTAATGATTAAATGAGGAACCAATGCTCTGATACCAAATGTAACGACCCCGCCTCCCGATAACCCCCAATTAAGGGAGACCAAGAGGTCAGAGCCATTATCCCAATTAATAGGATCAAAGGTTTGACAAATAATCAGTAATAATTATTAAATTCTACCATTACTATACTGAAGCTGGTATAAAATAAAACTTTGCATACCTTTTAAAAACTTTAGATATCTACTTCTATCCACAACTTGAATCTATTCTATCTAATCCTCCTCGCACTTTATTTCTTATTTTCACAACGTGTCACTTTACTGTTTGTTCTTTTCAGGGTTGTACCTAAAATGCCGATAAACAAAACATCGGTCAGCATAAATGAATATGCCGGTATGTGGGGACAATCAAAATTTCACAAATATGGCTAACAATCTAAATATCACAATTAAGTTAGTTATCAAGCCAATTTACACTTTTAATGTGACATTCTCCACCGCTTTTGCCCTAACCCTAGAATACCCTTTTTAGGGTTTCTCTTTTGCCATTGACTTAAGGCCACCTTCTCAATGTCGAGCTTGGTGCCTGGGGTCACCTCTCATGGTGCCCATTCATCATGCAACAAAGACCACCTTCTCAATCTCGAGCTTGGTGTCTGGGGTCACCACTCATGGTACCCATGGGTCTTCCCTCCTGGGCTTGACCTTTTTGCATCATCCATCAGGGTGGCATGTAGGTGCGAGAGTACACACTTATATTATAATTGTGATAACCATAGTGACTTTATGATTTGCAAGTATGAACATCCAAACTGATAGGTAGCATTCAATGTGATTATTCATCCAGAAAACCTTTGGGAAACTAATGTGATTAACCATAATTAACCACATACCTCATCAAGAGAAACTTGATGTCCAAGCAATAATGATAAAGAACAATCAAACAAGCAATCAACAATATCCTAAAATTAATGCAATACATCCAAGTGTTATAGTTTATCCAAAACATTCTCAAGATAGACTTGGATTCCATCTTAGGCTTTCTAGGCCAACCTTAGGGTTTTATTAGGGTTTTAGCCTCCATAATACTTTTATCACATTTAATGCTCTCTTAGTTCACAAACCCTAATTTCCACATCATAATCCCAATTAAAGTCTATTATTTCTCTTTTATACTAAAAATACCATCTTTATCTGTTAAAGTTATTTCAAGATCATTAGACTCAATTATCATCTTTGGCTTCTTTCAAATTGACAACTCATGTTTCATTATAATCTAATATATGGACTCCATTTATTACTATTCCACATTTATCCATTAGAAAACCCTAATAACCAAATTACGGGTATTTACCCACAATTAGGAACTTTATACTCGAAATAGATTAGACTCATCATATCTCAGCTTTATACCTGAATTTGAACAATTAAGGCCATTAAGAATCTTAATTTCTGACATTAGGGTTTCAAGGCCCATTAAAGCTTATTTATGTACATGGAACCCTAAATTAATCAACTTTTCATGTAAAATAGATTGCAACTTTACTTTTATATTCAATAGGTTAATACTTCCCAAGTTAACCCCTTAAACCTCAAAGATTCATCCTTTACCCTCAATTAGGATTTCTAACCACACTTTTAATCAAATTAATGTACTTTTGCAAACAGGTATGAAATCAGGTTCTCAAACCAATTTTAATGTGTTCCTCATATTTTTCTAAGCAACTTTTATTTATAAACCTTTCTCATCATAGCTTCCTAGTAGATTCTATGAATTTTGCAAAAAAAAATCATTTTCCTCATTTATTCGTTAATTCTAAAAAATCAGTGGTCGCCCGATCCATGGTCCCCCGGACCACGCATGATCCAACGACCTAGGATCTGTGCACCTAACTTTAGATTTTAAGGTACGAAAGACTATTTTACCCTTACGTGGAAAGAAGGAATGGAAGGGCAGTTCGGTAATTTGCCCTAAGGTCTTCTTCTTCCTCGCACGAGCAACTTGCAGCCTCCTCGCGGTCAACTCCGTAGTTGACCTCACGATTCCGTCCACCTGGGAGCGCACCAAAGGGCTGGGAAGCTTCGTTGCCTCCAACCGAACTTGCCCATGCACTCAATTGCTCTCCATGATCCCACTGTGATCTCCTCCTAGTCGCCGGACTCCGGCGGGGTCCTCTGGGATGACGAAGGCGAAGGTCGAGGTGAAAGGCGGAATTGAGGGCACGAAATTGTTCCTCTCGGTCCGTCACAGAGTTTAGGGTGGCAAAAGAAGATGCGGGTACCCTCTCTCGTCCTCCCCTATATATAGGGTCGAGGACAGGGATCGGGTGAATTGGGAACTCTCCCAATCATCGACCAAACCTCTACAAAGTTAGGATGGTCTTCTCTGGACTTCTCTCCCAAGTTCAATGGTGCTATTCTCGCGATCTAACTCCCTTTTCTTTTCCAACAATGATCCTACTTTTGGGCACATTATCTAAAAGAAAACGTGCCTTTTCTTTAGGTGCAAGATATTACTCACTTAGGCTTATTTCTCACATCTTTTCTCTTTCTTTACTTATTATCTTGCAACTTGGACTCCTTGGAACCGAAGAAATCCTAAGATTTTGAAATCCTTTTTGAAAGATTCTTATTATCCTTCTAGATGCATCCACATCCTTCATTTCTCATTATCTTACTTATTTATTTTATTAAAAGATTTCTTCTTAAGGATTTCTCTTTATCCATTTATTTCCTTTTTCTCATTTCCTATTTCCTTTATTAGAAATCACAAATAAACGAAATTTACTCAATTATGGCCATTAATTTTACTTTCTAGAGATTTTTATGTATTTCTCATAATTACTTTGCTTAATATACATTATCTTGTATCTTTTCCTTTTATTTGGACTTTTCTTCTTTTCTTCTCTTTTATATCCATTATTGGATTAATCTAATAATAAAAATTATGAAATTCCTATCAAAAGGGAGATTTGCAAAGAAATCCATCTCTAGAAGCAAAGCATACAACATTTTTAATTAAGTCTATATTCATAAAATCTTTACAATTCAATTATGAAAACATATGCAAAATTGAGGTTGTAACAACGACGCTGACCGATATGGTATACTTGGCATCATGAGGGGAATGGGTGGGGTCACTTACATGGTGGGCCGCGGGATTGTCGAAGGCAGCTACAACCAAGGCGCAGTTTTATCCGTAAATGGTTTCTGCTTTTAACTCATGGCAGAGGACGTCAAAGCGGGATAAATATGTTAGGTCGGATTGGATCGGTTTTATCTGTAAACAGTTTCCGCTTCAACTCCAGGACGCTTCAACGGCCCCTCCAAACACAAGTCGGCATATTCAGGAGGCAAGGTTGGGGTGATGTGAAGGAGAGGTGCAGCCCAGACCAGACCAGACCAGACCAGGTGAAGAGAGATACAGCCCAGACTATACGTCTATCCATCTCTCACAGTAATTATTGTTTCGGGCCTTTCTTCGTCCTTATCCCTAATGTAAATAATTGCCCGATTAAAGAATGGAACCCACGATAGATACCACACAAACTTACTAGTTCCCATAATGTGTTGTCGCCGCTCCGGTGTTCCATTATTTTTGGCCCTGAAAGGCTGAAACTAACCACTAGCTTGCCAGCGCCATTTGGGTTGCAAGCTTTAGCTCGCCCAACCATCGGATCACCTGCCTAGCCAGTGTTAATTGATCAACGCAACCGACAAATCTGGATCTTATTTACACAGGACGGTTTCGGGATCCTTAAGTTATCTGGTTTTTGCCTTGTGCTTTTAGTAAAAACTCAATTACACGAGGCGTTGGACCTATTCGATTCAATCCTTGTGCGACAAGCTATTCTTCCAATTTTTGGGATGACACACATCTAAAAAACCATTGCAACCGAAGACCAGTCACGCAATGCCTCTTCTTAAGACCAGCAAGATAAGAATTTAAAACGAAGTAATTAGCACTATACTGCTGATTCTTGAAGCTTCCTTATATTTAAGCTATCTCGCCTAGAGATGGCTTTGATTTTGTCCACGGTTGGATTTATGTAGGCCCAAATTACATTAGTTTGAGTCTGGTTTAAACGATAATGTATCCTGTTTTCTTTAACCACGTATATATGGTGCTCTAAAAATTTCCTAAATCAAACCTTACTGCTGAAAGGATCTAGATCAAAATTAACTTGTCCGCTAAAATGCAGTCAAGTTTGGCTAAGATCGGTCTAAAACCATGATTGTCTAGGATTTACTAGTAGCACACCTAAATGAAGGTACATTTAGAAAAACAATTTACAAAAACATTGATTAGATTATGATGTCAAGTTACTGGAGCTCTTAAATAAAACCCTACTTTATATTTCATTAGATATAATCTTTTTTTCTAAATACCAGATGAAAAAATTGTATATTGCATGCAGTAAAAAAATATTGAAATGATCTTAAAAGACTGGCTATATATCAAATCCTTATATAAAAGTCATTTGTAGCAGTAATTATAGACATAATGATGAAATAATTTTAGAGATTATTTATATATTAACCAGATAATGAAGAAAATTATATAATATAATATATAAATATAAACACACATGCATACACACATATAGAGTTGGTGCATGACCAGTTAACTAACCATAAGACCTATCTACATCAGGCTTAACTTGTCAGTCTAGTCAAGTTCAATTTGGTCTAGTGGTCAGATTTAATTTGTAGTCCATTCTTATTTTGAACCAAGAGAAGTAACAAAAGGAGTAAAAATAAAGTAGGCAGAATGATATTAGAGTAAAACACCTAGATGGAGTCTTGTACCAACTTGACCATACTACTCATCAGAAAATAAATATAGTTTTTACCACCTTGACCATACTACTAGTATGACAAATAAAAATAGTTTGTACTACCTTGACCATACTACTCATAATTAAACAAGCTAGATATCAACTAACTGAGTTACTGTAAAGAATGACACACATCCAACCTTCTCCTAGATTCAAAATAGTATGTAGATTTAGTTTCTAGTTCCTCTCTCAGGACACATGTAATTACATGTGAGTTAGGAATGATAATTAAACCTCTTGACGCGACAATCCTCTAACTACATGGTATGTGTTAACTAGAAATGTAACGCCGTGGCTGGGATATGACGAGTAGGATTGATGATGAGTGGAGAGAGCAAGAGGAAATGGGCAAGGAGTGGGAGATGGTTTGAACCCCAAGAAAGGAGGTGAGGGGATTTTGATTTATAGGAAATAGGTCTAGATGATGGGTATAACTATCTTTTTGTCAGTATACCAATAGAATCCAATAGAAAAGACATCACATATGTGGTGGATAGCTTCTAGTAATAGATAAATCTATTTCCACTTGGTCAAATGTTGAGTAGATAAACACTTAAATATTTGATCAGACAAAATTTATCCTATCAAGTCGAGGAAGACACTGAAGTGCTGCCTTTATGTATCTGACTGAGTTGATTCTAAATGGTTGAATTGAATATGAGAACAAGGAGTTTGTAACTCATCAACATTCTGAGCATCATACCTTAGAGTTGCATCACATATCTAGGAGAGTGGCTCCCACTGGGCCTAGTTCAGGATGAAATGTTATGGGGCCCACATTCATCCCTTTCTATATGTCTTTTTGGTCTCAACTCATGTTATCATTCTTTTGCTCCTCTTTCATTTGTGTATCACCACAAGGCCTAGCACCAATGAGAGATTAATGGAGAATAGGTTCTCACTATCTTCTGATTAAATGTGTATAAACCTTGAACCAAATTCAAGTTATTATTGAATCTTACTTTAACAAGTTTAGTCCACTTAGTTTGACAAATAAGGTTTCATTGTTCAACCATTTGGATCCCCGAATTTCCCTAATTGATACACTAAGTCATAAGTGTTGGGAAATTGGGGCAATAGATAACACAATGTAAATAAAATTTTTAATGCCCAATTCTCTAATCAGCAAGATCTCATCAACAACAATGTGTCTAGGAAGGAAGTTAACAAGATATATACTATCACACCCCGATCTCACACTAACCACTAATCACGAGATTAGGGCGCGACAGAGGGATTATCACATAAACAAATCACTGAGAACTTTTCCTTTTTAAAACCTCGTAATGATATCCGGATTATTGTTGTAAACTAAAACATAATAAAATATTGCGGAAGCATTTCAATTAAACTGGCTAGAGAACATAAATAGAGTTTACAACATGTAACATTGTTTAACAGAAAGTAAACATAACAGTTAATTTACATCTTTTACACATTCGCCATACATACTCTCTCTCACCCACACCATGTCCCAAGGATCGAGGGGAAAGGACTAAGAGACTTCTAACTAGACTAACTACATATACCTTCTATAGACTAAGCGTTAGGATGAAAAGATCCTTCAGATTCCTGTTGCTGATATTGACCTAAAAATGTTTGAGTAGAGGGATGAGCCTACTCGCTCAGTGAATAATATTTCACTTAGCCATCATCGGATAACTCCATAATTTTACATTTAACAGGAATATGTGGATAAAATAACAAACTGAGCAGTTCAAATTAAACAGTGCAATTATCGCAGAAAAGTATACTGAACATTTAAAGAACAAGTATTATAAATTCTAAATCTGAACATACACAAGTTTCATATTAATCTACCTTAATTCTAAATAATCATCTTTTAACTTATGCCCTGATCATATGCAGTGTACTCTACATATAAAATCTCGTAGTGAACTACGAACCCACCGTACAAGACTTAGCGACACACCCGGGAAATCCTAAGTCTGACTGCTGTCCTGGTCTGCGTCAGGACTCTCAGGCACTCAAGGGCCTCACTGCACACTCAAAGAGTGTACTCTAGACTCCTCCTCTAACCTGAGCACACAGGCGGAGAGTCTGGGTTACCACCGTGACACACACACGGATTATTGTTGAATAACCCCTATTTACTCCAGTGCCACCGTGACACACGCACGGATTATTGTTGAACACTGCCTCTCTGTCCTTGTGCCACTGTGACACACGCACGGATTATTGTTGAACACGAGCCACCGACCATCTAGACACACGCTAGGTAGATCGTTTCACCCCTAAGGCACAGACCTCTCAAAGGGGTTCTACGGTGTCAGGGCATCTAAGTCTAACACATTTTATTATAACCAGAAAACTCTTATAACATTTTGTCTCTCTCTCACATATTCAACTACTGGAATATACTGTAATTTTGCAATTCACTAGCTGAAACTAGAAGTTCAACTTTCATAACATTTCTATATATAGTGCAACAACTATTCTCTTATATCGCAATAACTCATAACTCAGCTATGCTTTCATGCAAACAGTTTCGTTCACTGTAAATAGATTTCATATCTATTCCACGTCTCTATACTGATTTCATATTACTGAACATTCAAATATACTGTACTGAAAGGAATACTCAACCTGAAATACTTTATCACATTTATTCACATCTTACTGAAATTACTCGTAAAGCATACACATTTATTTTACTAATCATTTCATTTCGTTTGAACTATGCAAATTAAAAGTCTAAGGATGCTAACTATGCTCGGCATCCGGGTAATCTCTATTACTCACATATACACATAAACATCATTTGTCATCTATAAACATGACTCAGTATCAACTTATCCAGTTTCGATGCTAAACATCCATTTTATGCTCAACGTATACATTGCAGTTGTAATACAGGAAATTCTATCATTTTCATCAATCATATTACGTATTTCAAGTTCCAATGAACCATATAAATTCATTAATTCAATCCACACTGATCAGATGCCAAACTAAATCATATAACGGCATAAGGAAGCAGTTTATGAAATAAGATTCGAGTAACGCCAAATACTGTCCAAAATCCAAGTATCAGCGAAAAATGCACAGTTTACCGAAAAATTCCAACTAAGGAGTTAAATGATGATAACTAAATGAACTCCTACTCACTGTGATTCAGGATGCCTGAATTCTACTGGAATTGCATCCAAGGGGTCGTCTTCAACCTCAGAATAGACCCAATTTTCGAACCTGTTGCACACAACAGCCATTTTTCACGAATAGTTTGAAGAGGAGCTCGCCTAAGGGCTGAATCAAGGGCTAGCAGCTACTGATTTGTGCTTGCGAACCTCGGACAAACTCAAGGACACCGTTATCTTGGTGTTTCCTGGGCAAATATGCCCCTGGCCGGACCTGTTGCTGCAAGCAGCTCTACTTCGCATGTACAGAATAAGGAGTAGCTCGATTGAGTGGTTAAACCATGGCTAGGGCTCCGGATTCTGGCTAGGGCGCCATGGATGACCTCGGCGTCGTAGATTGGAGGAGCTGGCCGCACCAAAGAAAGCTTTGACCGGCGGCTTGCTACACCAGCAGCTTGGGCGACCTCTGCTAGGGCGGCGCCTTAGCAGCTTGGCTGCTCGGTGGGCTGTGGCTAAGGCAAACGGAGAGAGAGGGAAAGAGAAAGAGAAGAAGGAGAGGAGGCGATTTCTCCTGGAATTGAGCTTGAGAGCCTAGAGCTGCTCATTGCTCCAAGAAGCCGCAGGTCCAAACCCTGCTCAAGTGTCGCGCCTCTGTTCTATCGGGAACAAAAGCAGAAGGAAGATGATATACAACAAGTTGCCGACTCACAAGAATGGGTTATTAAATGAAAAAATTACATCTTAGGTCCAGAATTCTTATAAATGCTATAACTCCTGCCTCGAATGTCCGTTTAAGGTGATTTCTTTTGCAAAAAGCCAAGCACAGAATCCCCTAAAATCTCAAAGCGAATAATCATGCTAATTTGACTGTCTCACTTGATCAAAGAACTAAATGCATCAGCAAGTACTTAATTATACTTAATTAACCTAACGATCATCATTGCTATTATCATTAATTACCTCAGATGATTCAATCTCAACTATTTATTCACATATTAGCTTATCTTAATCAACCATGCTATTTAATAATATGCTCAACACTAATCAACGTGTTTCACGCTAATCGAGATATTTACTGACTAAGCTTGGAATGGGTCATAACATATACCTTGTACTCGACTAGGTCTAACAACAACTCCTTGTGTAGCGTGCTTTTTCTCTAAGCATCACTCAAACAGTCATCAACAATGGTATCCTGGTGCAATACTATAGAGAGCGGTTGATGGCATCCTCCTAGCGATTGATGGCATCCTCCTAGCCCACATGGATCAATAACTCCACGTTGTGCTACTTGAGCCAATGGGAAGTATTTGTACCTTCAAACATCAACCTGCTAGAGTTTATTCACTCTCCCAATTGTCACTCCCTCGATATCCCTCCCTTTTATAAGTAGGACTTGGTCGGGCTCTCTCGTTACCACAGCCAGAGAGGACAATAATTGTCAGAGCTTATTATTGTATCTGGGAAGCCCCTAATACTCCTCTAATTATAGGAGGACCAGGGTTAGGATTTCCAGACCATCTGGGAGTCAAAAAGACGAATTTTAATGAATTTTTTGAAACCTATGAACTGGTCGATAATCGGTTAGTTCATGGGTGAATCGGTTAGTTCAACATGTTTCCTATTTGCAAACATATTGACTTTTAATATTTTATTAATGCATAATCATGACATCAACATCAATGATGCAATCGAATTGATGATTGAATCAGATGATCTAGATGATGAACCGTTTGTTTCACTTCATGAAATAGTCATTTCTTATCATGAAACGGTCATTTCATACACAAAATGGTTGTTTCACTTGTGAAATGGTTGTTTCATATTATCCAGCTCGGGTAATATTCAACCAATGTTGTTAGAATTGACCTGACACTTGAATTGATTGGTTCAACACTTGAACCAGTCGATTCACAATACAAATAGTGAATTTACAACCTCAGTTGTTTAAATTGAAAGCCTAAATACTTTAATGATCAAGTTAAAAATAATTCATCAATAATTCTTATTGCAAGTGCATCCTATGTGTGTTACCCTATAGGTCCAAATTTACATTGGCAGTGAATGTACATAACCAATTTATGAAATCACAAGCAATGAGTGGTATCTAGAAACACATCATTGCTACCCAAGTAATTCAGAAAGTTGAAGAACAACTTCAACCTACAATATGTGATTAGTGTTATTGTGATCATATAGTTGTTTTGTCTGATATCCTGATTGTACTCGAGGCATGGAATTGTCATCCTCTTAATGTTCAATCCATGGTCCTTGAACTAGAGAAAACTGTCTGAGATGCATGAGTTCACATATCATACATTGAATCACATGATTATGGGCATACATTTCTCAGTCTCACTTATCAAGTGGCCAAGATAATAACTTTCTATACGAGAGACAAATCCCATCTACATCACTCACACTCAATCCCCATGTGTCACAATGGAACCAAACATCACCTTTATGGCAACCCATATCTAAGGTCACATTGGATGATGTCTAAGGACATTGAACAACATTTGATGAGTGTAGTGGTTTTAAGTCTAAGAACCACAATCACCACTATCACTATGAGAGCTGATTCTAACTACCATTATATGGTCTCCATGTATCACTCTCAAGGTGGGTATGTTCGATACATTATTCTCTAACATGTATCTATGTGCTTGACTTGATATCTCATATCATGACTAATGAGTCTTTATCATCTGTCAACACACACTCTAGTCTTATGTATTATTGTTGTCTATTCGGCTTCCAAAGTAATGTCTGACTAGGGACACGACAAGAATGTATATACTCTTATAATACATATAATCTCATTGTTCATGTACTCAACCTGAAGACATATTTCATTTAGTAACATCATTCTTTATACATCTATTATATTTGTGTCACGTCTCATGATTGAAAAAAAATAATAGAAATAATCACCTTTATCATTAACAAATCAAGTATCCAATGCCCCAATACAATATCATATGATTGTCTTTATGGGCATACATACCAACACACTCCCACTTGCACTTAGAGCCAATTACCCATGAATCTTATTCCAAGTGATCTTAACATGTCCATCATGTTTTTCCGTGCAAGTGCCTTTATAGAGGGTTAGCAACATTTGCTTCAAGTCGGTATTATGCAAGTTTTCACATCTCCTCATTGTACGGCCTCTCATATGAGATGGAAGTGTCATAGTATTCTATCTGAGATTCCTAGCTTATCCAGTAGCTCCATTATTGTCACAATATATATATTGTGTCATCAGTGATTTGGAACCACCCATAAGTTCATCCATATGAACTTATTGATCCATATTGTATCCTTTCATGTGTTAATAATACCAAGATACTCGACTTCTATTTTAGAATTAAACTAATGTCTCTTGTTTAGAACTTTCCATCTAACGGTTCTTATTTTAAGGTGAAGCATAAATTTAGATTGCGATCATTAATTTTATTTGTCATTTTGGGAGCTTGCATCAGTATAACCGTTTACACCCAACTCTTCCTTATTACAATAACCAAGGAACTGATCATTTTAGTGCTTCTCAAGTAGTTAATAATGTTCTTTATGGCAATCCAATGACTCTTACTAGGAACTGACATATATCCACTCATCATGTCCAATACATACAAGATAATTGGATGAGTATATATATCCTCTTGTCATGTCCAATTCATGTGACATAACATGATGAGTACATGACATTGCATTCAATATAGATCCAATTGTGAATGCATATGTCATCTACCCATGGGTTCATGTTTGTCACGCCCCGATCTCACATTAACCACAAACTACGAGATTAGGACGCGACAGGATGGGATTTACACATAAGCCAACCACTTTTCACTTTTATAACATTTTAAAGACATTAATAGGATAATCTGGTTTATGCTGTAAAATGAAACTAAACAAATTTGCGGAAGCATCTTTATTAACTGAATAGCAATATACGCAGAATCTACAACATATTACATTGTTTGACATAAACAAAGCATAATAGAATATTTACATCTTTAAAGACATACTCTCTCTCACTCACACCTTGTCCCGAGGATCGAGGGGAATGGACTAAGAGACCTCTAACTACCAACTACGAACCTTCTATCGACTAGGCGTAAGGATAAATCGATCCTTCTGATTTCCTGCTGCTGATGATAACCTGAAAATGTTTTGAGTAGAGGTATGAGCCTACTCGCTCAGTGAATAGCATTTCACTTAGCTATCAATAAACAACTCATCAGGTTTATAAATTGAAATTAACATAAATGCAGAACTAAGCAAGGCAATTCTAAATACATAACAAATATACAGTTAATAACCACATTCTAAATCATCAACAGGTAATTCAGGTAGATAAACAGTTATATAAATTTACTGTGAACCTACATGATTATTTATTCATTTTATTATGCCCTAAATATATGCAGTGTACTCTGCATATAAAGATCCATAGCAAATTCATGCTACGGCCCCACCGTACAAGACTTAGCGACACACCCGGGAATGCTAAGTCTGACGCCAGCCCTGTTCTGCCACAGGACCACAGGCTCTCCGGCCTACAGGCTCTCCGGCCTCAATGCACTACTCTGAGTGCTCTCTCGACTCCTCCTACTAACCTGAGCACACAGGCGGAGGGTCACAGGGTTACCTTCGCGACTCCGCACGAATGGTGTTAGATAACCGTGTTTTCTGGTGAAACCGCAATGCCATTGTGACACAAGCACAATTGTTGTTAAACACTGCCCTTTTTCTCTTTCCTCGTTTGTCCGCGACACACACACGGATGATGTTGCAACACGAGTTTCACCCCAAAGCTGCAGATACCACTTAGGGGTTCTACGGTGTTAGGGCATCTAAGTCTATACTTGATTAACAAATAAACATTTAAACAGGAATAACACATTTCATGCATTTTGCACAATCTAAACATCACAAAAGCACATATATATACTTATCATAATTAAATAGGATTCAGAATCATTCATCCAGTTTCAATGCTAAACATCAATATTTGAAATCAGTTAATACATTGCAACAATAATACAGGAAATTTCATCATTTTCATTAAGCATATCACGTAGTTCAATTCTAATGAATCTAACATACACTATTGTATGAACTATACTGTTTAGAAGTTATATCAATTGATACAGAAGCAATTAAACATTTAAATTGAGTTAAATATTGATTTCTAAATGAACTACTACTCACCCACTTCGGTGTGTTCGTATACACTGAAAAACGTCCACAACCCTGCCTAATTCTGCCCTTTACAGCAGAGTGCACGCCGTGCACCTGAGCTGCACGCCGTGCACCTGGGCAGAAACTCGTTCTGCTATCAGTAACTTTGCACGCCGTGCAAACTGATTTGCACGCCGTGCACCTGCGCAGAAACGGAAAACTTATTGAAGATAAACTCGATTCTAAAGCTATGTCTTGGACTTAATCTACGGAATCTAATCCTATCCTCAAAACCGAACTGCGTGCTGGTCTTACCTTGCTCTATTGTGTATCAATCGAGCTCCGGTTTGGATCTATTCAATCCAACAGTAGCTTTCTTCTCGTACTGGTTGAGGAAACAAGCTACAGATGTAGCTAGGTGCTTCTCGGGGCTGAGGGGGCTGCGGATTCATGCTCGAGGCACTAGGTTGAGCTCGTTGGCACTGCTTGGTGCAGCTCCTCGCGCTCAAGAAGGATTCTGGCCGGACCTGCTGCAAATAGCAGCTCTACACACATACAAGAAGGAGAGGGGGAGTTGGTTGGATTGCTGCTCGCAGCTAGGGCTGCGGTTTTGGACATGGACCACCAAGTCGGAGTCGAGGCAGCATTTCTGAGGTGCTGGCCGCGCCCAAGACGGCTCCTAGCTGCTGCTTGAACACGGCCGGCGCTGCTGCTGGTTGCAGGTTGGAGGCGCCACCCAAGCACTCCGAGGTGCGATTAGGATGAGGAAGAGGGAAGAGGAAGGAGATAGAAGGAGAAGGGGGAAGGTGGGCGCTGCTGGATGGGGCTATTAGGTCCTTGATCGACCGCTGGGTGGCTGCTTTGGGCGCCGCTTAGCGGTTGCCCTGTTCTATCGGGCGAAAGAAGAAGAGATAGGGGTCGGTTCGCGGAGGGGCCGTAATGCAAATTGCCCAATTATTTCCGATAATTACACCTAGGTCCCTAAACATTCAAAAGTCCGTATCTTTTAACTCGGAAGTCGGTTTCGGGTGATTTTTCTTGCAACGGTTTAAGCACAGAATTCTCTATCATCCCAGGGCATAAAATCATGTTAACTAGCATGTCACATCAGGTCAAAACACTAATTGCATATTGGCATTTAACTTATTCAACAATCAACCTTGAAATTGTCATAGTTACTTCAGATGATTCAATCTCAACCCTTGCTTCACATATTAGCTTATTTTGATTAACCATGATATTTAATTTGATGTTCAACACTAATTGCGGTGTTTTACGTAATTCGAGGTATTTATTAGTTAATCAGGAAGTGGGTCATAACAACCTTTTCCCCTTAAAAGAATTTCGTCCCGAAATTCCTAAAAGAGAAAGGAGACTTGTTATGCATCTCAAATTCAAGTTCTCACATGGTTTCTTCTAAATTAAGATTGCTCTACAAAACTATCACTAATGGTACCTCACAATTCGTGAGTTTCTTGATCCTCTGATCAACCATCTGCTTAGGTTCCTTAATCTAGGACACATCTGATCTGATTCCAGATCAACCAACGAGACATTGTCTTTTCGGAACTGTTATAACAGTATCCCAACTTATGGTAATTACCAAGAAATTATCATATTATTCATGCAAACAAACTAAAATTCTTAAATAAATAGAATGCATGTCAACTTGGTACTAAAATTAAATCATGCAATTTAACTGTTAAATATCACTACATCTGATACTGAGAATTGATATCAAAATACTTGATTCATCGTACACCCTATCCTTAGGGCTTCATTTGCCTTATTCATTCATCACATGCCAACACCCTACTCTTAGGGTTTCCTCATTCAGTAATCACATGGCAACACCCTACTCTTAGGGTTTCCATTATCTCATCGGTTTGATTGCAATTCAAATCACAATACGGTATCATTCTACAACTGGCAGAACAGTATATTTCAAATCATTGTAATTACTGAGTAATCTTTATATCATGTATGCAGGCAAATTTAAAATTCATAGATATTTCAAACTCAATCAATTTTTGGCACATACATACTGAATTCATGTAATTGAACATCTTGCGACACCAATAAAAGGAATTTTCTCCACTAATAAGAAACCATCTGTAATATTTATCAATTGTCTGAAATTTCTCGAAGTATGTGCATGTCAACCAAATTCCTGGTTTGTGCATCACATAACTCAATTAAGAGTTGCTTACATATCATAACACAAATAATTAATAGTACTTGAGAATTTCTAATGATATCTCAGAGAAACGTGTCAATTCATGAAAATGTTAAGTCATACCCATTAACATAACAGGAAGCATGCACTAGGTTTATTTACATATTTTAATGCTATCTTACTATCTTGAAATCATGCACCTAATGGTTTACCAAATTTGTATTGTCTGGGTTTTATAGTCAAACCGTACCATTACCAGTTGTGTATTTCTAATCTCAACATTCACATTAAGCAAACTCTATAAGACTTAAATGTTCTTCCCATTTCCACTGGAAAGCAAAACACATGCTCTCAGCATGTTCTCAAGAGTCTGAATGGTTCTCTCAAACTAACCATCCGTCTGCGGATGAAAAGGTTGTATCGAATCTTAACTTTGTGCCCGAAGCACGATGCAACTGTTTCCACAACCTAGATGTGAACTTAGGTTCTCAAAATGACATGATTGAATCTGGATTACCCAGCAACCTAATTATTTTATCCACGTATCTTAGTCAAGTTTCGAGACATCAAAGGTCGACTTAATATGAAGAAAGCGAGCAGACTAAATTAATCTGTCCACAATCATTCGTATCAAATCACAACCTCTAGGTGTCCTGGGAAATCTTACCACAAAATCCATTGCGATAAATTCCCATTCCCATTCAGGCATAGAAAAAGATTACAAGGTAGTTATAGATTTCTAGGGTTCAGCCTTAACCTACTGGTACACACTACTTCTAACCATATACTCAACTGCATCCTTCTGCATATCTGACAATCCATTTCAACTTCTTGGGATTCATATACATCTTAGTGTTTCCTGATAGCATAGCATACATCAATACATGCACTTCCCTCAGAATCTTTTCTTTCGGGCTTTTCCCCTTAAAAGAATTTTACTTTATCACGAGGTACACACAGCATGTCATGCTAATACAACATCTTATCATCTAAAAACTTAAACTCTAGTTTCTTTTCCTCATATCATGTCATGTATGATCTGGTTTAACTCACTATCACCCTATTGTAGTTCCTTGATCTGATCATAAAAGGTAAGCTTAACTCACATCTGTACAATCAAATCACTCTGTACCGTCATCCCTAAGTCTAAGTCCAACTTTCGCATTTCTGCTGGAAACATCAACCACCACATTCTCTTCACCAGGGTGATAATCTATTGTCACATCATAAGGATAGTGACACCATGTCTTTAAAACATGAACTACATCAACTATCTTTAGATCATAATCGGATAATACTCCGCTTTCTATGTTACTTACTTATTGTTATATTTTAGGTTTATGTCTTACTCATTCCTCTAAATCATTTCATGTTGTTCATGTACCGATCAGATTATCTACTTCAAAACCCTAGATCACTATCAAAACCAGTTTACTTTTCATAGAACATATCTCAAGATCTTATTTTACAAAGTTACTAGTATTCAAGGTTACATCACTAATGATATCCCTTAAACTACTACAACTTTAATCATTCTAGGGTTTGATCCTTTATTAATAGCATAGCATTATTGTGTGTGTGTGGTCGATTATATAAATCAAATTGAGTTGCTTGGGGCAATAACATATTAACCCAGCATTCAACTTTAATTACATTTAGCTGAAAATTCAGTTTCATAATAGTTTCTGTAATTCGTTTATTAAACTGTAAAAAGAAATTCCAAAAATTTTGAAAATTTTATATGTTGTTCCTAATAAAGTTTTAGACCTCCAGTAAAAATTTCAGGTCATTTCAAGTTACCAATAATTAATTAAAAATCAAACAGTGCGCTGCTATATAGCAGTCTGCAGCAGATTCGGTCGAGTTGCAACTCGACCGACACCTTACTGTAGAGATCAAAAGTCATCCAAAAATTACGCCAAATTAATAGAGTGTCTAAAATTTGTGATTTTCAAACATAATTAAAATTTGGGATCAATTGGACGTACCAATAAAAAGATAAAATTCAATTACCACACTGCTATATCATTCAGAAAATGTGATTGGTCGAGTTTGAAACTCAGCCGATGAACAGGTCAGAATATTCTTTAAAAATTCTGATATCCTCCAATGTCGTTCACATTTTATACATCCAAATCATATCCCAATTTTAGCCAATTAGAGTTACACATAAGATACTAAAAATCATTTACTAAAACACTTTACTGTCAAATTTGTATTTATGTATCATCAAAACCCTGTTTTGGGCCGATTAGGGTCTATGCTTCTCAAGCCCTAATTCTCAAGATTAAAGAACACATTAGACTTCTTATCTTAGTTAAAACATTCTAGTGTATATATATTATCACTATGTTACGGGTCTAAATCATCCAGAGTCTATTCTTATTTTACTGTTAATAAGAGTCATTAGATCTCAGTAACGCATCCTGCCAGCCGGACCAGGCCAAACCTGTAGTCCTGAAGCCAAGAGCTACTCGAGATTAATCAACCCCTATTAATCTTAAACATGTGGAAAGAATATCCACTTAGGGCAAACTCAATTAAACACAGTTTCGGGTCTACATTAATACAAAGGAAACAAACATTAAACAATTCACTTCATGACGAAACAATATAAAAGAATTATGTTTACTTTACAAACTGGAAATTTCATTTCATACATATAAAAGCATTTCTAGTGATATTTAAATCAAATAAGCAAAATCAGGTAAGAGTTATATCGCATCCTATATGTAATCTCTTGTTCCTATATTAATTTCTTATCTCATAACCCTAAGATTTGTAGGGTTTTCTCTCTAGCCTATCCTTCCTCTGTATACCTGGCCAGGGCATCCAGAGAAGAACAGACAGAGTAGCTTGATACTGGTCGATCTAAGTATTCAGACACCTGGCCAGGGTATCTAAACACTCATACCTTCCAGAGCTAAAACACATCATTTATTACTCGCCTTACTTATAACTTTATTCTTTAACCTTAATGATTCTTAACGACTCATCTTAAGCTCATTACTTGATTCTCGTGACCACATCCTCTTCCTGCTATCTGCAATAATATAACAGAACACTTCCTGTTAGAAAATTACAGATAGAAGAAAGACACCTAAACCTTAATCCTATTGGTCTCTTATCGTCCCCTGATCTTGAGTAACTAAGTACTCAAACCAAAGCTCTGATACCAAGAGTTGTCACGCCCCGATCTCACATTAACCACAAACCACGAGATTAGGACGCGACAGGATGGGATTTACACATAAGCCAACCACTTTTCACTTTTATAACATTTTAAAGACATTAATAGGATAATCTGGTTTATGCTGTAAAATGAAACTAAACAAATTTGCGGAAGCATCTTTATTAACTGAATAGCAATATACGCAGAATCTACAACATATTACATTGTTTGACATAAACAAAGCATAACAGAATATTTACATCTTTAAAGACATTCTCTCTCTCACTCACACCTTGTCCCGAGGATCGAGGGGAATGGACTAAGAGACCGCTAACTACCAACTACGAACCTTCTATCGACTAGGCGTAAGGATAAATCGATCCTTCTGATTTCCTGCTGCTGATGATAACCTGAAAATGTTTTGAGTAGAGGTATGAGCCTACTCGCTCAGTGAATAGCATTTCACTTAGCTATCAATAAACAACTCATCAGGTTTATAAATTGAAATTAACATAAATGCAGAACTAAGCAAGGCAATTCTAAATACATAACAAATATACAGTTAATAACCACATTCTAAATCATCAACAGGTAATTCAGGTAGATAAACAGTTATATAAACTTACTGTGAACCTACATGATTATTTATTCATTTTATTATGCCCTAAATATATGCAGTGTACTCTGCATATAAAGATCCATAGCAAATTCATGCTACGGCCCCACCGTACAAGACTTAGCGACACACCCGGGAATGCTAAGTCTGACGCCAGCCCTGTTCTGCCACAGGACCACAGGCTCTCCGGCCTACAGGCTCTCCGGCCTCAATGCACTACTCCGAGTGCTCTCTCGACTCCTCCTACTAACCTGAGCACACAGGCGGAGGGTCACAGGGTTACCTTCGCGACTCCGCACGAATGGTGTTAGATAACCGTGTTTTCTGGTGAAACCGCAATGCCATTGTGACACAAGCACAATTATTGTTAAACACTGCCCTTTTTCTCTTTCCTCGTTTGTCCGCGACACACGCACGGATGATGTTGCAACACGAGTTTCACCCCAAAGCTGCAGATACCACTTAGGGGTTCTACGGTGTTAGGGCATCTAAGTCTATACTTGATTAACAAATAAACATTTAAACAGGAATAACACATTTCATGCATTTTGCACAATCTAAACATCACAAAAGCACATATATATACTTATCATAATTAAATAGGATTCAGAATCATTCATCCAGTTTCAATGCTAAACATCAATATTTGAAATCAGTTAATACATTGCAACAATAATACAGGAAATTTCATCATTTTCATTAAGCATATCACGTAGTTCAATTCTAATGAATCTAACATACACTATTGTATGAACTATACTGTTTAGAAGTTATATCAATTGATACAGAAGCAATTAAACATTTAAATTGAGTTAAATATTGATTTCTAAATGAACTACTACTCACCCACTTCGGTGTGTTCGTATACACCGAAAAACGTCCACAACCCTGCCTAATTCTGCCCTTTACAGCAGAGTGCACGCCGTGCACCTGGGCTGCACGCCGTGCACCTGGGCAGAAACTCGTTCTGCTATCAGTAACTTTGCACGCCGTGCAAACTGATTTGCACGCCGTGTACCTGCGTAGAAACGGAAAACTTATTGAAGATAAACTCGATTCTAAAGCTATGTCTTGGACTTAATCTACGGAATCTAATCCTATCCTCAAAACCGAACTGCATGCTGGTCTTACCTTGCTCTATTGTGTATCAATCGAGCTCCGGTTTGGATCTATTCAATCCAACAGTAGCTTTCTTCTCGTACTGGTTGAGGAAACAAGCTACAGATGTAGCTAGGTGCTTCTCGGGGCTGAGGGGGCTGCGGATTCATGCTCGAGGCACTAGGCTGAGCTCGTTGGCACTACTTGGTGCAGCTCCTCGCGCTCAAGAAGGATTCTGGCCGGACCTGCTGCAAATAGCAGCTCTACACACATACAAGAAGGAGAGGGGGAGTTGGTTGGATTGCTGCTCGCAGCTAGGGCTGCGGTTTTGGACATGGACCACCAAGTCGGAGTCGAGGCAGCATTTCTGAGGTGCTGGCCGCGCCCAAGACGGCTCCTAGCTGCTGCTTGAACACGGCCGGCGCTGCTGCTGGTTGCAGGTTGGAGGCGCCGCCCAAGCACTCCGAGGTGCGATTAGGATGAGGAAGAGGGAAGAGGAAGGAGATAGAAGGAGAAGGGGGAAGGTGGGCGCTGCTGGACGGGGCTATTAGGTCCTTGATCGACCGCTGGGTGGCTGCTTTGGGCGCCGCTTAGCGGTTGCCCTGTTCTATCGGGCAAAAGAAGAAGAGATAGGGGTCGGTTCGCGGAGGGGCCGTAATGCAAATTGCCCAATTATTTTCGATAATTACAACTAGGTCCCTAAACATTCAAAAGTCCGTATCTTTTAACTCGGAAGTCGGTTTCGGGTGATTTTTCTTGCAACGGTTTAAGCACAGAATTCTCTATCATCCCAGGGCATAAAATCATGTTAACTAGCATGTCACATCAGGTCAAAACACTAATTGCATATTGGCATTTAACTTATTCAACAATCAACCTTGAAATTGTCATAGTTACTTCAGATGATTCAATCTCAACCCTTGCTTCACATATTAGCTTATTTTGATTAACCATGATATTTAATTTGATGTTCAACACTAATTGCGGTGTTTTACGTAATTCGAGGTATTTATTAGTTAATCAGGAAGTGGGTCATAACAATGTTCTTCACAAGAACTGGGACAGTAGGCTCCTGAGAGACTAACTCCATGGAACATGGATAAGTTTTCTCTCATTTAGTCTTGCATGATGAACCTCTTCAACATCTTTCCAACATATGTTCTCTTTCTTAGGTCAAAAGTATTTCTAGATCTATCTCTATAGATCTTGATTTTATCGCATAGGATGTTTCGCCTAAACTCTTCCTAGAGAAGGTACTTCCCAGCCAAATTTTAACATTTGTTGTATAAGGATGTTATTCACCATCATCATGTAGAATATAATTATGCTCCTAATAAATCTTTTGTAATCACATATTTAATCTTCATTTTGACTAAAGTCAAACTCTTTGACCCTCTTGTCAAATTGAAGATTCCAACTCTGAGGTGCTTGCTTCAATATACATATTGACCTTTGTAGCTCACAGAATTTGTTTGCAATATTAGATTTATAAAAACTTTTAGTATGTGCAACATACACATCCTCATAGTTATTCCTTTTGAGAAATGCGGTTTTAACATCTATTTTGTCAAATCTCATAATCATATTAAGCTACAATGGCAAGCATGATCATGATGGATTTAACCATGATAAGTAGTGAACAGATTTCATCACGCTCAACACCTTGAACTTGTTTGAAACTCTTTGAAACCAATATATCCTTCCATGTTGATCTTCTTTCTGAATACACAATTTCACCCTACCCCTTAAGGTGATCCACAAAGAGCATACCTTGTTGGTTTATACATATTCCATCTGGATCTCATGGCCACAAGCCATTTCTCAGACTCTGGTCCCTCAATAGCTTCTAGATAGGTAGTTGACTCATCATATATGACCAACCCACCACCTTCTTGAACCATAAGATATCATAATATTTTAAGATCAAGGCGTGTTCTACAAAAACTACAAGTTTTGTGAGTTACATAAGGAACTTGAGATTCTACAATATCTTGTGATTCTCTACGTTCCTACTGTACCTCTTTTATGTTCAATGTTTTCTTATTGTTCTCGAATTTTTGAGTTCTACTTATGTCCGAATGATTCCTTTGGAATTATATTCCCTTTAGGAATACAGTCATCCTAGTAAAAGACAACATTGTTGTTGGATTAGAATATAAAAGTAGTTTTCAACAAAATAACATTTATGTGATTTGTGGACAAAGTCTTTTAAGAAATGATTTTCTTATATAAACTTACATTCCTAATCATTATAAAATGCATATCATGAAATATCCCATGCCATATCTCGTATGGTATCTTTTGAATCAATTTAGTCAGTACAGTGCTTTAGTGTAAATCATATGCCCATAAGAAATTAGAAGATCAACTAGATCTTATTGATAATAGCACCATGACTAATAGGGTATGATTCCTTCTTTCTGATACACTCTCATGATACATTATCATTGTGTTTCAGGTAGAGTTCATCATGATACATTAGCATGTTCTCCCGAAAGGTTCTCAAACTCTTGGTTAAAATATTTCCACATCGATCATATTGAAGTGTTTTAATACTTTTACCAACTTGTTTGTGTACTTCATTCCTGATCACCTTGAACGCTTCATGAGATTTAGACTTGTATTTCATTAAATATAATCTAACATATATTGAGATCATCTATAAATATAATAAGATACTATTAACAACCTTTAGCATTTATTCCAAAAGGTCTATATACATTAGTATTTGTCATACCTAATAGAATACTTTCTTTCCCACTACATGCAGTAAATATGTTTTGGTTATATTGCCCGACAAATAAGACTTACATGTGTCTATTGGTTCAATAACCAAAAGAGTCTACATAACCATCACAATTATGGATTGTGTTTCTCATTTGTGTGCTCTAGATGACAATGCTATGGGTATTCTTTGTTTGAATCATCAGGTCATTCAATATATGTGTCATACACATTTGTGTCTACAACTGTCAAGTAAGCTATGAAACATTGGGGCCACATCCATAAAAAATCTTATCTATGAAAGAAAATCATCAAATATCCATAACGCTCTTGGCCATACAAGATACATGATGTTTTCATTAATGGAGGATACATAATAGAAATTTACTAATTCTATTACATGCCCATGAATGACAGATTCCAACTAGAATGGTAGCAAGTCTCTCCCTTCGTACAGTTCTAGCTTGCTTCTTATTGGGTCCTGAAGTAGGGATCTCTATCTCTTTCTTCTTCCTTTGTTCCTTTAAGTGAAAAGGACATATTCCTTTTGCACTTACTCTATTCCTTATCTTGACTGCATAAGAATTGGACTTAAGTTTAGCCTCGGAACATTTTTGTTCCACTAATAATCATCACGAGTTTGTCCTTCTTTATGTGTGCTTCAAAATTCATCAACATGCCAAGCAATTCAGACAATGGGTTGGTCAAGTTACTCAAATAATAACACCTGATAAACTAACTATATGATTTGGACAATGATTGTAGAATCACATACGTGGCCAAAGGAGATCCCATAATATCTAGATGTTCCACATGCCCAATCATATTGAGCATGTGGGGCTCACTGGATCTCCCTCTGTAAATTTGCGGTCAAATAGAATTTTGGAGACACGATACCTTTCTTGCTTTACATGATTCTTAAGATGTTCTACCATCTCGAGAATGTTCATTTTTTATGTTGCTCATGCAAATTATAGGTCATATAGCTCAACAAAAGTTATTTGATGTCTATGGCATCATTGGCATGCTTCAAGTAAGCATCCATTTCATCCTTAGGTGCATTTGGAGCGGGTTCCTTTGGCATTGTTGTTTCAAGGACGTAGAGCTTATGCTCATGATTGGGTACACTTCTCAAAGTCCTAAACCAATTATAGAAGTTTATCCCATTCCAATTAATGAGAGCATGTTTGTGTTTGTCATTAGATTCTACAAAGAAATATTACAACTTTTATCAAAATACTTTTGAATTGATTTGATTTGATAAGTTAACAATATTAATAAGGATTTTAATTAATTATCACTCTAACTATTTTTTTCAAATTGATAACCCTCACTTATCAATTCAGAAAATTGCAGCATACAATCTTCTAGTGAGCCATGACCCAAAACAATTGAGTTATTACCTGGCCAATGCCAGCATCCTTAACCAATTAATAAGGCAGGCAACATTTGTCAATTGTATCTTATGCAATTCCTGGATAGATGGTATGCATAACTATTTTCCTAGTCCATCTGTATTCTTCTAGCTACTTAATCCCTTTAAGGTCACCTAGTCAAGAATGACCCAAAAGACAACACGATAGCAATGCACCCTACTTAGCAGGCCCACAAAACTACCATCACACTCCCACGAGATAGACAACGCAACATGTTTGGTGTGCCCATGCATAATCGATCAAGGTTTTCATGTGTGTTGCTTATGGAAAGCATCTAAGGTTATATAAATACATATACATATCCAATCACTATATACTATAGTACATGTCATATATATGCTATAACCACAACGAAAACGTGCAATTATAAATGCACGCGATGGTTATGGCCGTACTATTGTAATTTTTTAGAGCTACAAGGAATTAATACCACCTAAGGTCTACATCACATATAGCAACCTATTGTTGATGAAGACATGTACTCGAACCAATCTAAATTGATCGGTTCAAAACTTGAATTGATTGGCTACTCTCCTAGTAGGTCAGTTGGTCTGTCAGATCGATCACTTGGTCTCCAGTCCAAACAATGTCTGGACACCTCCAGTCGATCTGTTGGGCCACCAGCCGATCGGTTTGGCTCCTCCTATTGTTTGTCCTTTGGTCCTCTAGCTGATCAGTTTTTCTTCTAAAACAGGTGGTTCACCTGGTATTGACCATATTCTTTAACATAATAAGAATTAAAACCATCCTAATTCTATTTAACATATTACATAGTAATAGGAAAACCTAAAGTTACATTCTAGGGGAGCATAGGAAGGAAGGAAATAATAATTTTTCATATGGAAAGAAGAGAGAGGTTTGGTATGTAAACCAAGATGAAATAGGAATAACAACCATCCAACCATGCACAAAGATCTAAAGGGGGTTATTGGCCATAACCATGCTAAACATGATCCATCAAAACCGATTATAGGGTGACGCATGTAAACGACACACACACACATATATATATATTAGTTTTTGGAATCATATGTGATACTTAATTGGATGTGCACATTAACCATTTTAATATTCATATTGTATGCAATAAAATAAATCCTATCATATCGATTTAAATCCAGATACACCATAAATTAATGTGGCTCTAATACCACTGTTGGGAAATTTGGTGATAGATAAGGCATCAGAAATAAAAAAATTTAATACATGATTCTTTAATCAGCAAGATCTCATCAACAATGGTGTATTAAGGAAGGAAGGCAACAAGAGATATACTTGGTCCTAGATCAAGTACAATGACAACTCTTGTTGTAACTTGCTTATTCTCCAAGTAGTATTCGAACAATCATCAACAATAGCCTCCTAGTGCAACACCACATACGGCAGTTGAAAATGTCCTTCTAGCGGCTGAAAACAACCTCCTCACCTCTAGAGTAGTCCACATAGACCATCAGGAACTTCACATTATGCTACTAGAGCCAACGGAAATGAGTTGTCCCTTCAAATGTCAATATGATAGAGTTGATTCACTCTCCCAATTGTCTCTCCTTCGCTATCCCTCCTTTTTATGAGTATGACTTGCTAGGGCTCTCTGGTTACCATAACCAGAGAGGACAACAATTGTCAAAGCATGTTTTTGTATCTAGGAATCCCCCATCACCCCTCTATTTATAGGATGGTCAGGGTTTTGAGTACGTTTAGGAGTCAAAGAGATGAATTTTCCAAAACCTGTGAATGGTGAACCGGTCGGTTCACTATCCAACCAGTCGGTTCAAACCTTGAATTGGTCAGTTTAGTATGTTTCTTATTTACAAACACTGTGGTTTTTAATATTTGATTAATGCACAATCATGACATCAACATCAATCCTTAATCCAATCAAATTGATCATTGAGTCAGACGATCCAAATGATGAACCGGTCGTTTCACTTTGAAAACGGTCGTTTCATACATGAAATGGTCATTTCACTTGTGAAATGGTTGTTTCATATCATCCAACTTAGGTAATATTCAGCTAATATTGTTTGAATTGACCTGACACTTGAATTGATTGGTTCATCATTTGAGTCAGTTGGTTCACAGTTCAATTAGTCAATTTGTAACATCAATTATTTAAATTGAATATTAAACACTTTAATAATCAAGTTAAACATAATTCATGAATAAACTCATATTCCAAGTGCATCCTATGTGTATGACTCTATATGTCCCAATTATATTGGCAGTAAATGTCCATAACCAATTTATAACATCACAAGCAGTGAGTAGTATCTAGAAACACATCATTTCCACCCAAGTAATTCAAAAATTTGCAGAACAACTTCGACATACAATCTGTGATCATTGTTATCATGATCGTATAGTTATTTTATCTCTAATATCCATATTTAACTCGAGGTATGGAATCATAATCCTCTCAATGTTCAATCCATTGTCTTTGAACTAGAGCAGATTGTTTGAGATGCATGTGAATTCACATATCACATATTGCACATGAGTATGGTCATACATTTCTTAGTATCATTGATCAAGTGGCCTCCGTATGAATATCCTGTAAGAGGGAAAAATTCGATCTACATCACTCAAACTCAATCCCCATGTGTCACAACTCACCCGAGCATTACCTTAATGGAATCCCTTATTCAAGGTCACGTTGGATGATGTCTAAATACATCGAAGAACATGTGATGAATGTAGTGATTTTAGGTCTAAGAACCACAATCAACACTATCACTATGAGAGATGATTTTGTCTACCATTCCATGGTCTCTATGTATCACTCTCAAAATAAGTTTGTCCGATACACTATTATGTAAAATGAGACTTGATATCTCATATCATGAATAATGAGACTTTGTCATCAGTCAACACACACTCTACTCTGATGTATTACTGTTGTCTATTCTACTTCTATAGTAATATCCGACTAGGGATACAATAAGAACGTATATACTCTTATCATATATATGATCTCATTGTTCAGGTCCTCAATTTGAAGACATATATTATTGAGTAACATCATTCTTTAGACATTTATTACATTTGTGTTATCATTTCATGATTGAGACAAACATAATAGCTGAAATCACCTTTATCATTATCAAATCAGTATCTAATGCCCCAATACAATCATCATATGATTGGTTCTCTAGGCATACATACCAACAATAAGTACTCCAATGTGACATATATATGAGGATATTAAAATTAAAATTTACATCAAGTAACCCTTACCACTATAAACAGAAGAACAACTTACTTACATTTTCCATATAACACCTCGTGATTCATAAATAAATCATTTTACTATAGGTATTGTTGAGATAGTATATTGTGTTTCAAACTCCTAAAATTAGGGTCATGATGACATGTTGTATATAGCTAGTAGAACTATATTGCATTTTTTAGATCATCCTCCATCCTTATATGTAAAAGTTACTCATTGGATGTAACATATGATGTACATTTTACACCTCGTTTGTCCATTTGACTTAACATTGAGGTATTCTTATATGATTTGCAAGCTTTAGCTCGCCCAACCACCAGATCCCTTACCTATCCACTATTATGCAACTCACGACTCTGGATCTT
Source organism: Alisma plantago-aquatica (assembly GCA_963693085.1). NCBI lineage: Eukaryota > Viridiplantae > Streptophyta > Magnoliopsida > Alismatales > Alismataceae > Alisma > Alisma plantago-aquatica. The sequence goes on along the minus strand of OY856409.1, from coordinate 1,900,650,001 downwards.
GCTTGCATAGGACAGTTTCCATATTCCCAAGTTATTAGATTGCATTGTGCTTTTGGTAAAAAAAATCTCTACTATACACGTCGTATGACCTAATCGATTCGACCCTTCTTGACAAACCTTCCTTCCCATTTTTGGGATGTATCAGTCGACAAGCTTGCTTGCACACACCTACCACATCATTATAAGTAAACACTGATCAAGCACCGTCTCAACTTAAGACCAGCAAAATAAAATTAAATAAATTAATCAACACCAAAGTACACATAGGTTGAGCTTCTCTGTATTTCAGCTCTTTGTCGTAGAGATGGCTATGATTATGCCCATGATTTAATTTATGTAGGTCCGAATTCCATTAGTTTGAGTCTGGTGTCAAACGATTTTGTCTCTTATTCAGATCTGGCCTTTGACGTCGATTATTTAAGCCCTTTTCACGATGGTTTCGAAGCGACGCCTATGTGGGCGCCGCTAAAAGTCGAACCCTTTCGGCGTCAGTTTTCCAACCAATGCCAAAATGCTTCACGCCACCAAAAACGTGCCAGCAGGGCCCCATCAGCGTCGGTTATAAGTATTAACCGACGCCATCTCATCTGCTGCCACGGTCGTGCTGGCCATAACAACGTCAATGTTCTACTAATAATCGACGCCATATCACCTGCCACCACGGCCGTGCTGGTCAGGCTGTCTGACAATATTAGGCGGCAGTTTTATGCTATTAACTGATGCTATAAACCTTTGTTGTCGGTTTAGACAAATAACCGACGCTTATGATTTGATTTTTTTCTTATCAGTTTGCAGGCCTGCTGTGGCTGGTCGCAGGATGAGAACCTGCAATTCAGTGGAACTGAACTGTAGGTTTACGACATCCATTGATATCAGCCAAGAAACAGGCCAAAAACCTGCAAAATTAACAAATATTCTTTTCACACATTCACACATAGGTAGATACATTCAGAAATCAATTTAATTTTCACATTCACACATGTAGAAATATTCAAATACATATAGAAACATTCAGACATGTAGAAACACATGTATAAACATTCATTTACAAAATATCATTTATCATCGCTATCAGCATCCCAATTATATCTTACAGTCTCCATTGCTTGTATGGCTCTTGCCCATTCTTCTCTTACGTCATTTAATACTTCCATCGTATGTGGAGCATGTACATCTTTTAAGGCTTTTAAGGCTTTACCTGTAGTGGGGTCAGTTTTAAACACCTGCAAAGAGAATGAGGCATATATATAAGTAATAATATATAAATAAGATTGATATATTTCATACTATCTAATGAGACTATATATAATACCTTAGGTATGGCATTGATTTCATCTGCATGTTTGATAATCATGTCCATAAACTGCATCACATAGTATGCACATGCCCAGCCATTGTCTTGTGTAGCACACTATCAAATGGATACAAAATATTAAAAAAATACAAATAAGCACAGTTCACATAAATAACATATACATTAGAGTCGGGAACTTACTTTCACATTCACCTAAATTATTGGTTGGTTCTTTTTACTGGGGACCTTTCCTCCATCCTTTTTGAACGCATCTAAACCCCTACATGTTAATGTAACACAGTAAATTGCATAATTAAACAGTAATGTAATAACGAATATTAACGTATATAAAAATGAAATATTTCTCACCAGAATAATGTCATTCTCATTACGTGTCCAATTTTTGTATTCAATGTACTCCCCGCAGGATCTAGATAATAGACAGTGAACATCATGGGGAGAATAACTAGTAACTCCCAATGCTTAGCGCTAGAGGTAAAAAAAGTTAAAAATTAATAACTCAAAATCCATAATAAAAATGTAATTTTCTTAAGTCCAAATTATAAGCAAAGTAAACTTACTTCACATTGAATGGAGCTATTATTATCGTCTTCTTTTTTTGATCGAAAATTGTAAAAGCATCACAACAGTATTGTTGAATACTATCAGGGTCTTTAGCTACCAGACTAATCAATGATGGAATCAAAAATCCCACATGTTCAAATCCAAATTGTTTACATTGAATTTCGACTAAGTAGCTGCAAAACACGTATTACGTATGTATTAATATATAAGAAACCATATCACCAGATCCTACACAAGGTATATGGATGTATAAATAAGATCTCACCTTATCCATGCCTCTATCATTGATGTATTCAGTCAATCATAGTTAAACAACTCAATAATATCTTGTATAAATAGAGAGCTTTCGTATGATTGACCTGCATAATCCATTTCTAAAGAAACAACTATAGGGCAATGTATGTTATGTGTGGGTAGCCATACTGCCATTCCCTTACAAGCAAGACCTAATGGGAATTTTAGGTTAGTTGGAACCCAACTTTGTAATGCAGGAAGTGGAGGTGGAGGCCTAGATGATCCAGGTGTCTTCTTTTTAACCTGTATATATAATTTTAGATCAATTGACCTCATATATACACATTAACAATTTTAACGTAATGTAAATTTATCTTACAATTTCAGTAGTGTAGACGACATCCGCTTTGGGCCATAATATCACCCGCCTTCTGCCTCACCAAGTGTATCAATATCTGGGTGGGCATATGGCAATGTAGCTTCCCTCCAATCGAGGATTACACGTATCAGGCTCACACGAATGTAACCCTATGGTATTGGAGTCCCGTGAATCGTTGCCCCAGAAAGGGACGGGTAAGCCTGCGCCTCTACAACAACATAATCTTCAATTTTTAAGCAGCATGGCTTCAACGCCTACAAATTTACGTAAAGAATGTTATACATATATACATATCATCTTGAAAACATACCATCTTGAAAAGATTAGCTACTATGTCATAAACAATACTTAAAGCAGACATGCAAGGTGGTGGGTCTACAAGATTACTCTCAGCATGTGCATCAGGAGAAGAGTGGGTCACCATTGGCTGATTGGAAGCTTGAGATGCCTGCCACCGTAGTATTTCTTCCTTGACCTTCTTAGCAACTATATCCTCGACTCTCTTATTCTCCTATACATGGATAAAAGAAACATTAGCTTGTTATTATTGAATTCCCTTTTGCAGTAACATTCTAAAAAAAGAATAGGTTACCTCTTCTTATGAACGTCCCGCTCTTGCGACAGGTTTGTGCTGGAATGGCCCAAAGAACGCTTTGATGCCCACACCAGCTCCTGCACCCCTAACATGTCCAAGATGCTCTGGGTTACCCAGAGAAACTATCAATTCATCCCTTGTGCTCTGAGGGATGAATGTGCCCTGTTTCCTCTACTCGTGCAGCTCCCGTTAATCACCATCAATAGAAATTGGTAAGTAAACACCACAAATAATCAATATTCGAACGACATGCATTGTTGAGTTGTATTTTACCATTTTCGCAGCCGCCTCAGCAGTTACGAGCTTCTTTATTTTACCCTTCTTGTTTTGCCTCCCAGCTATCCAGAAATCATGGCGAGGCATGGGTGTGGTACATGTAGTAGATGACTCCTGAGTAGCTGCAGACTCTGCCTAAAGTCTTTGGCGAACGCCTGCATAGCCCTTTGGACCCATTGTGTGGTCATGCACATTCAATGCATGCCTTGCTCTTTGCGCCTCACTGAACGCCTAGTTAATATGCACATTGATTTGGTTAGTAACGCTAAAGGTTAATCTTGAATAGGTGAATACAACATATATTAATTAAATTGGGAGTGACGCTTAATACCTTGAATTCTTCAGTTTGTCTTGATGCAACAAATGTGTCCCAATCTTCTTTGTCCAGGAAGTTCCACTTTTCAAGGGCTGACTTCTTCTTCTTATCACCATCTTTTATGTATTCTCTATTGAGATTAAAGAAGGAAAATGGGTCGCAGGAGAGGTGGATGAGGAGGATGAGGTCGCGGGAGGGGCGGAAACCCTAGGGGCGGTGACATCTCAGGGACAAGGATTTCGTCACCAGAACCAGAGTTGGTTCCTCCTGAAGGCCCAGGCGCGGCAGATGGAGTGGAAAGGATCCCGTCGTCCCAGGGTGGTGGCAGTTCAGGGGCGTCGCCAGCTCCAACATTACCTGCGATTTCGTCTACCTCGCCAACTCAACCGCCTGAGGAAAGTGGAGAGTCAGCCACTGGTAACGAGGAGCTTGACTGGTTGTCGGCCAGTAGATCTGGATTACCGTGCGAGGACGTTTCCACCATCGAGTTCATTGAGCCGGAGGTCATCGACGGAATCAAATGCTTCTCCATCTCGAGCGGGGAAGAGCCGATTCTGACATGGCTAGAGTTTGTGTCGATCAGGTTCACGGGGAGGAAGCCGTTCCGGAGTCAGCTTCATGGGTGGATTTGTCTCCAGTGGAGACCCAGTGATTCGTTTGAGATCATTGCGGAGGAAACAGAGGGATTTGTTGTGAAGCTTCCAACGACAAAGGAAAGGGGCAGGATTCTCAGCGAGGCACCTTGTATGATGGACGGCTTGCTAACCATTTTCCAGGCCTGGGAACCTGGCTCTCCCCTTCAAGCCCTCTCTTTCCCCAAGCTTCCTGTATGGATCAAGCTTGAGAATCTAGGGGTTCATTGGACATCGAGGAGACTCAGCGGCGTTGAAAGTCTCATCGGTAAGCCCCTCGACGTCGAAGATTCCATTTTCTCTGTTCACTGCCTGGGTGAAGCCACGGTCTGTGTGGAGCTTGCCGCCTGCTCTGGTTTTCCGAGGTTAGTGAAAATCAATATTGATGGGAAACCAAGAAGTCTGAAGGTTAGCTATTTAGCAAAACCTCAAGTGTGCTCTGGCTGCTCCCAGTTTGGTCATCGATTGCCCTCTTGCCCCAAGGTTACAGGGAGAAAAATGATTCCAAGCCAGCTGCAGTTAAGGGTCGGGAAATTCAATAGCAGCCAAGGTGGTCGTCGGTCGGCCAGGGTGAACATCCCCACCTGCGAAGATGAACCTGGGGCTATCTCAGAAGCGGAGCAGGGGAGGGTTGTTGATCCTAGAAGATCTCTGTCTGAACCAGACATGAGAAGCAGCTCACCAACAGTGGTGGGGGGAGCACTGAATTTGGACTGGGAAATCTCCCTGCCTAAAACGGCTGCTACCCCTCCCTGTTTGAAACAGCTAGCGTAGGATACTGGTTTTGTTTTGGAATATCACCATAGGTCTGCTTGGAAATCTGATGAAGCTTCCTCGGTTAGTTCCCATGATTTTGATCAGGAGGTGACAGGCGATTTCAGTGTGAACAAGGAGCCTAGATCTAAGAAGAAGAAGAAAAAACACAGAAGAAATGGTACTACAGAGATTCCTATATTAGGATTCTCAGAATCCGTATAGGACCTTACTGAGTATCTTTCTGTGGTGAGTGTGCTGGTTTATGTACAGATGATAATAGGAGGCTGGAGCGAGTTCTCTCATTATCTCCCCCAGGTTGGATGTGGTTGTTCTTAGTCTTGTTGGGTGACACATTTTGTGGGTGCTCTGATTGCTAGTGTTCTTAACCTGATGAAGAATGGTTGCTGAGATTTGGGGTGGTCATGATTGGTTTTTTCACGTTTTCTCTCTTTTGTCTGCCTGGTTACCTGCTTATGGTGGACTGAGTCATGAAGTGGCAGTTCGTGCTCTTTCCAGGGAGGGTGCATGGTGTGGCAGACCGTGCAACCCCTTTAGTCCTGGCGGTTCTTCCCAGTTCTCTGCTATCTCAAGTCCAAGTTGAAGGTTTTTCTTGGTGGTTGGCTTTTAGTAAAGTAGTGAGGGTTTTCTCATGGATATCTTTGTGGGTAGGGGTTAATGCTTCTATGTGAATCTCCTTCTTCCTTTGCTAGTCTGACCTCCTTGTAAATCTCCTTCTTGTCTTTAGATTTCGATTACCTGGGGTTTCCTTTTGTTTTTTTGGATCTGTTGTGTCATCCCTGCGTGGAGATACATATGATCTAGTTTCCTTCAGAGGAACTTTGTACCTAAAGTTTTGGTTTTCTAGTAACACGTTTTTTCGCTGACCAAAAAAAAAGATTTGTCATATAGTTCCTTAGCATCTTTCCAGTGCGTTGCATCATACTTTTACGATGCAGCTTATCATCTAATGCAAACAGATTCTGTAAAATAGAATTACTATTAACTAGTATCCAAAAATAGAATTGCAAATAATAGAATTTGTAATGTACAAAATAGAATTGCAAATAATAATAACTCACGCATAAATCCTTCCATATCAAGTCTTTCTTTGCCTAAGGAGCTTAATGTAAATTATCATACTTAACACCACAATGGCTTCGAGTGACACACCCAAGATAGTTTACAAAATTATTGCGGTTCACTCCAATTGCATTTCCTGCATTATCAAACTCCACAGCCAATCTGGATCCACTGCCCCTTAGTGCTATTAACTTCTTCAGCAGAGTGATGCCCCTTTTCTTGTTAACTTTTTGGTGATGCGCATCAAGTGCCTCCAGTGCTTCAGAGGGTACATGTGTATCATCAACCTAAAATTTGACAAAATAAACACACTGAATTAGCCCAATATAGAAATATAGGATATATGACGTAACTAGAAGATAATGAATATAGGCTATGTTTTTAAAACTTACATTGGTATCCTCACCATGCTCATCATGGACATCATCCTCATCATGGACATCATGCTCATCATGGACATCATCCCCATGGTCAGCCATATGAAAATGTCATTAAAAAAGCAAACATTTAGCATTTTTATTAACTAGAAGATAATGAAACATTATATTTGAAAATGATATAGATATTAAAAAATCAAACATTTAGTATTTTATATAGTTCACATATAAAATGAAACATATAAAAAATATAAACATACATGCCTCTAAAATTGCGATCTTTTATCAATTAACAATCCTTCATTGTGATCTCCGTGCACATATAAGTCATCATTAGCTTCAATATTTTGTGGAGTTGGAAACCCAACTGAGAATGGACTGGAGTCATCATACTTATCATAGTACTCATATTCATCTATAGGATCTTCAATGAATTGTCTTTTACCATGAAGAACAACTGACCATTTATCATTTGCAGGATCATCGATATAAAATACTTGTTTCGTCTGTGATGCCAATATGAATGGTTCACCCTTCTCGCCAATCTTTTCAAAGTTCACTAAAGTGAAACCCAATTCATCCACTACAACTCCTTTGGTGTTATCAACCCAATTACATTTGAAGAGCAAAATTCTGAAATCTATGTAGTCAAACTCCCATATGTCTTCAATGACACCATAATATGACATTTTAGCTTCATGTGGACTCTTATCCTTTGCACTTGCAAAATACATAGTCGACGCTTGAAGGGTGACCCCACTATTTTGGACGACACTCTTATCATCTTGGCACTTTGTGTAATATGTGAACCCATTAATGTCAAACCCTTCATAAGACATAACATTCGATTTTGGTTTAAAGGTGAGGCATTTGATAGTTTCTGCAATATCATCTGGTATTTGAGATAGTTGATGTAAGACTTTGTCTTCAAACCACTTAGTAAAAGTCTTGTTATGCTCTCTAGCAAGTCACATTGAACTGGCCCGAGGATATTGTCTCTTGATGAAATTGGTATGTTCCTCGATATAAAAACTCACTTCGTCCATGTTGTGTAAAATATACAAGTGACCTTGTTCCAACTTCTCATGGCTAATTACTTTCACCCATGATCCCAAAATTCCTTTGCCCTCCTCAATATTCTTGTCATTAACGGGAGTGTCATTACCACTCAGAAAGTCATTGCAAAAATACATAACCTCTCTTGCCACATAACCCTCAATAATACTCCCTTCAGGTCGATAACGGTTTCGAACATCACCTTTAAAAATGCTCATGTATCGTTCAAAGGGATACATCCAATGCAAGAAAACTAGTCCCAACATTTTCACTTCCCTAGTCAAGTGGACAACAAGATGTACCATGATATCAAAGAACGAAGCAGGGAAATACATCTCAAGCTGACATAGGGTAACAACCACTTCTCTTTTCAAATTATCGAGAGTATCATGATCAATAACTTTACTGCACAGACTGTTGAAAAAGAAATAAAGTCTGGTGATTGTAAACCTTACATGTTTCGACAATATAGATCGAATTGCCACAGACAATATTGGTTGCATTAGAGTGTGACAATCATGAGATTTAAGACCTATCAACTTCAGATCTTTCATTGATACCAATCTATGGATGTTGAATGAGTAACCCTGTGGCACCTTAACATTTGCCAAGCATTCACAAAAAACTTTCTTCTCCTTTCTAGACAACATGTAACAAGCGGGAGATAAGTATGTTCTTTTATTACCCATTTAATGTAATTCCGTTAATTCTGACCTTATTCCCATTTCACGTAGGTCCAATCTAGATTTTATCCCATCTTTAGTCTTACCTGGTATATTCAACAGAGTACCAATGACGCTATCACAAACATTTTTCTCAACGTGTATGACATCGATACAATGCCTGGCTGTCAAAGAACTCCAATAAGGAAGATCCCAAAATATTGACTTCTTCTTGAATGAAGAATTGTCACTCTGTGTGGCCATAGTACATTGTGATCTCTTACCAAATTCATTGTCAATGTCTTTTACTCTTTCATAAACAACATCACCTGATATAGGTTTAGGTGCACTACGTTCTTCATTCCATCCATTGAATGCTTTGTGCTTCCTACGATACGGATGGAATTGTGAAAGAAACCTTTGATGACCAAGATATATAGTCTTGCCACCATGTTTTAGTCTTATTGAATCCGTGTTCTCTTCACATATGGGACACGCTTTCGCTCCTTTGACACTATATCCAGACAAATTCGCGTATGCTGGAAAGTCATTAATAGTATAAACCAACATAGCGTGCAAACGAAATGTCTCTCTTTGTGAAGCATCATAGGTCATCACACCTTCACCCCAGAGTTTCTTTAAGTAATCAATCGGAGGTTCAAGATAAATATCGATATCATTTCCAGGGTGTTTAGGGCCCAATATCAACAACAACAACATAATGTACTTATTTTTCATATACAACCAAGGAGGAAGATTGTATATAACAAGCATGACTGGACAAGTGCTATGTTGGCTGCTCAATGTCCCATACAGATTCATCCCATCTCTAAAAAGCCCAAGTCTTAAATTCTTGTCTTCTGCACCAAATGTGGGGTACAATAGATCAATCTTCTTCCACTGTGGGGAATCAGACGCATGTCATAAGATCCCATCATTATTTTTCTTAACATCTGCATACCACCTCAAATTCTTCGCATCTATCGGATTTGCAAACAAGCGTTGAAACCGTGATATTTTAGGTAGATACCACATCACCTTGGCAGGAGAACAAGTTTTAGACTCCCCGAAGTCATCAATTTATACCGTGACACACCACATTTTGGACAATCTTTCAAATCCACATAGTCCTTTTGAAATAATACATAATCATTCGGGCATGCATGTATCTTCTTGGCCTCCATTCCCATTGGCCACAACAATTTCTTTACCCGGTATGTTGAGATTGGCAGCTCATTTCCTTCAGGAAGCATTTCTTTCAACAAAGTCAACAATGAAGTGAAGCTTTTGTCACTCCATCTATTGTTAGCTTTCAACTTATACAATCTCAACACAACTCTAAGCTTTATAAAATTAGTACAACCTGTGTATAACGGTATCTCAGCATCATGCACAATGTTTCTAAAGATGGGAGGTGGATCGGTGTGCTCTACCCCACAAGTATCCAACATCGCATCAATGATGTCTACTGGAACTGGTTCGTTAACATCTACGTCATCGGAGACAATTTTTTCTTCCACCCAAGCACTGCTATCGACATCCAATGGTTTCGGGTTTGAAATCTCTCCATGCCAGTGCCATTCTGTATAGCCTTGTACAATCCCGTTGCACATGACATGACTTTTTCGTCACCAGTGCTGACATTCAAGTTGTTACCGCAATGCCTACATGGACAGTAGAACCTATCTCCAGGTTTTTTCCTATGTTCCTTGGAAAATCTAATAAACTGATCAAGACCAGATATAAACTCTGGGGTGCAGCGATTGCGAATGGACATCCATAATCTATCCATTCTATGATCAAAGAGAAAACAAGTATATATTTGTGGCGAAGCGTTCAAAACATACATCATTAACTAAGCGGAAGCAATTACTAACAGCGGATTACTGAAAATCACTAAAAATTAAAATCTTTTTCAAAGAGATCCAATCATAGGAAAACTCTTTCAACAAGAACCAATGTATTACATTTACATCCTGGTTCATAAGTACATATCTTGTACCATCTCTTCTCGAGAGTTACAATACCCACTGCCTTGTTAAAAGCTAAACACAGACAGTATAAGAACCTCAAGGCATCAAGCCAAAAACTCATATCGATGTAAAAATATTAACTACTAACTCTGAGGGCTTGAGAGTACAGAGATGACACATAAGACTTCTATCTACAAGACACGACAGATAGTACACTCAACCTGAGCTGTCACTACTGCTGCTGATGTTCTTCCTCTGCAAGATATTCTCAGTCTCCTCCAACGTGATTCAAATGAGACACCCTTCTCATTTTCTTTACTCTACATGATGCCAAGAAACATTAGGGACTATTTTGAAGTGGTAATTTGTATATTGAACCCTGGGTTTTGGGTAAATTGCACATTACACCAAAACTAGGTTTTAATGCACAACCATTGCTCAACAAGCTCTTTCATATTATTCAGGCTACCACAAGCCATACCAATGCATCATTTTCATTCTCATGATGCTTCAACACATGAGGAACATTTTCTCATGTAACATTTGCAATTTAACCCCTCAGCTTGGGTAATTTGCACTTTAGTCCAAAATAGACAAAACATTATTTCAACATTGTTCAAAAAGGACTAAAATTGAAACATAAGTTCCTCCTGAGCCTTAATTACTTTTCAAAAGATAATATCAAGCATATAATTATCTTTCTTAAACAAAACACCTAGGGTTAAGACATAACCCAAGTCAGGGATGTTACAATATTAGGACAAGATTAGGGTCTAGGGTTAACAAATACATGTGATGTCATTCTTATATATAATAAATGTACATGTACCACCTATCCCATCCTTGAACACCTAATCTCACTAGTAAGTGTACAATCTGTATTGGGTTTTCAAGAAAATTTCGGCAGTATTTCCCCACTATTTTCTAAGTACATATGTACTTAGAGAACAAATGGGGAAATACTACTGAAATTTTCTTGAAAACCCAATACATATTATACACTTACATCCTAAGTGAGATTAGTTGTTCAAGAACAGTCCCAAACCGGGGACTATCTAAGATTTACTCCTAATGAGTAAATCTTGGACGGATTTCTAGGCCAACAAATACATGTATATTGTCATTCCAATACATGCAATCCTAGTTTCATCACAATTGATGTTAGAATTTCATCACAATTTTAGGTATCATATAGAGTATGTCGATGTTAGGGTTTCATCATGCAATAGGGATTCATGTAAATGTTAGGGTTTCATCACAATTGATTTCATCATAATTGATTGCATCACAAGATTTGAACATAATTGATTTCATCATATAATTGAACATAATTGATTTGAACATATTAATTAATTTTATCGTATAATTGAACATAATTGATTTCATTTGAATATATACCCTCTTCTTCTTCCTTCTCCCTCCTTACCAACAGCAAGCACGGTCGTGTGGGCTGGCACGACCATACTTGCTGTTGGTAAGGAGGGAGAAGAAAGAAGAAGAGCAGGCTACTGGAACAAGAAGAGGAGGGCCTACTGTTGGTAGCAGTTTGGAGACGGAGGCGGCGGTGTGAGGAGAAGGGCACCGAGCACTAGCGGCAGGAGAAAGGCGCCGAGCACACCAGCGGTAGGAGAAGGGAGCTGAGTAGAGAAGGAAAGGCACCAGTGGTGAGCATAGAAGCAGCAGTAGGCTGCGGCAGCAGTAGCAGGCGGCGCAGAGGCAAGGGCCGACAGCGGCGACGCAGCAGGGGTCGGGAGTCGATCGCACGATGAAACAGAAGAAAGGAGAATTAGAGTAATCTGCTGTTCGAGGGGCTATTAAGTTATTAAAAGGCATCGGTTATATATAACAACCGACACCTTTACTATTCAGCATCAGTTATACCAATAAAAGCGACGTCAATTTACCCTACAATTTTTGGCGGAGAGGGCGCGCGAACCCTTATCAGTGTCGGTTATCCTACGACAACCGATGCCCATAAGGTAAAATTCACACACAATTTTTATCTTCTTTAGGCATCGATTATAAGGTAAAACACCGACGATGTATGTTACACTTTGGGGGCAATTTTTTTTACTTGAAAAAATTGGATTTTGTGGGCTATTTAAGGCGTCGGTTTCGTTTCTTCATTCGACGCTGAATAGAAAGTGATACCCGTGTCTGGCTGGTCTTCAAATATGGACATCGGTTTTCCTTAATAGCTGACGTGTAATGATGATCAACGTCAGTTTCGCTAAATAACCGACGCTCCGAAAAGCGACGTTGAACATTGTTTCTGTAGCAGTTTGTTGTCATTATCATCTGATGCGAAGGATTGAGGATAGGCGACAGTGGAATAAAAATGGCAAGGAGTGGGAGATGGCTTGAAACCCAAGAAAGGAGGTGAGGGGAGTTTCTATTTATACGTGGGAGGTCAAGGGGATGGGTATAAATATCTTTTTATAGGCATTCTGATAGAATCCAATGGGTTGAGTTCAACTCTAGAGATTCTGATCGGTTCCAGTTAGGTTGGATTTATACAAATCTAATGCATTGCCATCCCTAATCTCCAAGATGCTTGTTATTTGTTGATGATATAGATAGAGTGACCAACAATAGTGGAAGTCAACATACCAAAAAGGGAAGAGTGGTCAACACATTCCCCTAATTAGAACATGAAGTCATTTTTTTAATGTTGTATATTCTCTTGTAACTTTGAGGGGAATGCAAGAAGACATTGGTAGAGGTTACATCTACATATATAGGGAACTTCATGTTGACACTCAATATTGGCATTATATTATAAACAATATTTCTTTCAATTCTATGTAGAAACATCATATGTAATGTATGAGAAAATATATATAGAATAAGGAGTTGTTTCATTTGAATGGTCTTTGAACATTTACACTAGCAAGTTTCAGATCATAAAAATTTTGAAGTTGCAATAGTGACGAACTAAGACCCCATATTGGAGAAAAAAATAGATCGCCTGCGGGGCAAGTTTGTTCCGATATTTTCATACCCAAAAGCAAATTGGTTGAACACCGTACTTAGTCGTGTTTATGGATTGGATTAGTGAAGAACAAATGCAACGAATCGTCTGGTATTGATCGTCTAGTGGATTGGAATAGCATCGGACGCGCGGGATTAAATTTATGAGTCACGCTACCCACACCCGGCTGCCCACACGGGTCTCGGGAAAATGCAACAGCAGCATTTGCAGTCGGCTTTTATTGTCCAGCAATTAACTCCATACAGTCGGTTTTTATTGTCCAGTAATTAACTCTATGCAACCGGTTTTTATTGTCCAACAATTAACGCCAAGTAACTCCATACAGTCGGCTTTTATTGTTCCGCAATTAACTCTCTCCACTCCTTTCTCTAGCCCTCATTTTACTAATTTGTTTTCTCTTTTGCAACTCCTCCTTCCGGCTCTATTTCAACCCACCAATATTTGCACGTTAGTACAATACGTCTGTTCTCCAGTTCTCATCAATCTTTCTACTTCGGTCGTACAGTACATCATGTAAATGTTGCGATGGTCAGAGAGTTGAAGTATAAGTACAGTACTTGCCCAACACTGTTTTATGAGTACTTGTCCAACATTGTTTTACAATTCAACAATAAGTATAATACTTAATTATTATTCTCATATTAGTAACAAACCTATTCATTTCCGTCAAGTACAATACTCACTCTCCCTCCCTATTCATTTCCGCCAAGTACATGACTCACTTGTTAATTTTAACTCTTTTTCTCAAACATAAGTACAGTAACTACCAATTTTAATCCATAAGTACAATACCTAGCAATAATTAGATTTGTTAGAATAATAATTAGGTAGTGTACTTAGGTAGATTTGTTGGGTATTGTACTTTTGCTTCTTAAAGAAATGAATGTCATAGTGGAGTACTGTACTTACTGAAATAATTTGAAACAACTTACTCAGTGCTGGGCGGAACTGACTCGAAATAAAATCGTATGTACAGTACTTACTCAGTACTGAGCGGAACTGGTTCAATATGAAAAACGGATAGTGGGATGCATCAGTTAGTGGGGCGCAACAATTAATGGAGTGCAGTAGTTATTGGGCGCATCAATTAATGAGGCGCAGCAGTTAGTGGGGCGCTCATGTGGCTTTTGCATGTATACTTTAAATGGTAGTGGGGCACGCCCGGGTGGGGCAGTAGTTACGTTTAGAATTTCTCTAAATTTATAAGGCAGGTGTAACGGTTGTATAAGCAGGGCCCCGTATCACACGATTCAGCGAACGGGGGCAACGGTCAGACAGCCGCCAGCCGAGAGCGATAGACGCCTTTGGACCGGGTGCAGGAGTGACGCGGAGCCGACCCGACCCGACCAGCGGGGTCGACAGTGCTGCCGGCGACCACGGGCTTGTGTTCGTGAAAACAAATGGCGCCGGTCATCCAACCTAAAACAGCTGCCGGTAGCCGCGATCACCGGCCGAGCGGGATCCCACTTTCCCAGGCGCACGTTTAGCTGCCTCCTCTCTCAGCATGTTGAGTGAAAAGAAAGTCAATTACCCCCATACTCTGGCAGCCGCAAACCGGAGCCGCGAATTCAGCTCCGGTGGCCGCCACACGGCAAAACCACCCGGTGAGAGTGAAACAGGGGAGGAAGGTTAAAGGATACAGACGCTTGCCTGCGCATGTGCAGGCTCTGGTCGGCGCCTAGCTAGCTTAGCTACCCTCAGTTGCAGAGGAAAAGGAATTATTGCGCAAGCACTGCTGCACATATCTGATGCTTTGAACTGAGATCGATCTGAGATCGATCCATGGACCTGGGCGAATACCCGGCGCACGTCTACATCCAATCACCGTCGAGCTCCTGATCTCCCAAGCCGCCAACTTGCACTTAAAATTTAGATCATATTGCTTGGAATCAAGACGGGGCACATAACTACGGTCTTCGTGCGCCCCCCTCTTAGCACCCCCCTCTTAGCCTGCAACGGTGATGGAGCCGTTGATAATATTTATTATGTCATTACATGCAAGAGGAGCATGTGCAAATTAATTAATAAGTTCATACAGATCCAATAAGAAAACAAATATCAAACAAAATAGGAGAACATTAATACCAGTTAGATTCGCAAACCAGATCGTTCGTTGAGAAACGAATGTGATACCTCGTGGATAGGTACCGTTCTCTCCCAATATCGATCCGACACGAACTTAGAACAGATTTGTCTCGTTCGTGCTTGATGTCGTTTCGTTGCACTACCACCAGTGCAGCACAGCGTCCGCAGAAACCTCCGCTTGACAGTCGCTTCTAGGTGACGGGAAGTAGAAAGAAACCTCGCCTCGTACAGGAGACAAACTCCACGAAACGGCTCTGTAACGAAGGCTCTCACTCTCTGGATTAGGGCTCTCAAAACATACGTGAAAACGGCGGCTGAAGTTCATTTTTTTGTGTGTTTAACCCTAAGGATCAGAGGTATATATATAGTCATGCAAGTCCCTTATTCCTATTCCCAGTAAGATGCAAACACTCGGTCGTTCTTGTACATATTACGGAAAAAATTCGTAAAAGACAAACACTTTCTAGTTAGAATTAAGAAATCAGAATAGGAAAGAACCAATTAATTACACGAATAATTAATTACTTAGTTGGATCCTAGTACAAAAAGATACCAGAAGACGGAAGACATTCCTCACAATCCACAATCCGTAAGCCACAAGCCACAAGCCCGAGCTCGTGCCCGGCTAGGACAGGTGAGGCGTGGGGTGGCGCGCGTGCGCGTACGTGTGTGCGTTGTGATGTAGTAACCCCACCCACCAAGGAGGTGAGCATAACTCCCTCCTAGGACCCCTTGGACACTAGTGTCCCATGTGATCCAACATATAAGGAACACAAGTTTTAGGAGTGAGTAATATGGGATAAAACTTCTTTGTCATTTGCACTAGAGACAAAATACTAGTACATAACCGGCTTTTAGTGTCGGTTATTTAAGTCTTTTAGTGTCCTTTTTAAGCGATACCTCTGTGGGCGCTGCTAAAAGCCCAACCGTTACGCGTCGCTTCTCAAACCGATGCTACAACCCTTCACGCGCCACCAAAAACACACCAGCAGGGGGTATAGGCGTCGCTTATTATCTTTGAAACTGACGTCATATACCTTCGCGCCACAGAAAGGGCGCCAACTGGGACACTATCGGCGTCGGTTTATTAGTGATAACCGACGCCATCTCACCCGCTGTCACGGCAGCACGACCGTGGTGTCTGGTCCGTTTCCTCGGCCGCTGTCTGGCCCGTTGTCACGACCGTGCTGGCCAGCACGACCGCGGTGTCTGGCCTCATTAGGGAAATCGACGTCGGAAACTAGTAGGACAACCGACACTGTAACCATTTTTCGTCGGTTTTATACAAATAACCGACGCCTATTTTATGTTTTTTTTCTGTCGGTCTGCAAAACTGCTGTGGCTGGTCGCAGGATGAGAAACCTGCAGTTCAGTTATGAACTGCAGGTTTTACGACATCCATTGATATTAGTCAATAACATGCCACAAACCTACAAAATTAACAACATAAATGTTCACACATTTAGCAACCTGCAGTTCCATTCGATTTTCACACATGTAGAAACATTCATGTAGCAATCTATAGTTCCATTCATTTTCACATTCACACATGTAGAAATATTCATATAGCAACCAACAGTTTCATTCATTTTCACTAAGACACATGTAGAAACATTCAGACATGTAGAAATATCACTACTACAGAAAATGTTTTTTACAATAGTTCCTTTTCTCAATTTACAACAGGTGTTAACCGTTATATTAGATCGCGTGGTCTTATGGGGGGTGCTTTACACAACATGTGATCGCATGTTGTAATAGATGTATTTTGTAAAACAGTTGGAACATGTTGTCTTTTAAAGAATGGCCTGTTGTAATATGGGTATTTTACACAACATGTAGTGCACCTGTTGTAATATATATTATACAACAGTTGAACGACGTTGTCCTTCGCTAAACACACCCGTTGTAATAGGGGTATTTTTTACAACATGTGGTTCACCCATTGTAATGTATATTATACAACAGTCGAAGCATGTTGTCTTTCACTAAACACACTCGTTGTAATAGGTAGGTCTATTACAACATGCAGTGCACCTATTGTAATATACATGTTTATACAACAGTTGGAGTATGTTGTCTTTCCATACATTTAACCATTGTAATAGGATTGTTTAGACAACATGGTGTGTGATTGTTGTAATATAGACAATTTATCCAACAGGTTATGCATGTTGTAGTTCACTAGAAACACCTGTTGTAATAGGTGTATTTTTTCCTGACAAACATGTTGTAATAGGTGTGGAAAACACAACATGTGTTGTTTGTTGTAGAATCATACATTTTACAACATATCATTAACTGTTGTCTTTGATTAGAGTTTGACAGGTCATATATCGAACTAATTATATTGATCAAATTAACCATATTATTAATAAATTATAATAAATATGCAATTATACTTTTTCATTTCACAAATAAACACATAGTTGAATAAAATTTCCATCAAACCTTGAAAGAAAGTCGTACTAAATTTAATTAATATTAAATCATCCATACAACGATTCAATAATACAAAGTACTGAGTATCCACTCTAGAATCGAACTGAAAACTAACTAAAAAAGTTTCACACATTGGTCTATGATAAAGAACAAATGTCTCCCCCACATGTCACATAATCTTATGTGTGCTCAAGAACGCATGTCACCCACTCATTTTGGACCTCATAGATTTCTTGGTTGAAGCAACGACCAATATACTTCGAATAATACTGCAATCATATGACAAATATATCAACATATTGTGATTTTTTCAATTTATTTAGAAATTTGAACAAACTAAAAGAATATAATGTTAAGTAGCTTAGACATTCAAGAATATTTCTATTTCTCACATCAAAGATGTCTTTCATATACTTCAGCACATAATACCCACAATCTGTATCGTTTGGTTGCTTTGGACACTGTACAAAATAAATATTAATTTGTTATCTAAATAATTGTGAGAACATGTTAGCAAATAAGAGGATGGAAAGGTATAAATAGCCAGAAAACTTAATAAAAGGTATGTGTAAACACAATAAAAAATGCTATAAGAGTGAAAAAGGCATGATTTATTGCTGAAGAAGGCGTGGTTTATATGCCATACTGGATGATGCAAAACTTGCTCTTGCAAAAGGGGGATTTTGTAAGAGTGAAGAATTCCACCCTTCCAAAAGGAACCTTTGTTAAACTGCAGCCTCACACGAAAGATTTTTTAGATATATCAAACCCCAAAGCTATTTTGGAAATAACTCTTAGGAACTACTCGTGTTTGACAACTGGAGACAGTATCATGGTAGCTTATAATAATAAAAAATACTACATAGACATTATAGAAACCAAGCACATTATATAACATGAGCATCTTGCTACTCCCGCTCCTATTAGTTAGGCATCTAAAGTTGAAGAAGCTCTGGAAACACAAGACCCAAATTTAACATACAACTGGTTTGTCATGTGGAAAGACAATCGACCATCCTTTCCTGCCCAGTTGTACTGATGACAGTTATGCCATGAAAGACAATTTCTCATCTAAATAATATCCTGACACAATCGATTTATAATCTGTAGAGATGACGGCCCATGAAAGACAATTTCTCATCTAAATAATATCCTGACACAATCCATTTATAAACTAAAAGGACAAGTTATTTATGAGAGGAAGCATATCAACTTGGTTGGCCTATTTAGCGATATTCATATACAGCCTATGGATACCTCATCTTCACTGTGATCTCTAGTATTGACACCCCTTACCTTTTCCATGAGGTTAATTGGTACTATGGTTTTAACGTCATAGACCTCATCGTCTACATCCTAGCACAAGCTCTGGGTTCTACAACGCCTATGGTGTTGGAGAACTGATATGAACATGGCCTACACTGCAAGCCTTCTCTCTTGTTTATCCTTGCTGCCTGGGCGGGAAAGGATGGTCAGTTATATGCTTGGTTGCTTCTGGTTTGGTAAAGTCAGCAGACCTGATGCATGATTTTAAGACTGATTGTCTTACATTAACATCTCCACGATCTACGCTCCTTAGTCAGGCAAATTGGAGCAATCAGTAGTGTTGTTGACTTCTTGCCTCTCTTATGTTTTTTTGTTCTACAAGGCATTTGAATATGTTGGCAATATGGATGTAAACTTCAAGACCCTATACAATATGCTTGAAGATACCCAAGAGACGGCCATTCTGAGCAGCATCGACGGTCCATGCCGTTGCTTACAGTTGTATTATGAATTTTTCAGATTCGCCACAACATCTAACACTGACGGTGCTGTCTTGGAATTAAATTGGCAGCACCAAGGTTGCTATATTCGTGTACATCAGTACATGTTGTTGCTTCTAGTTTGATTCGTGGTGATGGCCTGATGGGTTATGGACCTCCCTTCAGCTGTACTTTCTTTAAAAAAAATTAAACCCCCATGCCATCTGCATGAAATTATTGGGGTCTTGAACTACATTTAATTCATCCGTAACTTTTTCTGGATGAAGTTGGATGAAATGTAATGCAATTGTTTAGATTAATTATGTATACTTGATAAAATACATCATATACTTTATTCAATTTTGTAAAGTAAACAAATACTCTAAACTTCAATTATCACATGGATTGTATGTTTTGTATTTTAAGATCAAACGTATTCAGTTGATAAGATGCAACATGTATCTGAACGTAGATATGATATGAAGGGTTGGAAGTGTTTATTCAATTTTATATTAGTCCACATCCATCAAGTATATGAACATTTTACACCGTTAGTACAAATTCTAAGTAAAGCGTTCATTGACATCAAATATTCAATAAATATAAACTATTGTGCACACAGAATACCCATACTCCGATTAAGGAACATGCAGACTAGTAAGAATGATAGATGTCTGGACAATGGAAGATATAGGTATGTTAAATTGAGTGTGGCATTCTATATGGTATCTAAATGGATCAATCATGGCTTCACTATCTAAAATTGTCGATCATGCCTAACCTAAGCCCATAAAACACTTTTATGCCCATAGAACTCAAATATCAGGGAACCAAGGCCCCAAAGAGAAAGGTCTGCAATGTTAACTAGCATAGCGGTAGATCAAATGTCAAAATCACCCCTACCACTAAATATGAAAAAATATGTAAAAGGTGTTTTGGAATAACATTTTTTCCTAAAACTACTGGCTTACAAGCTTGTGCATTAAAGCATAAAAGAATAGCTTGTAGGCTTCCAAAATATGGAGGTTTTCTAAATCAGTATAACTTCTCTTGACTAATAATGTCTCCATCACTATGAGTAGTTCACATCTATAAAAAAAACCTGAATAGATAAGACGAGGCAGAGGCACATAAAGATATACTGACAAACCTACCACACATGATACATAGTATAGGGTTTCAATTTTGAGTTAATCTATTTTTTAGAAGCGGCTTGCTTCTGGATGCCACAAGTTTGTGACAACCTAGGTTTCTTTGCCTAGCAGGAAGTGGTGTAGCTACACTTGGGTCTGGGTGGGCTAGTGCTTTACCCAAGATTTTGATTGCTCACTAATTAATACATACTTGACTCATATTTTCTAAAAAAACTACTAACGGTGCCTTACCTTCTATGGTTGTCAAAGCCTTCACCTTAATGGTGCCCCACCTATATAGATTTTCTGGCTCCCTACTATTAGCAGGAACCCGAGATTAAAAAAATAGAGCTAACGACAGATTCCCAGCATAAGAAGATTCTTGCTGTAAAAAATCCCAAGTTCGCACTTGGCTGGCAATCCCTCTCCATCGCACCAAAAATAGAACTGAAAAAAAAGAAGTGTTATCCCCGACTGTGCAGGGCCTATGCCTTCCACGATCTAAGGCCGCTCCTAGTCATATGTCGTCTCTTAACAAGATAAGAGTCATTAGAATCCCACAATAGGTCAATGGTTCTCACACTAAATATGCGAGATTAATAAAGAGATAAGGAACAGAAGGAAAGGTGCTTTGGGATTGTGGTGTCTTTTTTTTAGTGCTGAACAACAATACCAAGTTCACTGCTCATCGGTATTCGGCAGAGAAATTATAAGACAAAACTCATCAAGCAGAAGACTATAGCTAGACGTACCTATAGTCTGTATTCCAATACTATTTCTGAGATTTTATCTAGGTTTCACGCCCCCTCCCTATTCAGAGAAGAAGCTGCACTTCTATGCGGCCTTACTCATTCATGAAGTCATGTGCTAACTGCCACAAAAGTATCCTTTGTAATAACCTGAGGACTCAGGTCTGAGAGATCATAAATGAATGATTTAAAAGAAGGGGCAAAGGATGTAAAAGCAAAAGAAAAAGATGATTTTGTGGCTGGAGCAGTGCAGCCTTGAGTTGAGCAGTGTTCGATTTGTCTTCTTATTTGAGGTCAGCAGAATGGTATCATCAGATTGGGGTCCCATTCCATGGTTGTACTAGTTTTTCACTAGATCCATTTCGAACTCAAGTAAAATATTGGTTTTTTCTCTTGCTACTAGCATACCCAACAAGGTCCAACAACATGAAGAGACAACCCCTCGGAATAGAGATTAATATGAGTCTAAAAAACTTTAGATAATTTGTAAATATGGCATTGATATAATGAAGTTTGAAATTCAATAAAGGTGATGGATAGGGAAGAAACTAACAAGTTAACATAAATCTCATTGGAAATCTTACTCCTAATGCATGAGGAGTCCATATAAAGGTGGTTTGGCCTTCCACATGGATGCAATAAGCATCTACAGTAGCAATATGGTCAGCTAACAACCTAAGCAAAAATGAACCAAAAGAAGCACTGTATATCCTATTAACTATTAATCATTATCTTTGACAGCAGTAGCTAATCCATCCCAAGAATATTTGAGAATACAAGCACATAGCAACCATATTAGGTCCAGTACTTTTTATGTCACAAGTCTTGGGAAATAATTCTAGTTCAGATACATGCTTGAGATCAGAAAAGCAATCTATTTAGCGTGCAATTAAGGAAGAGGTGGGAGTATAGTTGGAGCAGTGTAGACACCCTATGACAGACAGTAGAGGATAAGATAAAAGGAGGATACTATCCTTTGGGGATGATATCCACTATACTCTATTCACACCCATATATGAACTCATAACATCAATATGCTTAGACTTTGAGGAGTCTAAACTATAACAAGAATCTTCATTAGATCAAACAATCAAATGGAAATTATCTCTCAGATCACTTTGGGTTTGGCCTACTTCATAGTTTTTGTGGAAGGTTCAAGTAGGGTTATTCATGGGGTGATATCATTTCTGGCCATTTTATATTATTCGGTTGGTTCAATTCAAGTCAAGTCAGAACCAAAGTTGGGTCTACCAGGATAATTTATTGGGCCAGGTTGCCATGATGATTACTATTATAATGGGTCATCTGATGGGTATAGATTATCTCAGATTGTTTACTTCTATCTAGTTGGTCCTGGTTCCAACTATAGTTGGGTTCAGTTTAGATTTATATCAGTATCTGATTAATTTTCTGTCAGATTATCTTAGTTTTTTACTGGATAGTTTTTTGCCTCCATAATCACCATGGAGGGTACTTACCATATTGACGGATGGTGGGTGATGGAGCCATGGGCTTTGGCACCTTTCAAAATCCTAAATTTGACCATTCTGCACTTGCAGGTTGGGGGGTTGCTTTCTGGAGTGTAGGGTCTAGGTGATTTAAAGTGTGTTTAGGTCCATTAGAGGCTGACTCAATTTAGGTCTCATCAGGTAGATGGTTGTATTATATAAATTTTGGCCTCTTTAGGTTAATTTAGTCCTAACACAATTTATTTTGGTTAAAATAATTAATTATCTGTGAGTATTCAGTAGTCTACTTAATGGCCAAAACATGAATTTTATTCCAGCCATCAGTGGAATCTGCTAAAAGATTGACTAGTATACCCATGATGGTCCCATGTCAAATAAATGTCATATGCTTGCAACCTACTATTAAAGAATGCTTCAAGTCACTAGGATGCCTTCAATATTCTATGATTTTCATCACTATCATGTGAGTATGACGCCTCCATCATTTGCTAAGTTTCAACTTCACTACCTACTATTGACAAAAAATGATAGGCTTTCTTTGACTATCCCATCTTCTGCAATCACTCATGATCGAGTGCTAGAAAGTTCTAGAGATGAACTAAAGGCAATAAAAATGACTAGCAAAGAGAACCATTACTGAAGTTTACCTCTTTTAAAGTGCATACATTGCAGCTAGACTGTATGTAATTCTACCTCAGGTTCAACAACTGCATTGGGGAAGCACCTACTATTGTTATATTGAAGAAGATTGATAAGAAGGAAACATACTATAGAAGGTATATAAATGTCTGGCCCAATTATCAATTACAACAAGATGAAGTTAAGTTGAACATGACTAAATCTATCTACAAGATGAAGTTAAGCCATGAACCTTTATAGGCCAATCATGCTTCAGTTCTAACTTTAGTTAGAACCCCTGGTTAAAATCATTGCAACACATATCTGACATAGTGATTTGTCTATATAGATTTTAGATAAAGTTGATATGATTAACCAGTGAGCCTCATGTCAAGGTAGTTCTTTGAGAAAGAAACATTGGCATCAACTGCACTTCACCTGCATATGCAAGATGAATATTGATGCAATCTAGAGGAAGAATGACCAAGTCTGCTTCCATATAGATAGAGGTGTCACGACCATGATTTGGGCCCTGCATTGGTTCATGTTGGGCAGTGAACCAAGTCTGATTATGGCATCTTCATGTGAGACGACCTTTAACAATACTCAATAGCTTAGTGCTTCCCTGAACTGCTTTAGTTTTTGGATGTGGATAAAGATTGGTCTTGACAATTTGTGTCAAGTGTCTAGCCTCTACATGGTTAGACAGTATATGAAAATCAATAACTGAGTATTGGTGATAGAAGGCTAGGGCCTACAGGGTGGTCAGGTGGTGGATTATTTCAGCTAGTATCCTGTAGAAACTAGTAGGTTGTAATTGAAAGTAACAGGAACTGCTCTTGTGGTTGAAATTAATGATGTAGGGAACCAATGGTCTAGGTTGATCAGACAACCAAGTGTTGGAAGTAGTGGCACAAAAAATGGATGCCAAATAGGAGTCAAAATAAGTACACATTAAAGAAAGGATGACTCTACTTCTAGCTATTCTAGAAATTTACAACAACAAGAGACAACAAACCTTCTTTGATGAAAACAAAAAGTCCAAATTTGTATCCTACAACACAACGTTTTTATCTTTGCAAATTAGTAGATTAACATAAATCCAATCATGTAGATTATATATTAAATTCAATAAGGAAATTAAAATCATGTAGATTATATGTCACATAGCAGTAGGGGCACACCAATTGTTGATAGGGAAAAAACAATCTATTTAACACCATCTGCGATCAGATGAGTTTCCATAACATCTATACTATGTCAAGTGATTAGTAGTTGATAATTTACTAATAGGTAATCAAAATCATAGGTTGTTTTGAAACTGTTAGCAAAATAGATGCCCTAATTTAGAGAGTGTAGAAACCCTTGATTTTATGGAAATAATCAGTGTACCTTTGGAGTTGCAAGTTAGAAACTTCAATCCTCTTCTAAATGAGATCTCCTTCGGATTTGGATAGCCGAGGGTTTCATTGCAGGTAATGATATATTCGAAATGGAGAAAACTACTGAGGAATACTATCGGGAGTTGATGAACATGTTCCTGCTTCAACCTCAGCAACGGTACCATTGTAAGAAGATGTGTAAGATTCATGATCTTTTGCATTCATTAGTTGTATCCTTATGTAGAAGTTGGCAGTTAGGACTAGACCATGAGAAGCATATGAATAGCAATAAAGAAACTACAGTTGTCAGGAACCTGTCTTTGATACACAAAACCGATGGGAATTCCGAGCAAGAAGAAGAAATTTTAAATCTTGTCAAGAAAAAGGGCCATTTAAGGACTCTGATATTGTTTGGTAGCAAGGTAAGTGAAGACTTATTAGAGAGCATATGCCGCAAACTGAAGTACTTGAGAATCTTAGATCTCTATCAAACGGGTATTACAAGATTGCCAGATTCTGTAGATAATCTGGTCCACCTAAAGTTATTGACCTTGTCTGACAACCCAATCAATCAATTGCCGAACTCGATTTCCCACTTACTGAATCTTCAGACTCTAAATATAGAGAACTGCATGAACATGAAGAAGCTTTCAGAGAGTGTCATGAAACTGGTAAACCTCAGCTACTTGTCGGTGAAGGATACTCCATTGTTGTACATGCCACAGGGCGTCAAGAACTTAACAAACCTTGCCACTCTTGATGGATTTTCTGTAGGCATGCATCATGAAGACAATGAAACTGGATGCAGAATGAAGGAGTTGTAGAGTCTTTCTAATCTACGATTTCTACGCATATATAACTTGCAGAGGTTGTCATCCCCATTTGAAGCCAAAAATTCTAACTTACAAGGCAAGAAAAACCCTAAGAAGCCTAAGGTTGTGGTGTGATGTACCTTCCTTCTCTGATGACAACATCACAGATATGGAGAAAGTGTTTCAAGAGCTTCGCCCACCTCCTAGTTTAGAAGAGTTGGACATTAGAGATTTTAATGGAAAACCTTTTCCTGACTGGGTGACAGGTAATTTCCTATCAAATCTATCATGGTTGTGACTGCTAGATTGCCCATCATGCATTACATTTCCAGCACTGGGAGATTTGCCCCAACTAAGAGTACTCTCATTGAAGGACATGTCTTCCATTGTGAAGATAAATCCTGAACTGTTTCAAGGCAAGGGTAAGTTTTGTAATCTGGAGGTGCTTTCATTCAAAATAATGTTAAGTTGGGAAGAGTGGGGTGATTGGGAGGGAGGTGACAGCGCCTTTCCTCGTCTGAAAAGGCTAGTTCTTAAGGACTGCCCCAAATTAATTGCGCTACCTCAGGGCCTCCAGTTCTGCAAGTCGTTGACAGAGCTATAGATAAAGCGAGCTATTAACCTGAAATGCATTGAAAGATTGCCTTCAGTTCATGATATGAAATTGGAAGGACTACTTGGATTGGTATGCATATCCAACCTTCCTGCTCTTGAGCTACAAAAAATATCCAAGTGTTCTATACCCAAGCAAGTGGTCAGCACGGTCAACCTAAGATACCTAGACCATGACCATGTCCAGACAGAGGAAAAACCAGCATGGTTAAGTAAAATGGAATCCACTCCAGGAATTCGTGTTGTTCTGAGAAAGACTGCAAATATTGATAGAGGTCGTGTCAAGGGAAGAGCTCGACACCACTCACGGGTTGTCTCAAGGGCAATCTCATTGGATTCTGACGATTTTGACATTGATGATTATGATTCCTCAATGATATGTTCTTAGTATCTTCTCATATAATACCTCTTACTGGAGTTACTCTGACAGAAATAAATCGTGCATGGTTCTGTTTCTTTTTTCTATTCTTTTTTATCATTTTCTTGTATCATCTTTTGAACATGATATTGAAACTAGATGTGCTGATGTGGGTTTTAAGGTCAATAAATTTTAAGGAAAGCTTAAATTTGTTACTGCCATAGTTGCTATCATCAAAAGTGGGCTAGTCTAATCTTTTGACATCATTATGCACATCAGAATAGACTTCACTTTCTTTCCATTATAATGTGCCATGAAATTTTTGTAATGTTGCCTTCCTTTGTGAGTAGCCACTTTCATTTTAATTTGAATGTTTTGAATTCTTTTCATGGAAAAATATTTAAGATTTGTTAAAGAAACAATAAGCTAACATAAGACTAACAAAACTATCCATATATGCATGACCAGGGGCATATCCAGGGGGAGGGGACTGACGGGACAAACAAACACGTTTTAGTATTAAGGAAAATTACTATTCGACCAGAGCATGCATACCAATACTAAAATTCAGATGATATAGATGCGTCTCATGCTGAAAGTGAGTTCCCTTTTATACAGACTCTCCTAGGAATACATTTGGGTAGGTAGATTATGATGGTATTAAAATCAGATGAGATGGACAAGTAAGAGAATGGGCGTTGCAAATGAGTCTAAAAAGATAATGTATTTCTGAAGGAAAAATCTATTGTCTAACCTTCTATTTAGATGCTCTAACGCCCTTTCTGTTCATTGCTTCCTCACCTACACGCTTGCAGACGCAGGCCACATGGATTTGTAACATGCAATGATTTCTTACTACCTGATCTTAGCAAAATATAAGAGGATCATCCGCATCACCAAGAGAAACTCCTAGCCTTCCCATTTCTCTGCTTCTCTCTCCGAAGTCTTTCCAATAGCGTACAATGCTCTTCACAGCGTCAGATCTTCTTGCCTCATTTTCTATGGACCAACCATCCGATTCTATGAAGAGAGCCCAAATGCAAGTGGGTGGTGATTGTGCAGAGAAGACGAGAAGAGAGCCATCAAGCGGAAAAGGGAAAGGGAAGAGGGAAATAATGGATTGGGAATGAAGAGAAAGGGGGAAGGCAGAGGAGTCAAGGGGAGAAGGGGGGGCGAACTGGAATAGGGAAAGCAGAAAAAAGAGGTTATCAGTTTCTAAAATAATGTGAACCCGCCAACCCATGCTTTGAGAAAAGAAAATGGGGGAAAAATCTGATGAGTCGTGTCCCTCAACCAACCACACCCCAAAAAAAGAATGACTTGGTTTCTCTCTCACCCTTTTTAAAGCGTGAAAATTAAAGTGTGTCTATTAACTACATTTTTTAGTAGTGAATACATCCTACAAATAACAAAATTATATACACATAAAATATAATATACCATTTTTATACAAAAAAAATAATGTCTACATACTCACCTCAATCTCTTCCCAAATAAGTCGGCGGAGACCTGAGGCGTGAGGCAGAAGAGGAATGAGGACGAGGAGACTGTGACAGAAGTCGGCGACGGAGGAAGGAGGATGAGGAGACTGCGATAGAAGTCGATCGGCGGCGGAGGAAGGAGGACGAGGAGACTGTGGAAGAAGTCGATCGACGACGGAAGGAGTAGGAGGCGGGGAGAGTTGGGGCATGCCGCATCACTCACACGATTGCGTTTTGGGGAGAATTGAAGGAATAGCGTGTAGAGGAGGAGAAAAAGCACACGTGGAGTTATTTTGTATGTATTTTAGTATATAAATATAACATGTTTATTTAGTATGATCCATGTAGGTTAATTAGTTACTCTGTGATAATATCACATAGGGTGTTAGATTATTTGTTTCGAGTCAGTCAGTTTCGGGTCCAAACATTACTTGGATTGAAAAAAATAAATTCTCGAAAGCAACCTGGACACAGATTTGACAATAGATTTATAAAAAGAATCTTTGATTAGATGCTCATTATTATATTGTGTTATATAATATTGGGATTTGGTCAGTTCTGGGTCAAAACATCTACCCAGAATGAAAAACTATCATTCTCATTACCACACGAAATTGGATTTTGTTCAACAGACCTCTCAAACCAAAACCCACCCATATTTCCAGGAAGGTAGTAGCTCGGATGGTTAAGAGCTCAACTCCCCAATGAAGGGACTCGGGTTCAAAACACATGTTGTGCTCCTCGGAAATGAATTTGTCCCATCGCGCAGGTCAGGCCACTGTGTGATTTAAATGTTCTCTCCGTTGTGCGGGTAGGTGAGGGGGGACTGGGGTTTACACCGCTATGGCGGGTCTCACTTAATCGCGGCCCATCCTCGGGGGTGGTTCCTACGTATCTAAAAAAACCATACTCAGAAAATTAAATCCCAAAAAGAACTTGGACCCATATTTGATAATAATTTTATATAAAAATTTAATTATCTGATTACATGTTCATGATTTTTTTTGAAAAGAAATTGGGTTCGTCTCGATCCCCGATATATAACAAGAAGTCAGAGTCTGTTGTATGATCTTGGCATACAATACTAGGTTATAGCATGTTGTGTGACTATGGTTTATTACAACATGTAGCTATTACAACAGGTGATCTCATGTTGTGTGATAATGGTATATTACAATGGGTTAGTTTACGTTGTGTAATGGTGGTCTATTACAATGATTTGTTATGTGTGGACATTACAACATGTCACAACATGTTGTGTAATTATAATATATAACAACAGGTTGGAGTCTGTTGTGTCATCTTGGTATATAACAACGAGTTTCAATATGTTGTATTATCGTGCTCTATCATAACATGTACCAAATACAACATGTGAAGGCATGTTGTGTAATTACTATATATTACAACGGGTCAGCCTGTGTTGTATAATGATGGTCTATTACAACATGTTATTATGTGTGACTATTACAATGGGTCACAATATGTTGTGTAATTAACGTCTTTTACAACAGCTTTATATATGTTGTGATACTACAACCTATTACAACACTTTAGAAATTGTTGTAGTATCCCCATATACTACAACGGATTTGGCATGTTGTAAATGACTTGTTTTGTATAAAATATACAATATACAACACGAAAATATGCTTGTTGTTATAAGTATGCTAACTACAACACAATCATCAGAACTGTTGTCTATCTCCCATTATAAAAAGCATTTTCTGTAGTAGTGCATTCACACATATTATAATTCAAAAACTTATTTAAAAAATATCATTCTTTAGTCATTATTCGCTATCAACATCCCAATTATATGTTAAAACCCCCACTACTTGTATGGTTGTTTCCCATTCTTCTCTTACATCATTTAACTCTTTCGTCATAGAGGGAGCATGTACATCTGGTAAGGCCTTTCCTGTAGTGTTGTCAGTTTTAAACACCTGCAAAGAGAATGATTTATATATAATAAATAATATATAAATAAGAGTGATATATTTCATATTATCTAATGAGACTATATATAATACCTCAGGAGTGGTATCGATGTCCACTGCGGCATATTTAATAATCATGTGCATAAATCACATCACATAGTATGCACATGCCCATCTGTTGTCTTGTGTAGCACACTATAAATTGATACAAAATATTCAAAAATACAACTAATTAAGCACTATTCACATAAATAATATATACATTGTAGTCGAGAACTTACTTCCACATTTTTCCAAATTATTTGCTGGTTCTTTTTCCTGGGGACCTTTCCTCCAGCCTTTTTGAACTCATCTAAACCCCTACATGTTAATGTAACACAATACATTGTATAATTAAATAGTAATGTAATAACATATGTTAACGGATATGAAAATGAAATATTTCTCACCGGAATAATGCCATTTTCATTTTGTGTCTATATTTTGAATTCAATTTAGTCCCCTTAGGATCTAGATAATAGACAGTGAACTCCCAATGCATTCCACTAAAGGTAAAAAGTTAAAAATTAATAACTCAAAATCCACAATAAAAATATAATTTTCTTAAGTACAAATTATAAGTAAAGTAAACTTACTCCACATTCAATGGAGCTATTATCAACGTCTTCTTATTTTGAGCAAAATTTGCAAAAGCATTACAGAAATATTGTTGAACTGACGGAGGGTCTTTAGCTACTAGAATAATCAAAGATAGAATCAAAAATCCTATATGTTCAAATGCAAAATCTGCACATATCTTGTCTAAGTAGCTGCAAAACATGTATTACGTATGCATTAATAAACAAGAAACCAGATCACCAGATCCTACACAAGGTATATGGATGTATAAAGAAGATATCACCTTATCCGTAGCTCTCACATATGTATTCAACCAATCATATCGAAACAACTCCAAAATATCTTGTATAAATAGGTTACTTTCGTATGATTGACCTGCAGCATCCACATCTACAGAAACAATTATTGGGCAATTTATATCATGTTCGCCTAACCATATTGCCATACCCCTACAATCAGGACCTAACGCGACAGGTAGGTCCTGTGGAACCTAACTTGGTAATGTAGGAGGTAGAAGTGGAGGCCTAGATGATGTGGGTGTCTTCTTTTTAACCTGTATATATATAATTTCAGATCAACTGACATTATATACACACACTAACAATTTAACGTAATGTAAATTTACGATACAATTTTAGTATAGAGGACATCCACTTTTGGTTACAATATCACTCTGCCTTCTACCTCACCAAGCGTTTCACAATCTGGGTGGGCATATGGCAATGGAAGATCCATCCACTTGGAGAATATATGTAGCGGGCTCACACGAACCCAACCAGCTGGTAATGGAGACCCGTGAAACATTTCCCCTGTTAGGGATGGATAAGCCGACACCTCTGCAATGACAAATTCTTTACTTTTTAGACGACATGGCTTCAACCCCTACAAATTTTTGTGTAAAGAATGTCATATACATATATACATATCATCTTGAAAATATATCATCTTGAAAACATATCATCTTGAAAAGACTAGTTATTATGTCATAAAAATACTTACAGTGGATGTGCTAGGTGGTGGGTCTATAGGATTACTCCCAACCTCTACAGTAGGAGTAGAACAAGATGCCATAGGTATTGTCTACTGAGTGGCAGTCTGAGATGCCTGCCACTTGCGCAGTGCTTCTTCGAGTTTCCTATCAACTAGCTTATCTACCTATACATGGATAAAAGAAACGTTAGCTTCTGATTATTGAATTCTCTTTTACAGTAACATTATAAAGAAAGAATAGGTTACCTCTTCTTGTGAAAGTCCCGCTTTTGGGACATGCTTGTGTTGGGATGGCCCAAAGAACACTTTAATGCCCACACCAGCACCTGCAACCCTAACACATCCAGGATGCTCTGGGTTACCCAGATCAACTGTCAATTCATCCCTTGTGCCCTCAGGGATGAACTTGCCTTGTTTCCTCAGCTCGTGCAGCTCCCTCTAATCGCCAAAACAAAAATTTGTAATTAAGTAAACACCACAAATAATCAATATTTGAACGACTGCTCTAAGAGTTGTATTTTACCATTTTTGCAGTCGCCTGAGCAGTTGCAGGCTTCCTTATTTCTACCTTCTTATTTTGCCTCCCAGCTATCCAGACGTCATGGCGAGGTAGAGGTGTGCTACCTATAGTAGAGTACTCCTGAGTAGCAGCAGACTGAGTAGTAGCCTCAGACTGTAGTCTTTGGCGAATGCCTGCATACCCCTTTGGACCCATTGTATGGTCATGCACATTCAGTGCACGCCTTGCTTTTTGCGCCTCACTGAGGGCCTAGTTAGTATGCACATTAATGATTTGGTTAGTAACACTAAATGTTAATCTTGAATTGGTGAATACAACATATATTAATTAAATTGGGAGTGACACCTAATACCGTGAATTCATCAGTTTGTCTTGAAGCAACAAACGAGTCCCATTCTTCTTGGTCCAGGAAGTTCCACTATTATGTGGATGTCTTCTTTCTCTTGTCACCTTCTTTTATGTATTCTCGGGCCAGATTTGTCCTATAGTTCCTTAGGACTCACCCACAGCATTGCATCACACATTTACGATGCAACTTTTCATCCAATTCAAATATACTCTGCAAAATAGAATTGCTGTTAACTAGTATCCAAAAAATTAGTAATCTAACAAATAGAATTGCAAATTAATAATAACTCACACATAAATCCTTCCATATTACATCTTTCTTCCCCATAGGAACTTTATGCCAAGAATCTATCTTACAACCGCAATGGCTACGAGTAACATACCCAAGATATGAAACAAACGAATTGCGATTCACTCCAATTGCATTTCCTGCATTATCAAAATCCACAACAAGTTTGGGTCCATTGCCCCTTTTTACTATTAACTTCTTCATGATGCCCCTTCTCTTATCAACTTTTTGGTGCTACTCATCAAGTTCCTCAAGTGCTTCAGAGGGTACATTTGCATCATCAACCTAAAATTTGACAAAATAAACACACTTACAAGATATAACTAGAAATGGACATATAGATATAAATATATGATATATATTTTTAAAACTTACATTGTGAGGTGACGCATTGATGTCCTCACCCTCACCGTAATCATCAACACGGTCATCGGGAGAATGCTCAGCCATCTGAAAGTTCACATTCACATTGTAAAGTTTACATTGTAAAGTAATTCATATTGTAAAGCTCACATTGTAAAGTTCACATTCACATTGTAAAGTAATTCACATTGTAAAGTTCACATTCACAATGTAAAGTAATTCACATTGTAAAGTAATTCACATTGTAAATCTCACATTGTAAAGTTCACATTCACATTGTAAAGTTCACATTCACATTGTAAAGTAATTCACACTGTAAAATTCACATTGTAAAGTTCACATTCACATTGTAAAGTAATTCACATTGTAAAGTTCACACTCAGAAAAATAAAACATATAAAAAAATATAAACATGCCTCTAATATTGCGATTTTTTATCAATTAACAATCCTTCATTGTGATCTCTACGCACATACAAGTCATCATTAGCTTCAATATTTGCTGGTGTTGGAAACCCAACTAAGAATGGACTGGAGTCATCATACTTATCATAGTACTCTTATTCATCTATAGGATCTTCAATGAACTGTCTTTTACCATGAAGAACAATCGACCATTTATCATTTGCAGGATCATCGATATAAAATACTTGTTTCTCCTGTGATGCCAATATGAATGGTTCAGCCTTCTCGCCAATCTTTTCAAAGATCACTAAAGTGAAACTCAATTCATCCACTATAACTCCTTTGGTGTTATCAACCCAATTACATTTGAAGAGCGAAATTATGAAATCTATGTAGTCAAACTCCCATATGTCTTCAATGATACCGTAATATGACATTTTAGCTTCATGTGGACTCTTATCCTTTACACTTGCAAAAAACATAGTCGACGCTTGAAGGGTGACCCCACTGTTTTGGACGACACTCCTATCATCTTGGCGCTTTGTGTAATATACGAATCCATTAATGTCATACCCTTCATAAGACATAACATTCAATTTTGGTTTAAAGGCGAGACATTTGATAGTTTCAATAATATCATCTGGTGTTTGAGATAGTTGATGTAAGACTTTATCTTCGAACCACTTAATAAATGTCTTGTTATGCTCTCTAGCAAGACACATTGTATTGGCTCGAGGATATTGTCTCTTGTTGAAATGTGTATGTTCCTCGATATAAACACTCACTTCGTCCATGTTGTATAAAATATAGAAGTGACCTTGTTCCAACTGCTCACGGCTGATTACTTTCACCCGTGATCCCAAAATTCCTTTGCCAAATTGCTCCTCAATATTCTTGTCATTACCAGGAGTGTCATTACCACTGAGAAATTCATTGCAAAAATCCATAACCTCTCTCGCCACATAACCCTCAATAATACTCCCTTCAGGCCGATAACGGTTTCGAACATCACTTTTAAAAATTCTCATGTATCGTTCAAAGGGATACATCCAATACAAGAAAACTGGTCCCAACATTTTCACTTCCCTAGTCAAGTGGACAACAAGATGTACCATGATATTAAAGAACAATGGAGGAAAATACATCTCAAGTTGACATAGGGTAACAACCACTTCTCTTTGCAAATCATCGAGAGTATCAGGGTCAATAAATTTACTGCACAGACTGTTGAAAAAGAAACAAAGTCTGGTGATTGCAAACCTTACATGCTTCGACAATATAGATCTAATTGCCACAGGCAATATTTGTTGCATTAGAGTGTGACAATCATGAGATTTAAGACCTATCAACTTCAAATCTTTCATTGATACCAATATACGGATGTTGGATGAGTAACCCTGTGGCACCTTAACATTTACCAAACATTCACAAAAGGCATTCTTCTCCTTTCTAGACAATGTGTAACAAGCGGGAGGTAAGTATGTTCTCTGATTTCCCATTTCACGAAATTCTGTTAATTCTGACCTTATTCCCATTTCATGTAGGTCCATTCTGGATTTTATCCCATCTTTAATCTTACCTGCTATATTCAACAAAGTACCAATGACACTATCACAGACATTTTTCTCAACGTGCATGACATCGATACAATGCCTGACTGTTAAAGAACTCCAATAAGGAAGATCCTAAAATATTGACTTCTTCTTTAATAAAAATTTGTCACTCCGTGTGGCCATAGTACAGTGTTATCTCTTACCAAATTCATTGACAAAGTCTTTTACTCTTTCATAAACAACCTCGCCTGGTATAGGTTTAGGTGCACATTATTCCTCATTCAATCCATTGAATGCTTTGCGCTTCCTACGATACGGATGGAATTTTGTAAGAAACCTTCGATGACCGAGATATACAGTCTTACCGCCATGTTTTAGTCTAGTTGAATCAGTGTTCTCTTCACATATAGGACACACTTTAACTCCTTTGACACTATATCCAGACAAATTCACATATGCTGGAAAGTCATTAATACTACAAAACAACATAGCATGCAAACGAAATGTCTCTCTTCATGAAGCATCATAGGTCATCACACCTTCACCTAGAGTTTCTTCAAGTCATCAATCAGAGGTTCAAGATAAACATCGATGTCATTTCCAGGTTGTTTACGGCCCGATATCAACAACGACAGAATTTCGTACTTATTTTTCATACACAGCTAGGGAGGAAGATTGTATATAACAAGCATGACAGGCCAAGTGTTATGTTGGCTGCTCAATGTCCCATACAGATTCATCCTATATGTACAAAGCCCAAGTCTTAGATTCCTGACTTCTTCACCAAATTCATGGTACAATAGATAAATCTTCTTCCAATGTCGGGAATCAGACGCATGCTGTAGGATCCCATCATTATTTTTCTTAACATCTACGTGCCACCTCAAATTCTTCGCATCTATCGGATTGGCAAACAAGCATTGAAATCGTGATATTATAGGTAGATACCACATCACCTTGGCAGGAGAACCAGTTTTGGACTCCCCCAAAGTCGTCAATTTATACCGTGACGCAACACATTTTGGACAATCTTTCAAATCCACATAGTCCTTTTAAAATAATACACAATCATTCGGGCATACGTGTATCTTCTTGGCATCCATTCCCATTGGGCACAACAATTTCTTTACCTGGTATGTTGAGATTGGCAACTCGTTTCCTTCAGGAAGCATTTCTTGTAACAAAGACAACAATGACGTGAAGCTTTTGTCGCTCCATCTATTGTTAGCTTTCAGCTTATACAATCTCAACACAACACTAAGCTTCGTAAACTTAGTACAACCTGTGTATAACGATATCTCAACATCATGCACAATGTTTCTAAAAATGGGAGGTGGATCGGTGTGCTCTACCCCACAACTATCCAGCACCGCATCAACGATGTCTACTCGAACTGGTTCATTCACATCTATGTCATCGGAGGCAATTTTTTATTCCACACAAGCACTGCTATCGACATCTACTGGTTTCAGGTTTGAAATCTCTCCATGCCAGTGTCATTTTGTATAGCCTTGTATAATCCTGTTGCACATGACATGACTTTTGATTTCGTCACCAGTGCTGACTTTCAAGTTGTTATCGCAATGCCTACATGGACAGTAGAACCTATCTCCAGGTTGTTTCCTATGTTCCTCGGAAAATCTAATAAACTGGTCAAGATCAAAAATAAACTGTAACATACTGAATCTCAGGGTCTTCCCTACAATTTACCCATATTCTATCTTTTCATTTCTTTCAAGTCCTTTTGGACTAATTTCATAAATTTCCCTTCTTTTATATTCTTTTTGGACTCCTTGTGCAATTTGAGCACAATTCAAGGTTGCAATTACCTTTTTCCCTCATTTATATAAATGGAGGAGTGTTTGCACAAATAACCCACTTAAGGTAATAATTAAGGGCTAATAATGCAAAATGAAGTTTTATGTGAGAATATAAGTAGATAATATTAATTTGGAGCTTTTTGGATAAATATATTAGTAATAATGTGTATTTGAGTTAATGTATGAGAACATTAACCTTAATTGTTTCTCTCTCCTCAAAATGTGATTTTAATTCATGAAAATATGTTATTTAATTGAGAAATGACTATTGAAATCTTAATGTGTTTAATATCTCGAAATTCACTCATGTAATCCATTAAAAGAAGACTTTTCATATAACTCATTCATTTTAATATATTAATATACAATTTAATGAGCAATATATTTAATTATGGCCAAATAATGAGTAAAATGAGAATGTAATTGCATAGCATTGTTTTAGACTTTAATATGAGCATGTGGTTAAAATTTGGTGGCTTTTGGAGTTTATTTGACCCCTCAAAACTATTTTATACGCTTTTAATATAGTGTAAATTAAAATAGTGAATAATAACCCACCTTCATACCTCACTCATATTATGGACTAATTAAGCTTGAAAATACATGTAATAAGTGAATGGAGGACTCTTGGACTCCATATCTCAGATTTGGGAACCAAGCGTTGCTTATAAAAGCAACACATAATTATTTGCTCAAGCATTATATTAATATATGCTTTAATAATCAAAATTATTATTGGAGGCCAAAGGTTGGGTGAAACGAAAATCTAATTATATAGCATGAATCTAGACGTCATTAGCAACCTGGGGTTAAAATTTGAGTTTAATTGGAGCTCGTTTGACCTTCCAAATGCATTAAACAAGTTTTTAATATAGTGTGACTTAATAGCAATCGATATATCATTCATTTGCATCATTTAAGCCTAAGTCAAGCCTTGAAAAGGTGTCACGCGCGCTGGACCATGATGGTCTGAGATCGGATGGCTCAACTTTGACCCGAACCACATCCAACGGTCGAAGGATCATCTTCCACCTCCAGTTAACTGAAGCGGAACCAAGCAGCAACCGAGCAGTCGTGGTTCGCTTCCCCTCCTTCTTTCTCCCCCGTTTCTCTACCAAATCGAGTGATTTCTTCGGCTTTGAATTCATAGTGACCTGACCTTTCATTTGATCCCTTGTTTACCCATTGTGGTGGCCTAGAAATCAAATGCCTAAACCGACGGCCAAAGCTCTCTCACGGCCACCTCGGCTAGGCCAAAGGACACCTCCACACCTATAAATAACTCCCCACACAGTTGCGTCAGCCACCTAGCAACCTACCAATCCCCTCAATTTTGTCCGAGAACGTGTGTGTAGCAGGTGACGTGGAGTTTTTCCAGCTGTGCTTGCGACACCTCTCCCCAGAGCTAGAGTTCTCTTGCGTCGAAATTTATTGGCTAGGTGAGTTCGTCGTTCGATTCTCTTCGTTTCGAGTACCTGCACGACGATTTTGGTCAAGAAACGTGGAAACGCCCAAATGGGCAAGTTGCTCTCTCACGGCCATGGCTGGCTCGTGAGGAAGAAGAAGACCCTCAGTATTTTTACGGTTTTACCCTCGCGCGCCCCCTCTTTTCTGCTTTGACTCTAAGGGCATATCGGTCATCTATTTCCCAGTGGTATTTTGATTTTTCTGATTGGTCACTTTTGTTTCATTCATAGAAAATTCATCCTTTGCCAGAAAAATATAAATAAATAGTCGTTGTGAAGGATTTTTCGAGTAGAATCCAATTTTATAGTTTTTGAAGCCTGATTCTAAATTATTTTTTGAAGTTTCCCTAAGATACTCTTTTGATGATTTAAATGTTCTAAAATGCATAAGTAATTCATTTTAAGTTCAAATTGTAAAATAAAATATGTTTTCCTAATCACTAAAGTCTAAGTAATGTCTTGGTCTAAGTTTTGGGTATCAAATCTAAGGTTTTCCTAAAAAGTTTTAAAATGGGTTTTTCTTTATATCTTTATGCTTAACACAGCCTAATACATGATAATGTTTGCAACTAGGGGAAAATGGAATTGGATATAATCAGATTGGTGAATGTGATGGTAATTAATTAAAACAGGTATGTGAATCATATTTATGTATGTGGCTCCTATGTATGTGACACCTATTAATGTATGTGACATCTATGATGAATGTGAAATCTATGTGGAATGTATATGTGCAAATCACACCTATCCTTATGTTGGGCTCTTATCCATCCCTACCTTCATTATGTGCTAGCCTTGTTATCCTTCTACATGAATTTATTTGGCCCTTTCCTTATTTTATGCTTCTAATGTCATTGTGGCTCATTCATTTGAATCATGTGAATCTTGCTACTACATATGTTATCTCATTTACTTATAAATGCTTAAATCTTGCTATAGCCTATGTTGGCTCCTTCATGTGGTTTATTCGTCGGTTTTATTCCCAAAATGCTATGATGTGAATGTTACTTTTATATTTTCACTACTGCCAAGTGAACTATTAAGCATGATGTATTTTAGGCCAAATGACAATGTAGTGTACATGAGTACAAAGCACCCATAGGGCACTGAGGTTTTAGTCCTCCTGCCGGGAATTGGGGTTTTAGTCCCCCTACCATTTTATATTAGGCACTGGGGTTTTAGTTCCCCTGCCATTTTTTAGGCACTGGGGTTTTTGTCCCCCTGCCACTGGTGAGGTCCGGTAGGTGCCTCACCCTACATTGAGATGACTTTGTGTCTTAATATATTCATGCTATGTGATTATTATTGTGGTGATTGTTTGTGCCAGTCTTCTCTCTCTTATTCATATACTTGCCTCATTTC
Source organism: Alisma plantago-aquatica (assembly GCA_963693085.1). Taxonomy (NCBI): domain Eukaryota; kingdom Viridiplantae; phylum Streptophyta; class Magnoliopsida; order Alismatales; family Alismataceae; genus Alisma; species Alisma plantago-aquatica. The sequence continues at coordinate 1,900,610,235 of OY856409.1, read as the reverse complement.
TTTTGAAATATCTTATTGTAGAGAATCTTTTATATTGCAATGCTTTAGATTATTTAATTGTCCTATTTCTCTTGAATAACACATACTTTTATCTTTCTCTTGTTGGATGACCCCAACCATCCAGGCTAGGATCAGAGTGCGCATGGAAGCTTGGTGAACCTAAGGCTAAGGATAGGATAAGAAGAAAAGGAACATATAGCTTGCATGATCATCGTTGCCTTTATACATTAAGTTGTTTTGGTTGGAGACAATATTGGCTTAGTCTAAGTCTTTCGCTACCTAGATCCTATGCTTGTATAAAGTTGTACTCCCATTTGGGAAATTTTTATATTGTACTCTTTATACATTTTGAATAAAGTCAAGTTCTATTTCTTCCACTGCCACACATTTGGTGTATTTGTTTATCATGTTTTATAGTAGAGACTTGGTCTTTACATAAACTCTGGGGTGCAGCGATTGCGAATGGACATCCATTATCTATCCATTCTATGATCAAAGAGAAAACAAGTATATATTACAACAATATTAGGGTCTAGTATTAGAGTTTTTACATGGTTAAAACTTTAGGCCAACAAATACATGTGTTGTCATTCTTATATATGATAAATGTGTACAACCTATCCCACTCTTGAACACCTAATCTCAATAGTAAGTGTATAATGTGTATTGGGTTTTCAAGAAAATTTCGGCAGCATTTCCCCGATGTTCTTTAAGTACATATGTACTTAGAGAACAAATGAGGAAATGTTGCCGAAATTTTCTTGAAAACCAAATACACATTATACACTTACATCCTAAGTGAGATTAGGTGTTCAAGAATAGTCCCAAACCGGGGACTATTCAAGATTTACTCCTAATGAGTAAATCTTGGATGGGTTTCTAGGCCAACAAATACTTGTGTTGTCATTCTTATATATAATAAATGTGTACCACCTATCCCATTCTTGAACACCTAATCTCACTAGTAAGTGTATAATGTGTATTGGGTTTTCAAGAAAATTTCGGCAGCATTTCCCCATTGTTCTCCAAGTACACACTACTACAGAACATGTCTTTGGCGTCGGTTGTTTAACCCCTTTTTGCGACGGTTCTCAAGCGACGCCTATGTGGGCGCCGCTAAAGGTCGAACTCTTCGGTGTCGGTTTTATAACCGACACCAAAAGGGTTCGCGCAACAAAAAGGGCGCCATCTAAGATACTTTCTGCATCGGTTTGCAACTAAAACACCGACGCCATATTCCCTGATGCCACGGATGTGCTTCCCTGCACGGTCGTGTTTAGTACTATAGTCGTCGGTTTTGTACTAATAACCGACGCTTGTCCGCCACGGCCGTGCTTTCCTGCACGGTCGGGTTATTTGTCAATTTAGACGGCAGTTTTTATCCAATAACCAACGTTGTAAGCCTTTGATGACGATGTTCTATAAATAACCGACGCCTATGTTTTATTTTTATTTTTCTTATCAGTTTGCAGGCCTGCTGTGGCTGGTCAGTAGGATGAGAACCTACAGTTCAGTTTTCTGAACTGTAGGTTTACGACATCCATTGATATCAGCCTACAAACAGGCCACAAACCTGCAAAATCAACAAATATACATTTCACACAAGTAGATACATTCAGACATCAATTCAATTCTCACATTCACACACTTAGAAATATTCAAATACATGTAGAAATATTCAGACATGTATAAACATTCAGAAATATTTATTTACAAAATATCATTCAACATCGCTATCAGCGTCCCAATTATATTTTACAATCGCCACTGCTTGTATGGCTCTTGCCCATTCTTATCTTACTTCATTTAATACTTCCATCGTATATGGAGCGTGTGCATCTTTTAAGCGTTTACCTATAGTGTGTTCAGTTTTAAACACCTGCAAAGAGAATGATGTATATATATAAGTAATAATATAAAAATAAGATTGATATATTTCATACTAACTAATGATACTATATATAATACCTCATGTATGGTATTGATGTCCAATACGGTATATTAGATAATCATCTGCATAAATCACATCACATAGTATGTGCATGCCCAGTCGTTGTCTTGTGTAGCGCACTATAAATTGAAACATACAAAATATTAAAAAAATACAACTAAGCACAGTTCACATAAATAATATATACATTTGGGTCGGGAAATTACTTTTATGTTCTCCCAAATTATTGGCTGGTTCTTTTTCCTTGGGACCTTTCCTCCAGTACTGTTGAATGCATCTAAACCCCTACATGTTAATGTAACGCAGTAAATTGCATAATTAAATAGTAATGTAATAACATATGTTAACGGATATAAAAATGAAATATTTCTCACCAGAATAATGACATTCTCATTACGTGTCCAATTTTAGTATTCAATGTACTCCCCGCAGGATCTAGATAACAAACAGTGAACGTGCTGGGGAGAATAACTAGTAACTCCCAATGCCTTAATAACTCAAAATCCATAATAAAAATGTAATTTTCTTAAGTCCAAATTATAAGTAAATTAAACTTACTAGACATTGAATGGAGCTATTATTATCATCTTCTTTTGCTGACCGAAAATTGTAAAAGCATCTATACAATATTGTTGAACACTATCAGGGTCTTTAGTTACCATACTAATCAATGATGGAATCAAAAATCCCACATGATCAAATGCAAATTGTTTGCATTGATTTTCGACTAAGTAGTTGCAAAATATGTATTACGTATGCATTAATATATAAGAAACCAGATCACCGGATCTTACACAAGGTATATGGATGTATAAACAAGATCTCACCTTATGGATGTATCTATCATTGATGTATTCATCCAATCATATATAAACAGCTCAATAATATCTTGTATAAATAAAGAGCTTTCATATGATTGACCTGCATAATTCTCTTCTAAAGAAACAATTATAGGGAAATGTATATTATGTGCCCATAGCCAACATGCCATTCCCCTACAAGCAGGACCTAACGGGTATTTTAGGTCAGTTGGAACCCAACTTGGTATTGCAGGAAGTGGACGTGGAGGCCTAGGTGCTCCGGGTGTCTTATTTTTAACCTGTATATATAATTTCAGATCAATTGACCTCATATATACACATTAACAATCTAAAGTAATGTAAATTTATCTTACAATTTCAGTAGTGTAGACGACATCTGCTTTGGGCCACAATATCACCCCGCCTTCTACCTCAGCAAGTGTATCAATATCCGGGTGGGCATATGGCAATGTAGCTTCCCTCCAATCGGGTAATACATGTATCAGGCTCACACGAACGTAGCCCTGTAGCATTGGAGTCCCGTGAAATGATGCCCCAGGAAGGGATGGGTAAGCCTGCGCCGCTGCAACAACATAGTCTTGTATTCTTATGTGGCATGGCTTTAATGCCTACAAATTTACATAAAGAATATTATACATATATACATGGATAAAAGAAACATTATCTTCTTATTTTCATCTTGAAAACATATCATCTTGAAAAGACTAGCTACAATTTCATAAACAATACTTACAGCAGACGTGTTAGGCGGTGGGTCTATAGGATTACTCTTAGTCTGTGCATCAGGAGAAGAGTGGGTCACCATAGGCTGATTGGAAGCCTGAGATGCCTACCAGCGCACTATTTCTTCCTTGACGTTCTCAACAACTATATCATTGACCTTCTTAGCAACTATATCCTTGACTCTCTTATTCTCCTATACATGGATAAAAGAAACATTAGCTTCTTATTATTGAATTTTCTTTTACAGTAACATTCTACAAAAAGAATAGGTTACCTCTTCTTGTGAAAGTCCTGCTCTGGGTTTGCGCTGGGATGGCCCAAAGAATGCTTTGATGCCCACACCAGCGCTTGCACCCCTAACACGTCCAAGATGCTCTGGGTTACCCAGAGCAACTATCAATTCATCACGTCTACCCTGAGGGATGAACGTGCCTTGTTTCCTCTGCTCGTGCAGCTCCTGCTAATCACCATCAACAGAAATTGGTAAGTTAACACCACAAATAATAAATATTCAAACGATTTCTCGAAGAGTTGTATTTTACCATTTTCACAGCTGCCTCAGTAGTTACAGGCTTCTTTATTTCACCCTTCTTGTTTTGCCTCCCAGCTATCCAGACATCATGGCGAGGCATGGGTGTGGCACATGTAGTAGAGGACTTCTGAGTAGCAGTAGACTCCGCCTGTAGTCTTTGGCGAACGCTTGCATAGCCCTTTGGACCCATAGTGTGGTCATGCACATTCAGTGCACACCTTGCTTTTTGCGCCTCACTGAGGGCCTAGTTAGTATGCACATTAATGATTTGGTTAGTAGCACTAAATGTTAATCTTGAATATGTGAATACAACATATATTAATTAAATTGGGAGTGATGCCTAATACCTTGAATTCTTCATATTTTCTTGAAGAAACAAACGTGTCCTAATCTTCTTTGTCCAAGAAGTTCCACTGTTCAAGGGCTGACTTCTTCTTCTTATCACCATCTTTTATGTATTCTCTATTGAGATTTGTCCTATAGTTCCTTAGCATCTTTCCAACATGTTGCATCTCGCTTTTACAATGTAGCTTCTCATCCAATGCAAACAGATTCTATAAAATAGAATTGTTATTAACTAGTATCCAAAAATAGAATTGCAAATAATAGAATTTGTAATCTACAAAATAGAATTGCAAATAATAATAACTCACGCATAGATCCTTACATATCAAGTCTTTCTTTGCCTGAGGAACTTTATGCCAATTATCATACTTAATACCGCAATGGCTTCGAGTGACAACCCCAAGATAGTTTACAAAATTATTGCGGTTCACTCCAATTGCATTTCCTCCATTATCAAACTCCACAACCAATCTGGATCCACTGCCACTTAGCGTTATTAACTTCTTCAACAGAGTGATGCCCCTTTTCTTGTTAAGTGTTTGGTGATGCGCATCAAGTTCCTCCAATGCTTCAGTGGGTACATGTGCATCATCAACCTAAAATTTGACATAAATAAACACACCGAATTAGCCCAATATAGAAATATGGGATATATGACATAACTAGAAGATAATGAATTTTATAGAAATACATGATATGTTTTTAGAACTTACATTGGTATCCTCTCCATGCTCATCATGGACAGCATGCTCATCATGGACTTCATGCTCATCATGGACATCATGCTCATCATGGTCATCCATCTGAAAATGTCATTAAAAAGGCAAACATTTAGCATTTGTATTAACTAGAAGATAATGAAACATCAAATATGAAAATGATATTGATATTAAAAAAACAAACATTTAGCTTCAATAAAAAAATATAAACATGCATGCCTCTAAAATTGTGATCTTTTATCAATTAACAATCCTTCATTGTGATCTCCGCACACATATAAGTCATCATTAGCTTCAATATTTTGTGGAGTTGGCAACAACAAAAGGGCATAAACAACCGACGCCAAAAACATGTTCTGTAGTAGTGAAATTCAGGGCATAAACACATGTGATGTCATTCTGATATATAATAAATGTGTACCACCTATCCCATCCTTGAACACCTAATCTCACTAGTAAGTGTATAATGTGTATTGGGTTTTCAAGAAAATTTCGACAGCATTTCCCCGCTGTTCTCTAAGTACATATGTACTTAGAGAACTAATGGGGAAATGCTACCGAAATTTTCTCGAAAACCCAATACACATTATACACTTACATCCTAAGTGAGATTAGGTGTTCAAGAACAGTCCCAAACCGGGGACTATCCAAGATTTACTCCTAATGAGTAAATCTTGGATGGGTTTCTACGCCAACAAACACAATCATAGATAGGTACATGTTAGGGTTTCATCACAATTAATGTTAGGGTTTCATCACAATTAATATTAGGATTTCATCAATGTTAGGGTTTAATGAAATCAAATTAGGATGCTAGAAAGGACAAGTTTAAATATTATTTCAACATGCATCAAAATTTACTGAATTAGGTCAAACATTAGGATTAGAAACACAAATATATGCAAGCAAAACATTTGTTCGTATCCAAGGATTTACATAAAGCATTACATAAAGATTTGTTCATATCCTTACCAACAGCAAGCACGGTCGTGGCTGTGTTGGCCTGCCATGGCCGTGCTGGAGAAGGAAAGCTACGGAGAAGGAAGCAAAGAGGCTAGGGCTCCCTGGAGCTAGCGTGGAGAAGAGCGGCGGCAGTAGTGGCGGAGAGCAGGCAAAGACCAGAGCGGCGAGAAGCAGTGGCACCAGGAGAAGAGCAAAGCAGACCGGCGAGCAGCAGCGGCGGCAGCAGGAGAAAGAGGACGCGACGGCGGCGGTGAGTAGAGCAGCACCAGTAGCAGCGGCGGTGAGCAGCAGTGGGGGTCGTCGGGCAATTTTAGGCGAGCGGCGATCACAGCAAACTATCGTGATGAAACAGGAAGGAAGGGGAAGAGTCAGGTGATACAGGTCGATTAAGTTTGTCAATAGCATCAGTTATCTGTAAAACCAACGTCGTTCACCTTTAAACATCGATTGATATTAAAAAACCGACGTTCAATTGGACAATCTTTGCCCTAAATTATTTGGCGGGAACCATTATTAGTGTCGGTTTGTAAAGGATAACCGAAGCCTAAATTGGAACTTTTCGCACAAATTTCCATATTATATCGACGTCGATTAGTAGTTAACAAACCGACTCTATATGTGATACTTTGGGGCAAAAAAAAATTTCGCTCGAAATTTGGATTTCGCGGGCGATTTTAGGTGTCGATTTGTTTTACCCAGCCGACGCTGAATACAAAGTTGTACCCGTGTCTGGATGGTCTTCGAATATAGATGTCGGGGTTCCTAAATATCCGATGTTGAATATTATAGGCATCGGTTTTGGTAAATAACCGATGCCCAGAAAAACGACCCTGAATGTTGTTTCTGTAGTAGTGACAGATGTACTCAGAGAACAAATGGGGAAATGCTGCCGGAATTTTCTTGAAAACCAAATACACATTATACACTTACATCCTAAGTGAGATTAGGTGTTCAAGAACAGTCCCAAACCGAGGACTATCTAAGATTTACTCCTAATGAGTAAATCTTGGACGGGTTTCTAGGCCAACAAATACATGTGTTGTCATTCTATAACATTGATTTCAACATTTCGAGTGTCCATGCATGTTCATCATCAAGATAAAGATTACACATAAATTAGTATGACCTAGGGATGGAGAGATTCATAATTGATTTCAAAATTTCAAACTATCTCATGCATTATCCTCAATCTACATCATACAATAGGGATTCATGTATATGTTAGGGTGACACATCACTACAAAATCAGAGATTTAACATTAGAGTTTTAATATCTTACATAGATTGATCACAAGATTTCAGAAAAATAGTTAATTCAAGATTATGGTGAAATGTGTATTAGGGTTTTAATATCTTAATTCAAAATGCATCAAAATATACAGAATTAGGTCAAGAATTAGTATTCAATTGCAAATGTATCTTCTTCTTCCTACTCCCTTCTTACCAAATGGATAAAAGTAAGGCCACGACCGTGTGGGCTGGCCACGACCATGGCTGTGTTGGCCTACCACAGTCGTGCTGGCCAGTACAGCTGTGGTCGGCCAACACAGCCACGACTGTGGCCATCCCACACAGTCGTGGCCTTACTTTAATCCATTTGGTAAGGAGACGGATTAGGAGGAAGAAGAAGAGGGACCTGAAGGGAGAAGGAAGAAAAGAGGGCCATGAATGAAGAAGAAGAATAGGGCTACCTAGCAGCGTGGAGAAGAGCTGCGGTGGCGGTGTGAGATCAAAAGTGGGGAGCAGAGAAGGAGGTAGCGAGCAGAGCTGTAGGCGGCGGCGGTGGAGGTCTACGAGCAGAGAAGCACTAGCAGCAGGAGAAGGAGGATGCGGCGGCGGCGAGCAGTTACGCACCAACAGTAGCGGCGGCGAGCAGCAGGTTGTCATCGTGCGATTTTAGGCGAGCAGCAGAAGAGGAGCGATGAAACAGAAGAAAGGGGTAAACTCAGATGATCGCGGGTCAATTAAGTTTGTAAAAGGCGTCGGTTATCTACAAAATCGACACCTAACATCTTATGTGTCGGTTGATAGTAACAAACCGATGTCCAATTGGACCTTCCTTTACCCTACTTTTTTTGGCGGGGACGGCGCGCGCACCCTTATCACGTCAGTTATGCTTAAGACAACCGACGCCCATATTGGAACTTTTGGCACAAATTTTATTTTCATTCAGTGTTGGTTATTTGGTAAAACACCGACGTTGTATCTGAAACCTTGGCGCAAATTTTTTTGCTCGAAAAAATTGGATTTCGTGGGCTATTTTAGGCGTCGGTTTCTTTTCTTCAACCGACACTGAATGAAAACTGATACCCATGTCTGGCTGGTCTTCAAATATAGACGTTGGATGTCCTTATTAACCGACGTTTAATGTTAACATCGTCAGTTTTACTAAAAAACCGAGGCCTATAAAAGTGACGTTGAACGCTGTTTCTGTAGTAGTGAAACTACTTTTCTCACATGTACTTGTTGTACTACATTGGGTTTAACCCATGCTAAATAAATGGTTGCTACAATAGACATATATCTAATAATCCCCCACAAAGTCCATTGTGTAGTGTGCTCTACCATTCAGTCCTCCATATTATGCTTTCAGCAGATACCTTTCGGTTTGAATATACCTGAGTTATCCAACTCTGACCCCCATAGGAACTAGGTGAACAAAAGTCTTGAACCTAAACCTTGGGTACAAGAGTATAAGTTGGTAACAACATAATAAAGACATGGTAGTAAAGAAAACAATGCATTAAGGCCATGCATACAAAATTTTATATCATGATTGATAAAAGAGAACATCCCAATTCTCCTATTGTGGCCTACACAACATCAATCACTTAGTTGGAGTCTCCAAGGATATACTGATAACATCCTATACTAAGACTTGACACCATTCATAGACTACTCTCTTACTAACTTGCAGTCATGACACTAACATGTTTCCCAGGGAATAGATACATAGATGCAAGAAGCATCAAACAAGAATACATAGTATCATCCAATTTACCCGACAACTTGTTATTACCACATTGAATCCAATTTGTGGGATCTCCACTCTTTTGGGTTGGGTTTCTACTGCCTGCAAATCTATAGGGGTTTTAGTCCCATCCCCAACCTAGATTTTTCCACTAAAGCCAAGGTAAGACCTTTAGTGAAAGGATCAGCTGTATTATCTTTGGTACCAACGTAGTCCACAGCCATGACCCCATTAGACACTAACTCCCTTACAGACTTGAGTCTGACTTGGATGTGTCTATGCTATTTTTTATTGTACTTGGAACTCTTTATCTTAGCAATAGTTGTAGTGTTGTCACAGTGAACTGAAATTGCAAGAAGCGGCTTCATTACCATAGGTAAATTGGACATAAGTCCATGTAGCCATTCATCTTCCAATCCAGTTTCATCTAAAGCACACAACTCTGCTTCAAAAGTAGACCGAGACAATATCGTATGTTTCTTAGACCTCCAGGAAACAACTCCTCCTCCCAACTGGAATACATATCCTGAGACACCATTACTCCCAGAATTCACTGCAATCCAGCTTGCATCACTATATCCTTCGACTACAGAAGGATGTTTACCATAATGCATCCCAAGGGAACAAGTTCCCTTGATATACCTCATAACTCTATCAAGAGCTTCCTAATGGGTCTTGTCGGGACAACTAGTATATCTACCTAGCTTGTTCACGACAAACACAATGTCTGGATTTGTATAGTTCATAAGATACATCAAACTTCTGATAATCTGAGAGTATCATAATAGAGACACTGGAACCCCAGTCTCATTCTTGAACAAGGGCTTGGATGAATCATATGGAGTCTTAACAGGTTTGTGTGATGTGTACTCAAACCTCTCCAGTATCTTCTCAACATAGTGAGACTGAGAGAGAGTTATACCATCAGTATACCTTATGATTTTAAGCCCTAAAATCACATCAGCGGCACCCATATCCTTCATCTCAAACTTGATACACAAGAATGACTTTCTCTCATTTACTACTTTCATATTAGAACCAAAAAGTAGGATATCATCGACATATAAGCATAACAAAATGAATCCATTATTGACAATCTTGTAGTAGAGACACTTATCAAATTCATTAGAAACAAAGCCAAACGATGATATCACAAAATAAAACTTCTCATGTAATTGCTTAGGAGCTTGTTTAAAGCCATATAATGACTTAACAAGTTTACACACTTTGGACTCATTCCCACGACCCACAAATCCCTAAGGTTGTTCCATATATATATATATATATATATATATATATATATATATATATATATATATATATATATATATATATATATATATATATATATATATATCTCTTCCTAAAGATCACTGTGTAAGAACGCGGTCTTTACATCCATCTGATGGATATAGAGATTATAAATGGAAGCCAATGCTATACGCACTTGGATTGTGGTCATACAGGAAATAGGTGAATAGGTATCAAAATAATATATTCCTTCCCTTTGTGTGTAACCCTTAGAAACTAACCTAGCCTTATACTTATTGATTGTCCCGTATGCATTAAGTTTCTTCATAAAAATCCATTTGCAACCAACTATAGAACAACCAGGATGCAAATCCACCAATTCCCAAGTTCCATTCGAGAGAATTGATTGGATTTCATCATTAATGGCTTCTTTCTAAAACTTAGCTTCTGGAGATTCCATAGCTTGTTTGAAAGTAACATGATCATCCTCAACATTGTAAGTGAGAAACTCACTTCCAAAGTCCTTTGATGTCCTAGGTCATTTACTTCTCCTTGGTTCAACTATTTCTTCATAATCGTCAGATTTAGAAATAGCTTGTTCTGAGTCACCCCCCACATTTGTCATCCTTTCCACATGCTCAGGAATGGAACATGTGGTAAATGAATCTTCTTGAGATACTTCATTGGGCACATCAGTTTTCATAGGAAATACATCCTCAAAGAATGTTTCATCACGTAATTCCACAATTGTATTGACCTCAATGCTAGAGATATCTGATTTTACAATCAGGAATCTATAAGCATAGCTTGTCTCTACATAACCCAAGAATATGGCATCAACCATTTTCGGTCCCAATGTTTCCTTTTGTGTTCAGGGACAAATACCTTAGCAAGGAACCCCCACACTCGAAGATATTTAAGACTCAGTTTCCTTCCTCTCCACAACTCAAACGGACTATTATCTGAATGTTTAAGGGGAACTCTATTCAGAATATGGCAAGTCGTATTCAAAGCCTCCCCCCACATAAAGTTGGGTAATCCAGATGTTTGGAGTAAGGTATTTACCATATCGATTAAGGTTTGATTTTTACATTCAGCTATCCCATTTGATTGTAGTGAATAAGGAGCAGTTACCTCATGAAGTATACCATGTAATTAGCAAAATTCCAAAAACAAGTTCAAAGTATACTCTCCTCCCTTATCAGACCTTAATCGCTTAAGTACTTTACTGGTTTGAGTTTCAGCTTCTTTCTTATAAATTTTAAATTTATCCAATGCCTCATCTTTACTTCTAAGTAAAAAGACATAACAGTATCTACTGACATCATCAATAAAAGTTATAAAATAATGCTTTTGATCCCTCGTAGAAACACCATTAAATTCACAGATATCTATATGCACTAAATCCAAAATTTCCAAATTCCTATTCAAAGAATGAAAGGGCTTCCTAGGCAATTTAGCTTCTACACAGATTTCACATTTATTGTTGCTAATTTTAGATTTAGGGATCAAATTTAGATTCATCATACGCTTCATTGAGGCAACATTAACATGTCCCAAACGTGAATGACATACATCAGATGAAACAAGATTCATGCAAACAGAACTATAATCATTCAAATTTAAAATGGAATTTGAAACAGGTTCAACATAAATCTTAAATAAGTTCTCCACATCACATAAGTACCCCTTACCAAAAAATAAAGAATCATGAAGGCGTGTAATAATAGCCTTATTACATTTACAGTCTACTATATAACCTTCCCTAACTAAAATGACGCCACTAAGGATATTGCGTCGAATGGTTGGAACATGTCTGGCCCTATTAAGAGTCAAAACCTTCCCCGAAGGAAACTTCAAGTCCACCCGTCCTTCGCCTTTGACTTTTATAGAGCTGGAATCACCCAAAGTCACGGACCGACATCGAGAGGCATGATAAGACACAAACACGGATTTATCAGCACACACGTGTACATTAGCCCCAGTGTCAATTATCCAATAAAGTGGTTCAAAAATCGAAAGGATTTCAGGTTTAATAGACATGTACTGATCATTCAGGTTCAAGGATGTAGTCATCATGTTGACCACAACCTCCTCAGTTGCAGATGCGGCAGCTTTCTTTACCTTCTTAGAAGGACAATCCTTGTTCCAGTGGCCAACCTATCCACAAGTCCAACAAGGTTTGTTCTTCGATTTCTTTTGAATCTTTACCTTAGGTTTATGTGCATTCTTAGATTTCTTATCTTTGGTGTTTTTCGCATAAGTAAAATTAATATTTGGATTTGTATCAGTAGGCACCTTGACCGTTTTCTCCTTTAACTGTTCTTCTTGTATATTAATATCCATCACTAGTTCTTCTATTGTGTGTGTCCCTTTACGATGCTTCAGAGACATACCAAACGATTCCCATGACTTAGGGAATTTTTCTATGACAGACATAACAACAAACTTCTCAGGTAATACCATCTTAGCATCCGAGAGTTCATGAACTAGGAGTTGTAGATCATGAGTTTGATCAGAATATGACTTACCCTCAACCATCTGAAACTTAAGAAATTTAGACACACAGTATTTTTCAGCACCTTGATTTTTAGTACTAAAATTCTTAATCGACAATTCCCACATAACCTTAGATGTAGTGACTGGCGGCTTTGAGTAAGAATCATGCAGTTTGTTATTTAAATCAAACAGAATCAAACTGCGACACGTTTTTTCACCCTTTTCCAATTAGCAATTATATTTGCATTATCAGGAATCATTTCATCATATTAGATTCAGTCTCTACTAAGTAATGATCAAAACTCGTAATATTCAGCCAAATTTCCATTCGACTCTGCCAACGGGCAGAGTTGGTACCATTAAATTTTTCAGGCATATTGTTGGTATCAATTTTATTTCCCGAACCGCCCTGACCGGTCATTGTTAATTAATGATAGAAAGATGATTTTTTTAAGACTGTTGATAATATTTATTATGTCATTACATGCAACAGCAGTAGGTGCAAATTAATTAACAAGTCAGGCAGATCCAATAAGAAAATGAAGATCAAACAAAGCAGAAGAACAGAAATAAATGAGTTAGATTTGCAAACCAGATCCTTCGTTCGTTGAGAAACGAATGTGATACTTATAGAAATCAGTGCCCAGAAATCCTCGCGGATAGGTATCGTTCTCCCAGTATCGATCTGGTACGAACCTGGAACAGACACGTCTCACTCACGCTTGATGTCATCTCGTTGCACTACCACCAATGCAGCACAACGTCCGTAGGAACCTCCGCCTGACAGTCGCGTCTAGGTGACGGGAAGGAGAAAGAAGCCTCACTTCACACAGGAGAAGAACTCCACGAAACGGCTCTAGAACAAAGGCTCTCGCTCTCTAGATTAAGGCTCTCAAAACACATGAAAATGGCGGCTGAAGTTCATTTTTTTGTGTGTTTAACCCTAAGGATCGAAGGTGTATATATAGCCACACATGTCTCGTATTCCTATTTCCAGTAAGATGCAAACACTCAGTTTCTCTTGTACATATTATGGAAAAAAATCCGTAAAAGATATACATTTTCCAATTAGGATTAAAAAATATGAATAGGAAAGAACCAATTAATTACATGAGTAATTAATTAATTAGTTGGATCCTAGTGAAAAAAAAAGCCAGAAGATAGAAGACATTCTCCACAATCCACAAGCCTGAGCCCAGCCAGGCGAGGTGAGGTGTGGTGTGGTGCTTGCATGTGTGTGTTGTGATGTGGTAACCCCACCCACCAAGGAGGTGAGTATACCTCCCTCCTAGGACCCCTTGGAGACTAGTGCCCCATGTGATCCTACATATAAGGACCACAAAAGTTCTAGGAGTGAGCAATATGGGATAAAACTTCTTTGTCATTTGCACTAGAGACAAAATTACTTTTCTCACATGTACTTGTTGCACTACATTGGGCTTAACCCATGCTAAATAAATGGTTGCTACAGCAGCTATATATCTAACAGCAACAACTCAAAGTGGGCTAGATAACAGCACGAAGAGACAAAACCCTCAGCTGAAAGTGGTCTCAGAGGTTCGTTGTATGTATCCGCTGCAACTCTGACCACTTGTTTCCAAGTGTTTCCCAACTACATACAGGTGAACCAACAGAGAGGCACATGGTTGAAATGCATTCTCATTAAATTATGTGGTCACCCTTGTGATCAATGAGTCAATGACAAAGTTGTTGGATTTTACAGTGGGAGCAATTCTTCTTAGGAAAAAAAATCCAAATAGCACAATATTGTATAAATATTTACCAGTATAGAAGAACAAGCACATTTTCAGTCTAAAGCGCCACATTAGTCACCGTTTTACTGTTGCGGGGTTAGAAAGCACCGTACAATGTGGCGTTTTCAAGCTTGAGGTCCCAAATGTGCCAGATTTCCAAACAATGTGGCATTTTCGAGCTTGATGACCCAAAAGCACCAAACAATGTGGCATTTTCGATCTTGAGGACCAAAAAGTGCCAAACAATCTGGCGTTTTCAAACTTGAGGACCTAAAAGCGCCAAACAATCTGGCATTTTCATGCTGAAGGAGGCAAAAGCGCCAAGTAAATTGGCATTTTAGATGTAAAGTGCCACCTCAGTTGGTGTTTCCATGTTGGAGGACCCAAAAGAGCCAAACAATCTGGCATTTTTGTTCTGAAGGAGGAAAACCGCCAAATAAATTGGCATTTTAGATGAAAAGTACCAAACAAGCTAGCATTTTAATGGTTGCGGGCCGTAAATGCCAAACTAATTGGCGTGTTTATCTCAAATAAATTTCCAAAGCCAAAGCACCAACTAGTGTGTCATTTGTTGTTCACAATACATGCAAACTTATATGGCATTTAATGTATGCTCTAAATTTTCAAGCATGTTCTAAATTTGTAAATATTCAACACATATTTATATGGTATTTGTTGTATTATCTAAATATCATTCACGTATTCATATGGTGTTTGTTGAATGCTCTAAATTTCTAAATATCCAACACATATTAAGCTAGATTATGATTACAATATGATAGAAATATGTCCAAAAGGAAATAAGGTAAAGGGTGAATACAAAATGATCCAACATAGAACAATAAAAAAACAAACATCAGTCTAAATGAGTGTAAGAAAGATACATGATTCAACTAGGAAATCTACAATATTTGGAAATGATAAGTAATCTTCAGATGATGTAACAAACAAGTTCAATCCTGCAATCAAAATAAAATAAATATTTGACAAAATTATTAAACTATAGTTAACAATACAATATATTATTTAGAATATAAAAATATTTGAAAGAATTAATACTTGTCACTTTTGACTACCTAAACCTTAGGTTTGGTCACCAAATTGTTGCTCTATGTTTTGAGAATCTTGGATTGGGCTCAACTATGTAGTTTGAGCTCCACGTGTAGGCTTACTCATAGGAAGTGGTGGTGTGAGAGGTCGAGTGAAACGCATATTCCAAGATGGTGGAGGTGATCCAAACATGGTTGTGTGGAGGCCCTGTGACCAGCTAGGTGGTGGTCCACGTGGTGAAAATGGATAAAAAGGAACGTGTTGGTCAAAGGCTTGGGATAGACTAAAACCTTATTGAGACCATGATAAAGTAGAAGGAACCCCAAACTGATCAGATGGTGGTGGCGACGAATAAGAGTAGAATATTCCTGGAAACAGAGAAGGAGTACCAAAAGGAAATTGTCTTGCAGATGTAGAATCTCCTAGAGGAAAGGAATCACTTGTTGTTGTAGAACAATCTGGTGCAGTAGAATGCCCTTGTACTGTAAAGTGTCTAGTTGTTGTAGAACAACCTGGTGCAGTAGAATGCCCTTGTGGTGTAAAATGTCCAGTTGTTGTAGAACAACCTGGTGTAGTAGAATGCCCTTGTGGTGTAAAGTGTCCAGTTGTTGTAGAAGTTTCAAAAAGAGTGGCATCAACTGATGTTGTTGTAGGAGGATCCATACTCTGATTTGGATGCATGTGTCTAGGCATCTGTTGAAACCATACATTATGTACTTTATATATGTTGTCCCGTTCTCTCAACCAATCATCAACATGTATCTCTTGTGTGAATGCTTGTAGTGTCTCTTTGATTTGCACATGAGTTTGGACCTATCAGAATGAATTTTAATTAAAATTTATTTCATTTCAATATTAAGATATATATATATATATGTATATGTATGCATGTATACTTACACAATATCTCTCTATGTATCCATGAGGATATTACAAAGTAGGTGGATCAACTGGCTGTTCAACATGATACTCAGGATTGTACCATCTAGGGGGTTGCTCGACAGTCAAAGGATCAAGAAGTTGAACTATACTATTATGTCTGTCATTCCATGCATTTAGCTCTGTGCTATATTGGACTAACCAGTCATTGCTGCTATGCCCTGTACCATCAATCCTATGATATATAGGAAGGTATTAGGGTTGTGGTTGATAGTGAACACCAAATTGTTATAGTACTCTATCAGGAGCATGCCACTCCATTACAGTAGAAGAGATCATTGGTACACATGCCATCCAAATGTCTCTACCTTGTTGACATATAGGCAGAAACTTGGCCAATAGTTCAACACTGTAAGGTGTCCAAACTAACTACAAATTTAAATATTTATAAAAATTTAAATATTTATAACAATAAATATAACAATACATTAGAATAAATATTTCGCAAACAAAGTTATGTAAAATTTAAGAATGAAATGAACTAAAACTCTCACCTGACTTGGCTGATGGGTATAAATCTCATTAAGGTAGAATGTCACAGTTCCTCGTGGTACACATACACGCTCCATCATATGGTTCCATCTATTTCACATAATTGACCAATGATAAGAATATTATGAGATTATACTTTCTAAAATAGAGTATTTATATATTCCTATGACTTACCTATTGCCTAGTGGAGCATGTTCAGGCCACTGAAAATCATCTCGCATCTCCACCTTTCCAGGTCTACCAACATGCAATCTTTCCCAAGACCACAGTTGCAATAGATGCACACACACCTAAATATTCATTTCTATCTAGAACCTGGACGACACCTATACAACTGACGATATAAGTATGCTAAAACTGCATTGCCCCAAGAGTATAAACCACAACGGTCAAAATCCACTAGAAGAGGCAAGTAGCGAAGATGAACCTCGTTACCTGTACCATCTGGTAATAGAAAGCAACCTAAAAGGTGTAACAAGTATGCACTTGTGTATCGGCATTTGACTTGATCATCGACATTCTCCAAGTCAATGCCTGTAAATGTAGAACGCAACCAACTCCACTGGACAGACCCATGATCAAGTCCTTCTTGATGTGAACCTAAGATATGGTCGCACATGGAAGACCAAGAACTAAATTGGCCTTCATTAGGACCTATAGGATGATGAGCTACAATGGCATCACCATCAACACGTAAACCTAGTAAGACTTCAACATCCTAAAGTGTGATCATCATCTCACCTAAAGGGAAGTGGAAGGAATTTGTATTTGGGTGCCACCTTCTACTAAGTGTTGTTATTAATGATGTATCAAAGTGAACCCTAGAAAGGGTAATGACTGATCTGAACCCCACTGTATGAACATACCCTAACACATCTGCATCTGTTAACTCCCACTTAGAAATTTCAGTGGAGTGACAAGTAATCTGCAATGTATCATCTCCTTTCACCATGTCTATACCAAGAAAGAACAAATATCACAACATGTGTTAAATGACTAAATGCATACAATAAAATTACAAAGATTTGTTAACGAAATGTATACCAAAATAGAATCTAACAGTTTATTACATGTACTATTATAGAAGTCAGGAGGACATTTTATTCATCCACTACTATAGAAATAGCATTCAGTGTCGCTTTTCTGGGCGTCGGTTATTAAGGAACACGGACGCCTTATATTAAAGGCGTCGGTTATTTAGAAGAACCGACGTCTATATTCAAAGACCAGCCAAACACGGGTACCGCTTTGTATACAGCGTCGGTTGTTTATACAAAACCGACGCATAATGTCATCCAATTTTCGAGCGAAAAAATAATGTCACTTTCGGCGTCGAGTCTGTAGTTAAAACACCGACGCTTATGTGCGATGGAAATTTGCGCGAAAAGTGTCCTTTTCCGCGTCGGTCGTCCTTTAATCACCGACGCTGAATGTGGTTCCCGCCAAACATTTTCACGAAAATATCGTCCAAATGGACGTCGGATGTTGCGAACGACCGACGGTAAAGATGTTTAGGCGTCGGTTGTTGTAAACAACCGACGCTATTGGGGAACTTCATAACCTTCGATCGCCCGACTCTTCCCCTTTCTTGTGTTTCATTGCTACCCTATTTCCCTATTGCGGCGATTTCTCCAGCGATTTCTCTGCTGCTGGTACTAGTTTTTCTCCGGCGCTTCTCTCCGGCGCTTCTCTCCGGTGCCCCCTCTCCGGCGCCCCTCTCCGGCACCCCTCTTCTCTGGCACCCCTGCTGCCCGCCCTGCTGCTCCAACTGCCTGCGCCGCCGCCACGCCTGACAACCGGCGCCGCCGCAACGCCTGGTGCCCACCTGCCTGCCACGCCTGAGAACCGGCGCCGCCGTACTCCCTTCTCCTTCTCCTCCGCCTGGTCGCCGCCTGGCCGCCTGCTGCGGCTGACGCTCCTGCTCGTCGGAGTCACTGCCGCTGGTTCTGGAGCTCGTCGGCCGCCACCCACGTACTCAACCAGCTCAACCTCACCCTACTCTTCTTGCCCAGGTACCTGCAGACCTACCCAGGCGCGAAATTGGTTCTTTATGTGCTGACCTAATCTGCTTGCCTAATCTGCTTGCACGAAATTGGCTCCCTACTCTGCTTGCTTAATGTGCCTAATCTGCTTTAAGTGGTCCTAATATCATAACATGATAGTTTTATTATATGATTTGTGGCACTTTAGGGTGTATATACATGCAAATTATATAAGTGATAGATGTTGGATGTTTGTCAAGGTTTCTTGAAGATTGAATAAGTGATAGATGCTGGATGTTTATTTATTTCATCTATCCATGTTGCCTATAGTTTATAACATTGCATTGTGAATTATTGCATGTTTGAAACTATGAAATTCTTGATTTATTAGATGATATTCAAGAAAACCCTAGTTTGATGAGCATGTTGTTAATCATGTTAATTATGATTCTTCTATATATTCTGATGTCATTATATAATTATGTGATCCCAACATATTAAATTGAATTAGAATGATTTCATGAATTATAGGGTTTATATAAGAATGACAACACATGTATTTGTTGGCCTAGAAACCCGTCCAAGATTTACTCAGTAGGAGTAAATCTTGGATAGTCCCCAGTTTGGGACTGTTCTTGAACACCTAATCTCACTTAGGATGTAAGTGTATATTGTGTATTGGGTTTTCGAGAAAATTTCGGTAGCATTTCCCCGTTTGTTCTCTAAGTACATATGTACTTAGAGAACAACGGGGAAATGCTGCCGAAATTTTCTTGAAAACCAAATACACATTATACACTTACATCCTAAGTGAGATTAGGTGTTCAAGGATGGGATAGGTGGTACACATTTATTATATATAAGATTGACATCAAATGTGTTTGTTGGCCTAGAAACCCGTCCAAGATTGACTAATATATACTTGTTTCCTAATATATACTTGTTTAAAAGGTTAACTGATGTTATACAACTTTTTCTGAAAATATATAACATCGTTATATGTACTTACACTTTGTTAATACTAATATTGTGCAGTCTCTGTCTTCCCATAACAATGACTATGAATTGGGCCTCTATGTCAATGTTAACGTTCCCTATTGAAGAACAATTGGACATCATCCTAGATGATCGTTCCTTAAACCAATTGGTCATACCCAAACATTGGCGTTTTCTAAAAGGAAGACACTACATGCCTGGTAAAGTGACCCTAACTTTTGGAAATTATTCACATGTAATCGAGGTTGAGTATGATTTGGCGGGAAATCTTGTATCAAAATCCGGTTGGCGTGATTGGATTGGAGAGATGTATCTGGTCCGTTGGAATAGGCTTTTTCTCCGTCCAGTTGGCGATAATTCCATCAAAGTTTGGATAACCAACAACAACTGCGACACCCTCGATCATCTTATGCGGTATGAGCGCACGGCGTCGGATATCATCTATGAGGAATCGGAATCTGAATCTGAGGCGTGATTGGATTGGAGAGCTTCGTGACACAGCTTCATCATCAAAAAGAAGTTATTGATGCATGCGGGACCATGTTGATGTAGTATTTAGTTGTCTATCTATCTAGACTTGTCTGTATTAATAGTTTTTTTAATTATGCGCATGTTTAGGGGTACACCAACCCCTTTGTTTAGTTATTGTTATAACTAAAGTGTGTGTTCCCATGAATGGAACTGTAAGTTGCTACATGAATGCTTATAACTGAAGTGTGTGTTCCCATGAATGGAACTGTAAGTTGCTACATGAATGCTTATAACTGAAGTGTGTGTTCCCATGAATGTTCCCATTTACATGATTACACTACTATTTTCTCATATTGTCTTGCCTCAAAAAAAAATTCTTTTATTGTTTAGTCTATTTTAATACGACATACTTGCTTATATCTTTCTTAATGATGAACTGTAATACGACATACTTGCTTATATACTTGTTTCCTAATATATACTTGCTTTCCTAATATATACTTGCTTTCTCTGATCATAGAATGGATAGATCATGGATGTCCATTCGTAATCGTTGCACCCCAGAGTTTATATCTGGTCTTGATCAGTTTATTAGATTTGCCGAGGAACATAGGAAAAAACCTACAGATAGGTTCTACTGTCCATGTAGGCATTGCGGTAACAACTTGAAACTCAACACTGGTGAGGAAATCAAAAGTCATGTCATGTGCAACGGGATTGTACAAGGCTATACAGAATGGCACTGGCATGGAGAGATTTCAAAATCGAATCCAGTAGATGTCAATAGCAGTGCTTGGGTGGAAGAAGAAATTGCCTCCGATGACGTAAATGTGAACGAACCAGTTCCAGCAGACATTGTTGATGCGATGCTGGATAGTTGTAGGGTAGAGCACACCGATCCACCTCCTATCTTTACAAACATTGTGCATGATGCTGAGATACCGTTATACACAGGCTGTGCTAAGTTTACGAAGCTTAGCGATGTGCTGAGATTGTATAAGTTGAAAGCTAACAATAGATGGAGCGACAAAAGCTTCACTGAATTGTTGACTTTGTTGAAAGAAATTCTTCCTGAAGGAAACGAGCTGCCAATCTCAACATACCAGGTAAAGAAAATGTTGTGCCCAATGGGAATGGAGGCCAAAAAGATACACGCATGCCCGAATGATTGTGTATTATTTCAAAAGGACTATGTAGATTTGAAAGATTGTCCAAAATGTGGTGCGTCACGATATAAATTGACGACTTCGGGGGAGTCCAAAACTGGTTCTCCTGCCAAGGTGTTGTGGTATCTACCTATAACATCACGGTTTCAACGCTTGTTTGCAAATCCGAAAGATGCGAAGAATTTGAGGTGGCATGCAGATGTTAAGAAAATAATGATGGGATCCTACGACATGCGTCTGATTCCCCACAGTGGAAGAAGATTGATGTATTGTTCCCTGAATTTTGTGAAGAAGTCAGGAATCTAAGACTTGGGCTTTGTACAGACGGGATGAATCTGTACAGGACATTGAGCAGCCAACATAGCACTTGGCCAGTCATGCTTGTTATATACAATCTTCCTCCCTGGCTGTGTATGAAAAATAAGTACGTTATGTTGTCATTGTTGATATCGGGCCCTAAACAACCCGGAAATGATATCGATGTTTATCTTGAACCTTTGATTGATGACTTAAAGAAACTTTGGGCTGAAGGTGTGATGACCTATGATGCTTCAGCAAGAGAGACATTTCGTTTGCATGCTATGTTGTTTTGCACTATTAATGGCTTTCCGGCATATGGGAATTTGTCTGGATATAGTGTCAAAGGAGCTAAAGCGTGTCCTATATGTGAAGAAAACACTGATTCAATAAGACTAAAATATGGCGGCAAGACTGTATATCTTGGTCATCGAAGGTTTCTTTCAAAATTCCATCCGTATCGTAGGAAGCGCAAAGCATTCAATGGATGGAATGATGAACGGAGTGCACCTAAACCTATACCAGGGGATGTTGTTTATGAAAGAGTAAAAGACATTGTCAATGAATTTGGTAAGAAATCACAATGTAGTATGGCCACACGGAGTGACAATTCTTCATTCAAAAAGAAGTCAATATTTTGGGATCTTCCTTATTGGAGTTCTTTGTCAGTCAGGCATTGTATCGATGTAATGCACGTTGAGAAAAATGTCTATGATAGCATCATTGGTACTCTATTAAATATACCAGGTAAGACTAAAGATGGGATAAAATCCAGACTGGACCTACGTGAAATGGGCATAAGGTCAGAATTAACAGAATTACGTGAAATGGGTAATAAAAGAACATACTTACCTCCCGCTTGTTACACGTTGTCTAGAAAGGAGAAGAAAACTTTTTGTGAATGCTTGGTAAATGTTAAGGTGCCACATGGTTACTCATCCAACATCCGTAGATTGGTATCAATGAAAGATCTGAAGTTGATAGGTCTTAAATCTCATGATTGTCACACTCTAATGCAACAAATATTGCCCGTGGCAATTCGATCTATATTGCCGAAGCATGTAAGGTTTGCAATTACCAGACTTTGTTTCTTTTTCAACAGTCTATGCAGCAAAGTTATTGACCCTGATACTCTCGATAATTTGCAAAGAGAAGTGGTTGTTACCCTATGTCAGCTTGAGATGTATTTCCCTCCTTCGTTCTTTGATATCATGGTACATCTTGTTGTCCACTTGACTAGGGAAGTGAAAATCTTGGGACCGGTTTTCTTGCATTGGATGTATCCCTTTGAACGATACATGAGCGTTTTTAAAGGTGATGTTCGAAACCGTTATCGTCCTGAAGGGAGTATTATTGAAGGTTATGTGGCGAGAGAGGTTATGGATTTCTGCAATGACTTTCTCAGTGGTAATGACACTCCTGATAATGACAAGAATATTGAGGAGGGCAAAGGAATTTTGGGATCACGGGTGAAAGTAATCAGCCGTGAGCAGTTGGAACAAGCTCACTTGTATATTTTACATAATATGGACGAAGTGAGTGTTTATATCGAGGAACATACCAATTTCATAAAGAGATAACATCCTCGAGCAAGTTCAATGTGGCTTGCTAGAGAGCATAATAAGACTTTTACTAAGTGGTTTGAAGATAAAGTCTTACATCAACTATCTCAAACACCAAATGATATTACAGAAACTATCAAATGTCTCGCCTTTAAACCAAAACTGAATGTTATGTCTTATGAAGGGTTTGACATTAATGGATTCACATATTACACAAAGCGCCAAGATGATAAGAGTGTCGTCCAAAATAGTGGGGTCACTCTTCAAGCGTCAACTATGTACTTTGCAAGTGCAAAGGATAAGAGTCCACGTGAAGCTAAAATGTCATATTACGGTGTCATTGAAGACATTTGGGAGTTTGACTACATAGATTTCAATATTCCGCTCTTTAAATGTAATTGGGTTGATAACACCAAAGGAGTTATAGTGGATGAATTGGGTTTCACTTTGGTGAACTTTGAAATGATTGGCGAGAAGGCTGAACCATTCATATTGGCATCACAGGCAAAACAAATATTCTATATCGATGATCCTGCAAATGATAAATGGTCGGTTGTTCTTCATGGTAAAAGACAGTTCATTGAAGATCCTATAGATGAAGAAGAGTACTATGATAAGTATGATGACTCCAGTCCATTCTCAGTTGGGTTGCCAACTCCACAAAATATTGAAGCTAATGATGACTTATATGTGCGCGGAGATCACAATGAAGGATTGTTAATTGATAAAAGATCACAATTTTAGAGACATGTATGTTTATACAAATGGTAAATGTTTTCCTTTTTCTAATTTATACAAATGCTAAATGTTTTCCTTTTTCTAGTTGATACAAATGCTAAATGTTTGCCTTTTTTATGACATTTTCAGATGGCTGACCATGATGAGAATGATGTTCATGATGAGCATGTTGTCCATGACGAGCATGGCGAGGATACCAATGTAAGTTCTAAAAACATATCCTGTATTTCTATAAAATTCATTATCTTCTAGTTATGTCATATATCCTATATTTCTATATTGGCCTAATTCAGTGTGTTTATTTTTGTCAAATTTTAGGTTGATGATGCACATGTACCCACTGAAGCACTGGAGCAACTTGATGCGCGGAGAGGACATTCCAACTCGAGATATCGTCTACCGTTTCCTCCTCCTCCGCAGTAATATCCTCATCTCTAAACGTTTCTCGTAGGATTCTGAACCCCTCCCTTCCCTCTACTACATCGAAGCCATGCCGCAGTTGAACCCTTTCGCCGAGCCCTACCCGGCCAAGCAGGCGTCGCCTGAAGCACCACCGTCATCGTCGTCTCCACCTCCATCGCAACTTGTTGTGCTAGTCCTGACAGTTTATCACCCCACATGCCTTCCTCCTCAGTTCCTGCCGCTAGACGACCACACAATGGATCCAAGAGGATTGCAGGCGTTCGCCAAAGACTATAGGCTGAGTTAACTCAATAGTTAACTCAGCCTATAGTCTTTGGCAAACGCCTGCATATCCTCTTGGATCCATTGTGTGGTTGTCTAGCGGCAGGAACTGGGGAGGAAGGCATGTGGGGTCATAAACTGTTAGATATAATTGGGATGTTGATAGTGATGATGAATGATACTTTGTAAATGAATGTTTCTGAATGTTAAAACATGTATTTGAATGATTCTATA
Organism: Alisma plantago-aquatica; assembly: GCA_963693085.1. Taxonomy (NCBI): domain Eukaryota; kingdom Viridiplantae; phylum Streptophyta; class Magnoliopsida; order Alismatales; family Alismataceae; genus Alisma; species Alisma plantago-aquatica. The sequence continues at coordinate 1,900,585,095 of OY856409.1, read as the reverse complement.
TGTGTGAACGTGACAATTGAATTGATGTCTGAATGTATCTACTTGTGTGAATCTTTTTATGTTAATTTTGCATGTTTGTGGCCTGTTTGTAGGCTGATATCAATGGATGTCGTAAACCTGCAGTTCAGAAAACTGAACTGCAGGTTCTCATCCTGCTGACCAGCCACAGCAGGCCTGCAAACAGATTTATAAAAAAAAAATAGATGTAGGCGTCGGTTATTTACCGATAACCGTCAGCACAGACTTACAGCGTCGGTTTTTTGTTGAACACCGACGCCAAAAGTGTTCGCGCTACAGGAAATGGGAGTCATCTAGGACACTTTTCTGCGTCGGTTGTTTAGTATATAACCAACGCAGAAAGCGTCCTAGATGACGCCGTTTTCTGTGGCGCGAACCCTTTTGGCGTCGGTGTTTTATAATAAACCGACACATTTATGTTAAATAGGCGTCGGTTTTTTAACCGACGCTGAAGTGTCCAACCTTTTAGCGGCGCCCACATAGGCGTCGTTCAGAAACCGACGCCAAAGGGGGTTAAACAACCGACACTAAAAGGCACTTCTGTAGTAGTGATCCCACCCTCATCATGCGAGTTAGCAAACTAAGATTACTACTAGAGATTTCAAAGTAGAAAACTAAGATTACATCTAGAGATTACTAATTAGAAAATGAAGATTACGTGTAGATATTTCAAAGTTGAAAACTAAGATTACATTTGGAGATTTCTAACCATTGCTTTTCTTACATGTTCTCTCATTATGACCTAAACCACCACATTTTCCACATTTGTAAGAAGTGTGATTAGGATCAATGTCCATATTTGTCATCCTGCACTTCAGCTTAGGTTTTCCTGCACGTGTTGTAACAACTGGTGGTAGAAGATATACAAGACCCATGGTTGGATCAAACCCTGTCTAGTATCTTTTATCTGGGATTCTACTAAATTGAGGGGCATATATCAGCCTATAATTGTCTATCTTGTACCAACTGCTGACGAATTGAAAATATTCATAGTGTATGAAACTAGTGCAAGCCAGTACATGTGAGCATGGGATACGATAAACTTGTGGTTTACCACAAGTACACTATGAAGGATAGGGATTTTGTAGAATATGCACCTGATAACTATTGCCTGACATATCATTGACAGTGAATTCTAACTCATTTAATCGGAAACTAATGTGATGTTTCCTTGCCTTCTCCTACAACTTCTCCAATTTATAAGCTATTCTCGCAGTGAATTAGATAGTTAATGATGTTACAGAGTTCCTCCTTTTATAGAACATCGCGACCAACCTATAATATGTTCTACATATGAGGGCTTGTATGGGAAGATTTCGAGCACGCTTTAAAATTCCATTAATTGTCTCAAAGTAATTGTTTGGTTTTATACTGTATCGATAACCACCATCACAAGACATAGTCTACAATCTTGGGTTTAAAAGCATTAGCCAACTATAAGCAGATGGGTCAATGGCTTTTATAACACTCATGTGTTTATCAAACTCTACCACTTCAGTCGCCTTAGCTGCTTTCCACATCAAGTTATATAATTCAGTAGACTAAAATTTCTTATGAAAGTTGTCTCTATAATGTCTTAAACAGTTACATTGAGTGGCATATGGGAACACCTCGTCCAAATCTTGATGAATGTTGCACATTCTATCAGATATAACACAATAGTCATTCCTTTGTTAGACAATTGAAATTTGATATTTCATGCAATTCAAGAACCACACCCAAGAAGAATGGTTTTCTTTCTCAACAACCATAAAAGCTAAGGGAAACAATCCATTTTTTCCATCAATGCCAGTAGCTATAAGTAAAGTCCCACCATATTTAACAGACAAAATGTGCCATCAACACTAATCACTAGCCGACAATGAGCCCAACCTACAATAGATGGACTAAAACTCCAAAATACACGTTCAAATCGATGACCAAGGGTTGTTTCATTGGCATTGAAATTATATACAGTTCCTGGAATACCTTGTTCAACTGATCTAAGAAATAGAAGTAACGACCCATACGATATCTCCCAATCTCCAAAGATTGATGAAATGGCTTTCTTACGTGCATGCCAAGCCATCTTGTCGGATATGGTAAGATACAACTCAGCTTTCACTTTTTCAACTATCTCTCGAGCGCTCATGTCTAGTTTTTCTCTCAATATAGGAATTATCATCCTTGCAATATATGAAGACTTGCATTGCATATGATCCTTGTACAAAATTGCAATGTGGCATGAGTGTTTATCATTGTATTTTTTTATTTTCCATAACCCACCAACCCTCTTAGAAGCACATGCATGAAGTCTCCATGAACATTGATCCTTATGCAGACATATAAGCGTAAGGAAATGCTTATTTGATCGGTCTGACTGAAATTGGACAATATTATTGATTGACCAAGACTGCAATTTTACAAGAAGGTATGCCTTTCTTTGAAAAATGTCACATTTATTAAAACATTGTCCTGTAACAACTTCATCGTCTCCCATGTGTAAAGGGTTTTCAAATTCATCAATCCAATCATCCACTTTAAAACTTTCATAGTTATCCATATTGTTATGGTCCACCCAATCATCCTTCCAGGTTTCTGGGTCAACATAAACATCATGATTGCTATCATATATATGAATTTGTTGCAATTCTACATCATTATCAAGGTCATCATCATCATCATAATCTGGATCATCATCATCGTTATCATCCTCAACAACATTTTGTTTTCCATCATCACCCAAAATATTGGATTTCTCAACATAAAGATTCATACGCCTCCCATAGCTGATAGTGAGTAGGTCTTTCCAACTATCATCATCCACAACTTGAGTAGGAAATAAGTTAAACGTCGGGCCTAAATCACTTGAAAGGGTGTAACTTAAGTGTATGTCATGCATTGATGAGTTGATGGCAAGAACTTGATGTATGAATGACATAAACTCGGCATAAGCAGATGTCGTAGATATTTCAATAGGCATGGGTGTTCCATCATAATGATATTTTTGCACGTTTGTGATGATCTGCACCATACTGATTTGAACCACATCGTATGATTCATTCTACATATAAAAGTTTTTTTTGTGATTTAGTAGAATTGTATGGAAGTTTAGCAAATTTGGTATATTTCACTAGATCTAAAATCACTAACCATATAGCTACCATATTTGTTCAAATGATTTTGATATAAAATTGTCTTTGTTCAAATGACTTTGATGAAATCACTAACCATATAAAAATGACTTAGTTCAATGAATTTGATATATTTTACTAGATCTAAAATCACTAACCATATAGCTACCACATTTGTTCAAATGATTTTGATATAAAATTGTCTTTGTTCAAATGACTTTGATAAAATCACTAACCATATAAAATGACTTAGTTCAACAAATTTGATATATTTCACTAGATCTAAAATCACTAACCATATAGCTACCACATTTATTCAAATGATTTTGATATAAAATTGTCTTTGTTTAAATGACTTTGATAAAATCACTAACCATATAAATATGACTTAGTTCAACGAATTTGATATATTTCACTAGATCTAAAATCACTAATCATATAGCTACCACATTTGTTAAAATAATTTTGATATAAAAGTATCTTTGTTCCAATGATTTTGATAAAATCACTAACCATATAAAAATGACTTAGTTCAATGAATTTAATATATTTCACTAGATCTAAAATCACTAACCATATAGCTACCACATTTGTTCAAATGATTTTGATATAAAAGTGTCTTTGTTCAAATGACTTTGATAAAATCATTAACCATATAAAAATGACTTTGTTGAAATGACTTTGATATATAAATTACTTTATGCAAGTCTAAAATATTTAAATAACTGCTTCTCATGATTTAACTATAAAAAACATACACAATCAAACCATCATTCACACACATCATTCACACACAAAAATAGACTTGTACAAAATAAAAAATACTAATAAATATTATGGCATACTTAAATAATGTCTAAATAATTAACAGTCCATGGACAAAGTCCATTTAAAATACATTCCAATAAATTACAGTCCATTAAAGTTACATTTTACAAATGCATACATTAAAACTCACACAACATTAGCAAAAATACATACACAACTCTCACATTTGGATGTGAAGTTGTTCACTCATTTTTTTCAGTTCACACTAATCTTGTTGTCAAGAGAGCAGAAATAGAAAAAAAAGATCATTAATATTTAAAAAAAATCATCAGAAAGGGATGTGTAGGCGTACCCAAAACCTAACCTAACAAGGAAGTTGCTTGCTACATCCAGGTCTTGTGCACGATTGAGTACTAGAAAATGCTTGGGAAATCTGCAATTAAAACTTCCCCTTCATATGAGCTATGATGCATGTCACTGCAAACTGTGTCCTTCGGAAATGGAGGAACAACTACCTATATATGGGCCAAGAGGGTAAAAGAAACATTATTTCTCTGTCTTGACCTTATCGCCTTCTTCCTTACTAACTAACCACATCCTACGAGACTGTTGATTTATGGTGCGGGCGTCGTAACTAGGGAGAGGGAAGAAGAAGAGGAGGCGGGAGAAGGAGGAGGATGGAGAAGGAGGAGGCGGGAGAAGGAAGTCACGTGAGAAGGACGAGGTGGGAGAAGGAGGAGGTTGCAGGAGGAGGAGGCAGGAGAAGGAGGAGGTCACAGGAGAAGGAGGAGGTCGCAACGTGGAGGCAGAAGAATGGAAGGAGACAGAAGAAGAAGACGAGGCAGGAGAATCAAAGGAGAGGGAAGAAGAGGAGGTCATAGAAGGTAAGGAGAGGGAAGAAGAGGAGGTGGGAGAAGGTCACATGCGGCTGGGGCAGAGGAGGAAGGAGGCGCCTGTAGCTGGGGCAGAGGAGGAAGGAGGCGCTTGTAGCTAGGGTAGAGGAGGAAGGAGGCATATGTGGCTGGGGCATAGGAGGAAGGAGGTGGAGGCGGAGGTGCCTGCTTGCTCGAAGATCCCACAACGCGCAACTGCTCGCCAACAACCACCGGAAGATCCCACCGCGGAGGAGGCGGAGAGAAATCGAAGCGGCAGAAGTGAGGAGCGAGGGAGAAAGGAAAGTCAGACTTCGTAACTAGGCGTAAAATGTCAAGTTACGTGGCGTTTACCAGAAAATGCCAGATATAATGGCGCTTTAGGCCTCGTAACCAAGCAAAATAAGCCAGCTATCTTGGCGTTTATTTTAAAACGCCAGATAAAGTAGAGCTTTATGTAAAGGTTGTTCAAAGGACGGACGCGACGTATCGGCCGGTTGACCGAATAAACGTAAAACGACAAACAACATGGCGTCTTTCCGCCACGTACGTTGGTTGGTGATGTGTATTCAAGTAAAATACCAGACCTTGTGGCACTTTCATTTTCCCGAACGATAAAACACCAGTCTTTGTGGCGCTTTACAATAAAATGTCAACTAGTTTTTGGAGCTTATGACTAAAGATACAGTAAAACGCCAACTAATGTGGTGCTTCAGTCTGAAAGTGTGTTAGCCCGGGAAATAAGTTGGAGAAGGTGTTATACTGGTAAATATGTATATAATAGTGTACTATTTGGGTTTTTTTTTTCCAGTGACCGACTTCCATAAGCAAGAAATTAGGCACTAGTAAATGCAGTCGAGAGACACAACAAGGCAAACAACCTTCTTCACATAACAAATCCACTCACAGTACAATATTGCACAATAGAATTGCATAACACAGAATGGGCGGATAAGGAAACGAGAGTATCTCTACTGAGTTTTTACATACAAGAAGATTCGTAAGTTGTTCGGTACTTTTACTGACAACGGTGCAAGGCTTTATATAGCCATCACACATACATATAACTGTCATGTCGGTTATTCAACATGTAACCAACTGCACGCCAGTTACAAACTCTCTTGCATAGTCTTAAACATACATAACTGACTGCAGTTACAAGTGCAACACTCAGTTACAAACTAACTAGGCATCCCTTCACAAGGAATACAACTGACACACACCCCTAAGTAAACACACATTCACGTACACATTTATTTTGCATCATGTTTCAATAAAAGCAGCAGTGGCTGGCCTGGCAATACATGGAGGAGGAGGTAGATGGGTGGCGGTAGAATTCCCTGAAGACGATGCTAGCTCTCTATGATTAATCCTTGAAATTAGGTACAAACACAGACTGCTTCTCTTACTTATCCCAATCGATCACCATTCATCAACTACCACAGAAACAAAAAGGGGCCCGTATTAACCCATCCTTCAATGCGGCGTGATTCCTTCACCTGCCCATGATGGAACGTGCTTAGCAGCTCGACGTCGGCTGTGGCTGGTGGAACAAGTTGGAGATGGCATGGGAAGCAACAGTTGGGGTGTTCGCAGCTGACTGCACCATCACATGATGCTACGAGATTGTCGGTTTTCGTAACAGTTGGCCGCCAACAAATTACTAGATATGCGGTCCAAGTATATTCCTGGGGTGGATCCGGCGGTTGGCCCACACCTTCTTCTTCTTTCAACAAATCTTTGTGCTATGTTGTCCAGCATCTGAGTGAACAAGAAACCGTCCACCTCATCCGAATTTATTATTTAAATTTATTATTATTTAAATTTATTATTATTGTCGAATGGGCAATATTGGGAAATGTTCGTTCCACCCCGCCTACCGCCTAATCTAGGGACCATCCATTACCTCTTTATACTCTGTTGGGAGAAAACAACAGCCAGCATGGTAATACTGTTATGTGAAGTAAGCAAAACATTATTGTCGTTGCTGTTGTTGCTGTTACAAGTTATAAGTGCAGTTGCCTGGTACTACGATAGTTTCGTTTTCATTACTAATTAACTCCAAACAAACGCATATGCTTCCTTCATGAATGTATGCAACGCACTACACCTCTGCATACTAGGTCAACTGCTGTCAGTACAGCTTAAGCTTCGAATCAAGCCCATCGATTCTGTTATTTGCGAATATGATATGGCTTTCAGGTAGGTAGCTATGCACAGTTGTCACTCCCATGTTTGGTGCTGTGTAGCAGGGCGCCACCCTCGTCGTCTCTCGGCTTCAACCTCTAGTCAACTTTTCATGTGTCGCTTTCCAATGTCCAACTTCTGTTTCTTTCCCTCTTGCCCCTACCCATCTTTAGCTTGATTTTGTTCTTCGCCACCGTGCTATCTCCGGTTGAATTATTCATTATCGGAATACCCAATTGCCATTATATATATATATATATATATATATATATATATATATATATTGGTGTGGCGAACCCTCTAAAAATCACTCTAGTCCAATTTTGGTGGGAGTAACATAAATCTACATGTATCCGTAGAAAATATGTAATGTTGTGCTCTCGGATGTTAATAGTCGCAAATCGTTTTTCCTAAATAATGTCACGTTACATAGTGTATTTAGCGTTCAAATTAAATAATATGAACCTTTTAGACCGTTGAATCTTATTTAAATACGTAGTTGTTTGTCATATTTAGAAACACAACATGTATACGGGGTGTCTCACTAAACATGTAAAATCCATCTTAATAAAATCCATGATGATAATATAGGATGAGGAGAGATAGTTGATCAAATTTCGAAGAAAAATAATAAAAGATATTTAAATAGATATGGTAAACAATTCTTTTAATAATAGCACTACTACACATACTACCTTTAACGTCGGTTAAAATGGCCTTTTAACGTTGGTTTCAAAGCGACATCCAAGTGGATGACATTAAAGATAGAATCCTACAACGTCGATTCCAAAACCGACGACACAAAGTCGGCTCCGATTGCAACTGAAAAAGAACCGACACTGGTATGATCCATAGTTGTTAGTGGTTTAAAGAAAACCGTCGCCTATCTCAGGACATTGTCGTCGATTATTTATGGAAAAACTGACGACTAATTCCCTTTCCAAACAAAAAGTTGTTTGGTTCATAGTCGTCGGTTCATGTAAAAATCGACAGTACAACTACAAATTATCGTTGGTTATGAGTTCAAAAACTAACGCCTGGCTTAGAAAATAGTCGTCGGGATCTTGCAAATAACCGACGACGACGTATACCATCATTGATGGTTATTATAAACAACCGACGATCAAGTGCATTTTTTTAATACCAGCTTACAGGCTTGTTGTCCTACTGGTCAGCAAGATGCATAATCTGCAGTTCAGTTTAGAACTGCATGTTTACGACATTCTGTGATTTCAAACCTAACAAACAGGTCACAAAGCTATAATAATAAGTTGACCAAGAATATATATATATATATATACATCATGTGATTTATATATATATATATATATATATATATATATATATATACATCATGTGATTTGCACACATGTCGAAACACAATTAATTTATTCACATGATTCACACACATGTAGAAACCTGCAGTACCATTCATTCATCCATTTTTACATTCATACACATGTAGAAACCTATAGTTTTATTCATTCATTCATTTTCACATTCACACACATATAGAAACCTACAGTTTCATTCATTTCATCCACTTTCACATTCACACACATGTAGAAACATAATCATTCATCTTCACATTCGCACACATGTATATCGATCAAATTTCAATAAGACAATAAAAAAGTCATTCATAAATGTATATAAGCACGACATATAAACAAAAATAATGACACCAAAGTTTAGAAATGTTATTCTTTATCATCAGTACCCCAATCATAATAAAAAAATTACCTCCCTTTCAAAGGCTTTTGCTCATTGTTCTCTTATGTCATCTAATTGTTCTATCGTATAGGGTGCATGCACATCTAATAGCTATTCCCCTATAATGAAGTCACTAGTTTTAAACACCTGTAAAGAGAATGATGTATATATATAATTAATAAGTTTGATATTTTCATATTATCTAATGAGACTATATATACTTATGATGATCAAGACTATATATTACTTATTCTATATTTTCAATGTCTTATGCAGCATATCTGACAATCATTTCCATATACCGCATCACATAGTACGCACATGCCCAGCCGCTGTCTTGTACAACACACTACAAATTTCAACATATAAAATATTTAAATAAAAATAAGCATAGTTTGCATAAATAAAATATGCATTGGAGTCAGGAAACTACATCAACATTCTTCCAAACTATCACTTTCTTTTTCTTATCCATATTTTCTCAAGCATTTTTAAAATCTTCTAAAGCCTTATACGTTAATGTAACATATTGAATTGCATCAATAAATAGTCATATAATAATAGATTTTAACGGATATAAATATAAAAAATTTCTCGTGTATATAATGGCCTCTTCAAATCGTGTCCCAAATGGTCTAATTTAGTCACCTTAGAATCTATATAATAAATAGTCATCATCTCGGGGACAATAACTAATAACTCTCAATGCTTACCTCTAGTGATAAAAAAGTAAACATTATATATAAACCTCTAGTGATAAGAAAGTAAAAAAAAATATAAACATCTAGTGATAAGAAAGTAAAAAATATATAACTCAAAGTCCACAATGAAATGTAAATTTCTTAAGTAAAAAATATAAATAAAGTAAACTTACCCAACATTATATGGAGCTATTATCACGCTCTTTTTCTTTTCACCAAAATATTTGAAAGTGATAGAGCACTATACGGTAACTGATGTGGGATCTTCATTTACAAGAATAATCAATGATGGAACTAGAAATACTACATGAGTCCTTTCAAAATCTTTACAGTACCTATGTAAGTGGCTGCAAAACATATATTATGTATGTAATAGTATATAGGAAAATAGACCACCATATATAAAATAAGATCTCACCATAACCATAGTTCTATCATAGATGAATTCAGCCAATCATAACAAAACAACTCTAAAATATCCTCTAGAAATATATTATTATCGTATGATTTGCCTATAACTTTGTCACGCCTGCATCCCACGATTATCACTAATAATGAGACATGGGCATAAATTTGAGGATTATACTTAATACAAAGTTCACTCCCAACTTTTTCCCCTTTTTTTAATTTCAAACTCTTTATTTTCTCACATCCAATCACATAAATAAACTTTACATGAGAATTAGACTTTGATTACTCTAATATGATCTCAACATTAATGATACACATCCATACATTCATTTTGTTTCTCACTCTTCCAGGTACATACAACATGATAATCAGATACATTCTCTCCTATTAAGGAAACAAAGATACAAAATATCATTTACAACTCTCTCACATCTATACAAGGACCTAGAGTGACAGGGACCGACTGAACTGAACTAATCTCATACTTAAATCATGGGGTAGATCTACTCTATTGCTTTGACCGTCTTCAAGTCTATGTGGTTTCCCTAAAAATTTGTGAGTAGAGGGGTGAGCCTACTCGCTCAGAGAATGAGTACTTCAAAGAAATAGTTTAAAGCACTTATATAATTACAGATATATTATCGAGCAACTGATATCAATTATAACAATAGTAAGCTTCAAAAGAGTCTAATCATTGATAATCATAAATATGGCAGGATACTCTAGATATCTACAAAATTGAATCAATATATGAACATGCTTGATTGATCAGAAAGAGAACTAATAACTCAGAAACATACAAAAGATAATTGAATAACTGTGCACACTTGTTTAACCTCTCATTCATATTATCATGCCCTGAACCCACATGAGGTGTATCAAAACATTTGAATGAATCACAACAAGCTACGATCTCACTATACATGGATTAGAAGCATGCATGGGTTCCTAAGCCTATCTCTTAAGTAAGACCCCATCTACAGTGGGCCTCGGCACGTCTGCCTCTCGGCGGCTAATGGAAGCATCTGGATATCTCAGACTCCACCTCTCAACATGGGTACTCAGGCGGTGAGTAAAAGCCCTCATCCTTATTTTACATAAGTGGACCTACTGACCACTGATCACTCAACATGTAACACATGTACCACCATCATCCTCGATTGGTGTTGGGTACCACACAATTGTAAGGAGTTTGCCCTACTGGTCAAGACCCCCACACCCTACTGGTGCGCTCCGGCTTACCTAGATCTGGACTACCTCTAATCGGGAAACTATTTCCTCCACACAGTGTAGGCCTCATCCTGTGAGGATTCTACAGTGTTCAGGGCATCTACATGTCTAATTCACTCTTAAAATTTACAATTCAATCATCACATCAACATATCTTTGTTCAGATTTTTAAATCGTTCATTTAATAAACCATCTGAAAACATTTACCACAACGAAACTGTTAAGAATCACCACATCTCAAACTGAGAAACATTGATATCACAATACTTGTTTCACTAAACACCCTATCATTAGGGTTTCATTTACCTCATTCACTTATCACATAACTTGCATAAGGATTGAATACATCATAACATCATTCAATAAGGATTGCTCTCAGCAGTTCACATATAATCGTGTGTGTGTGTGTATGTATGTATGTATGTATATATATATATATATATATATATATATATATATATATATGAAACCATGTAATGAACTGAACTAGGATTTCCACTCTCCTTACTGATATATCAAGAAAACATTGATATCATCGAGTTGAAATGCAAGATCTTATCTGACATATATGTAATAAACATACAAATAAAATAATCATTCGTAAGAAGGGAGATTCAACTAGGCAAACTTCTTTATTCAATTGTACAACAATTTCAGTCATAACCGAAAATCCTACTTTTCAATATAATCATGTAACCTCTACAATTAATTTAAGAATTCTCATTTAGATGGATTGTGATCATTTCTAATGTGATTTCATAATTTGAAATTCATCACAATAGATAAATAATCCATTTCATATCATCTTGCAAAAACTAGATCAAAAGGGCAACTTAGTGTTTGTACTCGCATACCAAGCAATTGAAGATTATTGGTAATTTAACTCATTTTTGTGTAATCTACTATTTAAAAGAAGTACCCACTCACCGTAAGGTGTGAAAACACCTTAAAACGTAGCACATCTCTGAAGATCTCGAATCCATATCCAAATCCTAACAAAATCCATAGTTTCTTCTTCCTTTTAACCGTAAATGAGATTCGTTGTAGGTAGAAGAAGACCAAAGGTAAAACCAAACCTCAAATTCATTGGATTAGGGATTCCAAGAAAGGAGAAATAGAAAGAAGGAAGAATCAAGGGTTAAACCTACTTACCAAGTCAAATCTATAACAACCCTTTTTTATTTATGATATTATTAACGTTCTTCCCTAAAAATTGCCCCCAGAAACCACCTTTCAGATCGCCCTCTCGTTGAGAAACTTCCTGAGAAGATAGAAGATTGAATCGCGGTTCTAACACACTTTGTTTCGTTAAAAATAGATAAGTATTGCTTAAGATATGATCATTTTACGATTTGATGTCTAGGACGGCGACGGTCGCGGTCGTGGTGTCGACGCAGCTGTTGGGTTTTAGGGGAGACAGAGAAGACAGCTAAAATAAAAAATTTCTTCTCCCAAAACCCAGAACAAAGGAAACGCATCAACGTCTATACAATAGCAAGGATGGTTTGTAGAGGCGTACCTTGTCCCGAGGCTAGCTCGGCGACTTGACCTCATGGCTTGCGTGATCTTCACCTCCGGTCTTAGACGGTGTCTGTGCAGCTCCTGGTCGCACCGGGACTGGCACCTCCTGGTCTCACCGGGACTGTCGGGATTGACAGATGTCCTCCGAGCGGCAGAAGTCTCCCACCTCTAAAGTAGTCCACACGGACCACCTGGAACTCTGATCTCCTTGTCCAAAAAGGAATCAGAAGGAGTCGTACCCTCCTATTGGCGTACTAGTCACCAACACACTCTCCTACAACTAGTTGCTTTTCTACAGTTTTCTTTCCCTTGTTGTGCCTCCCTTATCGGGTAGCACTTGCTCGGGCTCACTCTCAGTTACTAAAACTAGAGAGAACGACAACTTTGCAGAGCAACTAATGCACTGAGTTGTTTACTAGAGAAGCCCCCAATACCCTATATATATAGAAGGTCATGTGATAGGGTTCTATATCCCGGACAATGAGGGATTAAAGCAGGAGTAGAAGGGTTCGAGATTTTACACAAAACAACCAACTTGCTCCAGATGAACTGATCATTTCAACCCTAAAATGATCGTTTGGTAACCTCAACTGATTGGTTAGGGCACCTGAGTCGATCGGTTCATCACATGAGCCGATTGGTTCGTGGTCCTGGTCCAACTCAAATTGACTTTCAAATTTTTCTCTAATTAATCAAATATTAATCCTTGTCCAAATCAAATGTGTACAAGTAAAACAAATTGTATTTGCAAAATTGACTATCCAAACAATCTCGGTTGGTCACATGAGCCGATCGGTTCAACAATTGAGCTGATCGGTTCATTTCACATGAGTCGATCGTCTCATCAGTTGAGCCGATCAGTTCACCAACTTGAGCCGATCGGTTCATCTCATGAGCTGATCGGTTGGGGCAGCAGACTGTGCAAAATCAGTCAATCGCAGTTTCAATCAATCTGATACTCTAATCAATCAGTCCAACACCTTGAACACTATGATACTGATCTATCAATTGATTAAGTGTTTAATTGAACTACTAAACTCCTTTAGTAATCAATCTAAACATCGTTTGTGGATAAAATCCTCTTCCAGGTTAAATCCTATGTGTGTGACCCTGCAGGTCCATTTCATGTTGGCAGTGAAAGTCCATAACACTTATGACTTCACAAGCAAAGAGCGGTGCCTAGTCGCACATCAGTGCTACCCAAGTGAAAAGGAAAGTTGGAGAACAACTTTCAATCCTACAATCCGTGAATGGTGTTACAGTGAATGTATAATTCCTTTGTTACTGATATCCTGAATAAACTCAAGGCATGGAAAAGTCATCCTGTCAACGTTCATTCACTTTCTTTATCTCAGAGTAGATTGGAGGAGATATGTATGACATCAATATCACATACTAATTCACACATTCATGCGCACACCTATCTCAATCCTACTCATCAAGTGGCCATGGATATCAAACTCCCTCAGGCAGGACAAATCCCATATTTATCACTCACTCCTCAAAAGCCCCATGTGTGAAAGCCACCCAATCATCACCTTTATAACAACCCATGTTTCAAGACTGCGTTTGATGATGTCAAAGTGTACCCAACCACATGTGTTGAGTGTAGTGATTTCATGTCTAAGAATCACACTCACCACCATCACTATGAGAACTGAATGTGACTACCATGTCATGGTTACATGTGTCAAACTCATGGTGGGTCTGTCTGGTAAACTTGTTCTCTAACAAGCACCTATGTGTTTGGTTTGATATCTCCATATCATGACTAATGAGATTCTGTCATCAACTAACACCACAATCTAGTCTTGTGTGTCATTGTTGTCTATCTGCCTTCCACAATGACATCTGACTAGGGACATAATAAGAATGTACAAACTGTTAGCATCTGTATGATCTCATCGTTTAGGTCCTTAACCTGAAAGCATACGTCATTGAGTACTGTCATTCTCTTGACATTCAATCTATTCTATTACTATCTCATATGACTGAACCAGAATTAATTGGAAGCTTGCCTTTGTTCTTTATCAAATCAATCTTAATGTATCCCACCAATCATCCCATGATTGGTACTCAGGGCATACATACCAACAGCAGCGTCACGGGTCACGGTGTCGACATAGCATCACGGGTCGCGGTGTCGATGAAGCATCGTTCGTGATATTCTGTATGTGTTTACTAAAAAGGGCATAACACTCTCATTTGAACTCTAATTTGGTTTATTATTTTTTTATTGGATTCATAATTTAATTAACTATAATACTAAAATATTATTTTGATAATATTCTCAAACTAAAAATAATTTATTAATTATTTCCTCCAACTTCATTAACTCTCTTCTTGCACACATGTATCGATTAATGTTCTCTTAACCCCAACTCAGATCTTTATAGTATGCTTAAGTTATGATTATGAGTTGCCCAAATAAGTATTTAAGGTTATCAAAGTTAAGATAAAGCACAATATATAATATTACTAACAAAAGTATGTCAAGCATTAAGATTATCATAAATCTCTTGGACCACCAACAAAGCTAGGAACGGGTTGTAACAATTCTCCCCCTCTAATAAAAATTTTGTCTCAAAATTTCTAAAAGAGGAAAAGATACTTTTTAAACATCTCCGATTCTACTTTCCAAGTAACTTCTTCTATACAAGATTCCTCTGAAACACTTTTACTAGGGGTATCTCTCTCCTTTTAAGCTTTCGAATACAATGGTATAGAATTTTATTTTCAACATTGAGTCATTTATTCCTCTTCAAATCACAACTTTTAAAAAATATAAAATGTGTGAAACATAATATCTCATCTCATCATCACATGGTACTATTCACTTGCCATTCATGAGACCACACTAGTCATCATACTATCACAAGATATAAATCCTTTTCACAATATCACATGGTATCAACCCTTATCAACACAAGAGGATTACACCTCATCTAGGGATCAACCATGCCCAAAGGTCATTAAGACCATCATATTATTCCCTGCAAGATCATCGTTATCTTTACATGCCTTATTACAATGCTCAACAACATCACTTACATATAATACACTGGATCAACACAATATTACATCAATGAGTGAGGAGATATTCATAAACAATCATAGTAGGGTTATATTAACATTAAGAACATTCCTTTATTACATCAACATGCAAGGAATCTAGACATGATTTACCCTCATCATATTCATAATGCACATGTTTAGCATAAGAATGTATCAACGATGTGGCTATGATAATCACCAATCAACATATTAAGGTTATGATCATATTAAGGAGGTTATTCCACCATCATTCCATCATATAAGAATGTTAAACATGAATTCTCATCTGTATCTATTTGTATTAGAATTAGGTTCAACAAGATAAATTACATTAATGTTACTAATCAACACTTATAACCAAACCCTTACCCACGACATCCCCATTGCATCATGGATGCATAAGGTGAAACATCACCATCACATTCCATACTATTCTCAAGTATGAACCCACACATAAATCAAGGTGTAAACATCATGTTATTGCATATAAAGTTTTCAACAACAGTAACAGAGTACTCCATGATTGTGTTAGTCATTCAAAGACTATTCATACCCAATTACCATCACTTTGTTATATTAAAGCTAGGTATAACAAGCTATACCTCATTAGGGTTACATATCAATACAATATAGTTATCATCCCTTCTATTCATATGAGTGAATAGGTAAGACTACCTTATTCAAGGTAACCCTCCATTTGTTCCATCATCATTCAACCCATATCACCATACCATAATTATACAATACTAATCTGGATTACTCGTATGAATGACTACAACTATCAGACACCTTTAATTAACATATTGCTTGCACACGTACACTGAAATCATACGTAGAACCAATTTACATCCCTCATTATACCTTCAACAAATTACACTTCTAAAAACAAATTCATGTATTACCGAAAGCCATTGTTTTCTCTTATCTCCTCATTCATTACTACTTACTTCTTGTTACTTATCGTTCTCATTTTGATCATATAGAATAAACATCCCTAAAATTGAAACATACAAGGTAAGAATAGATTATTCATCATTCTTGATATCACTACAAGAATTTATTTCTTATCACACTTTGCTCATGTTTTATTTCTCCTTTTATTCAAATTACACCTCTTATATTTCAAATATATTTCTTATCCTTTGCTCTGAATCATTTCCATGTTGTTTATCTACCTTTCAGATTATCTACCTTTAAAACCTGGATTACTATCAGTGCTAGTTTACTTCTCATAGTGCAAATCTCATGATCTTGTTTTATAGAGATGTTAGTATTCAAGGTCAAATTACGAGTGACATCCCTTGAACTACTACAACTCTAAACATTCTAGGGTTTGGTCCTTATCAATAGCTTGATGTTATTGTGATGTGATTTTGATCCCTTAATTTGAAATTCAAGATTTATATCTCATAAGTTTTACTAAAGTCTTCCTTATCTTATCAATTGAATTTCCTTTCTCTTACTTGGCCATTCAGATAGATTACATTCTCAACTTACCCTGCTAGGGTTTCCTCATCATATTCTGTGTCATTGTTACATTCACTAGATGTCTCTACCATGGTGGTTATGCATCATATATTATTCATTTTCTTATCACTTCATTCCCACATTCCTCTCATTAAGTAATATATGAAGGAGAATATGATTCTGAGACTTAGAATTCTTATCTTCAAACATTCCCTTAATACATTTCTCGTATGTAGGTTTAATTAGTTATCAACAAGGATACTTGACTAATTAGCACTTGCTTGAATCTCCTAACCTCTTTCTTTTATAATATATATTACTCCATCATGTTTCAAACCCTTCATTACTTTCCATAATCCTCTTACCATATACTACTCTTCCACCTGTCATCTTTAACTTCTAATTTTCTCTTATGATCATGTTTCTTATTCATGGGTATGATCATGTATACCCTGTTGCACATATTTGTTTTTATCCTTATACTAATGTGAAGTTGAGAATCTAAATCAATAATATCCCTACTAGTTTCACCTCATGTTTAATACATTACATATCCTTCATTTTAAACCAAACGACTCATGCATGGGTCAAACTTAGTTTCTCTTTCAATCAAGTTTTTCCTTCCTGAATATAGTCTACCTTTGCATGACTTATTCATTTGTTAAACTACACTTTTGTTCTTCTTTTAGAAACTAGTTTGTTGTTCTATAGAGACTTGGAATCTAAAGGTAGTAAGGATGAATGTATTAACTTCACAATAAAGGTATACATTCCATGCTCTCAATTATATCATAACCCTCATTCCTTAATCAAGCTCATCATTTCTAACATTTCTCTTTGTTTCAACTAAGTTTGTTATACTAGTCTTATTATTTACATGTTCATCTAATTCTGTCTACTTTAACTCTTTTGAAGACTCTTCACTTCTATGTACTTATCATATACTTAACTATTTTCTTCTATTTTCCCTTTACTTTGGAGTACATAAAAGCATTGTACTCAATTATATGATCCATTCCTCATGATTGATTCTTACTATCTTGGACCTTACATACTTTTCTCAAATCATTTCCATATTTCATATTTAGAGTTCATATAATACTAATCATTAAACTTAATCTGAACCTTATGACTTGTTCCTTTATTCCCAATTAAGGGTTTCTCATATGAGGCCCCAAAGTTGGATCTCAGATATCAGTTCCAAATGATTCTTAGCTATTTTAATCTTTCCCATATGTTTCAACATCTTAGTGTATGTACATTCTCACTATGATGTGGGTCTAACTTATCTAGAGTATACTCTTATTATATTTTTATAGGAGTCGTTAGATCCTAGTATAGCACCCTGCCAGTCGGACCAGGCCGCACCTCCACTCCTGAAGCCAAGATCTACTCAGGATTAACCAGCTCCTACTTATTTCAAACATGTGGAAAGAATATATATTCAGGGTAAATTTATTTGAACATAACTTATGGTCTACTTGATACAAAGAATAACTGAATCAACTTCATGATACACAAAAATATAAAAGAACCATACATATTCTACAAACGGATAATCTAAATTCATATATAAGAGCACTTCTATTGATCTCTAATAAAACAAGAAATATAAAGCAAGAGTTTTATCACATTCTATGTTTAATCTATTACTCCTTCATTACTTTTAGGTCTCCTAACCCTAAGATTTCTACAGTTTCTCTCTAGCCCATCCTTCCTCTACATACCTGGCCAGGGCATCCAAAGAAGAATAGACAGAGTACCTTGATACTGGTCAACCTAAGTATTCAGATACCAAGCCAGGGTATCCAAATACCCAAACCTCCTAGAGCTAAAGACATGTCAACTCTTAACTGTCACACTTATAACTCTAACTTTCTATCCTAATGGTCCCTGGCGACTCAGCCTAAGGTCTGATACCAAAACCTGTCACGCTCGCATCCCACGATTATCACTAATCATGAGATGTGGCATAACTTTGAGGATTATACTTAATACAAAATTCACTCCCAACCTTTTCCCCTTTTTTCATTTCAAACTCTTTGTTTTCTCGCATCCAATCACATAAACAAACTTTACAAGAGAATTAAACTTTGATTACTCTAATATGATATGAACATTAATGATACACATCCATACATTCATTCTATTTCTCACTCTTCCAGGTACATACGACATGATAATAAGATACATTCTCTCTTATTAAGGAAACAAAGATACAAAACATCATTTACAACTCCCTCACATCTATATAAGGACCTAGAGTGATAGGGACCGATTGAACTTAACTAATCTCATACTTAAATCATGTGGTAGATCTACTCTGCTACTTTGACCTTCTTCAAGTCCATGTGGTTTCCCTAAAAATTTGTGAGTAGAAGGATGAGCCAACTTGCTCAGTGAATGAGTACTTAAAAGAAATAGTTTAAAGCACTTATATAATTATAGATATATTGTCGAGCAATTGATATCAATTATAACAACAGTAAGCTTCAAAGATTCTAAACATTGACAATCATAAATATGACAGGATACTCTAGATATCTATAAACAAGAATCAATATATGAACATGCTTGATTGATCACAAAGAGAACTAATAACTCAAAAACATACAAAGGATAATTAAATAATTGTGCAGACTTGTTTAACTTCTCATTCATCTTATCATGCCCTGAACCCACATGAGGTGTACCACAACATGTGAAAGAATCACAGCAAGCTACGATCTCACTGTATAAGGCTTAGAAGCATGCCCGGATTCCTAAGCCTATCTCTCGAGCCCATCTGTGATGGGCCTCAGCACGTCTGGCTCTCAGTGGCTAATGGAAGTGGTCGGATATCTCAGACTCCACCTCTCAACCTGGGTACTTAGGCGGTGAGTCAAAGCCCTCAAGCGTATTGTGCATCAGTGGACCTACTGACCACTGATCACTCAACATGTAACATAGGTACCGCTGGCATCCCCGATTGGTGTTGGGTACCACACAATTGTAAGGAGTCTACCCTACTAGTCAAGACCCCCACACTCTACTGGTGCGCTCTAGCTTACCTCGATCTGGACTACCTCTAGTCGGGAAACCATTTCCTCCTCACAGCACAGGCCTCATCCTGTAAGGATTCTACAGTGTTCAGGACATCTACATTTCTAATTCACTCTTAAAATTCACAATTCAATCATCACATCAACATATCTTTGTTCAGCTTTGTAAACCATTCATTTCATAAACCATTTGATAAAATTTACCACAACTGAATTGTTAAGCATCACAACATCTCAAACTGAGAAACATTGATATCACAATACTTGTTTCACTGAACACCCTATCATTAGGGTTTTATTTACCTCATTCACTTGACACATAACTCGCATAAGGGATGAATACATCATAACATCATTCTATAAGGATTTCTCTCAGTAATTCACATATAATCAAATATATATATATATATGAAACCATGTAATGAACTGAACTAGGGTTTCCACTCTCCTTACTGATATATCATGAAAACATTTATATTATCGAGCTCAAATGCAAGATCTTATCCAACATATATTTAATACACATACAAATAAAACAATCATTCATAAGTAGGGAGATTCAACTAGGCAAACTTCTTTATTAAATTGTACAACAATTTCAGTCATAGATGAAAATCCTACTTTTCAGTATAATCATGTAACCTCTACAATTAATTTAAGAATTCTCATTTAGATGGATTGCAATAATTTATAATGTGATTTCATAATTTGAAATTCATCACAATAGATAAATAATCCATTTCATATCATCTTGCAAAAACTAGATCAAAAGGGTAACTTAGTGTTTGTACCCGCATACCAAGCAATTGAATATTATTGATAATTTAACTCATTTTCATGCAATATACAGTTTAAAGGAAGTACCCACTCACCCTAAGGTATGAAAACACCTTAAAAATGTATCCCATCTCTGAAGATCTCAAATCCATATCGAAATCCTAGCAAAATCCAGAGTTTCTTCTTCCTATTAACCCTAAACGAGATCTGTTGTAGGTAGAAGAAGAAGACCAGAGGTTAAAACAAATCTCAAATTCGTTGGATTAGGGATTCCAAGAAAGGGGAAATGGAAAGAAGGAAGAATAAAGGGTTAAACCTACTTACCAAGTCGAATCTATAACTACCCTTTTTTATTTCTATTTTTCTTAACATTCTTTCCCAAAAACAATTCCCCAGAAATTACCTTCCAGATCGCTCTCTCATAGAGAAACTTGCCTGGAAAGATAGAGGATCGAATGGTGGTTCCAAAGCACTTTGTTTCGTTGAAAATGGATAAGTATTGCTCAAGATATGATCGTTTCACGATTTGCTGTCTAGGGCGACGTCGGCCGTAGTCGCGGTATCGATGCAACGTCAGAGTCGCGGGGTCGATGTAGCATCTCGGTCGCAGTGTAGACCGTGGTCATGGTATCGATGTAGCATCATAGGTCGTGGTGTCTACGGAGCATCGCGGGTCGCGGTATAGACCGTGGGTCGTGGTGTCGACGCAATTTCGGTCAAACTGTTTTGTGTATCTTTACTAAAAAGGGCACAACTCTCTCATTTTAACTCTGATTTAGTTCATTTTTTTATTAGTTTCATAATTGAATTATCTAAAATACTACAATATTATTTTGATAATTTTCAAATGAAAAATCATTTATTAATTATTTCCTCCAATGTCATTAACTCTCTTCTTGCACAAATGTATCGGTTAATGTTATCTAAACCCCAACTCGGATCTTTATAGTGTTCTTAAGTTATGATTATGAATTTCCCAAATAAGTATTTAAGTTTATCAAAGTTAAGATAAAGCACAACATAGAATATTACTAATAAAAGTATTTCAAGCATTAAGATTATCTTAAATTTATTGGATTACCAACAAAGCTAGGAACGGGTTGTAACAAACATCCTCCTCCATATAAATAGCACTAGGTGAAGTTTAAAAATGTTCACCTATCCATATTGACATACCACTACATTGAGGGCCTATAGAGTTGTATAGGTCCTTTGGAATCCAGCTAGGTTCTTGAGGAAGAGGTAGATGTGGAGGAGGATGAGTGGTAGCAGGTTTCATCCCTTTGTCTTGCATATATAATTTCATATCAATTGTCATGTATACACATATACCAATTAATGTGATGTAAATGTACCATGCATGATCAGTATATATGACTCCCACTTCAGGCCACAAGACCACTCTTCCTTTTGCTTCACCAAGCGTGTCAACATCTGGGTGGGCATATGTCAATGGATGTTGCCTCCAAGTGGGGAAGACAAGCCTTGGGCTCACAGAACCACACCATCAGATACTAGAGTGCCATGAATCGTGTGCCCTGGAAGGTGTGGGTAAGCCTTACACTCTGCAACAATGAATTCTTTCAATTTTAGACATCATGGCCTCAACCCTTACAAATTTACATAGAGTATGTTATATATACATGTAAAGAAATCATCTTCAAAAGACTAGCTACTATGTCATAAAAATACTTACAGCAGACTTGATAGGTGGTGGGTCTATAGGATTACTCCCAACCACCTCTACATGATCACTCCCAACCACATCTATCATAAGGGAAGAGTGGCACACCACATGTACTGTCTGAGTGGCAGCCTGAGATGCCTGCCACTTGCTCATTGGTTCCTAGACTCTCTTATAAATTAACTCATCTACCTATACATGGCCAAAAGAAACACTTTTTTATTCCTGAATTCCCTTTACAATAACATTCTAAAAAAAGAATAGGTTACCTCAACTTTTCAAAATCCCCCTTTTTTGACATGTTTGTGTTGTGATGGCCCAAAGAACACTCTTAGGTCCACACTAGTGCCTGCAGCCCTAACACGTCTAGGATGATATGGGTTACCAAGAGAAACTATCAATTCATTCCTTGTGCCCTTAGGGATGAACGAGCCTTGCTTCCTCGTCTCGTGAAGCTCCCGCTAATCATCATCAATAGAAATTGATAAGTAAACATAACAATCATCAATACTAATTGCTCTCAGAGTTGTATTTTATCATTTTTGGAGCCACCTCAGCAGTTACGGGGTTGGTTATATCTCCTTTTTTAGTTTACCTCCCAGCTATCCACACATCATGGTGATGTAGTGGTGCGGGAGTAGTAGAGGACTCAGCAGTCTCAACATTACGAGCATTAGGATGTTGAATGGAAGACGTATGTAGTTTTTGGTGAAGGGTTACATAGCCACCAGGACCCATCATGTGGTCATGCATATTCAGTGCATGCCTTTCTCTTTGAGCATCACTGATAGCCTTGTTAGTAAGCACATTGAATTAGTTAGTAACAATTAAGATCAGTCATAAATAGGTGAATTTGTAAGAATGTATATTAATAAAAAAATTGGTGTGACACTTAATACCTTGAATTCATTGGTATTTCTCTCGGCAACAAACACCTCCCACTCAGTCAGGTCCACGTAGTTCCATTGCTCAAGGGCTGACTTCTTCCTCTTATCAGCCTCGTGTATGTATTGTTGATTGATAGTTGCCCTATAGTTCCTTAGGACCCTCCCGCATCATTGCATCACCTTTTTACGATGTAGGCATTCATCCTATTCAAATATACTCTGCAAAATTTCATATATTTAATAGAGTATTCTAAAAAATAGAATTGTAAATGACTTTAAAATAGAATCGCAAATGATAATATCTCACACATAGTTCTTTCCATAAGAAGTCTTTATTCCATTTAAGAACTATATGCCAAGAATCTACATTTACACTACAATGGCTATGAGTAAGAACCCCAAGATATGAACCAAATGAGTTGCGGTTCTTTCCAACTAAATTTCCTACATGATCAAAATACAGAACCAATTTTGGTCCATTGCCCCTTTGTTGTAGTAACTTGTTAATCATAGTGATGTCCCTAATTTTTTCAAATTTTTTATGTTGCTCATCAAGTGGCACATGATTTTCAGTGGGTATATCCTCTGTAAGGACCCTGACCTGTGTTTAGGGTTTACCCTGTTTGTTTTGCTTAACCTTGGTGCTTGCTAATCACCTTTAAGTGGTGATTAGGGTTTTGTTATGCTTTGTTGAGAGTTGAGGGGGCTACTTGCAAATAACCCAAGTTTAGGGTTTTGTGTGCAAGTTGGTCATCTTGTGAGAAGTTTTTCCCTCTTTGCTTCCTCTAGGGTTGAGAGGAAGGCTTTGGCTTGTTGTTTGAGCTCTTTGGTCCTGAGTTGAGCTTGTTTGGGCCTTGAGATGTGTTGTTTGGGCTTGGTTGAGCCTTGTGTCGGCCATGGCTTGCCTTGTGTCGTCCAAGGATGTGTGTGTGTCGTCCTAGGTGGTCTTGTGTCGCCCAACACAGTGGTGTGTCGCTCAGCAGCTTGTTTGTGTCGCCCAGCAGGAGTTCTTGCTTGTGTCGCCCATGTGGCTTGACCATGGTTGGTGACACTTGGTGCCTAGCTTGGACAAGTGTCCCATGCCTTGCTAGTGTGTTGTCTTGAACCCTAGGACAAGTGTCCCTTGGGTGGGTGACACATTGCATGGTTGTACCTTGGTTTCTCCTCCCCTTCTTTCTATATAGGCAGCTCTTCTCCTTGCCTTAGTCTCCTTTGCTCTTTTGGTCTCCCCTCCACCTTGAGTGCACGATATCCCTCTCCATCTAGCTTGTGGTGGCCGATACACCTTCCTAGAGCATCCTGGTGGATGATAGCTTGGACCTTGGAGTTGTGTTGGACGATACCCCTTGGAGTTGAAGTGCTTTTTCTTCCTTTCTTCAAGGCGGGTTTCATATCTTCTAACCCTAATTTCTTTACCTCTAGCTATGATCTTGTTGCATGTTAGTAGTTAGCTTAGTTCCTTGCTCTTGTACCTTGCTTGAGTTTCCTCTGGTGGCCGATATGCCCTTATGGTTTAGGGTTCCTAGTGATCTAGGGTTTGTGATGCTTTGAGTTAGAGGTTGATGGTGATCTTGTGTTGGGCAATATCCTTCCTTGGTTGGATGTGTTGGGCGATATCCTTCCTTGGATGGGTATGTTGGGCGATATCCCTCCATGGTTGGGTGAGTTGGACGATATCTTTGAGTTGGACGACATGAATGATGTCCCTTTGTGCTGGCCGATATGGTGACCATGTTGGGTGATATGGTCTTTGTGTTGAGAAACACCTTGTCCTTGAGTTGAACGATAGGGTGAGAGTTCTTGGTGTTGGGCAGCACGATGGTGCTCTTGTGTTGGGCGATGTCCTTGCTCTTGAGTGGGAAATAGGTCAAGTCAGTGAGGTGTTGTCCGATAAGTGTGATTGGGTATCGGGCGATACCCCTTGTTGTGTCGGTCGACATGATGAGCATGATGGGCGATATGGACCTTCTTGTGTTGAGAGACATCCCCTTCTTTTTGTGGACGATAGACCTAAGTTCTCGTGGTTGGTTGGCGCTGGACGATAGCCATGCATGGAGTGCTGGCCAATATCCATGTTGGTCGATATCCATGGTGGTCGATAGCCAAGATGGGCGATAACCTAGGTTGGTTGTGTGTGTCGGCCGATAGGCCTTGATGAGTTTTTGTAAGGGGTGGTGATGAGTTATAGTGAGGGTCATGTGTTCTTATAGTGACAGTCTCATGTACTATGGAAGTGCATGTTCATGCTCAAACGGTAATGATGCCTTGCAAACAATATTAATGCTAATGATAGTAACAATAAATGGTAATGACGATGCTAGGTGAAAGTTACACTAATAGCTTGCTAATGATAGCAATAATGCTAAAGGTAATGAGGTATACGAAGTAATCCTTATGTTTATTTGTTAATGGCAATAGTAAGTTGTGGTTGCATTAATGGTTGTTTAGTGGTACGGATAATAAGGACAATAGTAATGAATGGTGACAATTATGATTGCCCGGTATACTCAACATAATTGAATACCTTGATTGTTTATATAATCCTGAGATAAGGGTAGGCATGATTATGGTATGATGTGCTTAACAAGCTTGATCATCAAATATTATAAATATTGATAAATAGATTATCTTGAGTGATAGCTCATGATAGTGAGCATATTCCTTATGACTGAATCTATGGTTATTGTGTATCCTAACCATGCAGGTGATGTGTAGCCATGAGTGGGCTATGTGACAGATGTGATGAGTAACAATACCTTGACAATTGTTCTATGAGATTATATATGTAATGTGTTGGTCCCATGATGATGATGTGAGCCCTGAGAGGCAGTGACAGTACAGGATGAAGGATTGATACCCTATGGTATGTGATGATCCTTGATATGGATCTGGATGGTCGGCAAGAGGCCAAGTGGTAACATGTGATACTGGATCCTTGTGATGGATCAGGTTGATTAGGTTTCAATAATAATATGATGTTCTTTATTTTCTGTTATATCTTACATGTCATATAACTTGGTTGAATCCTGCAATCCATCTAAAAGACACTAGTTAATTACAGTGGAATTATATCATGTAGTTTGCCCTGGCCATAGATCCTTCATCGTCAGGACTTGGTGATGGTGAAACGGGTTCTCCTACGGGTTAACCCGAAGCGCATATTGTTGAATATGTGAGGTTACTCCTAGCCTGAAAATAAGGAGGTAAGAGTGTAACTTTGGTTACAGACTTAGATATGTATATAGAGCATGGTGAACATGCCCATGGCTCAGGATACGTGATATGAGGAGCATGAATGTGTTCATGGCTCAGAGCATGGTGAACAGGCCCATGGCTCAGGATACGTGATATGAGGAGCATGAATGCGTTCATGGCTCAGAGCACGGTGAACAGGCCCGTGGCTCAGTTTTACTAGCGCCGAGACCTGTGCCAAGGCGTGCTAGAGTGAGGGTAGCCTATGGAGCTGACCATGTGGCTTAGACCACTTCAGCATGTGACTGCGGTCCTGCTTGTGTTGTACTCGTGTACTAACCACGAGGTGGGAGGTCGTGGAGTCCGGCTCTTCCATTGACCTTGTATGGCACCGGCTTGGGTTTCGTAACCGAAGGTTGGATTTGAACGGTACGGTTCAAATCCTCAGGGCATAATAATACGTAATACAGCCGTTTAGTACTTATTGCTTAGGATAAACACAAAACATTGGTTGAAGCCTTGTTTGTGTAATATCTCTGTTATACCTTGCAGGTTATGTGACATTATATCTTATCCTGATAATCATGTTACATGGAGATATATCTTATCTTGCAAATCCTATTCTTTAAGATATATTTGGATATATGCTTGCACAGCTGATTAGCTTGTCGGTAAGAATAACTTTGCCTTATATATATATAGAGAGAGAGACTGCTCTTGTTATACCTGTTGTTAGTTATCTGCTATTATCGTTTATCTTGCTGAGGTTCTGTAGTTGCGGTGGGAAGTTATGTTTCTCGCTGGGAAAATTGTTCAATTGTCTCACTCCACTGGTTTTCAGGTGGTCGAGATAGACGTGGTCGTGGTCGTGGTGTTGCAGTCGAGCAGCCTGACGAGCAATAGAAGGCAAGCGATGAATATGCTGCCATTTTGGATGTTTGGTAGTAGAGTTTAGAGTCATCCCTGTACTCTCAATTCCTTGGCAGTGTTTTGACGTTGTTTCATGATGATCGTTTGATGATGTTTGTTTATCCTACTGTTGGCCGGATGTGGGCCTTTATGTATATGAACAGGTGGTGAACTCATGTGATGGATGAACAGCTGTTCCTGAGCTATGGACACGTATCAGATCTCGTATGTGTACAAATATGACATGTTTCTGTGCAGGATGAGGTCTGGAAAGTAATAGTTTCACAATTTATATGTTTTCCGCAATCGGTTTTAATTAACCCGTGTTTTTGATAAGCTGTGGTTATGGTGATTTTCGCACGTTTTCGCGTAACACCTCGTTATTTGTGTGATAATGGGATGTGTTGCCACAAGTTTTGGTATTAGAGCCTTAGGTTCGCTGAGTCTACGGGGATTTAGGACTAGGTTGAGTTGTTCTTATGTGTGTCCAGGTTTTCTTACAGTATCTTCTGCCCTCAGTGGAAGAAAAGTCAAGATGTCTGGAAACCATGAAGAACACTCTGCTGAGTACAGTGATGTTGCATCGGTTGATGGAGCAGATGGACAGGCACATGAAGATCGGGTGCCTGAGGTTCCCCAATTTAACCCAGCCATACTTGAACATCCTGCTTACCAACAGCTTATGGGGTAGTTAATGGCTACGATGAATCTCATGGTTGAGTGATTACCAGTGCCTCCTCTGCGAGCACATGTTCCCCATGAAGTAGCATCGGGTATTGGGAAGACCTTTGAGCGGCTTCGCCGAGTTGGAGCTTCAGATTATGCTGGAACGGATGATCCAGCGGATGCAAATCTGTGGCTGACAAGTCTCGAGAAGGCTTTTCGGATCCTTGACATCCCCGAAGCGGACAAGGTAAAGCATGCCGTCTACCTTCTGAAAGGTAGTGATGGTCACTGGTGGACCATCGAGGAAGAGAAGCGGCCTGGTGAGGTGATCGGTTGGGAAGTGTTTCGACATGAGTTCCTCACCAGATAATTTCCGAAGACGTATCTGGATGAGAAGGTTAGTCAATTCGAGAACCTAAGACAAGGAATGATGAACATCACCGAATATGAAGCTAAGTTTATGGATCTGTTGAGGTTTTGTCCTCACATGGCGACAACAGACGAGGAACGGATCAGACGTTTCGAGAAGGGTTTGAGTGCTGAGCTGAAGACTCCGGTGTCTGCGTTGGAGAACCGAGAGCGGTTTGCTATGTTCGTGGAATCTGTTCGATGGATCGAGAGGTCATTAAGGGAGAAAAGAGAGTCCATGTCTCTTAAAAGACATGCTCAGTTTCAAGGACGAGGGTTCGATGGCTTCAAGAAGCCCAGGTTTTCAGCACTGTCAGCGATGAGAAGTTCTGGTATACCATCACAGTTGTCTCCGAGTAAAGGGAAAAGTTATGTTTCTTCGCCATCTAAGGCACACAGTTTAGCTTCTGTGGCAGTGAAAGGGCCAGCTAGGTCACGGTTTGAGGACAGGACTTGCTATCTTTGTGGACAGATCGGGCATCTCAAGTTACAATGTCCGAATAAAGGTGTTGAAGTGACGCAACAACCGAGGCAGAGCTTCCAGAGGTCAGAGAGACCACATGCTAGTGGTAGCAGAGGACGAGGATGCGGTCAGGCGTCTCAAGCTGGATCATATGCTCAAGGAAGCAGAGGTCGTGGATAGCAAGCGACAACTCAATTCTATGCCATGAGTCAGCCGGAGGCGATAGTCAACCCACGAGTGGTGACTAGTCAGATGGAGTTATTTCATTCTGATATGTCTTCTTCTTGTTTATATCTGTTCTAGTTGACCCGGGTGCTACACACTCTTTTATCGCCTATAGTATGCTTGAAAACTGTCATCTACCTGTTAGCTGTAAGAAGGATAGCTTGTTGTTAGAAACCCCTCTTGATGGTTCCTCTTTGCTTCGAGAAGAGTGTCCATCTTGTGTCTTGTCTTTTTCAGGACATCACATCCAAGTGGATCTTATACCACTTGATATGCATGGTTTTGATGTTATCCTTGGGATGGATACCTTAGAGAAATATAAGGTTGTCTTGGACTGCGATTCTAAGCAGGCAGTGTTTGATGTTGCTGGAAAGAAGTGGATCTTCCAGGGAGACAGGAAGATTCTTCCGACATGTTTGGTATCAGCTATGGTGGCAGATAAGTTGTTACGACAGGGATGTGAGGCGTTCTTAGCTCACGTGGTGGATACAGTTGTGGTTACCAAGGCAAAAGGTCCTAGTCTTGAGGAGGTGTCAGTAGTTCGAGAGTTTGCATACATGTTTCCTGAGGAGTTTCCTGGTGTTCCTCCACCCCGAGAGATTGATTTCGAGATCAATCTGGTCCCTGGAACATAGCCAGTTGCACAGTCAGCGTATAGGATGGCTCCAACAGAGATGGCAGAGTTGAAGAAGTAGTTGCAAGAGTTGTTGGAGAAGGTTGTATCCGACCGAGTACATCGTCGTGGGGTGCTCCCGTGTTGTTTGTTAAGAAGAAGGATGGATCAATGCGGTTGTGTATAGATTACCGACAGTTGAACAAGGTCACGATCAAGAATAAGTACCCGTTGCCGAGGATAGACGATCTGTTCGATCAGTTGCGTGGTGCTACAGTGTTTTCAAAGATTGATCTACGGTATGGATATCACCAGTTGAGGATAAAGGCGGATGACATACCAAAGTCAGTTTTCAGGACGAGGTATGGTCATTTCAAGTTCGTGGTTATGCCGTTTGAGTTAACCAATGCACCTGTTGTTTTCATGGACCTGATGAACAGAGTATTCCATCCGTTCTTAGATCAGTTTGTTGTAGTCTTCATAGATGACATTTTGATCTACAGTCGGGACAGGTGAGAGCATGAGCAACATCTTCATCAAGTGTTGACTCTTCTTCGTCAACATCAGTTGTATGCCAAGTTCAGTAAGTGTGAGTTCTGGTTGGACGAAGTGGCTTTCTTGGGTCATGTGATATCTGCTGAAGGAGTTAAAGTAGATCCGAAGAAGGTGGAATCCGTTGCGGATTGGGAACAACCGAAGACGCCGACAGAAGTTCGTAGTTTCCTCGGTTTGGCAGGATACTACCAGAGGTTTATCAAGGATTTCAGTGTGATCGCGTTGCCGATGACAAAGTTGACCAGGAAGGATGTACCTTTTGTTTGGGATGATCGATGTCAGCAAGCTTTCCAGAGTCTGAAGGAGAAGCTGACCAGTGCCCCAGTGTTGATTCTGGCAGAGCCTGGGAAAGGCTATGTTGTTTTTTGTGATGCTTCCAAGAAAGGTCTAGGTTGTGTGTTGATGCAGGAAGATCATGTGGTGTCTTTTGCCTCGCGACAACTCAAGAAGCATGAGGAGAACTATCCGAATCATGATTTGGAGTTGGCAGCAGTAGTTCATGCGTTAAAGATTTGGAGACACTATCTGTATGGTGAAGTGTGTCAGATCTTTACGGATCATAAGAATCTGAAGTACATCTTTACGCAACAAGAGTTGAACATGCGACAGTGACGATGGATGGAGTTGATCAATGATTACAACTGCACTATCAAGTATCATCCTGGTAAGGCGAATGTGGTAGCTGATGCGCTTAGCAGGAAGTCTTCTTCTCTTTCTCCAAAGAAGGCACAGTTGAGTTCTCTAGTATGCCATAAGCGAGATATGTTTGTTTCCCTTCGATAGATGAATGTGCAGATGGAAGTTTCTTTGTTATCTGGTCTTTTCGCATAGATGCAAGTTAAGCCTACGTTGAGACAGCAAATCAAGGATGCACAACAGACAGATGATGCAGTACAGTTGATTAGATCAGAGTTCGGCAGTGACAAGCGGGATGGGTTTCATGAATCCGAGGATGGAGTAGTTTGCTATCGTAATAGGATGGTGGTTCCAGATGCTGATGATCTGAGGAAGTTGGTGCTTGAGGAAGCACATACGTCGATGTATGCGATGCATCCAGGTGTCACCAAGATGTATCATAGTCTGAAGGACTTGTATTGTTGGTCCGGTATGAAGAGAGATGTAGCTGAGTTCGTGGATAGATGTGCGGTTTGTCAGCAAGTGAAGGTTGAACATCAGAAACCGGCAGGTACGTTGCAACCTTTGCCGATACCGCAGTGGAAATGGGATCATATAACCATGGATTTCGTAGTTGGTCTACCCAGGACAACTAGGAATCATGATTCCATTTGGGTGATAGTGGATAGATTGACTAAGTCTGCCCATTTCCTACCAATAAAGACAACGTATACAGTTGAGAAACTAGCTCGAGTGTATGTGGATGAGGTAGTACATTTGCATGGTGTGCCAGCAACAATAGTTTCTGACAGAGGTCCTCAGTTTATGAGTCGCTTTTGGGAACAGTTGCACAGAGCGTTGGGAACGCAGTTGAGGTTCAGTACAGCTTTTCACCCGCAGGCAGATGGACAGTCTGAAAGGACTATTCAGATTTTGGAAGATCTTCTTCGAGCTTGTGTTTTGCAGTTTCTAGGCAACTGGGATGTACATCTGAGTTTGATAGAGTTTGCTTACAACAACAGTTACCAACGAAGCATTGACATGGCTCCTTATGAGGCTTTGTATGGGAGGAAGTGAAGATCCCCTTTGTGTTGGTACGAATCAGGTGAATATCAGCTTTTGGGTCCTGAGTTAGTTCAGCAGACGACACATAAGATCAAAGTGATACAGCAATAGTTGAAAGTGGCACAGGATAGACAGAAGTCGTATGCAGACAATCGTCGATGACCTTTGGAGTTCCAGGTAGGAGACAAAGTGTATCTTAAAGTCTCGCCATGGAAGGGTGTGCTAAGGTTTGGACGGAAGGGTAAGTTAGCTCCCAGGTATATGGGGCCTTACTCAGTCATAGCACGTGTTGGCAAGGTAGCTTATGAGTTAGAGTTGCCTCCAGAGTTGCACAGGTTGCATCCAGTGTTTCATGTCAGTATGCTGAAGAAAAGTCATCCGGATTCAGGTACAGTGATACAGCCATTCGAGGTTGAGCTTGATGCAGATATGACTTATGAGGAAGGTCTAGTGGCGATCCTTGACAGAAGGATCAAGAAGCTGAAAAGGAAAGACCTGGTTCTTGTGAAGGTTCTTTGGCAGTGTCGTGGCGTCGAGGAAGCCACGTGGGAGCTTGAGGAAGATATGAGGAGGAAGTATCCCTCGCTTTTCTCTTCGGATTTCAGGGACGAAATCCCTTAAAGGGGGTTAGATTGTAAGGACCCTGACCTGCGTTTAGGGTTTACCCTGTTTGTTTTGCTTGACCTTGGTGCTTTGGTGCTTGCTAATCACCTTTAAGTGGTGATTAGGGTTTTGTTATACTTTGTTGAGAGTTGAGGGGGCTACTTGCAAATAACCCAAGTTTATGGTTTTGTGTGCAAGTTGGTCATCTTGTGAGATGTTTTTCCCTCTTTGCTTCCTCTAGGGTTGAGAGGAAGGCTTTGGCTTGTTGTTTGAGCTCTTTGGGCCTGAGTTGAGCTTGTTTGGGCCTTGAGATGTGTTGTTTGGGCTTGGTTGAGCCTTGTGTCAGCCATGGCTTGCCTTGTGTCGTCCAAGGATGTGTGTGTGTCGTCCTAGGTGGTCTTGTGTCGCCCAACACAGTGGTGTGTCGCTCAGCAGCTTGTTTGTGTCGCCCAACAGGAGTTCTTGCTTGTGTCGCCCATGTGGCTTGACCTTGGTTGGTGACACTTGGTGCCTAGCTTGGACAAGTGTCCCATGCCTTGCTAGTGTGTTGTCTTGAACCCTAGGACAAGTGTCCCTTGGGTGGGCGACACATTGCATGGTTGTACCTTGGTTTCTCCTCCCCTTCTTTCTATATAAGCAGCTCTTTTCCTTGCCTTAGTCTCCTTTGCTCTTTTGGTCTCCCCTCCACCTTGAGTGCACGATATCCCTCTCCATCTAGCTTGTGGTGGCCGATACACCTTCCTGGAGCAGCCTGGTGGATGATAGCTTGGACCTTGGAGCTGTGTTGGACGATACCCCTTGGAGTTGAAGTGCTTCTTCTTCCTTTCTTCAAGGCGGGTTTCATATCTTCTAACCCTAATTTCTTTACCTCTAGCTATGATCTTGTTGCATGTTAGTAGTTAGCTTAGTTCCTTGCTCTTGTACCTTGCTTGCGTTTCCTCTGGTGGCCGAAATGCCCTTATGGTTTAGGGTTCCTAGTGATCTAGGGTTTGTGATGCTTTGAGTTAGAGGTTGATGGTGATCTTGTGTTGGGTGATATCCTTCCTTGGTTGGATGTGTTGGGCGATATCCTTCCTTGGATGGGTATGTTGGGATTCCATGGTTGGGTGAGTTGGACGATATCTTTGAGTTGGACGACATGAATGATGTCCCTTTGTGCTGGCCGATATGGTGACCATGTTGGGCGATATGGTCTTTGTGTTGAGAAACACCTTGTCCTTGAGTTGAACGATAGGGTGAGAGTTCTTGGTGTTGGGAAGCACGATGGTGCTCTTGTGTTGGGCGATGTCCTTGCTCTTAAGTGGGCAATAGGTCAAGTCAGTGAGGTGTTGGCCGATAAGTGTGGTTGGGTATCGGGCGATACCCCTTGTTGTGTCGGTCGACATGATGAGCATGATGGGCGATATGGACCTTCTTGTGTTGAGAGACATCCCCTTCTTTTTGTGGACGATAGACCTAAGTTCTCATGGTTGGTTGGCGCTAGACGATAGCCATGCATGGAGTGCTGGCCGATATCCATGTTGGTCGATATCCATGGTGGTCGATAGACAAGATGGGCGATAACCTAGGTTGGTTGTGTGTGTCGACTGATAGGCCTTGATGAGTTTTTGTAAGGGGTGGTGATGAGTTATAGTGAGGGTCATGTGTTCTTATAGTGACGGTCTCATGTACTATGGAAGTGCATGTTCATGCTCAAACGGTAATGATGCCTTGCAAACAATATTAATGCTAATGATAGTAACAATAAATGGTAATGACGATGCTAGGTGACAGTTACACTAATAGCTTGCTAATGATAGCAATAATGCTAAAGGTAATGAGGTATACGAAGTAATCCTTATGTTTATTTGTTAATGGCAATAGTAAGTTGTGGTTGCATTAATGGTTGTTTAGTGGTACGGATAATAAGGACAATAGTAATGAATGGTGACAATTATGATTGGCCGGTATACTCAACATAATTGAATGCCTTGATTGTTTATATAATCCTGAGATAAGGGTAGGCATGATTATGGTATGATGTGCTTAACAAGCTTGATCATAAAATATTATAAATATTGATAAATAGATTATCTTGAGTGATAGCCCATGATAGTGAGCATATTCCTTATGAATGAATCTATGGTTATTGTGTATCCTAACCATGCAGGTGATGTTTAGCCATGAGTGGGCTATGTGACAGATGTGATGAGTAACAATACCTTGACAATTGTTCTATGAGATTATATATGTAATGTGTTGGTCCCATGATGATGATGTGAGCCCTGAGAGGCAGTGACAGTACAGGATGAAGGATTGATACCCTATGGTATGTGATGATCCTTGATATGGATCTGGATGGTCGGCAAGAGGCCAAGTGGTAACATGTGATGCTAGATCCTTGTGATGGATCAGGTTGATGAGGTTTCAATAATAATATGATGTTCTTTATTTTTTGTTATATCTTACATGTTATATAACTTGGTTGAATCCTGCAATCCATCTAAAAGAAACTAGTTAATTACAGTGGAATTATATCATGTAGTTTTCCCTGGCCATAGATCCTTCATCGTCAGGACTTGGTGATGGTGAAACATGTTCTCCTACGGGTTAACCCGGAGCGCATATTGTTGAATATGTGAGGTTACTCCTAGCCTGAAAATAAGGAGGTAAGAGTGTAACTTTGGTTACAGACTCAGATATGTATATAGAGCATGGTGAACAGGCCCATGGCTCAGGATACGTGATATGAGGAGCATGAATGTGTTCATGGCTCAGAGCATGGTGAACAGGCCCATGGCTCAGGATACGTGATATGAGGAGCATGAATGCGTTCATGGCTCAAAGCACGGTGAACAGGCCCGTGGCTCAGTTTTACTAGCGCCGAGACCTGTACCAAGGCGGGCTAGAGTGAGGGTAGCCTATGGAGCTGACCCTGTGGCTTAGACCACTTCAGCATGTGACTGCGGTCCTGCTTGTGTTGTACTCGTGTACTGACCACGAGGTGGGAGGTCGTGGAGTCCGGCTCTTCCATTGACCTTGTATGGCACCGGCTTGGGTTTTGTAACTGAAGGTTGGATTTGAATGGTACGGTTCAAATCCTCAGGGCATAATAATACGTAATACAGCCGTTTAGTACTTATTGCTTAGGATAAACACGAAACATTGGTTGAAGCATTGTTTGTGTAATATCTCTGTTATACCTTGCAGGTTATGTGACATTATATCTTGTCCTGATAATCATGTTACATGGAGATACATCTTATCTTGTAAATCCTATTCTTTAAGATATATTTGGATATATGCTTGCACAACTGATTAGCTTGTCGGTAAGAATAACTTTGCCTTATATATAGAGAGAGACTGCTCTTGTTATACCTGTTGTTAGTTATCAGTTGTTATCGTTTATCTTGATGAGGTTCTATAGTTGTGGTGGGAAGTTATGTTTCCCACTGGGACAATTGTTCAATTGTCTCACTCCGGTGGTTTTCAGGTGGTCGAGATAGACGTGGTGGTGGTCGTGGTGTTGCGGCCGAGCAGCCTGACGAGTAGTAGAAGGCAAGCGATGAATATGCTGCCATTTTGGATGTTTGGTAGTAGAGTTTAGAGTCATCCCTGTACTCTCAGGTCCTTGGCAGTGTTTTGACGTTGTTTCACGATGATCGTTCGATGATGTTTGTTTATCCTGTTGTTGGCCGGATGTGGGCCTTTATGTATATGAACAGGTGGTGAACTCATGTGATGGATGAACAACTGTTCCTGAGCTGTGGACACGTATCAAATCTCGTATGTGTACAAATATGACATGTTTCTATGCAGGATGAGGACTGGAAAGTAATAGTTTCACAGTTTATATGTTTTCCGCAATCGGTTTTAATTAACCCGTGTTTTTGATAAGCTGTGGTTATGGTGATTTCCACACGTTTTCACATAACACCTCGTTATCTGTGTGATAATGGGATGTGTTGCCACATCCTCAACCTAAAAATTGACAAAAAAAGTGATGCGGTGCCTCACCCTCATATAGGATATAACTTATAATGGACATATAGCTAGATATATTATAAAACTTACATTATGATGTGGCGCCTCATCCTCATGGTAATCATCATCACGATCATCATACTCGTGGTCAACCATATGAAAAAATGTCATATAAAGATAATCAAACATTATAAAGTTCACATATCAATCTAACATAAAAAAACACTTAAAAAATAAAAATATTCAAAAAATAAAGATTTAAAAAAAAAATAAAAACA
The DNA here is from genome assembly GCA_963693085.1 of Alisma plantago-aquatica. Lineage (NCBI taxonomy): Eukaryota > Viridiplantae > Streptophyta > Magnoliopsida > Alismatales > Alismataceae > Alisma > Alisma plantago-aquatica. Next base: position 1,900,548,096 of record OY856409.1, on the reverse strand, counting down.
CGCCTCTAATATTGAGATCTTTTATCAATTAACATTCCTTTAGTGTGATCTTTGTGCACATATAATTCATCGTTAGCTTCAATATTTGGTGTTGGCAACCCAACTTAGAATGGACTCGAGTCATCATACTTATCATAGTAGTCTTCTTCATCTATAGGATTTTCAATGAACTATCTTTTACCATGAAGAACAACCAAACATTTTTACATTTGTAGGATCATAGATATAAAATACTTGTTTCTCCTGTGATGCCAATATGAATGGTTCACCCTTCTCATCCATCTTTTCAAAATCCACTAATGTGAAACTAAATTCATCTACTAAAACTCATTTGGTGTTATCAACCCAATTACACTTAAAGAGTGGAATTCTAAAATCTACGTATTCAAACTCCCATATGTCTTCAATGACACCATAATATGACATTTTAGCTTTACGTGGACTCTTATCTTTCACATTAGAAAAGAATAATGAAGACGCTTAAAGGGTGACCCCACTATTTTGGACGACGCTCTTATCATCTTGACTCTTTGTGTAATATGAGAAACCATTTATGTCAAACCCTTCATAAGACATAACATTCATTCTTGGTTTAAAGGTAAGAAATTTTTATCAATATTATTTGGTGTTTGAGATAGTTGATGTAAGACTTTATCTTCCAACCACTTAATAAATGTCTTGTTATGCTCTCTAGCTAGCCACATTGAATTGGATCGTGGATATTGTTTCTTTATGAAATTGGTATGTTCCATGATATAAACACTCATTTCGTCGATGTTGTGTAAAATATACAAGTGATCTTGTTCCAATAGCTCACGGCTTATTACTTTCATTTGTGCTCCTAAAGTCCCTTTGCCAGAATAGTCCTCAATATTCTTGTCATTTATAGGAGCATCATTACCACTCAAAAAGTCATTGCAAAATCCATAACCTCTCTCACCACATAACCCTCAATAATACTCCCTTTAGGACGATGATAGTTTCAAACATCACCTTTAAAAATACTCATGTATCGTTCAAAAGGATGCATCCAATGCAAAAAATTAGTCCCAATTTTTTCATTTCCCTAGTCAAGTGGACAACAAGATGTACCATGATATCAAAGAATGAAGGAGGAAAATACATTTCAAGCTAACATAGGGTAACAACCACTTCTCTTTGCAACTTATCGAGATTATCAGGATCAATAACTTTGTTGCATATACTATTGAAGAAGAAACAAAGCCTGGTAATTGCGAACATTACATGATTCGGTAGTATAGATCGAATTGCCACGGACAATTTTGTTGCATTAGAGTGTGGCAATCATGAGATTTAAGACCTATCATCTTTGCATCTTTCATTGATACCAATCTACAGATGTTAGAAGACTAACCATGTGGTACCTTAACATTAACCAAGCACTCATAAAAAGGTTTCTTATCCTTTCTAGACAACTTGTAACAAGCATGAGGTAAATATGTTCTCCGATCACTACTAGATACTTATGTTAATTTTTTCCTAATTCCCATTTCACGTAGGTCCATTCTGGATTTGATGCCATCTTTAGTCTTACCTGGTATTTTCAATAGAGTGCCAATGACTCTATCGCAGACATTTTTCTCAACATGCATGACATCGATACAATGCCTAACTCTCAAAGAACTCTAATAAGGAAGATCCCAAAATATTGTATTATTCTTGAATAAAGATTTCTCACTTTGTGTGGGAAAGGCACATTGTGATCTCTTACCACATTCATTAAAAAGTCTTTTGATCTTTCATAAACAACCTCTCATGGTATAGGTTTAGGGGCACTCTATTCATCATTCCATCCATTAAATGCTTTGCACAACCTTTGATACGGATGGAATTTTGGAAGAAACCTTCGATGACCAAGATATATAGTTTTGCCGCCATGTTTTAGTCGTATGGAATCAGTGTTCTCTTCACATATAGGGCATGCCTCAGATCCTTTTACTCTGTATCCAGACAAATTCCAATATGCTAGAGAGTCATTATTAGTGCAAAATAAAATAGCATGCAAACAAAATGTCTCTCTATGTGAAGCATCATAGGTCATCACATCTTCACCCCAGAGTTTCTTTAAGTCATCAATCAGAGGTTTAAGATAAATATCAATATTATTTCTTGGTTGTTTAGGGCCCGATATCAACAATGACATCATAACATACTTATTTTTCATACACAACTAGGGAGGAAGATTATACATAACAAGCATAACAGGCCAACTAGTTGTTGGTTGCTCAATGTGCCATATGGATTCATCCCATCGGTATAAACCCCAAGTCTTAGATTCTTGACTTCTTCACCAAATTTAGGGTATAATAAATGAATCTTCTTCCAGTGTGGGGAATCAGACGCATGTCGTAGGATCCCATCATTATTTTTCTTAACCTCTTCATGCCACCTTAAACTCTCCACATCTATCAGATTGGCTAACAAGCGTTGAAACCGTGGTATTATAGGTAGATACCACATCACCTTGACGCCCCACATTTTGAACAATCTTTCAAATCCACATAGTTCTTTTGAAAGAATACTCAATCATTTGGGCATGCATGTATCTTCTTAGCCTCCATTCTCATTAGGCATAAAATTTTCTTTAACTCGTATGTTGAGCTTGGAAGTTCATTTCCTTTAGGAAGAATTTCTTGAACAAAGACAACAATAACATGAAGCTTTTTTCGCTCCATCTATTATTAGCCTTCAGATTATACAATTTCAACACAGCACGCAACTTTAGAAACTTAGTACAACATGTTTATAACGGACTCTCAACATCATGCACAATGTTCCTAAATAAGGAAGGTGGATCAGTGTGCTCTATCGCACAATTATCTAGCATCACATTAACGATATCTATCGGAATCGATTTGTCTACATCCACATCATCGACGACAATTTCTTGTTCAACACAAGCATTGCTATTGACATCTACTGATCCCAGGTTTAAAATCTCTCCATGCCAGTACCATTCTATATAGTGTTGTACAATCCCATAGTATATGACATGAATTTTGATTTCGTCACTAGTGTTGACTTTTAAGTTGTTACCGTAATGCCTACATGGACAATAGAACCTATCTCTAGGTTGTTTCCTATGTTCTTCCACAAATCTAATAAATTGATCAAGACCAACAATAAACTCTGGGGTGCAGTGATTTGGAATAGACATCCATGATCTATCCATTCTATGATCAAAGAGAAAATAAGTATTAGGGTTTAGGGTTTACATATTAAGTTAAGGATTTAAAGATTAGGGTTTAGGGTTAAAAGATTGGGGTTTAGGGTTAAAATATTAGGGTTTAGGGTTAAAATATTAGGGTTTAGGGTTAAAATATTAGGGTTTAGGGTTAAAATATTAAGATTTAGGGTCTTATAATGAATGTGTATGCCACCTACCCTATTCTTAAACACCTAATCTCACTAGTAAGTGTATAATGTGTATTCCATTTTCAAGAAATTTCAGCAGTATTTCCCCATAGTTCTCATAGTACACTGATGTACATGGGCAAATGCTCACCAACATATGTACTTAGAAAACAAACAGGGAAGTGATGATGAAACATCTTGAAAATCTAATATACATTATACGCTTACATCCTAAGTGAGATTAAGTGTGAGAACCCGTTAAACAAAATCAGATTACTAAAAATATAAAACACAATTGATCACTAATTAATCACATACCCAAAAATATGGGTAAATTAAAACCGATTTCAATGTCAGCACCCGCTCAAAAATTTTGCATAAGAGCCCAACATCTTTCTTATATCCATACTATGCCAAGAATTTGATACAGATTGTTCTATCGTCTTAGCCACAACATATATACATAGTAGAACAATATTTATATATGCCACACAAACAAGCATTATTATGTTAACAAACGTTTGATTCGTTTGAAACACCATATACAAATTTTTCCTGCCCGAACCTGAGAGTATAGAGATGAATCTAGGACACACTAGACATTTGATCAACTTCCTCAAAGATTCATTACTATATTTCCTCTTTACTTCCATGCTTCTATTATCATCACTACCAATTACCTAAAAAGATGTGGCGAACCACAAGGGTGAGACCCATGTCCCAGCAAGAGATATAACCTCCAACAATGCTTATTGATTACAACATTTTAAATAGCAGATAATTGAGCACTTGGAGTATTTAATAATCAATTTAAAAGATTGAACATTTTAAATATGCTAAAAAGATAAGTAAATAATCTTAGCAACAAGTATGATCATCAATGCATATATAGGTAACAAATAAATCCATTTCTTTGGATAGATATCTAATCAAATATCATCAAATTGTATCTAATAACAATCATTATCATTAATCTGACTATCATCATATTTCTTGATAAAAGCACAAGCAATCTAGTAGCATAAGCATCCATGACATCATGAATATGTCTAGTGACATAACATGGCTATCAATATTGGCATCTCAAATAATGGCGACAAATCTATATCATAAGTAGAACTAACATCATAGCCCAATTAACTGCATAGGCATGATTAGAAGTTTAAGCATTTCAAATTACATAGGCATGGCTAGCAATACTAAACATACCTAGCATCATCATCTTAACCATCAGTGTCAGAATATTTGACAACATAACCATGTTCACAACATGAGCATAACTACAACATAAGCATATCTATTATCTCTTATTGTACTACACATGATCTCAGTGAAAAGAAAGCATACAAGGGTTATCATCTAATATGAAGCATTGTGTATAACCCTAAATAGATATACTATGTGGCTGTCTTATATCTTTTATTAAATCTTGAGGAATTTAAGGATACCACTTAAGATCCAACTGACCACCGCTTGGTCACAATCAGTGACATATAAGATCTAGGAAGAGCCAAACTTATAAGATCTTCTCCGCCCCCGGTTAGTACGGGTCCGCCACAATGACACATAAGGTCGAGCTATTATAGCCTAGTCCATCCTTGGTACAGGTCACGACACTAGTAAAAGGAGGTGGGTACACATACACTACCATCTGAGCTACAACCACAGTTGTCCTCCAATCTCGTCACATATATAATCACCAAGACACGTTTATAGTTGTTCTCAAACTGAGGGCTAGGTATGACCGCAGTCATCCTCCCTAAACACTTGAATTTAGGATGACAAGCACCCCACATACTCATTAGTATGCACTCTGAGTTTCCCTTAGGAATACTCGTTTCACCATCTAGCAAGTTATGATACTTAGGTAGATCTGTGGCATCGGGCACTACATGATTAGAGTTCCACTTGATTAGTTATGCCAATTGGGTGGATTGAGGCTGCATTAAACAAATGGACATACAAACCCTAATTCACATCTAGAAAGCATATAAGTATCACAACTTTAAAAGTTATAAAATGTGTAAAACACAATTTCTCATCTCATCATCACATGGTACTATTCACTTTCCATTCATGAGACTACACTAGTCATCATACTATCATAAAATATAAATCCTTTTCACAATATCACAGGGTATCAACCCTTACTAACACAAGAGGATTACACCTCATTTAGGGCTGAACCATTTCCAAGGTCATTAAGACCATCATACTATTCCAAGCAAGATCATCATTATCATTCCATGCTTTATAGCAAGGCTCAAAAACATCACTTACATATAATACACTAGATCAGCACAATATTGCATTAATGAGCTAGGAGATATTCACAAAGAGTCATAGAAGGGTTATATTAACATTAAGAATATTCCTTTATTACATAAACATGCATGAAATCTAGTTATGATTAACCCTCATCATATTCATAATGCTCATGTTTCGCATAAGAAAGTATCAACCATGTGGCTATGATAACCACGAATTAACACATTAAGGTTATGATCATATTAAGGAGGTTATTTCACCATCATGTCATCATATAACAAGGTTAAACATGAGTACTCATTTTTATCTATTTGCATTAGAGTTAGGTACAACAAGATAAATTATATTACTGTTACTAAACAACACTCATACCCAAACCCTAACTTACGACATCCCCATTGGATCATGGATGCATAAGATGAAGCATCACCATCACATTCCATATAATTCTCAAGTATGAACCCACACATAAATCAAGGTGTAACCATCGGGTTATAGCATACTAAGGTTTCAACAACAATAAGAGTGTACTCCATGATTGTTTTAATCATTGAAGGACTATTCATAGCCAAATACCATCATTTAGTTATATTAAAGCTAGGTATAACAAGCTATATCTCATTAGGGTTACTCATTAATTCATTACGGTGATTATAAATCATAATCATACAAGGGTAAGGGTAAGACTACAAGTTTAAGACATTGAACCATCAAATTCTCATCATTAGAATCATAAAATTACACTACAGGCTTCACCCAAAACAATGGGAATATTGAGGCATCAACTTCTAACCATTACATGTTGAAAAGGTAAAGCCATTGGTAGTTTACATAAGTAAAAATCTTGAACAAACCACCAATTAAGTCATTGAGTTGTGCTCTATAAAGAGTCACCATTTTACCCTAGACATCCCATGATTAACAACATAAAAAGTTCCATTGAGATTAGGGTAAAGCCCACAAGCAATTGTTTATTTAAAACAAGTCGTCAATAAATGAGCTTCTTAAGTTGAACTCATAAAGGATACCATATAAATCACTTTATTAGGACCAATATATTACATTAGGCATCATTCCAATTTATTGGATGAAGAATCATTAGATCTTAACCATTGGATGAAGTTCATATATTAAAACCATCAATTGGAGTATAGGTTCAACCATTGCATCAAATGACCCAAGAAACCATTGGTTTAAGGCTTAATTGATGCTACATCTACATGCTTAACTCATCATAGGTTGTGGGGACCTGATCTACCATCACTAGTGACCATTAAGTCACCATAGGTTATTAGATTAACACTACATTCATTTATATCATTGAATATCAACCTAATGTCACCATTGATTGATAACATCAGTAGGGTACTTAGTTGTTGATCATTAAGCTTATAATTAGGCCATCACCTGACCTAAGGGTTGAACCTAAGTTGATACCCTTGGTCACCACCATCAGTTTCCATGAAGACAACATCATCGGTTGTTGCAATGGTACCACCATTGAGTCGTGTTTATTGAAGAAATCAGCTTTAAACCCTAAAATTAACCATTGGTTGATAGGTGCTTAGCACCATAGGTTGTCAAACCAACCTGATCCAAGTCATATTATACCTTAGGAAGAACATATACATCAATAAAAGTTCATATAGAACTGAAATCGGAATAGGAAGCATTATAAAAATCAGAATTCAAGTCAAGCATAGCTTTTTAGTGCATGGATCATCATTTTCAAGCAAGAACATGAGCTAGCAAGTTTACAGTAAGCAATAAACGTGGTGAAAGTTATAAAACTTGCCTCTAATTAGAAAATAAAATCCCAAACAGAAGCAAACATGAGTAGATAGGGTAGGAAATCCAAGCATAAGTTGTGAACTCGTCCATCTGGCACCTTTCTTCATCAAATGAGCAAACCCTAAGCATAAGGAGTAAGAACGGTCGGGTTTTAGAGCTTTAGAGAAATTTCTACCATGGAACAACAATGTTTCGACCTGGAAAAAGGTAGGAGGAAGGATAACAGAGAAATAAATGGAGGAAGGAAAGGGATTCTTACTCATTTAGGTTGAGATCATTAGAAGGAAGCTTTTTAAACCATAAAAGAGAGCAAAACAAAACCCTAGGAGCTTCCACCAAGAAATTCACCTTCTTCTTCTACCTTGGATAGGTTCTCCAAAGCTAAATAGATAGTGAACAAGGTTATTAGAATAAGGGAAGTGGTGGAAGGAAAAACTTTCATTCGGGGGCTCAAAAATAGATATATAAAGCTCTACGACAAGGGAGAGAAGAAGTTTGAGGTGTCTAAAAAGCTTTCCATGCATCCATGGCCTTAAACTATTAAGGATATTCAAGAAGCCATACAAGAAGCTGACCTACCATCCATGTATACTGGCTTATCCTTCATTTCTTCAGTTTGCAAGCAAAGAAAATAAACCAGCTGCTTGATAGCTCCTAAAGGTAGCTCATCCATGAAGGGGTAAACCCTAAAATACCCATGAGGAAAACACCTCCAAACCAAGGTTCAACTAGGTGCCCCATGTCTCAACAAGCTCAATAATGATGAGTGAACATCCAAAGAACATAATGAAACTGATAAATTGTAAATAAAACTTCTCAATTTGGTAAATTGCATAAAAGTCCAAAATGTGCATAAAATTGCATAACTTGCACAAATAGTGTCCAAATTAGACCAAACTTGAAAATAAAGCTTGTATTGTGATTACAAAGCATATCACAAGGTTTTATTAAGGTTTTAACATTCATCAATGATAATTATGTATGTTCAACAATTTAATCAAGGTTAGGGGTCTCACAACCATAAACCCCTAACAAGGATTTTGCCCCCAAAATTCAAGGTTTCAAAGATGGATACTTATCATGCACCTCATCCTCAATCTTCCACATTGTTACATTCATCACATGATGATGTCACATCGTTCTCATAGAATACATACTCTTCTCTTTCAATTCATACATATCTTATCTTGGGCCAGCTAAGAAAACCCCCACATAATAAGACATTTGTAAATAAGGATAAGAAAGTTGTTGTGGCACTTGTACAAATCTTGTAGTAACATTCAACTTTAAATTCTAGTTATCATCTTGAAATTATATCGATTGTATCAACACATCACTCAGAGGCCATACTCAGTGGATCTTACCAAACATAGAACATTGTGTATCTCTTATTATATGTCATTTTACATGGTTTCATCTTTATGCCCCTTTAATGGTTGTTGTAATTAAAAACTCAATCAGCCAACTATGCATCTCCTAATTTTCAAGAACTATGAAGCATATATATATTTTTAAGAGGATTCTATAATCATCTCAATGGTGAACTGACCATCTATTTGGATGAAGAATCATACATTTGTCTATAACCATTAACAAATATAACTTCCTGATTTACCTTATTTGGAGTAGAACAACGACATTGTCTTCATCTTATCAGGATTCACATAACATACTTAACAGAGGTATCATAATTACAAGAGGATATTCTAGTAAACCCCCAACTCACTCTTGCTAGAATTGTCACACATAAGTACAGTTTCTTCAACATTCTTAAGGTTTAACAAAGATATTGACCAAGTTACTGACCATCTCTGGAATACTTTGAGATGCCATCATTCAAAGCTTGCTAAAACTTGTAAGAGATGACTTGAACACTCTATTTCTCCTATGCTTAAATTCTATTGGTACATTGGTTAGTCGAAAGGTCATAATCCTAAACTCATCATGGTCATGTAACTTGTGTCATCCACTCTAACTCTTATACATTAATATTCTGATCCTAGGTTTATCTTAAAGGAACACGGTAACACATTTCTGCTGAACAACAAACCATCTATCCTTGATAGTGGTCTTGCCCAACTATCACTAGACCATACATAACATTATAGAATCACTTTTTTTTCCTTCCAAACAACATTTATAGGGTCATCATCAACTCTCCCTCTCTAAGGGAGAGGAACACTTGGAATGTTCATTTAATAAACATATCCAACCTTCACATACTTCCCATATTGTTGATACATCTTGGATACTAGGATTCATTACCTTAGTATCCACCTCATGTGCTATAAGGAACTCACATACTTATCTCATCCAATTTTACCAACATAACAAATATCAAGACACATAAGAGGAGCTTTCCTAATTATTGGAAGGCTCAAAAGCAAACTCATCACAGATTTTATGACCTTGGAACCATAGTCCAAGAAACCTCATGCTATAACATGCTATCCAACCTCATGTTTACAACAAATTCACACATACCAAGTGGAAATGATCCACTTGAATGCTATGCCTGACAAAGGAAAGACAGAAAGGAAATACACTTCCCATATCATAGCAGCATTGTTCAAGGGTCACTAGCAAAAAGGTAACCAATTCTATTTTTATTATGCAGGTTACAACTTCTTATGTATCATTTTACCTTTTTCATTGTGGGTTCCTTGTGATAACATCAGTTTTTGTGACGTTTTTGCCCTTTATTTTGTTATCAAAACTGCCCTTTTTCTGCTATTTTCCTCTATTTTATTAACATTTTTGCAATAATTGGCCAAGCAATGCTCTTACTCCGATTTTCCGATCTTTTACAGAATTTTCCTCGCTTTTGTGCAATAAGGCCGATTCCGGCCCATGAATAAGTCCAGACCCGTCTCGGCCTCCCTGACGCCCGATACAGCCTCTACCCGACACGGGCTGGACGACACAAAGATGCTCGACGAGGAGATGCCGCGTGACAGGAACGTGCCGGCTGACACACCTTCTACCCGACATGGAGCCAAAGCCGCCTCGACGACCCAGCTCGTCGGGCGACACAGCCACCCACCGGCAGGCTTGCCGCCCGCCACGTGACCAATAGTCAGCACCTTGCGCCCAGCAATGCTTGTATCGGCCGTCCATCTCCATCGACCGGCGTACAAGGGAGCTACGTGGCGCTTCGAGCACCATGTCTTCCCACCAACCAGCTGACTATAAATAGCAGCTACAGGGAGCCGAAAAGACAGCTCGCACGGCTCGCACAGCCGGAACAGTTCACTTAGGACCGTCCCGGGTGACACTGCGGGCCGATATCGGCCGACATCACTGCCCGACACAAGTGACCGACATCAATAATGCTTAGCTCTTAGCCCGACACGATATCATTCTGATACGCTTAGTCTATCGAACGTGCCGCCCGAGAGGGTGTGTCGTCTGACATGAGCGTATCGGCTGGAGCCCTTGACCGATGCAGTTTCCAGTCGGCGCGTGCCTCCCAAGAGGGTGTGTTGCCCGACACCTCTGTATCGGGCTAGGCCTCTGACCGATATCGGGCAGGAGAGCTACAGCACCCTGTCGTCGTTCTACATCAAGGAGGCGACACCTATCTTTTAATTCTGTTATTTAATTCTTTGTTTATGCAATGCATTAAGACCTTTAAATGTTTATGGAAATGGAAAGATTCAATTACTTGTTGCTCTATGCTTGGTGTACAATGTTAGATGACTGCTCTGTTTAATATCTGAACCCTAGCTTGCATGATTTGGATCGTGTTTCGATTAGCTACCGAACCGTTTTCCCGTCGCAACAACTTCGAGAGTTGTGTTGCGGCTCTAGCATTTGGTCTGATTCTGGAGTATGAGAGTGCCTGGAACGGAGATGTTTTCTGTAACATTCTACTCTAATTGAAGCCCAGCAACCTCGAGAGGGGTGTTGATGTAGAGGTTAGAGGTACTCGCTCTGAGAGGAGGGGTGCAGGGTGTTACCGCTACCGCTTGTTTTACTACAGTCTTATCCTCCGAACCTTGCATGAGCTCTAGTCTTTATCTTTCTGCTTCTGTTGCATGAAAACCCCTAAAAACTGCTAAATGACTAAAACCTTAAATCTCTCTTGTAGCTCCATTTGGAGATAGTTTTCTTGTTTATTTCATGACATCTTACCGTTCCCTTTCGATAATTTATATCTTTTTATACCTACCGGAGTGTAGCGTGTCGATTTATGGTTCTCAACACTACCCCCTTGTCCCTGTGTTCGACCCCGTATGACTACTTCGACCCCGTGAGAAAAGTTGTGGGGCCTAGAAGGATTCAGGTTTATAAATGAAAAAGCTCGACTACCTCAAATCCGCCTCCAATTTTGGACGCGCAATTTAGGTCGGTCAACTTTTTGGCGTCGTTGCCGGGGACAAGGCAATAGCGGTACTGTAAGACGAACCTGAATCCACTAACTACACTCTTGTGCCTCAAGCTTAGAGATAAGCTTGACAGCACACTTTTTCCTTTTTCTTTTCGTAGCATTATACTTTGCTTTAAAATAAAAATTTAATTTTCTGAACTCGATTTTCTTTGTGAATAATTATGTAGGTACATCAAGGAGAGGATACCCAATTCGTCTGAGCATCTACTCCAGCCGTCATGCCTCCCTGAGTTGAGCCACCCCCGTCCGAAGGCGAATGCCCGGGGCGGGCTAGGGAAAACTCGCCTCCTTCTGACGACGACGGCCGATACGACGGAAACGACCAGCCGGAAGATCCAGAAAGGGATCAATCTGAGACAGATCACCGTCGTAATAGACGTCGCCACCGGCGAAACAGAAGAAACCACGACCAGGAACGGCACCAGGAGGATAGTGACAACAAAGACTTTGAGGAAGAGGAGAAGACGCTCAGGGAGTTGGCGTCCTCGAAGGCCAACCACTCCAGATGCCCGGTCGTAGTCCCACATTTCAATGCAACCAATTTCGAGCTCAAGCCATCCGTGATATCCATGATTCAGAATAAAAGTTTTAGAGGGGACTCCAAGTATGATAATATGTATCATCATCTTGATGCATTTAAGAATATTTGTGATACCATCAAGATGAGAGGGGTCCCCCAAGAAGTGATATACTGTAAGGGGTTCATCTTTTCACTAGAAGACAAGGCGTTGTCCTGGTACCTTGGGGTACCCCACCCATCCTTGAATGGGTGGAAGGCGTTAGCCGATGCCTTTGTGAACAAGTTCTACCCCACAGAAAGGATAGTTCGGAATCGGCAGAAGATAACTTCTTTCACGCAAAAGCTGAGTGAAAGCCTGCATGATGCCTGGGAGCGATTCCAGGAGTACCTCCGGGATTGCCCCCATCACAACTACAAGAGGGGTTTCCTCATAACCACCTTCTACAATGGTTTGACCCCCGAAAATAGGGTATCACTGAACGCAGCAGCAGGCAGTGATTTCCTGGGGAAGAAGGCCAAGAAGTCGGAGCTGATCATCAAGAATATGGCGGAGTTGATGGCCGACGCTGATTTCGATCGGTCCGATAGAGGGCCAATAAAGAAGGTTGGAGAAGGGTCCTCGATTGAATCAAAGGCGCTGGAGGCAATCACCTCACAGATTCAAAGGATTGCCACAGATGTGAAATAGTTGAGAGAGGCTGGAGGTAAAGGAAAGAAACATGTAGAAAAAGCGATGAAATGTGTAACCTGCGGAGAAGGCGATCACGGGGTGGATAATTGCGTCTACACCCGGCCAGAGGCAACCAGCGATACAGAGTCTGAGACAGAAGAGACTGAAAATGTTTCTTTTGTAAACTTTAGAAGACCCGACCACCCAGGCTTCAACTATGAAAACAAGGATGCGGCGGAGAACTCTCATCAGCTGCATAACTCGACTAAGCCTACCCAAGCTTTTGAAAAGAGGGGAGGAGCAGGCCAATATGCCAGGAATGCCCCTTTCCCACAGAATAAAGGTAACTTCCAAGGACATGGTAAAAACCAGGGAACTTCCAAGGAAGAAGGTCAGAACCAGGCTGCTAGCCAAGCAAATGTAGTAGGGCAGCTGTTCAATTTTGTAAAGAAACAAGATACGATCAACAATCAGCTAGCCCAGAGCGCTCTATCAAATTCCGGTGTTTTGAACTCGTTGCAGGCTCAGCTGGTAGACATGCAGACGCATCAACGCCAGATTGACCAGCAGCTGGCTCAACTTGCCGAAGTTGTGAAGAACCCATCAGGAAAGATTCCATCAAATACCGAACCAGCAAAGAGAACAGGGCAGTGACCGAAGAGGCAGAAGGTGAAGAGAAGGCCAAAGACGTCCAGCTGAAGACGAAAAATGAAGCGCTTCTCGGGAGGCAACCCGAGCTTTCTTTTCTTTCTTAGAATAGGACTGCATTTTACTTTCCTGCAAGACAAACACTACAAACATTTGGTATGTAATAAGTCCCGAGACTGTGTATGCGCCACATGCACTGACTCTTTTGTTTTATGGGCCACCGCCTTAGTTTTACTTTCTGGGATGGGTAATACCATCTGAGGCCAGGAGCTTAGTCCTAGGCCAATGATGTTTTACTCATCAGCCGTAGCTTAAACAGTTTTGTCTTCACAATATCGTAGGAGGCAACTCAACCGGCACTTTGAGTGCACGCTTATCGGGCGGTGGGCTTTGTGAAACACAATAGTCCCGCCGATGGTTGGGCTGCCGACTTATGTTTTGAAGCAATCGGTCAACGCGCGTCCCGAGTTTCACTATTTACTTACTATAAAAGGAAAATGAGATTTACCGTGTCGGGTTCCTTGCTTTGTTGCTTTTACTTTCCTGTGTCGATCGAGAGAATCCTGTGATTTAGCTCCCGAGTCGCGCGAGACTGCTGAACCTCTTGTGTCTCCCGACAAGCTCTGATCACAACAAGGTATAGCCCGACAGGCTTGCCGCCCGACAGACCGTGTCGGCCGATGCGATTTTTTCTTGTTAAAAGTTTATCGGTCTCAAGTTTTCCTCGCTGAGCAGGTGTATCGACCGATATGGGTATTGTGCAAAGTATCTTTGATTCATGTTGACCGATACCCCATGTCGGGCGATAGCAGTGTCGCCCGATGTTGCATCGCATCGCCTTATTTTGCTTATCGGCCGACACGCTGCTCTTCTTTCATGAAAACGTATCGGGCGATACCCATCTCCTGTGTTGGGCACAGGGCTTCACATTTAAAACCAATGTGTCATCCGATACAGGAGTGTCGGGCAGTTTTGTATAGACTATACCGGGCCAAACGTTTACTCTTTATTATATTTTCAAAAGCCAGCTTAATTAATCAGGGTGTTATCTTTTGTTGACTTACAAAAATGGCCCGCACTAAGATTACCGCTATCCCAGTTGATGAGCAGGGCAGGAGGATCTATCCTGAAACTGCTACTGAAGGGTAGGCGGCCCGACCTAAGCGCCCGAACCCAAGACAGGCTGGGACGTCGGGGGCAAAGAAGAAGGCGAGGGTTGGACAAGCTGCAACTCCTGCACCAACACCGGCACAGCCCACAGCCGTACCAACACCACTAGCAGAAATCCCGAAAACCTTCCGGGAGAGTTTCGAGCCAAGAGACCACGAGCATGCTCGTCGCTATGCTGAGTTGGTGCCCAAGCAGTACAAGCCGAGCAAGTTCTGCCACAGGGTCTCATTTGATGAGCTTGGGATCGAGAAGAGGATGAAGAGCGTCCTTGCAGTGGCAGGACTGAAGAAGATCTGCTTCAAACGGACGGCCTTGTACACTAAACTGACCATGGAATTCATGTCCTCCCTCTGCCGAGTGAAGAATTCAGCGGTAGAGAGAGAAAGGTTTGGCGGGCCAGACAGATTTCAGGCCAAGTTGTACAACTTGGAGCATACCATCTCCGAGAAGGACTTAAATAGAATCTTCTCTTCCAGCGAGGAGGAGATGAATAGGATGAACAACGGTGAAATGATCACCGAGGGTGACGGGTTCAACCCCGTGGAGTTCTGGGGGAAGCTCACCGGCGAATCTTCATTCAAGCCGGGAGCGAAGGTCGTGGCGGTGCACTCCTGTTTCTAGAGGATCGTGCACAAACTAGTGGCATGCTTGCTATTCAGCAAGAACGAATCCAGCAACATCTACACGGAGGAGCTCCACATCATGTGGCACATTATGGAGGGCCGAACAATCAACCTCGGTAGGTTCTTAATGAATAGGTTCCACCAGATGAAGGACACTACCAAGGAATACTGCATGGGCGGCATCATCAACCTCATCACAGTGGGGCTCGGGTATCCATTCGAGCCTCGCAGCCATACAAGAATGTCGGGTGAAGAGGTGTTCGATACCAAATATCTGATGAGAACCAACATCATCAGGAAGCAGAGGGGGAGGTATTTCGACAAGTTTTCAAGGACGGACATACTCCTTCCCCTTCCTCTCTGCGCCGACTATGACATCGAGAAGTTGGTCTTCACCGCCGCCGAGATCAAAGCCATAGCAGATGGCACGGCCACAGTCACCACGACCAGGACCACAGAGAGGCCCACTCCAGAACTTCCGACGACAACTGCTGATCGAGTTGTCGTCACCCCTACTATACCAGCCACCGCACCAGCCACAACGGTGGCGGTTGATAAGGTACCGGTGATCGTCGAGGTCACCGAAACAGAAACTTGAGGATCTGCCGCGCAAGAGACGGCCGCAGTTCCCATACCTATTTCTAAAGCTGCAGAGGCGTGAGAGGAGCCTCAGCGGAGCAACAGCATCGGAATGTCCGAGGAGATCATAAGGGAGCTCGAAAGGACACCCTCACTATCGCCGAAATCCCCGCCTGCAATGGTCGAGGAGACCGCCGATAGTGCAGAGGTGGAGCAAAGTCCGCCCTCACCACGGCTGTCCCCAGTCAGAAGAGAAGGCAAGGTGGAGGCACCTGAAACAGCGATGACGCCCCGCCTGAAATCATCTGGATCGCGAATGATCTTCATAGATTCCACCTCTCTAGGTGGACCTTCACGCGGACTAGATATCACAAGTACGGAAGGGAGACCCACTGGACCCCCTCCGTCACTTGGAAAGATGCTCGGAGACGAAATCAACAATCTGCGGGAGGTAACAACCACCAACTCTACTACTTGCGCTTCCCTAACACACAAACTTGCATCTTTTCAAGATAAGCAGGACAGCCACGAGGTCAGGCTGAATAAGCAAGAGAGCGAGCTGCTGACTCTTGTGGTCATACCCGGTGGACTGGAGGCCTTGAATGCAGCAATGCAGCAGGAACTCTAACGACAAGACAGGATCAAGGAGAGGATGAACAGGAGCGACGATCATCCGCGCCAAAGGCAGCCGAGACGGTCGTCGTCCCCTCCCAGTGGGAACCATAGTCCATCTTCTTCAGGTTCCTCTTCGGGAACAACATCCTCCTCCCAATCCTCCTCTAGCAGACAATCATCAACGCACGGAGAGGGGACGCAGCAAGGATCTGCCGAAGGGTCTCCTAGCAAACAGGAGAGCTCTTTGGGATTGGTAGATGCCAACTTCTACATCCCCCTAAATGAAGTGGAAGATGATAACGCAGATACCAACATCGGGGGAGACTCATCGGACGAGTCCGAAGAAGAAGTGGGTGATGTCTACACTGTAAATAACAGACACCCACCCCGAGGAAAGTGCTCATTTGCGGACAGATTCTGTGAGCTGTCCGAGATACCATCATTCGAGATGGCTGATTTTGATAGAAGAGCCATTGGGAACCTGACGATCAGAGATCAGAAGCTGCTGAATTCGGTCTTGAGGTCGCAGGGTAATGAAGAAGAAGTCGTCTGGAGCGACTGCTACCTCTCCCTATGACGGGGAGATCTTCGGAAGATGTTCCGCACGCCAGCTGTGGTTGGCAAGTGAGTTTTCAGGGTCCTGGAGAACGCAATGATCGAGAACATCGACAGCAGGACAGGTCTGAGACAGATATACACAGCCAGCCCGACCTTGGTGAGAAGGCTGATGAAGGGAGATTTAAACTCCCGTGCGGTGGTCGACATGCTGCAATACGTTGAAGAACATAAGCCAAATCTGGTGTTGGCCCCATACAAGCATCACAACGTGTGGTTTCTCTGTATGGTGGACATCAGAAACTGTGACGTTCAGCCGCTGTGCTGCAGCGATGATGAAGTACCACGCTCCGGGGATAATTTCAGCCGCCCGGAGGACAAAGTGCTGAGACGTCTTCCAATACGCCTGCTACGAGCTTTAAAGGAAGGAATCCAACGTCTTCAAGGGCCTTGGAACCACTACATTATCAGAAACCTTCCCCAACCGGCAGAAAAGGGGAGCGGAAACAGCGCCATCGCCATCTTGGGGGCCATTGAAGCGCTCAATGGTGTCGGGAATTTGGGAATCCTCAGGAACAGGTGCTACTATCAACGCAGGGGCATCTACGCCATGCTCCTGATCAAGGACAAGCACTATTTCTGAGATGCAGGTGTGCCGGAGGAGTTGTTGTATAGTGATGCAGAAGAAGATTCTTTTTCATGATCCAGCAGCCAAGAAGGAAAAGAAGAAGATTTAGCTCCCGAGATTCATGGGGCGGGCAAGCAGCTAGCAATCCTGAAGAAAGTGCACAGGAGGGAAGACACTGCTTTGCCCAAGGCTTCTAAAGAGTTGATCAAAAATTTTGACCATTTTTCGTGTGCGACTCTCACACAGGAACAGGTCGACATCATCCAGAAGAAGCTTGCTGATTCAACCCCATCAGACGTTGCTTTTCAGGCAGGAGACGTCTTAGTCCTAGAAGATGAGCTAAGGGACATGGTAAAGGAAGGGGGTGCTTGACGGTATCGGTTGCAGCAGCTTACATCCAATATATACATCCAAAGCTAAAACATACATACATAGCCCACCCTTTTCTTTCAACGATATCTGCCTCGCCGACGAAACTGGAGCAAAGCAGATCTTCCTGCAAGATTTGAAGGAAGGCGTTGCAGGCACTATCTTTCTGCCTATCGTGCATTACAATCACTGGACGCTCCTGGCGATGTACACTCGGCAACGAGCTGGCATTTTCTACAACAGCTCGGACAGCAACAAGAATCATCTGGTGCCGTGTACATCGGAACCTTTGACACCCGTCGAACGCATAGTTCGAAAATATTACGACAAAGTGTCAAAGATGATCGATCCATTCCTGAACATACATGGAGGCTCATGGCACGGATTCTAGTTCTGCCACCGTAGTCCGCAGCAAGTTGCCTTATCCAACAACTGTGGCATCTTCGTCCTGGAGTGGATGGCAAATGAAGCGACGCCCGACCAGCTCCAACACATAGGATACCACAGCAAACGAGGAGAATATGTGTGGGAGATCCTCTCTAACGCAGGCGCGACCTCACTGGAATAAACATCACCTCACCTTATCTACTTCACAACTCTGGGGACAGAGTGTGGAGTAAGTTTGGGGGGTACCATGTTCCAGTGAGGGAGGTACAAATTTCCTTCCTCTTCCACTTTGTTCTTTCATTCTTTTTGTCCCATATTCGTTATTCTTTTACGTACATATACACTTTCAGTTTTGTACATATACGTTTTCATACCAAAATTTTGAAAATTTTGAAAAATTCTTTTGTCTATATCACCCCTATGCATATGTACAAAGTTGTTGTAATAATAATGAAAATTTGTTGTTACCTTTTGCAAAGTTTATTTTCTTTGTGCTAAATGTGATGCAAGTCCTGTTATATCTTTTTGATAATGCTGCTCCAAACGAACAAAAGAGTATACTTTGCCATGTCAAAAATTTCAAAAATATAATAATCTCGCGAACAGCTAAGAGATAAGTATGGAGAAGGAAAAACTGTCCAAACAACGGAAATCTCTTTGTTTCCCTCACCCAACAAAATCCCAAAAAAAAAGAGAGAGAAGCCTCGAGAGAGTGAATAAAAGCATGAGAGTTGTGCCCAATAAAAGAAAAAAATATATATATATATACACCTCTTGTTTTCCAAAAGTACCCATCTTTAGGCATGGTAGATCCGGGGCAGTGGTACGTAGGATGTGAAATCACTGCTCTAAAGCCAACTGGCTTGGACTGCAGGGACCACTTGCCTGTTAACGGACCCTTACCTGGATGGACTGATGGGAAACAAGAATGAAAAACCCAAAAAGCCTTAGCCTACCCTATACACAACTTTCTGCCCCAAAAATAAAGCTGTTTGGTGCGTAAGCTAACTTCGGAATCATACAACAAAGTCTCGCTGAAGCTGTAGAGAAAAATTTTATTGAAATAATAAGGCTAGGAAACGCGTAGTCTTTTGTTTGAGTGAAGCAGCATTATCTCTAAAGGCATTACTACACTTTTTTTACCTCTTGGCCTGAAAGTTTTTCGAGCAAAAAGAAGCATCACAAAAATATAGTTTAAATGTTGATTGAGGACAATCAAAATGCTAAGTTTGGGGGAGTTGATAACATCAGTTTTTGTGACGTTTTTGCCCTTTATTTTGTTATCAAAACTGCCCTTTTTCTGCTATTTTCCTCTATTTTATTAGCATTTTCGCAATAATTGGCCAAGAAATGCTCTTACTCCGATTTTCCTATCTTTTACAAAATTTTCCTCGCTTTTTTGCAATAAGGCCGATTCCGGTCCATGAATAAGTCCAGACCCGTCTCGGCCTCCCTGACGCCCGATACAGCCTCTACCCGACACGGGTTGGGCGACACAAAGATGCTCGACGAGGAGATGCCGCGCGACAGGAACGTGCCGGCCGACACACCTTCTACCCGACAGGGAGCCAAAGGCGCCTCGACGACCCAGCTCGTCGGGCGACACAGCCACCCACCGGCAGGCGTGCCGCCCGCCACGTGACCAATAGCCAGCACCTTGCACTGAGAAATGCTTGTATCGGCCGTCCATCTCCATCGACCGGCGTACAAGGGAGCTACGTGGCGCTTCGAGCACCATGTCTTCCCACCAACCAGCTGACTAAAAATAGCAGCTACAGGGAGCCGAAAAGACGGCTCGCACGGCCGGAACAGTTCACTTAGGACCGTCCCGGGCGACACTGCGGGCCGATATCGGCCGACATCACTGCCCGACACAAGTGACCGACATCAATAATGCTTAGCTCTTAGCCCGACACGATATCAACCCGATACGCTTAGTCTATCGAACGTGCCTCCCGAGAGGGTGTGTCGTCCGACATGAGTGTATCGACCAGAGCCCTTGACCGATGCAGTCGCCAGTCGGCACGTGCCGCCCGAGAGGGTGTGTCGCTCGACACCTCTGTATCGGGCTAGGCCTCTGACCGATATCGGGCAGGAGAGCTACAGCACCCTGTCACCGTTCTACATCAAGGAGGCGACACCTAACTTTTAATTCTGTTATTTAATTCTTTGTTTATGCAATGAATTAAGACCTTTAAATGTTTATGGAAATGGAAAGATTCAATTACTTGTTGCTTTATGCTTGGTGTACAATGTTGGATGACTGCTCTGTTTAATATCCGAACCCTAGCTTGCATGATTTGGATCGCGTTTTGATTAGCTACCGAACCGTTTTCCCGTCGCAACAACTTCGAGAGTTGTGTTGCGGCTCTAGCGTTTGGTCCGATTCTGGAGTATGAGAGTGCCTGGAACGGAGTTGTTTTCTGTAACATTCCACTCTAACTGAAGCCCAGCAACCTCGAGAGGGGTGTTGATGTAGAGGTTAGAGGTACCCGCTCTGAGAGGAGGGGTGCAGGGTGTTACCGCTACCGCTTGTTTTACTACAGTCTTATCCTCCGAACCTTGCCTGAGCTCTAGTTTTTATCTTTCTGCTTCTGTTGCATGAAAACCCCTAAAAACTGCTAAATGACTAAAACCTTAAATCTCTCTTGTAGCTCCATTTGGAGATAGTTTTCTTGTTTATTTCGTGACATCTTATCGTTCCCTTTTGGGAATTTATATCTCTTTATACCTACCGAAGTGTAGCGTGTCGATTTATGGTTCTCAACACTACCCCCTTGTCCCTGTGTTCGACCCCGTATGACTACTTCGACCCCGTGAGCAAAGTTGTGGGGGCCTAGAAGGATTCGGGTTTATAAATGAAAAAGCCCGACTACCTCAAATGTGCCTCCAATTTTGGACGCGCGATTTAGGCCGGTCACCTTGCCATTAGCATAGAAATTATTATGATTAACATATCTCATTACTCCTTCCTTGATGACTATTTATCACATTTGGGTATTTTTCTTATTTTATTATGTTTTTCAATCACTTATCAACATGTAAATCATCATATTCCACATTTTCTTCATTAAACAGGGATCATCTGCATTAATTTCTTTTACATGCAATGCTGATTTTACATTAAAACTTTCTTACATATCTAGGTTCGTCTGAGATTAACTCAAGTTCCACCTTATTCCTTTGTCATTGTTTCCATCCAACTTCTCATTTTATACTTATCATAGAAGTTCTCTCCATTTTATATGGATTTCATACCTTGAATCACTTTATAAGAACAGAGTTATCTGTCTTTTACTTTATTATCTTCTTGAATTTCATCTTCAAGAACTGATCCTCGTTTGCTTATTTGTATTTGGATTTAGATTTCATGGGGTTATATCTTTCTCTTATAGTTACCATATATTCAAGTTTTGATATATAATGATGCAATTCTCATCTTCTCTTAAGGTAAGTTTGAGATATTTGCACCATAATTTTTGCTTCATTATGCTCTGTATATTGTTTCAAAATGACTACTTGATCAGAGTAATAAAAAAGATAACAATCTAAGTGTTATAACCCCAATTTTTGAGTTCAAATAGTGAGAAATGTAATTTCTCATATTAAAGCTAACTGAACAAATAATGATATGTTTTGTTTTGATTAAATGGATTCCTTTCACAATAGCCTTGATTGGTTGTGTTTTGGGCTTTGTTGGCTATTGGGCCCAAATACCGAGGAAATTCAACTACTAAATGAATAATCGAAATGCTAAGAAAAGAAATATGTGGAAACCTCTAGAAGGCAAATCCAAAGAGGATTTCGTGCCTCTTGGGTTCCTTGGATACCAAGGAGTCCAAGGTTGCAAAAATAAAGCAATAAGAAATGAAAAGATTAATTATGTATTTCTTTATTAAGAAATAAATTGAAAACAATGAGAAAATGTGGAAATTAAGAGAAAGGATATATAATTGAGTTACCCTTTATGGAATTTGGTATCACAAGGATTTCTTATAATAAAAGGAATGCCAATGAGGAAAATAAAAGAGAAATAAAGAGAAATCCTCAAAAAAAAATATTTTAATAAGAAATACACATGATAATGGGAAATAATGCATTTAGATGTATCTAGAAAGATAATAAATATCCTTAAAAAGTAATTTCGAAATAGTAGATCTTCTTGGGATCCAAGGATTCCCACTAAAGAAAAATAAAGAGAAAAAGGCAAATAAAGCAAAATAAGAAGATAATGTAATAATAACTTTTTGAGAATATCAAAAAGAAAGATATTGTTTATTTTGAGAAAGGAGAATTTCGTGGCCATGAGATAGATTCATATTTCTAATATTTAAGAATGTGGTTCATCAATGAGATAAGTTTCCTTCATCACCATAGGAGAGAGAAGGAGAGGTGGTATAAGAAAAGGATCCTTTGACAAGTTATATGTATATATGTATATCTAATTACAAGGCAAAGGAAAACGAGAATTTGTTTTGGGAAAGGGTGCGTGGATGGTGGCCCTTCTATACCCATGTACCTGCTGTTTCAGCCGTAAGGGACAAGAGGGAGGAAACTGCATTTTCCTCTTCTAAAACGTGGACATGTTTCTTAGTCCCTTCCTTTCCTAGCCTTAGTGGCCTCTAGGGTTCCTAGGAACAAGTATAAATAGGAACCCAGGGTCCCTCGTTGGAGGATACAGTGATCATTCTCCACAAGATCGCAGAAAGTCTCTCCCCACTCCATGGTTACGATCTGTACCAACTCATCCTGAAGACGGAACCTCTTCTCTTCAGTGTAGCATCATCTGAGACTCCCTCTGGAGTTAGTTGGTGATCCGGGAAGGAGTTTGGAGAAGGTACGAGCCGCGGCGCATAGGCCAGCAGGCCTAAAATGTTGCGGCGGCAGCCTGCAACTCAACCCTAAGTGGTGGAGTATTTCTTCTTTAACCGACTTCGGCCACGAGCAGAAGGCTGGGTTGAGGTCGTCGGGGCCTAGGGAAGCTTCTCCGCGCTCCTTTGCATCCTCGGGGCCCAGGAGGAGGGGCAGGCCGCGAGGACGGCTCACCTACAGCAGACGCAGGTCGACGCTGCGAGGAAGAAGAGGACCTCGCAGGCGTTTGACCCATTTACCCCTGACAGTGGGTTTAAGGAGCGAGGGCACGTGAGTCTTTTCACTCTAATCAAGAGCCGGATCGCAATAAGTCAAGGTAAACTCTTTTTGCTGACGTGGCGTCACATGATTGGTTTAGAAGATGCTAACTTCAAATAATTCTAGAAATAAATCGGTAGTTCAAAATTAGACAAGTTATATATGAAAAATTATCCTCAGAACGAGAGGAATCCAAATAAATTATGTTTGAAGTCTGATTCTTTTTGCAATCCGAAAATTAATGGAAGTAATCATCTTTAATACTTTAAAGATTAAGGAACCCTAATCTGATATGATTAATGGGTTTAATAGGGTTTAATGAGGCATAAGAGTTGATATTAACCTGTTAAATGCAAAAAGGTGCATTAAGTTCGAAAAGGGAGATCTTTGTACGTAATTAGTTTAATTTAAAAGATTATGTACATAAATATGCTGAAATATAAAAAGTACATAAAGCTATCATCTTTAATGATTTAATTAATGAAAAACCCTTAGATTTGATGATAGATGGTTTTAATGTTGATCAATGGATAATTTAAGACTATTGTTCATAAAAGTGAAAATAAGATCTAAAAAGATAATCTTTTTATATAATTGGCTTAATTTAGGGTTTTGTGCATGATTATGCATTAACGAGCTTGAAAACCCTAATTTAGGTGAATATGACTTTTAAATGTTTTAATTATTCAAATCTATAAATAATTAGGGATATGATGATCCTAAGTCAATCTGAGTATAAAAGACTATTAAATGAATTGTTTGAGCTATTAGGGTTTATATAAATGGAAAAGAGTATTTTAGGGTTTGTTAACCTAAAAAGGGATAAAGTTTGAGAAATTGATCTAAGAAACCCTAATGAGTATTAATGAATACTTAATGTGGATTAGAAACCCTAGAAAGTGAATCCAAGTCAATAAAGTAGATTCTTGATAAAGTGTGTAATAAATAGAGTACATGTTCTTTTCAGGAATTATGTGATGATTTAATTACTTGCTTGGATCTGTTGATTGGGTTGATTGCATATACATGAAGTAAATGTTGAATAATCTGCATGACTCATCAAATCAGGTATGTGGTTACGCTTATGACTATACCGAATAGTTTCCCGAAGATTTTATCGATGTTTCCCTCAATGCATGAATTAACTGTTGGATGTCTATTTATTTCATGCAATTATAAAGTGACTATGAATATCACTATAAATGAGTATATATAACTGGCTAGATCTGGGTCCACCTCTGTTACTTTGAAAAGGCTAAAAAAGGGGTAATCCTAGAGCAAGGTCTAGGTTACCGTGAGTTAGAGACTCTTTAGCAAATCCCGAGTTAAGGAGTGGTCTACTTACGAGTAGTACCATGTGACTCAACCCTAGAAACTGTTTCACTTATAGGTGGATCATGAGGGGTTTAATGGGGACAACACAGAGGATAGGGTACTCTTGGATCGTAGAGTTATATCTAAAATGTAATATTGGTTGTTAAATAAGTAATTGAATGATTACATTGTTATCATAGTTGCATGTTTATTGTTTTCCCCCACATACCAGCTACGGCTGACCGACGTTTTGTTTGTCGGCGTTTTAGGTACAATGAAAAGAACAAACAGTAAAGTGGCACATGTGATACTAAAAGAAGATTAAAGTACAAAGGAGGATTATATAGATTAGTATCGGTGTGGATAGAAGGTTAGAGATCCAATTTTTCAAAAGGTATGTAAAGAAAATTTTATTACCATTTTCAGTATAGTCTGATAGAATTTAATAATTGTTTATGGTTATATGTCGAACCTTTGATCCGGGATTAATGGGTGCGGCTTCAACCTCTTGGTCTCCCTTAATTGGGGGTTATCGGGAGGTGGGGTCGTAACATTTGGTATCAGAGCCTGGGTTCCTCAATTAACCATTAATAATTATTAAATTTTACAAACTCCATAGAACCCAAGGGAGTTATTAGAGGATTATCCGAAAGACGGAGGTGTCTAGAAAAGGATCACGACCGGGGGCTGGCAAGATTTTCCTCCGCACCGCTAGTCGGAATACGAGGACTCCCGGATCTGTGTGACTGCCTGGCCAAAGTCTTAGGGTATGAATCGAAATAAGATACCTTTAGGACTTCTCGTCTTATTCATCCCTTCTCATCACAAAATTCTGATAAGGACCTAAAGGATTAGGGTTTTCTTTCTTCTCCTCACCCTCTTGAGGTATGGGTAAGGTTAATAAGGATTAAGGAATCCTCCACCAAATTAATGAAAGGCATGTAAATAAGATGTCATGGACATAAGCTTAATAGTTTAAGCGCAAATTAAATAATAGATACATGATTAGGTCGTATGACATAAGTTGTCATGTCCTCAGAAGAGACCTGAGGCTAGACCTTCTTGTCAGGAGGATAAGTCAGTTTTGGAGATAGAGATATCCATTGCTAGTAGAGACCTGGCACATCCTATGAGGATGATGCTAACCCTAACCCTAAGTGAAGGTTATAGAGAGATGAGTTGGACCTGGTGTTTGAAAGGACATGCCTTTGGGATGCCATATGATCCATGGGTAACCTAACACCTTTGGCAACCCAACCCTGGGAAGGGTCGTGCATGATAGGGTAAAGGATATCTCCTTAGATGATGAGGTTAGTGAAAAACCTTAGAGATCCTATGGGCTTATGCAGATAGGGCATAGCATGCACCCAGAGTATGTTAGTAGTGAGAGTAAAGGGTTGAAACCCTGGATAAGGAATCATGATGGAGCATAAAAGGGTTATGGATGATCTTGAGCAAACATAAGTTCGAACCTAGGCTTCACCCATGTAGGGCATGCCTTTGAGGTTGATCCTTCATGAAGGGAGAACCTCTAATGGTGAGGTTGGATATGAGGTTAGCTCTAGAGAGAGCAGGAAACCCAGCAAGAAGGTTGGAAGCCTAAAACCCTGAACAATGGATGATAGTGGTTGCTTCATGATCGATCCCTGAAAGTTGATGATATCTTGGTTGCCTTTAGAGGGACCAAACCCTAGATATAGATGATGAAGCATCTGGTGCCTATGTGCCTACGGTATATGTGTTTACCTTCTGAGGTAGGAAGAAGAGTTCATTAGACTTAGAAAGGTTTAGTAGCAGGTTATGAGGCCTTTTACCTTGTTAGTTGTCCTTATGGAGGACCCAACCCTAAGTGTTGATCGAGAAGAAGGATGACAGGAAGTGCACGAGATGCCTTTTGCAAGCTTGATTCATGGTTCAGAGATAGAGAGTGCAGTTGGACACCTAAAGGTGAATCTAGGGTTCCTAGGCCTAAGAGGGGAAGTAGTATACCTAATGCTCATGATGAGAATTAAGTTTCTATAGTTTTGAGCATGGTACGCCTCATGAATAGAGGAAAAGAGGAGCCCCTGAAGTTTAAGGTGTGTTTGATGAACCACTCACAGCTAGGTTGATGATAAAGGGAAAGTTTGATCTTAATCCAACATCGAGGAAAGAGGACAAGTATGACCTAGCATGGTACAGTAAGTGATCTGCTCGTGCCTTAATGGCTTTCTAGGGTAAGTAGGCTCGTGTGGATGTAAACCCTAGACCTAAGAGCTTTTGTGACCTTAGAGATAGTTTTCCTCCCATCCTGGGAGAGGGACCCCTTTGGAAGGGTATATGTCAGTTTTGGTGGTTCAAGGTAACCTAAAGAGGTCTCATAGGATCTTGAGAAGCTAAGTGAAAGGTACATAGTATGAGATTGAATCTACAGACCCATATATATATCCATCTCTAATTGCATATGAATGTATTACCATGGAGGTAACCGATATGGGGCTTGACCAAGGTAGGCAGGTTGCAATGATGCCTATGAACGGAGGAGAGTCAGCCCATGAATGCAGGAAGAGAGATGATGAAGACTTGGGTAAGGTTCTAAGTGAACATGTACTACGATGGAGAATCCTAAGTCTATCCTAGGGTCAGGTAGGGATAAGACCGATGAAAGTAGGAGTTGCCTAATTCCCCAGTTGCACATGACCATAGGGTCGGGAGGTAACAGCTATCATTGTCTGAGGGCCATGGGTTAGGAGATTGATCACCTTCATGAACTCATGGGACCCAAAGGGTAGATGAGTAGGGCACTCTCTGGATGCATGAGGGAAGAGGGATGACCCCAAAAGAGTCGGTACCCTATAGACCTAGAGGAGATGACCAAGGATATAAACCTCAGTAGGTTCAAGACTAGTTTGTTATCTTGTTGTTTAAGATGAAGAGACATATGTGGCACGTTGCAACTTAGATTTAAAGGTGTACTGGCAAGGTGGGATGTACCATCTCTACTCTTGGAACGGGAAGAACTCTGTATTTGGACTGCAGCCAAATGCTTATTTCCTTTTGTTATGGGAGTGAGAGATAGGACATTACGCATGCCATACACCAAGGATAAGAGATGTTTGGAACATTGCCACGAGAAATGGGGATAGAGAAGATATCTACCCTGGTAAAGTGAATGATACATGGATGGTTTGTAAACACTAAGAGGAATGAGGTAGTTCCCTTATGAGAATGTTTTTTTTATCATGAGTTATGTGGAACTTACCAGTTATACCAGGTTGAGTTTGATCACCGTGATGATGAAATCATAGAGTGGTCTTATTGAAGTGAGACATAGAGTTTGAGGTGAGATGATAAGTGAAATACATGGAAGTGTATGTCTTCAATGTTACCTAATACCTAAGGAGGTGAAGTAGTAATGGATGCTTTAGTTGAGATACATCTGACTTGTTTGGCTAGAAGCTAGAAGAGGTTGTTTGGCTAACCCGAAGTTTGAAAAGGAGAGGTGTTCGGATAACACTCAGATGTAACAAGATGCATTGAAAAATTATGGTTGTTTGGTTAGCCAGGCTAGTCCTGGATGCAATGAAAGGATAAAACCTCAGATGCACTTCTTTGGAGGAGAAGGTGACGAAACCCTGACTAGAGTGGTTTAGGGTTTCAGAGGATTTGATCTTGAAAGAATCATGACAGACAGGAAATCATGATACACCACGGAAAATGGCAATAGCACTTTGGATGTTTAAGATGAGGTTGCATGTGGTTTATGGTCATGCAAGCCCGGAGGAAAAGGGCGAACCCCAGTAACCCAGTGTATCGATATAGAGGACAAAAGAATCCCTGAGAGGGAACGGGAGATCGACACTATGGATGTTGTGATAGGTCTTCCCTGGGCCAAAGAAGGTCGAGATACAATATGGGTTATGGTAGGTTGTCTTACCTAGATAGTATGAGAAAGATAGAGTTCTGTAAAGGGACAGATCTAGTTGAACTAACCATGAGAGAGATGGTTCAACTACACCATGAAGCGAGTTCAAAGGTTCTTGAGTTTGATCTAAAGGTTCACGTCCATAAAGTGGAAGTAGGTACGTGAAGAACTCAATGTTAGTTTAGTTGTCACCCCTAACTATGGTTAGTATGATCCAGACTAAAGGGTCTGATGAGAGCATATGTGTTCGTTCAGGGTGATAGCTAGAGACAGTTCTTATCCTATGAAAATGTGATGATGACCACCATAGCCAGTATCGGGTTTTATATGAGGCTCTGTAAGGGAGGTTGTGTCGGTCACCACTTCAGTAAGGTGATGATGGTGAAAGGACCACATGATGGTTAGAAAAGTACCACATGATGGTTAGAAAAAGGGACCCCAGTGCGTGTAGATGAAGTCACTTTGATCATGCAAGGGCTGAAAGGAGCCTAGAGACGATGAGAGTCATGAGCAGATGTAAAGTAGACTAACATGCAGTGCACTGTGGGAGAATATAATGTGAGAATCCGACCCCTCTAAGTTATAGCTAAAGAGAGCTGAGTCCCCGTTACATGGGTTCATTAGAAATGGATGGGTGGAGATGGTTAGGTTTTAACCCTACCCCTCAGGATAAAGTAACAAGGGATGTTTTCCATGTGTCCAATTTAGAGCACTATGTGAGGTACCCCGACCATGTGCTGAGCAATGAACCTAGCGAGCCCCAAGGGAGGCTGAAATGGCCTGAGTCACCTGTGTAGTTTATAGACGCCAGGATGAAAGAACTCAGAGGAAAGAATATGTGATGATAAAGGTTCTTTGGAAATGCCATGAGTACGGAAAAGCCACATAGGGGCCAATGATGGACATGGAAAAGTCTTATCCTGAATGGTTTGTTTGCTTGCCTGAATTTTGAGGACAAAATTCCTATAAGAGGGGAAGGATGTTATAACCCCAATTTTTGAGTTCAAATAGTGAGAAATGTAATCTCTCATATTAAAGCTAACTGAACAAATAATGATATGTTTTGTTTTGATTAAATGGATTCCTTTCACAATAGCCTTGATTGGTTTTGTTTTGGGCTTTGTTGGCTATTGGGCCCAAATACCGAGGAAATTCAACTAGTAAATGATTAATCGAAATGCTAAGAAAAGAAATATGTGGAAACCTCTAGAAGGCAAATCCAAAGAGGATTTCGTGCCTCTTGGGTTCCTTGGATACCAAGGAGTCCAAGGTTGCAAAAAGAAAGCAATAAGAAACGAAAAGATTAATTATGTATTTCTTTATTAAGAAATAAATTGAAAATAATGAGAAAATGTGGAAATTAAGAGAAAGGATATATAATTGAGTTACCCTTTATGGAATTTCGTATCACAAGGATTTCTTATAATAAAACGAATGCCAATGAGGAAAATAAAAGAGAAATAAAGAGAAATCCTCAAAAAGAAATATTTTAATAAGAAATACACATGATAATGGGAAATAATGCATTTAGATGTATCTAGAAGGATAATAAGTATCCTTAAAAAGTAATTTCGAAATAGTAGATCTTCTTGGGATCCAAAGATTCCCACTAAAGAAAAATAAAGAGAAAAAGGCAAATAAAGAAAAATAAGAAGAGAATGTAATAATAACTTTTTGAGAATATCAAAAAGAAAGATATTATTTATTTTGAGAAAGGAGAATTTCGTGGCCATGAGATAGATTCAGATTTCTAATATTTAAGAATGTGGTTCATCAATGAGATAAGTTTCCTTCATCACCATAGGAGAGAGAAGGAGAGGTGGTATAAGAAAAGGATCATTTGACAAGTTATATGTATATCTAATTACAAGGCAAAGGAAAATGAGAATTTGTTTTGGGAAAGGGTGCGTGGATGGTGGCCCTTCTATAACCATGTACCTGTTGTTTCAGCCGTAAGGGACAAGAGGGAGGAAACTGCGTTTTCCTCTTCTAAAATGTCGACATGTTTCTTAGTCCCTTCCTTTCCTAGCCTTAGTGGCCTCTAGGGTTCCTAAGAACAAGTATAAATAGGAACCCAGGGTCCCTCGTTGGAGGATACAGTGATCATTCTCCACAAGATCGCAGAAAGTCTCTCCCCACTCCATGGTTACGATCTGTACCAACTCATCCTGAAGACGGAACCTCTTCTCTTCAGTGTAGCATCATCTGAGACTCCCTCTGGAGTTAGTTGGTGATCCGGGAAGGAGTTTGGAGAAGGTACGAGCCGCGGCGCATAGGCCAGCAGGCCTAAAATGTTGCGGCGGCAGCCTGCAACTCAACCCTAAGTGGCGGAGTATTTCTTCTTTAACTGACTTCGGCCACGAGAAGAAGGCTGGGTTGAGGCCGTCGGGGCCTAGGGAAGCTTCTCCTCGCTCCTTTGCATCCTCGGGGCCCAGGAGGAGGGGCAGGCCGCGAGGACGGCTCACCTGCAGCAGACGCAGGTCGACGCTGCGAGGAAGAAGAGGACCTCGCAGGCGTTTGACCCATTTACCCCTGACAGCGGGTTTAAGGAGCGAGGGCACGTGAGTCTTTTCACTCTAATCAAGAGCCGGATCGCAATAAGTCAAGGTAAACTCTTTTTGCTGACGTGGCGTCACATGATTGGTTTAGAAGATGCTAACTTCAAATAATTCTAGAAATAAATTGGTAGTTTAGAATTAGACAAGTTATATATGAAAAATTATCCTCAGAATGAGAGGAATCCAAATAAATTATGTTTGAAGTTTGATTCTTTTTGCAATCCGAAAATTAATGGAAGTAATCATCTTTAATACTTTAAAGATTAAGGAACCCTAATCTGATATGATTAATGGGTTTAATAGGGTTTAATGAGGCATAAGAGTTGATATTAACCTGTTAAATGCAAAAAGGTGCATTAAGATCGAAAAGGGAGATCTTTGTACGTAATTAGTTTAATTTAAAAGATTATGTACATAAATATGCTGAAATATAAAAAGTACATAAAGCTATCATCTTTAATGATTTAATTAATGAAAAACCCTTAGATTTGATGATAGATGGTTTTAATGTTGATCAATGGATAATTTAAGACTATTGTTCATAAAAGTGAAAATAAGATCTAAAAAGATAATCTTTTTATATAATTGGCTTAATTTAGGGTTTTGTGCATGATTATGCATTAACGAGCTTGAAAACCCTAATTTAGGTGAATATGACTTTTAAATGTTTTAATTATTCAAATATGTAAATAATTAGGGATATGATGATCCTAAGTCAATCTGAGTATAAAAGACTATTAAATGAATAGTTTGAGCTATTAGGGTTTATATAAATGGAAAAGAGTATTTTAGGGTTTGTTAACCTAAAAAGGGATAAAGTTCGAGAAATTGATCTAAGAAACCCTAATGAGTATTAATGAATACTCAATGTGGGTTAGAAACCCTAGAAAGTGAATCCAAGTCAATAAAGTAGATTCTTGATAAAGTATGTAATAAATAGAGTACATATTCTTTTCAGGAATTATGTGATGATTTAATTACTTGCTTGGATCTGTTGATTGGGTTGATTGCATATACATGAAGTAAATGTTGAATAATCTGCATGACTCATCAAATCAGGTATGTGGTTACGCTTATGACTATACCGAATAGTTTCCCGAAGATTTTATTGATGTTTCCCTCAATGCATGAATTAACTGTTGGATGTCTATTTATTTCATGCAATTATAAAGTGACTATGAATATCACTATAAATGAGTATATATAACTGGCTAGATCTGGGTCCCCCTTTGTTACTTTGAAAAGGCTAAAAAAGGGGTAATCCTAGAGCAAGGTCTAGGTTACCGTGAGTTAGAGACTCTTTAGCAAATCCCAAGTTAAGGAGTGGTCTACTTACGAGTAGTACCATGTGACTCAACCCTAGAAACTGTTTCACTTATAGGTGGATCATGAGGGGTTTAATGGGGAAAACACAGAGGATAGGGTACTCTTGGATCATAGAGTTATATCTAAAATGTAATATTGGTTGTTAAATAAGTAATTGAATGATTACATTGTTATCATAGTTCATGTTTATTGTTTTCCCCCACATACCAGCTACGGCTGACCGACGTTTTGTTTGTCGGCGTTTTAGGTACAATGAAAAGAACAAACAGTAAAGTGGCACATGTGATACTAAAATAAGATTAAAGTACAAAGGAGGATTAGATAGATTAGTATCGGTGTGGATAGAAGGTTAGAGATCCAAGTTTTCAAGCGGTATGTAAAGAAAATTTTATTACCATTTTCAGTATAGTCTGATAGAATTTAATAATTGTTTATGGTTATATGTCAAACCTTTGATCCGAGATTAATGGGTGCGGCTTCAACCTCTTGGTCTCCCTTAATTGGGGGTTATCGGGAGGTGGGGTCGTAACACTAAGAGTTCCATACTTACCATTTCTTCAATAATTGAATACTTGGCCATGGAATCCAAGTGTTGAGATTAGGTAGTATGGACTATATTTTCATGTTATGTTCCTTACATAAACATCATCCTAGTCCTAAGTCCTATTGTACCTGTAGACTCAGTGAAACTAAAGATCTGATACCAACTTGTGAGAACGCGTTACACTAAATGAGATTAATCAAAACATAAAATGCAATCGATCACTAATTAATCACATACCCAAAACTTTGGGTATATTAAAGCTGATTTCAACGTCAGTACTCGCTTAGAAACATTTTCATAAGAGCACAACATCTTTCTTATATCCATACTATGCCAAGAATTTGATACAAATTGTTCTATCATCTTATCCACAACATATATACACAGAAGAACAATATTCATATATGCCACACAAACAAGCATTAATATGCTAATAAAATTCTGATTCATTTGAAACACCATGTACAAATTTTTCATGCACAGACCTGAGAGTACATGGACTACTCTAGGACACACTAGACATCTGATCAACTTTCTCAAAGATTCATTACTATAGTTCCTCTTTACTTCCATGGTTCTACTGTTGTCACTGTCGATTACCTAAAAAGATGTGGCGAACCATAAGGGTGAGACCCATGTCCCAACAAGAGATATATCCTCCAACAATGCTTATTGATTACAACATTTTAAATAGTAGAAAACTGAGCACTTGGAGTATTTAATAATCAATTTAACAGATTGAACAGTTTAAGTATGCTAAACATATTAAGCAAATAATCTTAGCAACAAGTATGATCCATTTCTCTGGATAGATATCTACTCAAATAATCATCAACGCATTTATTAGGTAACAAATAAGTCCATTTCTCTGGATAGATATCTACTCAAATATCATCAAATTACATCTATTAACAATCATTATCATTAATCTAACTTTCATCATATTTCTTGATAATAGCATAAGCAATCTAGTAGCATAAGAATCCCTAACATCATGAATATGTCTAGTATCATAACATCGCTATCAATATTGATATATCAAATAAAGGGGGCAAATCTATATCATAAGTAGAACTAACATCATAGCACAATTAACTAGCATAGGCATGATTAGCAGTTTAAGAATTTCTAATTACATATGCATGGCTAGCAATATTAAACATAGCTAGCAACATCATCTTAACCATCAGTGTCAGTATATTTGACAACATAAGCATGTTTACAACATGAGTATAACTACAACATAAGCATATCTATTATCTCTTATTGTACTATACATGATCTCAGTGAAAACAAAGCAAACAAGGGTTATCATCAAATATGAAGTGTTGTGTATAACCCTAAACAAATATGTTATGTGGTTGTCTTACATCTTTTATTAAACCCTAAGGAAATTGAGGATACTAATCAAGTTCCAACTGACCATCGCTTGGTCGCAATTAGTGCCATACAAGATCTAGGAAGTGTCAGACTCCAAAGATTTTCTCTGCCCTCAGTCAGTACGGGTCCCCCATAGTGACACATAAGGTCATGCTGCTACAACTAGTCCATCCTTGGTATAGGTCATGACACTAGTGAAAGGAGGTGGGTACGCATACCCTACCTTCCGAGGTACAACTACATTTATCCTCCAATCTCGTCAAATATATAATCACCGAGACACGACTGCAACCATTCTCAAACTGAGGGCTAGGTATGACCAAAATCATCCTCCCTAAACACTTGAATTTAGGATGACAAGCACCCCAGATACTCATCAGTGTGCACTCTGAGTTTCCCTTAGGGATACTCATTTCACTATCTGGAAAGTTCTAACACTCAAATGGATCTATGGCACCGGGCACTACATGATTAGAGTTTCACTTGATTACTTATGTCAATTGGGTGGATTAAGGCTACATCGAACAAATGGACACACAAACAC
The DNA here is from genome assembly GCA_963693085.1 of Alisma plantago-aquatica. NCBI lineage: Eukaryota > Viridiplantae > Streptophyta > Magnoliopsida > Alismatales > Alismataceae > Alisma > Alisma plantago-aquatica. The sequence continues at coordinate 1,900,512,808 of OY856409.1, read as the reverse complement.
TAATTCACATCTAACAAGCATATAAGTATCACGACTACAAAAGTTATAAAAAATGTAAAACATAATTTTCTCATCTCATCATCACATGGTACTATTCACTTGCCATTCATGAGACTACACTAGTCATCATACTATCACAAGATATAAATCCTTTACACAATATCATAGGGTATCAACCCTTATCAACACAAGAGGATTATACCTCATTTAGGGCTCAACCATATCCAAATGTCATTAATACCATCATACTATTCCCTATAAGATCATCACTATCATTCCATGCCTTATAGCAAGGCTCAACAATATCACTTACATATAATACATCAGATCAGCACAATATTGCATTAATGAGCTGGGATATATTCATAAAAAATCATAGAAGGGTTATATTAACATTAAGAGTATTCCTTTATTACATCAACATGCAAGGAATCTAGATATGATTAACCCTCATCGTATTCATAATGCACATGTTTAGCATAAGAAAGTATCAACCATGTGGCTATGATAACCACTAATTAACACATTAAGGTTATGATCATATTAAGGAGGTTATTTCACCATCATGTCATAATATAAGAAGGTTAAACATGAATACTCATCTTTATCTATTTTCACTAGAGTTGGGTTTAACAAGATAAATTATACTAATGTTACTGATCAGCACTCATACCTAAACCCTAACTCACGACTTTCCCATTGGATCATGGATGCATAAGGAGAAGCATCACCATCACATTCCATACTATTCTCAAGTATGAACCCAAACATAAATCAAGGTGTAACCATCGGGTTATAGCATACTAAGGTTTCAACAATAATAAGATAGAACTCTATGACTGTATTAATCATTGAAGGACTATTCAAAGGCAATTACCATCATTAAGTTATATTAAAGCTAGGTATAACAAGCTATACCTCATTAGGGTTACCCATTAATTCATTACGGTGATTACCAATCATAATCATACAAGGGTAAGGGTAAGACTACAAGTTTAAGGCATTGAACCATCAAATTCTCATCATTAGAATCTAAACATTACACTATAGGCTTCACCCAAAAAATGGGAATATAGAGGCATCAACTTTGAACCATTAAATGTTAAAAAGGTAAATCCATTGGTAGTTTACATAAGTAAACATCTTGAACAAACCACCTATGAAGTCATTGAGTTATGCTCTAGTTAGTCACCATTTTACCCTAGACATCCCTTGATTAACAACATAAAAAGTTCCATTGAGAGTAGGGTAAAACCCACAAGCGATTGTTTATTTATAACAAGCCATCAATAAATGAGATTCTTAAGTTGATCTCATAAAGGAGACCATATAAATCACTTTATTAGGACCGAAATATTACATTAGGTATCATTCCAATTTATTGGATGAAGAATCATTAGATCTTAACCATTGGGTGAAGTTCATATATTAAAACCATCAATTGGAGTATAGGTCCAACCATTGCATCAAATGACCCAAGAAACTGTTGGTTTAAGGCTTAATTGATGCTACGTCTACATGCTTAACTCATCATAGGTTGTGGGTACCTGATATACCATCACTAGAGACCATTAAGTCACCATAGGTTGTTAGATTAGCACTATATTCATTAATCACCATTGAATATCAAGCTAATGTCACCATTGATTGATAGCACCATTAGGGTACTTAGTTGTTGATCATTAAGCTTATATTTAGGACAACACCTGACCTAAGGGGTGAATGTCAGTTGACACACTTGGTCACCACCATCAGTTGTCATGAACACAACACCATTAGTTGTTGCAATGGTACCACCATTGAGTCATGTGTTTATAGAAGAAATCATCTTTAAACCCAAAAATTGACCATTGGTTGATAGGAGTTTAACACCATATGTTATCAAAACAACTTGATCCAAGTCATATCATACCTTAGGAAGAATGTAAACATCAATAAAGGTTCATCTAGAACTGAAATCAGAATAGGAAGCATTATAAAAATCGAAATCCAAGTCAAGCATAACTTTTTAGTGCATGGATCATCATTTTCAAGTAAGAACATGAGCTAGAAAGGTTATGGTAAGAAATAAACGTAGAGAAAGTTATAACACTTGCCTATAATTAGAAGATAAAATCTCAAAAAGAATAAAACATGAGAAAGTAGGGTAGGAAATCCAAGCATACGCCGTGAACTTGTCCATCTAGCACCTTTCTTCATTAAATGAGCAAACCCTAAGCATAAGGAGCAAGAAAGGTAGGTTTTTAGAGCTTTAGAGAAATTTCTACCATAGAAAAACAAGATTCCAACCTGGAGAAAGGTATGAGGAAGGATAATAGAGAAAGAAACAGAGGAAGGAAGGGGATTCTTACTCATTTAGGTTGAGATCACTAGAAGGAAGCTTTTTAAACCCTAAAAGAGAGCAAAACAAAACCCTAGGAGGTTCCATCAAGAAATTATCCTTCTTCTTCTACCTTGGATAGGTCCTCCACAACTAAACAGATAGGGAACAGGGTTCTTAGTAGGAGGGAAGTGGTGGAAATAAAAACTTTTGTTCGGGAGCTCAAAAATAGATATATAAAGCTCTAGGATAAGGGAGAGAAGAAGCATGAGGCGTCTAAAAAGCTCTCCATGCATCCATGGCCTTAAACTATTAAGGATATACAAGCATACACACAAGCCGCTGACCCACCATCCATGTATACCTACTTATCCATCGTTTCTTGAGTTTTCAAGCAAAGCAAATAAACCATTTGCTTGATAGCTCCTAAAGGTAACTCATCCATAAAGGGGTAAACCCTAAAATACCCTTGAGGAAAACACATCCGAACCAAGGTTCAACTAGGCACCCCATGGATCAAAAAGCTCAAGAATGATGATAGAGCATCCAAAGAACATAATGAAAGTGATAAATCCCAAACAAAACCTCTCAATTGGCTAAATTACAGAAAAGTCCAAAATGTTCATAAAATTGCATAACTTGCACAAACAGTGTTCAAATTGGACCAAACTTGCAACTTAAGATTATATTATGATTAAAAAGCATATAAAAAGGTTATCTTAAGGTTATAAACATTAAATTATGATAATTAAACATGTTCAATGATTTAAGCAAGTTTAGGGGTCTCACAACCATAAACCCCTAACAGGAATTTCTCTCCCAAAATCCAAGGTAAACAAATATGGATACTTATCATGCACATCATCCTCAATCTTCCACATTGTTACGTTCATTACATGATGATGTCACATCGTTCTCATAGAAGACATATTCTTCTCTTTCAATTCATACATATCTTATCTTGGGTCAACAAAAAACCCCCCCACATAAGAAGACATTTGCAAATATAGAACATAGAAAATTGTTGTGCCACCTGTTAAAATCTAATAGTAACTTTCAAATTTAAATTCTATCTAGCATTCTAAAATTATATATATTGTATCGACACATCACTCAAAGGCCATACTCGTTCGATCTTACCAAACATAGAACATTATCTATCTCTTATCATGTGTAACTTTATAAGGTTTCATCTCTATGCCCCTTTAATGGTGGTTGTAATTAACAACTCAATCAACCAGGTACACATCTCCTAATTTTCTAGAACTATGAAGCATATATGTAACGTATGTCTCACGAAAATAAGATTAACTAATGCAGAAGCGTTCACTAAGCAGCGGATTACCAAAAATTACTAAAAATTAAAACCTTTTTATCAAGAGATCCATCAAAGGAAAACATTCTCACATAGAACCAAAGTAACATAATTACATTCTTGTTCACAGGTACATATTCTGTATCATCTCCTTTTGAGAATTACAAGCATTAACTGTATTGTCAAGCTAAACACAGGCAGTATAAAATATCGAGGCACTGAGCAAAAATCTCAAAAGTACTAACTACTACTCTAAGGACCTAAGAGTACAGATACGACACATAGGACTCTACCTATAACTATACAAGGCATAATAGTCCGTGTCTCCACCTGAGACTTCACTGTTGTCCCTGTTGCTGTTGCTGTTGCTGTTGTCCTTCTCCTACTGAAGGATTCATGTCTCCTCATCCGCGTCCACCTAAAAATGTAGTTCCCACGGGGGTGAGACAATTGTAAATTGCCCCAGTGAGAGATATAACTCTCTGCCAGTAACATTATTATTGCAGCTTAAGAAGATAAATATGCACAGAGGAATCATATTTGATTAACAGTAGCTAATTCAATATCTAACAGAGTAGAATGTTATTCTTATCTAAAACATTGCAGCTATAACTTGAAAGAGCCACATGTCACTTTTTCATTAAGGAATATGAAGAACATGTATAACATTTATTCACTACAGCATCATTACCACATCATTAACTATCTTCAGGCTTAGATCATATATCTACTACCTGGCATTGTCATTGTGGAGTCATGGCCTATAGCCATACTCTTTTCACAAAGTGTTGGGACCTTAATCCCTCAATTCACCACGTACATTTCCTCTTCTTAACAAGTTCATCATCATGATTATGGCATCTGGGTATTTGAACCCATAACTCACCATAGGATACTTATTACCACTTGTTAGGTAACGTTTTACCTTCAGATTGTCTGAGCAAAGACATCATAATTCTTGCTATACAATGTATTTTACATAATACACACAGCTCATTGATTCTTATTGCACAAACCATATGAAGGCTTATAAAGCCTATAATATATTCTCAATAAACAAGCATCATAGCCCATACCTGGCTATGCTTCTCATCTCATCATCCCTGCATGATTAGTATTCATGGTAACAATTATAACGCTTTCATATCATTATCATACAACACTAAGTAGTACCACTGTTCCCTCTTTAGGGTTCATGGTTTCTCTTTTATATCAGAACCCTTCATTAGGGTGTTCCATAAATAACCACTTGGGTTCTTAAGATCATATTATTAATGATCATCCCTATTCCATTGCTTCTCCAAGCTAGAAACCAAAAATAGGTATCATAAGTATTCAAACATACTTATATATCCTCATCATTCATCATTGAATGTATTATCAACACAAAGTATGAGTTTCTTTCTCATCTTTATCAGACTATGATTATATCATATTCTATTGATTTGGATTAACCTTTTCATAAGGCATGTTAGCCTACAACCATCAAGGTGCATTACATCTCAATGTAACAATTGACACGACACATTTCATGTGTCATCCATTCCAATTATAATGAACTTAGAACACATCATGGTATATCAGAATTGGGGTGTTGGATGTGATATTTATCATGCCTTGATGTATCACTTCCCTCAACACCCTAATCTTTCTTGAGTTTATTCACTTAGCTTGTATTAGGGTATCACTCATCCTAATACCTATGCACTAGATCATCACATTCATTATGCTATGTATTGGTCATGATTCAACTATTTTAGAACACACAACCATTGCCAAAGATATGGACTCACCCTTGAGTCAGGGACTATTCATACAAAGATATTCATAATCAACCCCTCAAAACGGTCTTGAGACCGTTTGGTCCAAACTTTCTCAAAACCACATGGACCAAATAGGCACTTCAACACTCAATCGACTCAATGTTTCAATCCATGGACCAATTACAAATTGAACCACTAAAGTATTCATAAATTGGACCAATGAATCACCATTCAATTAGACCTTCAATTTAGGGTTTTGAACCCAATTGAACTAGGTTTGATAATCAAGAAACCATCACTTAGGGTTTGAAATCGAGGATCCATCAATGGTTGACATTGTGGAATCAAATCGATTGAAAACAATGAACTATCATCATCACATGATATAACCTGACCTCAAACGGTCTTTGATGACCACAAAACGGTCTTGAGACTGTTTGGTTGATCTCCAAATGGTCTTGAGACCGTTTTCCCATTCCATCATCAAAAACCATGACATCCAATTAGGGTTTTGGACTATTGGATTGATTATCAAATCAGCACTTAGTTGCAATTCAATTTGGTACCTTTGGACCTTCAAACACTTAGCCATACTTAACCCTAGACCTCCAAACGGTCTTGGGTAACCCCCAAACGGTCTTGAGACCGTTTGGGTGATCCCCAAACGGTTTTGAAACCGTTTGGGTCAATCAGCCCAAATCATCATCTCAATCAATTTCAAAATCAACACTTAGCCGATTAGGGTTTGCAATTAAGGAATCATTCACCATTGAAACCTTCAAGATCGAACCAATTGAAACCATTGGAGAAAGATCCAAGTACCACAGCATATATCTTCAAATAGTCAACCATTTCAAATGGTCAACCATTCCAAACGGTTTGGAACCCAAACCACCAAACGGTTTGCAAACTGGTTGGTGAAACTGTTTGGTCCAAACATTGAAACCGTTTGCCCTAGATATTTGGGGAGGTGTTTGATTATGATGATGTCATCATCACCAAGCTCCAAACTCACGAAATCTACTGTGATTTCCATGGATATTGCATCAATCAACCAAACTTAATTTCAGAAATATAGAAATGATCACCAATTGATAAGGAATTGATTGCAATAATAAAATTATGGGTTCAAGTTATAAAACCCACCTCCAATTGAGCTCCAAAGCTCCAAGATCACAGAAACAATGGTGGATTCAACTCCTTTCACTATTCCAAGTGTCTTCCTCAAGCTTTGAGTGAAAAGAATTGGCTAGAATTGAAGAGGGAATCGAGTTATGAAGAATTCATGCATTGATTTCCGATTTTCACCATGGATTCAAGGTGAAAGGAGGTCAAGAACCTTACCAACAGGTTGGGGGTCGTCCTCCTGCTCCTCCACAGCTCCTTGGTCGTTTTCCAAGCAAGGGGAAAGAAAGAAATCCGAAAAAGCCTTTGTTTTGGCTTGAAAAGGGTATTTTTATAAGAAAATTGATGAGAGAGAAAATACTTTATAAAAGTCTTTTAATTCCAAAATTGTTGCCACCACTTCCCCCTTGGTTTATTGCATGCAAGGACATCTCTATCCCACCGAGCTCCCTTCCATTATCCATGAATTAAGGGAAAAGAAATTAAGCACCTTAACCCTTATAATAAGAATATCCATATTTGAGTGGAAATTCTTTTTCTTATTATAATGGTGAGTGGAATTTCACCTCCTTAGGATATGCGCGTGCCTTTGCAAGGCTTTAAGATCATCCATACACATCTGAATTCAACCATTTTAATTTTGGTTGAAATCCCTTTAATTAATACATTCATTTTTGCCATAAATTGGATTAGGGTTTCACTTAGGATTAAATCTTGATTATTTTAATATCAAGATTCTCTCTCCTCCAACTTAATTAAAATGAGGTGCCCCTCTCATTTTATTTTCTATAAAGGATTCCAATAAATATTAGGGACCTTATTGAAGTGGTAATTTGCATATTGAACCCTAGGTTTTGAGTAAATTGCACTTTACACCAAAACTAGGTTTTAATGCACAAGGATTGCTTTACAAGCTTAATCTTGGTGCCTAAGCTTGTAAAAACCATACCACTAAATAATATTCATTCTTATGATGTCTCAACATCAGAGGACATATTAAAATGTACAATTTGCAAGTGAACCCCTCAACTTGGGTAATTTGCACTTTAGTCCAAAATAAGCAAACATTGCTTCAACATTGTTCAAATAGGACCAAAATTGAAACATAAGTTTCTCATGAGCCCTAATTACTTTTCCCAAGATAATATTAAGCATCTACTCAACCTTATTAGGCAAAACATCTAGGGTTAACACATAACCCAGGTCAGGGATGTTACAAATTATAAACCCCTAACAAGGATTTCGTCCCCGAAATCCCAAGAAAAAGGGAGGGACAAATTATTCATTAATCATGCCCTCAAGTCTCCAAATATCATCTTAATATTATGGAGATACCATGGATCTATAATTCACACAAAGTTCTTTTCATTAATTCCTCCTTATCACTGTTTATGTTTATGCAGAGCATAAACCCCTAACATGTGATGTCCATACTGTTGAAAAGAAGAAGCATAAAAGAACATACTTCTATCATCACCCCCAAAATGTTTACCAAAAGATAAACATATACATATCTAACACAGATAACTCACTCAACAATCCTTTATTTGTTTGGGAAAGTTCACTGAGAAAGCTCACTAAGCAATTAATTTAGAAATATTCACTGAGAAGGTTCACTGAGCAGTTTGTCTTGGAAAAATCCACTAAGTAAGTTCACTAAGTATGTTCACTGAGTAATTTGTTTTTGAAAATATTCACTGAGCAAGTTCACTAAGTATGTTCACTGAGTATTTTGTTTTGAAGATATTCACTGAGCAAATTCACTGACTATGTTCACTAAGTATTTTGTTTTGAAGATATTCACTGAGCAAATTCACTAAGTATGTTCACTAAGTATTTTGTTTTTAAAAATAGTCACTAAGCAAGTTCACTGAGTATGTTCACTGAGTATTTTGTTTTGAAGATATTCACTGAGCAAATTCACTGAGTATGTTCACTAAAAATGTTGTTTTGAAAATATTCACTAAGCAAGTTCACTGAGTATGTTCACTAAGAATGTTGTTTTGAAAATATTCACTAAGCAAGTTCACTGAGTATGTTCACTGAGTATTTTGTTTTGAAGATATTCACTGAGCAAATTCACTAATTATGTTCACTAAGTATTTTGTTTTGAAAATATTCACTAAGCAAGTTCACTGATTATGTTCATTGAGTATTTTGTTTTGAAGATATTCACTGAGAAAATTCACTAAGTATTTTCACTAAGAATGTTGTTTTGAAAATATTCACTAAGAAAGTTCACTGAGTATGTTCACTGAGTACTTTGTTTTGAAGATATTCACTGAGCAAATTCACTGAATATGTTTACTAAGAATGTTGTTTTGAAAATATTCACTAAGCAAGTTCACTGAGTATGCTCACTGAGTATTTTGTTTTGAAGATATTCACTGAGCAAATTCACTGAGTATGTTCACTAAGAATGTTGTTTTGAAAATATTCACTAAGCAAGTTCACTGAGTATGTTCACTGAGAAAATTCACTGAGTATGTTCACTAAGAATGTTGTTTTGAAAATATTCACTAAGCAAGTTCACTGAGTATGTTCACTGAGTATATTCACTAAGTATGTTTACTAAGTAATTTGTTTTGGAAAAATTCACTGAGAAGGTTCACTTGAGTATGTTCACTGAGAATGTTCACTAAGTAATTTGTTTTGGAAAAATTCACTTAGCTCTTCCTATTTAATTTCATTATACTCTCTAGATTGTTTCAGAATGACTACGTGGTCAGAGTAATAAAAAAGATAACAATCTAAGAGTTTCATACTTGCCTTATCTACAATAATCATATACCTGGCCAGGGTATACAAGTATTGAAATTAGGTAGTATGCACTTTATTTACTATCATATTCCTCACTTTTAATATCATTATACACACCGGATTTTCCATTCTCGAATTCTCTTCAAGCATCACTTCTATATCTCATCTTTCAGCACACAGATAAGGGAGATTATAAAACATTTTAAGGAACACTGAGTAAGATATAAGTTTTCATCTCGCTTGTGTCCTTATAGGACTAGTCAAAGGAATTCAAAAACAAATACTTTCATATCTTTAACACATAGAATCATGATATGAAGTATCAAAACAAAACTATTTTATCTGACCTGTCTGGGACGTCTGTCCACGTCCTCTATTGTTACTAGAAAATTGCCTCCTTTGTGAGCCTTGCTGACTTTGTCCTTGAGGTTGAGTCATCATCGTATTCTCGCCTGGACAATCCTTTTCCAGATGTCCCGGTTGTCTACATTGGTAACAGATTCTGGGCGCAAAATGTCTACGAGACCAGTCACCGATGTTGATGCTATGTCGGAGGCTCTATTTGGAACATTACTATGATCCCTATCCCTACTTGACATCCATTGTGTCTGGGTATGGAATCTCGATGATGCTGTCGTTGCAGAAAATCTTGGTTTCTTAAAACATTCGTACCTTTGTTCTTGAGTCTGGGTGTACACCTTCTTACCACTAGTATGTCGTTTCTCAATTTCAAACCTCTCTATCCTCCTTACCGACTCCACAAAGGTGGAAAACCTCTCCCTGTTCTCTAAAGCAGACACAAGAGTGGTTAGTTCAACGTTCAACCCCTTCTCAAAATGTCGAATTCTTTCCTCATCACTAACTGCCATTTGCAGACAAAACCATAACAACTCCATGAACTTGGCTTCATATTCACTAACGTTCATCTGTCCTTGTTTCATCCTCTCAAATTGAGATATTTTCTCATCTAAATAAGTCTTAGGGAAGTATCTACTGACAAACTCTCATCGAAAAACCTCCCATCCAATTTCTTCACCTGGTCTCTTATCTTCCTCTATCATCCACCAATGACCAGCACTTCCTTTTAGGAGGTATACAACATGTCTTACCTTTTTAGCTTCAGGATTATCAAGGATCCTGAAAGCCTTTTCCAGCTCTGCCAGCCACAGATCAGCATATGTTGGATCAAATGTACCAACATAGTCTATGGCTCCAACCCGGCGAAGTCTCTCAAAAGTCTTATCGGCTCCATAACCCTCAGGATGGGCTGGTATCCTAGGTGCAGGTGGTGGCATCCTGTCTTCCATATGTGTCATGGCTGTCAGAAATTTCTTAAATAGAGCATGGAGAGCTAGATTTTCAATCACAGCTGGGTCAATCTGGGGTTGTTTTGGTACAGGCCCTCCCCTATTCTAGTCTCTTGCACCTCCTCCTCGTGTAGTAGTGCTACCCTCAGCAGCATGTTCTTCATGTTGTCCAGACATCTTCAAGTTCTTCTTCTCCTATTTGAGCAGAAGACACTATCAGATAAACTGGAAGAAAATTAGAACAGACTCTACAACCTTAGTCCTCTGTCTCTGTAGACTCAGTGAACCTAGAGCTCTGATACCACTTAATTGTAACGTCTGTCTCACGAAAACAAGATTAACTAATGCGGAAGCGTTCACTAAGCAGCGGATTACCAAAAATCACTAAAAATTAAAAACCTTTTTATCAAGAGATCCATCAAAGGAAAACTTTCTCACATAGAACCAAAGTAACATAATTACATTCTTGTTCACAGGTACATATTCTGTATCATCTCCTTTTGAGAATTACAAGCATTAACTGTCTTGTCAAGCTAAACATAAGCAGTATAAAATCTCGAGGCACTGAGCCAAAATCTCGAAAGCACTAACTACTACTCCGAGGACCTGAGAGTATAGAGACGACACATATGACTCTATCTATAAATATACAAGGCATAACAGCCAGTGTCTCCACCTGAGACTTCACTGCTATCTCTGCTGTTGTTGTTGTCCTTCTCCTACTGAAGGATTCCTGTCTCCTCGTCCGCGTCCACCTAAAAATGTAGTTCCCACAGGGGTGAGACAATTGTAAATTTCCCCAGCGAGAGATATAACTCTCCGCCAGTAACATTATTATTGCAGTTTAAGAAGATAAATATGCACAGAGGAATCATATTTGATTAACAACAGCTAATTCAATATCTAACAGAGTAGAATGTTATTCTTATCTAAAACATTGCAGCTATAACTTGAAAGAGCCACATGTCACTTATTCATTAAGTAATATGAAGAATATGTATAACATTTATTCACTACAGCATCATTACCACATCATTAACTATCTTCAGGCTTAGATCATATATCCACTACCTGGCATTGTCATTGTGGAGTCATGGCCTGTAGCCATACTCTTTTCACAAAGTGTTGGGATCTTAATCCCTCAACTCACCAAGTACATTTCCTCTTCTTAACAAGTTCATCATCATGATTATGGCATCTAAGTATTTGAACCCAAACTCACCATAGGATACTTATTACCACTTGTTAGGTAACTTTTTACCTTCAGATCGTCTGACCAAAGACATCATAATTCTTGTTATACAATGTATTTTACATAATACACACAGCTCATTAATTCTTATTACACAAAACATATGAAGTCTTATAAAGCCTATAATATATTCTCAATAAACAAGCATCATAGCCCATACCTAGCTATGCTTCTCATCTCATCATCCATGCATGATTAGTATTCATGGTAACAATTATAATGCTTTCATATCAGTATCATACAACACTAAGTAGTACCACTATTCCCTCTTTAGGGTTCATGGTTTCTCTTTTATATCAGTACCCTTCATTAGGGCATTCTATAAATAACCACTTGGGTTCTTAGGATCATATTATTAATGATCATCCCTATTCCATTGCTTCTCCAAGCTAGAAACCAAAAATAGATATCATAAGTATTCAAACATACTTATATATCCTCATCATTCATCATTGAATGTATTATCAACATAAAGTATGAGTTTCTTTCTCATCTTTATCTGACTATGATTGTATCATAGTCTATTGATTTGGATTAACCTTTTCATAAGGCATGTTATCCTACAACCATCAAGGTGCATTACATCTCAATGTAACAATTGACATGACACATTTCATGTGTCATCCATTCCAATTATAATGAACTTAGAACACATCATGGTATATCAGAATTGGGGTGTTGGATGTGATATATATCATGCCTTGATGTATCACTTCCCTCAACACCCTCATGTTGCTTGAGTTTATTCACTTAGCTTGTATTAGGGTATCACTCATCCTAATACCTATGCACTAGATCATCACATTCATTATGCTATGTATTGGTCATGATTCATCTATTTTAGAACACACAACCATTGCCAAAGATATGGACTCACCCTTGATTCAAGGACTATTCATACAAAGATATTCATAATCAACCCCTCAAAACGGTCTTGAGACCGTTTGGTCCAAACCTTCTCAAAACCGCATGGACCAAAAAGGCACTTCAACACTCAATCGACTCAATGTTTCAATCCATGGACCAATTACAAATTGAACCCCTAAAGTATTCATAAATTGGACCAATGAATCACCATTCAATTAGACCTTCAATTTAAGGTTTTGAACCCAATTGAACTAGGTTTGATAATCAAGAAACCATCACTTAGGGTTTGAAATTGAGGATCGATCAATGGTTGACATTGTGTAATCAAATCGATTGAAAACAATAAACTATCATCATCACATGATATAACCTGACCTCAAACAGTCTTGGATGACCACCAAACGGTCTTGAGACCATTTGGTTGATCTCCAAATGGTCTTGAGACCGTTTTCCCATTCCATCATCAAAAACCATGACATCCAATTTGGGTTTTGGACTATTGGATTGATTATCAAATCAGCACTTAGTTGCAATTCAATTTGGTACCTTTGGACCTTCAAACACTTAGCCATACTTAACACTAGACCTCCAAATGGTCTTGGGTGACCCCCAAACGGTCTTGAGACCGTTTGGGTGATCCCCAAATGATTTTGAAACCGTTTGGGTCAATCATCCCAAATCATCATCTCAATCAATTTCAAAATCAGCACTTAGCCGATTAGGGTTTGCAATTAAGGAATCATTCACCATTGAAACCTTCAAGATCAAACCAATTGAAACCATTGGATCAAGATCCAAGTCCCACATCATATATCTTCAAATGGTCAACCATTTCAAATGGTCAACCATTCCAAACGGTTTGGAACACAAACCACCAAACGGTTTGGAACACAAACCACCAAACGGTTTGCAAACCGTTTGGTCACCATACGGTTTGGTGAAACCGTTTGGTCCCAACATTGAAACCGTTTGCCCTAGATATTTGGGGAGGTGTTTGCTTATGATGATGTCATCATCACCAAGCTCCAAACTCACGAAATCTACTGTGATTTCCATGGAGATTGCATCAATCAACCAAACTTAATTTCAGAAATATAGAAATGATCACCAATTGATAAGGAATTGATTGCAATAATAAAATTATGGGTTCAAGTTATAAAACCCGCCTCCAATTGAGCTCCAAAGCTCCAAGCTCACGGAAAAAATGGTATATGCAACTCCTTTCACTATTCCTAGGGTCGTCCTCAAGCTTTGAGTGAAACGAATTGGCTAGAATTGAAGAGGGAATCGAGTTATGAAGAATTCATGCATTGATTTTCGATTTTCACCATGGATTCAAGGTGAAAGGAGGTCAAGAACCTTACCAAAAGGTTGGGGGTCGTCCTCCCGCTCCTCCACAGCTCCTTGGTCGTTTTCCAAGCAAGGGGAAAGAAAGAAATCCGAAAAAGCCTTTGTTTTGGCTTGGAAAGGGTACTTTTATAAGAAAATTGATGAGAGAGAAAATACTTTATAAAAGTCTTTTAATTCCAAAATTTTTGCCACCACTTCCCCCTTGGTTTATTTCATGCAAGGACATATCTATCCCCACCGAGCTCCCTTCCATTATCCATGAATTAAGGGAAAAGAAATTAAGCACCTTAACCCTTATAATAAGAATATCCATATTTGAGTGGAAATTCTTTTTCTTATTATAATGGTGAGTGGAATTTCACCTCCTTAGGATATGCTCGTGCCTTTGCAAGGCTTTAAGATCATCCATAAATATCTTGATTCAACCATTTTAATTTTGGTTGAAAGCCCTTTAATTAATACATTCATTTTTGCCCTAAATTGAATTAGGGTTTCACTTAGGATTAAATCTTGATTATTTTAATATCAAGATTCTCTCTCCTCCAACTTAATTCAAATGAGGTGCCCCTCTCATTTTCATTGCTCTAAAGGATGCCAATAAACATTAGGGACCTTATTGAAGTGGTAATGTGCATATTGAGCCCTAGGTTTTGGGTAAATTGCACTTTACACCAAAACTAGGTTTTAATGCACAAGGATTGCTTTACAAGCTTAATCTTGGTGCCCAAGCTTGTGAAAACCATAACAATACATCATATTAATTCTTATGATGTCTCAACATCAGAGGAACATATTATCATGTACAATTTGCAAGTTAACCCCTCAACTTGGGTAATTTGCACTTTAGTCCAAAACAAGCAAACATTGTTCAAACAGGACCAAAATTGAAACATAAGTTTCTCATGAGCCCTAATTACTTTTCCCAAGATAATATTAAGCATCTAATCAACCTTATTAGGTAAAACATCTAGGGTTAACACATAACCCAGGTTAGGGATGTTACAAATTATAAACCCCTAACAAGGATTTCGTCCTCGAAATCCCAAGAAAAAGGGAGGGACAGATTATTCATTAATCATGCCCTCAAGTCTCCACATATCATCTTAATATTATGGAGATACCATGGATCTATAATTCACACAAAGTTCCTTTCATTAATTCCTCCTTATCACTGTTTATGTTTATGCAGAGCATAAACCCCTAACATGTGATGTCCATACTATTGAAAAGAAGAAGCATAAAAGAACATACTTCTATCATCACCCCAAAATGTTTACCAAAAGAGAAACATATAAATATAAAACACAGATAACTCACTCAACAATCCTTTATTTGTTTGGGAAAGTTCACTGAGAAAGCTCACTAAGCAATTAATTTATAAATATTCACTGAGAAGGTTCACTGAGCAGTTTGTCTTGGAAAAATTCACTAAGTAAGTTCACTGAGTAATTTGTTTTTGAAAATATTCACTAAGAAAGTTCACTAAGTATGTTCACTGAGTATTTTGTTTTTAAGATATTCACTGAGCAAATTCACTGAGTATGTTCACTAAGTATTTTGTTTTGAAGATATTCACTGAGCAAATTCACTAAGTATGTTCACTAAGTATTTTTTTTTTTTAAATATTCACTAAGAAAGTTCACTGAGTATGTTCACTGAGTATTTTGTTTTGAAGATATTCACTAAGAAAATTCACTGAGTATGTTCACTAAGAATTTTGTTTTGAAAATATTCACTAAGCAAGTTCACTGAGTATGTTCACTAAGAATGTTGTTTTGAAAATATTCATTAAGCAAGTTCACTGAGTATGTTCACTGAGTATTTTGTTTTGAAGATATTCACTGAGCAAATTCACTAAGTATGTTCACTAAGTATTTTGTTTTGAAAATATTCACTAAGCAAGTTCACTGAGTATGTTCACTGAGTATTTTGTTTTGAAGATATTCACTGAGCAATTTCACTAAGTATATTCACTAAGAATGTTGTTTTGAAAATAGTCACTAAGCAAGTTCACTGAGTATGTTCACTGAGTATTTTGTTTTGAAGATATTCACTGAGAAAATTCACTGAGTATGTTTACTAAGAATGTTGTTTTGAAAATATTCACTAAGCAAGTACACTGAGTATTTTGTTTTGAAGATATTCACTGAGAAAATTCACTGAGTATGTTCACTAAGAATGTTGTTTTGAAAATATTCACTAAGCAAGTTCACTGAGTATGTTCACTGAGTATTTTGTTTTGAAGATATTCACTGAGAAAATTCACTGAATATGTTCACTAAGAATGTTGTTTTGAAAATATTCACTAAGCAAGTTCGTTGAATATGTTCACTGAGTATATTCACTAAGTATGTTTACTAAGTAATTTGTTTTGGAAAAATTCATTGAGAAGGTTCACTGAGTATGTTCACTAAGAATGTTCACTAAGTAATTTGTTTTGGAAAATTTTCACTTAGCTCTTCCTATTTAATTTCATTATACTCTCTAGATTGTTTCAGAATGACTACTTGATCAGAGTAATCAAAAAGATAACAATCTAAGAGTTTCATACTTGCCTTATCTATAATAATCATATACCTGGCCAGGGTATACAAGTATTGAAATTAGGTAGTATGCACTTTATTTACTATCATATTCCTCACTTTTCATATCATTATACACACAAGATTTTCCATTCTTGGATTCTCTTCAGGCATCACTTCGATATCTCATCTTTCAGCACACAGATAAGGGAGATTATAAAACATTTTAAGGAACACTGAGTAAGATATAAGTTCTCATCTCCCTTGTGTCCTTATAGGACTAGTCAAAGGAATTCAAAAACAACTATGTTCATATCTTTAACACATAGAATCATGATATGAAGTATCAAAACAAAAATATTTTATTTTACCTGTCTGGGACGTCTGTCCACGTCCTCTATTGTTACTAGAAAATTGCCTCCTTTGTGATCCTTGTTGACTCTGTCCTTGAGGTTGAGTCATAATCGTATTCCCGCCTGGACAATCCTTTGCCAGATGTCCCAGTTGTCTACATTGGTAACAGATTCTGGGCGCAAAATGTCTATGAGACCAGTCACTGATGTTGATGCTATGTCGGAGGCTCTATTTGGAACATTACTATGATCCCTATCCCTACTTGAGATCCATTGTGTCTAGGTATGGAATCTCGATGATGTTGTCGTTGCATAAAATCTCAGTTTCTTAAAACATTCGGACCTTTGTTCTTGAGTCTGGGTGTACACCTTCTTAGCACTAGTCTGTCGTTTCTCAATTTCAGACCTCTCTATCCTCCTTACTGACTTCACAAAGGTGGAAAACCTCTCCCTATTCTCTAAAGCAGACACAAGAGTGGTTAGTTCAGCGTTCAACCCCTTCTCAAATTTCTGAATTCTTTCCTTATCACTAACTGCCATTTGAGGACAAAACCATAACAACTCCATGAACTTGGCTTCATATTCGCTAACGTTCATCTATCCTTGTTTGATCCTCTCAAATTGAGATATTTTCTCATCTAAATAAGTCTTGGGGAAGTATCTACTGATGAACTCTTGTCGAAAAACCTCCCATCCAATTTCTTCACCTGGTCTCTTATCTTCCTCTATCATCCACCAATGACCAGCACTTCCTTTTAGGAGGTATACAGCATGTCTTACCTTTTCAGCTTCAGGAATATCAAGGATCCTGAAAGTCTTTTCCATCTCTGTCAGCTACAGATCAGCATATGTTGGATCAGATGTACCAACATAGTCTATGGCTCGAACCCGGTGAAGTCTCTCGAACGTCTTGTTGGCTCCATAACCCTCATGATGGGCTGGTACCCTAGGTGCAGGTGGTGGCATCATGTCTGTCATATGTGTCATGGCTGTCAGGAATTTCTCAAATAGAGCATGGAGAGCTAGATTTTCAATCACAGCTGGGTCAATCTGGGGTTGTTCAGGTACATGCCCTCCCCTATTATGGTCTCTTGCACCTCCTCTTGGTGCAGCAGTGCTACCCTCAGCAACATGTTCTTCATGTTGTCCAGACATCTTCAAGTTCTTCTTCTCCTATTTGAGCAGAAGAAACTATCAGATAAACTGGAAGACACTTAGAACAGACTCTACAACCTTAGTCCTCTATCTCTGTAGACTCAGCGAACCTAGAGCTCTGATACCACTTAATTGTAACGTATGTCTCATGAAAACAAGATTAACTAATGCGGAAGCGTTCACTAAGCAGCGGATTACCAAAAATCACTAAAAATTAAAACCTTTTTATCAAGAGATCCATCAAAGGAAAACTTTCTCACATAGAACCAAAGTAACATAATTACATTCTTGTTCATAGGTACATATTCTGTATCATCTCCTTTTGAGAATTACAAACATTAACTGTCTTGTCAAGCTAAACAGAGGCAGTATAAAATCTCGAGGCACTGAGCCAAAATCTCGAAAGCACTAACTACTACTCTGAGGACCTGAGAGTATAGAGACAACACATATGACTCTATCTATAACTATACAAGGCATAACAGCCAGTTTCTCCACCTGAGATTTCACTGATGTCCCTGTTGTTGTTGCTGTTGTCCTTCTCCTACTGAAGGATTCCTATCTCCTCGTCCGCGTCCACCTAAAAATGTAGTTCCCACGGGGGTAAGACAATTGTAAATTGCCCCAACGAGAGATATAACTGTTTGCCAGTAACATTATTATTGCAGCTTAAGAAGATAAATATGCACAGAGGAATCATATTTGATTAACAACAGCTAATTCAATATCTAACATAGTAGAATGTTATTCTTATCTAAAACATTGCAGCTATAACTTGAAAGAGCCACATCTCACTTATTCATTTAGGAATATGAAGAACATGTATAACACTTATTCACTACAGCATCATTACCACATCATTAACTATCTTCAGGCTTAGATCATATATCTACTACTTGGCATTGTCATTGTGGAGTAATGGCCTGTAGCCATACTCTTTTCACAAAGTGTTGGGATCTTAATCCTTCAACTCACCAAGTACATTTCCTCTTCTTAACAAGTTCATCATCATGATTATGGCATCTGGGTATTTGAACCCATAACTCACCATAGGATACTTATTACCACTTGTTAGGTAACTTTTTACCTTCAGATCGTCTGACAAAAGACATCATAATTCTTTCTATACAATGTATTTTACATAATACACACAGCTCATTGATTCTTATTACACAAAGCATATGAAGGCTTATAAAGCCTATAATATATTCTCAATAAACAAGCATCATAGCCCATACATGTCTATGCTTCTCATCTCATCATCCCTGCATGATTAGTATTCATGGTAACAATTATAATGCTTTCATATTAGTTTCATACAACACTAAGTAGTACCACTGTTCCCTCTTTAGGGTTCATGGTTTCTCTTTTATATCAGCACCCTTCATTACGGTGTTCCATAAATAACCACTTGGGTTCTTAAGATCATATTATTAATGATCAGACCTATTCCATTGCTTCTCCAAACTAGAAACCAAAAATAGATATCATAAGTATTCAAACATACTTATATATCCTCATCATTCATCATTGAATGTATTATCAACACAAAGTATGAGTTTCTTTCTCATCTTTATCAGACTATGATTATATCATAGTCTATTAATTTGGATTAACCTTTTCATAAGGCATGTTAGCCTACAACCATCAAGGTGCATTACATCTCAATGTAACAATTGACATGACACATTTCATGTGTCATCCATTCCAATTATAATGAACTTAGAACACATCATGGTATATCAGAATTGGGGTGTTGGATGTGATATCTATCTTTCCTTGATGTATCACTTCCCTCAACACCCTCATCTTGCTTGAGTTTATTCACTTAGCTTGTATTAGGGTATCACTCATCCTAATACCTATGCACTAGATCATCACATTCATTATGCTATGTATTGGTCATGTTTCATCTATTTTAGAACACACAACCATTGCCAAAGATATGGACCCACCCTTGAGTCAGGGACTATTCATACAAAGATATTCATAATCAACCCCTCTAGGTATTTCATTTTTCAAAAACTTAATCACTATTCCATCAATAGGAATAGGATTTCCATAATTATAATTTGAGGTTCACTTAGCATCTCACAAACATATATAGATTTCACTTAGAATCACTCATCATTAAAGTTTCACATAACATTCTTCTATATCACAGTTTCACCTAGTATTATGTGAAATTAAGATTTCACAACACATCACCCAGTGTTAAGGCTTCACATTAGCATTAATGGAACATCCCTATATTAGGATTTCATATACCTTTATCCCATTTTAGGGATTAGGGTTTACCATTCACCAAGTGGGGTTTCTCTTTCCTCATACCCAAATTAGGGTCAGGATATATAATTCCCATTAAATTAGGGTTTCTTGCATTGTGACACTAAGTTAGGGTTACATCATCACCCTAGATTATGGTTTCACTGAGCTTTTCCCTCAAATTAAGGTTTCACATAACCTTGCTCTAGTTTAGGATCAAGGTACATGAATCTTTTCAATGAAGATTTTATGATCTCATAATATGAATCAAACCCTGATTAGACATTTATTCACAATGAGAGAATTAGGGCTTAATTAAGTAAGCAATCATCTCTCCCATTCACTCTCCCTCTCATCCTCTCTAGGATGTTAACTTATCCCAAGATTAATTTAAGTCAACTCTTTACTTGAGTACACAAAGCTAGGGTTAACCTTCATACTCATCATGGGTCTACATCATTAATAATCACATAGTTGATTGACCTTTGATCATATTAGATGTCCAAATGGTCTAATCAATTAAACCAACAATTATATAAAGAATTCAAAAGGATTGACCAATTAAACTTTCAATTCCACAAAGTGATCAATTGGGTTAACCATTGAAATCTTCAATTGAATTAAGTATCTAAATAGGTTGACCATATTGGACCTTCAATTACATGAGATATTCAAATGGGTTAACCAAGTTGATCTTCACAAAGTTAATTACTTAGATCCTCAATGATCTTGGTTCTCATACATCAATTGGTTGAAAACCAATTGAACAAGTTATACTTGAAACCAATTGGACAAAGTAGGTATTGAAACCGTTTGCACTTTAGGTCTCCAAACGGTTTGAGATCGTTTGGTCCGAAATGGTCTTGAGACTGTTTGGACCCAAATGGTCTTGAGACCGTTTGGACCCAAACGGTCTTGAGACCGTTTGGACCCAAACGGTCTTGAGACCGTTTGGTCCAAACCTTCTCAAAACCGCATGGACCAAAAAGGCACTTCAACACTCAATCGACTCAATGTTTCAATCCATGGACCAATTACAAATCGAACCACTAAAGTATTCATCAATTGGACCAATGAATCACCATTCAATTAGACCTTCAATTTAGGGTTTTGAACCCAATTGAACTAGATTTGATAATCAAGAAACCATCACTTAGGGTTTGAAATCGAGGATCCATCAATGGTGGACAGTTGTGGAATCAAATCGATTGAAAACAATAAACTATCATCATCACATGATATTACCTGACCTCAAACGGTCTTGGAATACCACCAAATGGTCTTGAGACCATTTGGTTGATCTCCAAATGGTCTTGAGACCATTTGCCCATTCCATCATCAAAAACCATGACATCCAGTTAGGGTTTTGGACGATTGGATTGATTATCAAATCAGCACTTAGTTGCAATTCAATTTGGTACCTTTGGACCTTCAAACACTTAGCCATACTTAACCCTAGACCTCCAAACAGTCTTGGGTGACCCTCAAATGATCTTGAGACCGTTTGGGTCAATCAACCCAAAACATCATCTCAATCAATTTCAAAATCAGCCCTTAGCCGATTAGGGTTTGCAATTAAGGAATCATTCACCATTGAAACCTTAAAGATCAAACCAATTGAAACCATTCGATCAAGATCCAAGTACCACATCATATATCTTCAAACGGTCAACCATTCCAAACGGTTTGGAACCCAAACCACCAAATGGTTTGGTGAAACCGTTTGCCCTAGATATTTGGGGAGGTGTGTGCTTATGATGATGTAATCATCACCAAGCTCCAAACTCACGAAATCTACTGTGATTTCCATGGAGATTGCATCAATCAACCAAACTTAATTTTAGAAATATAGAAATGATCACCAATTGATAAGGAATTGATTGTAATAATAAATTATGGGTTCAAGTTATAAAACCCGCCTCCCGTTGAGCTCCAAAGCTCCAAGCTCATGGAAACAATGGTGGATTCAACTCCTTTCTCTATTCCAAGGGTCGTCCTCAAGCTTTGAGTGAAAAGAATTGGCTAGAATTGAAGAGGGAATCGAGTTATGAAGAATTCATGCATTGATTTTCGATTTTCACCATGAATTCAAGGTGAAAGGAGGTCAAGAACCTTACTAACATGTTGGGGATCGTCCTCCTGCTACTCCACAGCT
Source organism: Alisma plantago-aquatica (assembly GCA_963693085.1). Classification (NCBI taxonomy): domain Eukaryota; kingdom Viridiplantae; phylum Streptophyta; class Magnoliopsida; order Alismatales; family Alismataceae; genus Alisma; species Alisma plantago-aquatica. Next base: position 1,900,490,299 of record OY856409.1, on the reverse strand, counting down.
CCTTGGTCGTTTTCCAAGCAAGGGGAAAGAAAGAAATCCAAAAACGCCTTTGTTTTGGCTTGGAAATGGTACTTTTATAAGAAAATTGATGAGAGAGAAAATACTTTATAAAAGTCTTTTAATTCCAAAATTGTTGCCACCACTTCTCCCTTGGTTTCTTTCATGCAAGGACATCTCTATCCCCACCGATCTCCCTTCCATTATCCATGAATTAAGGGAAAAGAAATTAAGCACCTTAACCCTTATAATAAGAATATCCATATTTGAGTGGAAATTCTTTTTCTTATTATAATGGTGAGTAGAATTTCACCTCCTTAGGATATGCTCGTGCCTTTGCAAGGCTTTAATCTCATACATACACATCTGAATTCAACCATTTTAATTTTGGTTGAAATCCCTTTAATTAATACATTCATTTTTTCCCTAAATTGAATTAGGGTTTCACTTAGGATTAAATCTTGATTATTTTAATATAAAGATTCTCTCTCCTCCAACTTAATTCAAATGAGGAGACCCTCTCATTTTATATGCTCTAAATTATGCCAATAAACATTAGGGACCTTATTGAAGTGGTAATTTGCATATTGAACCCTAGGTTTTGGGTAAATTGCAATTTACACCAAAACTAGGTTTTAATGCACAAGGATTGCTTTACAAGCTTGTGAAAACCATACCACTACATCATATTCATTCTTATAATGTCTCAACATCATAGGAACATATTATCATGTAAAATTTGCAAGTTAACCCCTCAACTTGGGTAATTTGCACTTTAGTCTAAAATAAGCAAACATTTCTTCAACATTGTTCAAACAGGACCAAAATTGAAGCATAAGTTTCTCGTGAGCCCTAATTACTTTTCCCAAGATAAGATTAAGCATCTACTCAACATTATTAGGCAAAACATCTAGGGTTAACACATAACCCAGGTCAGGGATGTTACAATATATATATATATATATATATATATATTTATATATATATATATATATATATGTATATATATATATATCATAGGATTCTATAATCATATCAATGGTGAACTGACCATCTATTTGGCTGAAGAGTCATACATTTGTCTATAACCATTAACAAATATAACTTCCTGATTTACCTTGTTAGGAGTAGAACAACAACATTGTCTTCATTTTATCAAGATTCACATAACATACTTAATAGAGGTATCATAACTCCAAGAGGATACTCTAGTCAACCCCCAACTCACTCTTTCTAGAATTATCACACATAATTATAGTTTCTTCAACATTATTAAGGTTTAACAAAGATATTGACCATGTTACCGACCATCTCTGGAATACGTTGAGATGTCATCATTCAAAGCTTGCTACAACTTGTAATACATGACTGAACACTCTAGTTCTCCTATTCATAAATTCTATTGGTACATTGGTTAGTCTAAAGGACATAATCATAAACTCATCATGGTTATGTAACTTGTGTCATCCACTCTAACACTTATTGATATTCTGATCCTAGTTTTATCTTTAAAGAACATGATAACACATGTATGTTGATCAATAAACCATCTATCCTTGATAGTGGTCTTGCCCAGCTATCACTAGACCATACACAACATTATAGAATCACTTTTGTTTTTCCTGCCAAGCAACATTTGTAGGGTCATCATCAACTCTCTTTCTCTCTCTCTCTCTCAGGGAGGGGAACACTTGGAATGTTCATTGAATAAACATCTCCAACCTTCACATACTTCCCATACTATTAATACATCTTGGATACTAGGATTCATTACCCTGGTATCCACCTCATGTGCTATAAGAACTCACATCCTTATCTCATCCACTTTTACCAGCATAACAAATATCAAGACATATAAGAGGAATCTTCCTAATTATCGGAAGGCTCAAAAGCAAACTCATCACAAATTTTATGATCTCATGCTATAACAAGCTATACAACCTCATGTTTACAACAAATCCACACATAACAAGTGGAAATGATCCACTTGAAGGTTGTTCCCTAGAAAGGACAGACACAAAGGAAACACACTTCTCACATCATAACAACATTGTTCAAGGGTCACTAGCAAAAAGGTAACCGATTCTATTTTTATTATGCAAGTTACAGCTTCTTATGTATCATTTTACCTTTTTCATTTCAGGTTCCTTGCTATTAGCATAGAAATCATTATGATTAACATATCTCATTACTCCTTCCTTGATGACTATTTATCACACTTGGGTATGTTTTCTTATTTTATTATGTTTTTTAGTCACTTATCAACATGTAAATCATCATATTCCACATTTTCTTCATTAAACATGGATCATCTCCCTTATTTTCTTTCACATGCAATGCTGATTTTACATTAAAACTTTCTTACATATCTAGGTTGTTCTGAGATTAACTCAGGTTCCATCTTATTCCTTTATCATTGTTTACATTCAAATCTCATTTTATACTTATCATAGGAGTTCTCTCCATTTTATATGGATTTCATACCTTGAATCACTTTATAAGCACAAACTTATCTATTTTTTACTTTATTATCTTCTTGAATTTCATCTTCAAGAACTCCTCTTTTTCTTATTTGTATTCGGATTTAGATTTCATGGTGTTATATCTTTCTCTTATAGTTACCAAATATTCAAGTTTTGATATATAATGATGTAATCCTCATCTTCTCTTGAGGTAAGATTGAGATATTTGCACCATGATTTATGCTTCATTATGCTCTTTAGATTGTTTCAAAATGGCTCTTGATTAGAGTAATAAAAAGGATAACAGACTAAGAATTCCATAGTTACTGTTTCTTCAATAATTGAATACCTAGCAAGGGCTTCCAAGTGCTGAGATTAGGTAGTATGCACTATATTTTCATGTTATTTTCCTTACTTAAACATCATCCTAGTCCTAAGTCATATTGTCCCTGTAGACTCAGTGAACCTAAAGCTCTGATCACTTGTGAGAACATGTTACACTAAACGAGATTACTTAAAATATAAAACACAATCGATCACTAATTAATCACATACCAAAAAATATGGGTAAATTAAAATTGATTTCAACATCAACACCCACTCAAAAACATTTGCATAAGAGCCCAATATCTTTCTTATATCCATACTATGCCAAGAATTCATTAAAAATTGTTCTATCGTCTTAGCCACAACATATATAAATAGTATAACAATATTCGTATATGCCACACATACAAGCATTAATATGCTAAAAAAGTCTGATTCATTTAAACACTATATATAAATTTTTCCTACATGGACCTGAGAGTACATGGACGACTCTAGGACACACTAGACATCTGATCAACTTTCTTAAAGATTCATTACTGTAGTTCCTCTTTACTTTCACAGTTATATTGTCATCACTGTTGATTACCTAAAAAGATGTGGCGAACCACAAGGGTGAGACCCATGTCACAGTAAGAGATATAGCCTCCAACAATGCTTATTTATTACAACATTTTAAATAGTAGATAACTGATCACTTGGAGTATTTAATTATCAATTTAATAGATTGAACAGTTTAAGTATGCTAAACATATTAAGTAAATAATCTTAGCAACAAGTATGATCATCAATGCATATATAGGTAACAAATAAATCCATTTCTTAGGATAAATAACTACTCGAATATCATCAAATTGCATCTAATAACAATCATTATCATTAATATGACTATCATCATATTTCGTGATAATAGCACAAGCAATCTAGAAGCATAAGCATCCCTGACATATTGAATATGTGTAGTAACATAACATGGCTATCAATATTGGCATCTCAAATAGAGGGGACAAATCAATATCATAAGTAGAACTAACATCATAGAATAATTAACTACATAGGCATGATTAGTAGTGTAAGCATTTATAATTACATAGGCATGGCTAGCAATATTAAACATAGCTAGCAACATCATCTTAATCATCAGTGTCAGTATATTTGATAACATAAGCATGTTTACAACATGAGCATAACTACAACATAAGCATATCTATTATCTCTTATTGTACTATACATGATCTCATTGAAAAGATAGCAAAAAAGGTTTATCATCCAATATGAAGCGTTGGGTAAAACCCTAAATAGATATACTATGTGGATGTCTTACATCTTTTATTAAACCCTAAGGAATTTGAGGATACCAATCAAGTTCCAACTGACAGCTGCTTGGTCACTATCAGTGCCATACAAGATCTAGAAAGATCCAGACTCCTGATCTCTTCTCCTCCCCCGAACAGTACGGGTCTGCCAAAATGACACATAAGGTCAAGCATCTACAACCTAGTCCGTCCTTGGTACAGGTCACGACACTAGTGAAAGGAGGTGGGTACACATACCCTACCATCTGAGGTACAACCCAGTTGTCATCTAATCTCGTCACATATATATAATCACCGAGACATGACCGTAACTGTTCTCAAACTAAGGTCTAGGTATGACCGCAGTCATCCTCCCTAAACACTTGAATTCAGGATGACAAGCACCCCGCATACTCATCAGTATGCACTCTGAGTTTCCCTTAGGAATACTCATTTCACCATCTGGCAAGTTCTGACACTCAGTTGGTGCTATGGAACATGGCACTACATGATTAAAGTTCCACTTGATTAGTTATGGCAATTGGGTGGATTAAGCCTGCATCAAACAAATGGACATACAAACCCGAATTCACATCTATCAAGCATATAAGTATCACAACTTCAAAAGTTTTAAAATGTGTAAAACACAATTTTTCATCTCATCATCACATGATACTATTCACTTGCCATTCATGAGACTACACTAGTCATCATACTATCACAAGATATAAATCCTTTTCACAATATCACAGGGTATCAACCCTTATCAACAAAAGAGGATTACACCTCATTCAGGGATCAACCATGCCCAAAGGTCTTTAAGACCATCATATTATTCCCTATAAGATCGTCATTATCATTCCATGCCTTATAGCAAGGCTCAACAACATCACTTACATATAATACACTAGATCAGCACAATATTGCATTAATGAGCTAGGAGATATTCCTAAAGAATCATAGAAGGGTTGTATTAACATTAAGAATACTCCTTTATTACATCAACATGCAAGGAATCTAGATATGATTAACCCTGATCATATTCATAATGCACATGTTTAGCATAAGAAAGTATCAACCATGTGGCTATGATAACCACCAATTAACACATTAAGGTTATGATCATATTAAGGAGGTTATTTCACCATCATGTCATCATATAACAAGTTTAAACATGAATACTCATCTTTATCTATTTGCATTAGAGTGAGGCTCAACAAGACAATTATATTAATGTTACTAATCAACACTCATATCCAAACCCTAACTCACGACTTCCCCATTGGATCATAGATGCATAAGGATAAGCATCACCATCACATTCCATACTATTCTCAAGTATGAACGCACACATAAATCAAGGTGTAACCATCGGGTTATACCATAATAAGGGTTCAACAACAATAAGAGAGTACTCCATGATTATATTAATCATTGAAGGACTATTCATAAGCAATTATCATCATTTAGTTATATTAAAGCTAGGTATAACAAGCTATACCTCATTAGGGTTACCCATTAATTCATTATGGTGATTATCAATCATAATCATATGAGGGTAAGGGTAAGACTAAAAGTTTAAGGCATTGAACCATCAAATTCTCATCATTAGAATCATATTATTACACTATAGGCTTCACCCAAAACAATGGGAATATTGAGGCATCAACTTCTAACCATTAATTATTGAAAAGGTAAAGTCATTGGCAGTTTACATAAGTAAACATCTTGAAAAAAATCACCTATGAAGTCATTGAGTTGTTCTCTAGAAAGAGTAACCATTTCACCCTAGACATCCCTTGATTAACAACATAAAAAGTTCCATTGAGAGTAGGGTAAAACCCACAAGTGATTGTTTATTTAATACAAGTCATCAATAAATGAGATTCTTAAGTTGATCTCAAAAGGGAGACCATATAAATCACTTTATTAGGACCCATATATTACATTAGGCATCATTCCCATTTATTGAATGAAGAATCATTAGATCTTAACCATTGGGTGAAGTTCATATATTAAAATTATCAATTGGAGTATAGGTCCAACCATTGCATCAAATTCCCCAAGAAACCATTGGTTTAAGGCTTAATTGATGCTACATATACATTCTTAACTCATCATAGGTTGTGGGGACCGATCTACCATCACTAGTTACCATTAAGTCACCATAGGTTGTTAGATCAACACTATATTCATTAATCGCCATCGAATATCAAGCTAATGTCACCATTGATTGATAACACCATAGGTTGTTGATAACACTATATTCATTAGGGTACTTAGTTGTTGATCATTAAGATTATAATTAGGCCAATACCTGGCCTAAGGGGTGAACGTCAGTTTACACCCTTGGTAACCACCATCATTTGTCATGAAGACAACACCATCAGTTGTTGCAATGGTACCACCATTGAGTCATGTGTTTATAGAAGAAATCAACTTTAAACCCTAAAATTGACTATTGGTTGATAGATGCTTAGCACCATAGGTTGTCAAGACAACCTGATCCAAGTCATATTATACCTTAGGAAGAATGTACACATCAATACAGGTTCATCTAGAACTGAAATCATAACATGGAGCATTATAAAAATTGAAATCCAAGTCAAGCATAGCTTTTTAGTGCATGGATCATCATTTTCAAGTAAGAACATGAGCTGGAAAGATTTTGGTAAGCAATAAACATGGAGAAAGTTATAAAACTTGCCTCTAATTAGGAGATAAAATCTCAAACAAAAGAAAACATGAGAAGATAGGGTAGGAAATCCAAGCATAAGTTATGAACTCGTCCATCTAGCACCTTTCTTCATCAAATGAGCAAACCATAAGCATAAGGAGCAAGAAAGTTAGGGTTTTAGAGCTTTAGAGCATTTTCTACCATGGAACAGTAAGATTTCGACCTGGATAAAGGTAGGAGGAAGGATAATAGAGAAAGAAACATAGGAAGGAAGGGGATTCTTACTCATTTAGGTTGAGATCACTAGAAGGAAGCTTTTTAAACCCTAAAAGAGAGCAAAACAAAACCCTAGGAGCTTCCACCAAGAAATTTGCCATCTTCTTCTACCTTGGACAAGTCCTCCATAGCTAAATAGATATGGAACAAGGTTATTAGTAGGAGGGAAGTGGTGTAAAGAAAAAATTTCATTCGAGAGATAAAAAATAGATATATAAAGCTCTAGGATAAGGGAGAGAAGAAGCATGAGGTGTCTAAAAAGCTCTCCATGCATCCATGGACTTAAACTAGTAAGGATATACAAGCACCCATATAAGAAGATGACCTATTATCAATGGATACCTTCTTATCCCTCATTTCTTGAGTTTCCAAGAAAAGCAAATAAACTGTTTGCTTGATAGCTCCTAAAGGTAGCTCATCCATAAAGGGGTAAACCCTAAAATACCCTTGAGGAAAACACCTCCAAACCAAGGTTAAAATCGACGCCCCATGGCTCAAAAAGCTCAATAATGATGAGAAAACATCCAAAGAACATAATGAAAGTGATAAATTGCAAAGAAAATGTAACACCAAGGCCCACTGCCCAAGGCTCTAGTAGAGTTTTAGGAATGATGATTGTCCCCACAAACCACCACTAGCCTTAACTGTGTGCTTTATCCTCACTCACACGCATGCCAGGAACAACTTCCCGACAGGTCACTCATCTCAATACTACTCCAAGTTGAGCACGCTTAACTATGGAGTTCTTAGTGATGGGCTCCCGGAAAAGGAGGTGCACCTTAGTGATATGGGTAGTCTAATCATTCCTTATAAGATCATTTTATCTGAGGCCTCAAATCCTGGGACGTTACAATCTCCGCCACTTAGAATCTTGACGTCCTCATCAAGGCTCAACTATAAGGCCTCATAACATCACCCCATTTCAGTGCATACCCAAAATGGCCCATGGACACCCAGCTCCCGATCATGGAATACCAGCGCAAGGGTGGCTACATCAACCATGGACAGCCCTTTCCAACATGTCTGGACCACACGGCTCAAGACTGGCATGTCACATGCCCATGTGGGCCCCACCTACTTGAGGGGTTATGGCTCTGATACCATTTGTAACGCCCGGGCCCACTTCCCAAGGCTCTAGTAGAGTTTCAAGAATGACGACTGTCCCCACAAACCACCACTAGCCTTAACTGCGTGCTTTGTCCTCACTCACGTGCATGCTAGGACTCTTGACGTCCTCGTCAAGGATCAACTATAAGGCCTCATAACATCACCCCATTTCAGTGCAGACCCAGAATGGCCTGATAGGTCACTCATTCAATACTACTCCAAGTTGAGCACGCTTAACTATGGAGTTCTTAATGATGGGCTCCCGGAAAAGGAGGTACACCTTAGTGATATGGGTAGTCCAATCATTCCTTATAAGATCATTTTATCTGAGGCCTCAAATCCTGGGACGTTACAATCTCCCCCACTTAGACTCTTGACGTCCTCGTCAAGGCTCAACTATAAGGCCTCATAACATCACCCCATTTCAATGCAGACCCAGAATGGCCCATGGACACCCAGCTCCCAATCACGGAATACCAGTTCAAGGGTGGCTACGTCAACCATGGACAACCCTTTCCAACATGCCTTGACCACACGGCTCAAGACTGGAATGTCACATGCCCATGTGGGCCCCACCTACTTGAGGGGTTATGGCTCTGATACCATTTGTAACGCCCGGGCCCACTGCATAAGGCTCTAGTAGAGTTTCTAGAATGACGACTGTCCCCACAAACCACCACTAGCCTTAACTTTGTGCTTTGTCCTCACTCGCGCGCATGCTAGGACTCTTGATGTCCTCATCAAGGCTCAACTATAAGGCCTCATAACATCACCCCATTTCAGTTCAGACCCAGAATGGACCATGGACGCTCAACTCGCGATCACGGAATACCAGCACAAGGGTGGTTACGTCAACCATGGACAGTCCTTTCCAACATGCCTGGACCATATGGCTCAAGACTGGCATGCCACATGCCCACTTCCCAAGGCTCTAGTAGAGTTTCAAGAATGACGACTGTCTCCACAAACCACCACTAGCCTTAACTGCGTGCTTTGTCCTCACTCGCGTGCATGCTAGGAATCTTGACGTCCTCGTCAAGGCTCAACTATAAGGCCTCATAACATCACCCCATTTCAGTGCAGACCCAGAATGGCCCGATAGGTCACTCATCTCAATACTACTCCAAGTTGAGCACGCTTAACTATGGAGTTCTTAGTGATGGGCTCCCGGAAAAGGAGGTGCACCTTAGTGATATGGGTAGTCCAATCATTCCTTATAAGAACATTTTATCTGAGGCCTCAAATCCTGGGGCGTTACAATCTCCCCCACTTAGACTCTTGACGTCCTCATCAAGGCTCAACTATAAGGCCTCATAACATCACCCCATTTCAGTGCAGACCCAGAATGGCCCATGGACACCCAACTCCCGATCACAGAATACCAGTGCAAGGGTGGCTACGTCAACCATGGACAACCCTTTCCAACATGCCTGGACCACACGGCTCAAGTCTGGCATGTCACATGCCCATGTGGGCCCCACCTACTTGAGGGGTTATGGCTCTGATACCATTTGTAATGCCCGGGCCCACAGTGTAAGGCTCTAGTAGAGTTTCAAGAATGACGGATGTCCCCACAAACAACCACTAGCCTTAACTACGTGCTTTATCCTCACTTGCGTGCATGCTAGGACTCTTGATGTCCTCATCAAGGCTCAACTATAAGGCCTCATAACATCACCCCATTTCAGTGCAGACCCAGAATGGCCCATGGACGCTCAACTCCCGATCACGGAATACCAGCGCAAGGGTGGCTACGTCAACCATGGACAGCCCTTTCCAACATGCCTGGACCACATGGCTCAAGACTGGCATGCCACATGCCCATGTGGGCCCCACCTACTTGAGGGGTTATGGCTCTGATACCATTTATAATGCCCGGACCCACTGCCCAAGGCTCTAGTAGAGTTTCAGGAATAATGACAGTCCCCACAAACCACCACTAGCCTTAACTACGCGCTTTTTCCTCACTCGCGCGCATGCTAGGACTCTTGACATCCTCGTCAAGGCTCAACTATAAGGCCTCATAACATCACCCCATTTCATTGCAGACCCAGAATGGCCCATGGACACCCATCTCCCGATCACAGAATACCAGCACAAGGGTGGCTACGTCAACCATGGACAACCCTTTCCAACATGCCTGGACCACACGGCTCAAGACTGGCATTCCACATGCCCATGTGGGCCCCACCTACTAGAGGAGTTATGGCTCTGATACCATTTGTAATGCTCGAGCCCACTGGCCAAGGCTCTAGTAGAGTTTCAGGAATGACGATTGTCCCCACAAACTACCACTAGCCTTAACTGTGTGCTTTGTCCTCACTTGCGTGAATTCTAGGATCAACTTCCTGACAGGTCACCCATCCCAATACTACTCCAAGCTGAGCACATTTAACTATGGAGTTCTTAGTGATGAGCTCCCAGAAAAGGAGGTGTACCTTGGTGATATGGGTAGTCCAATCATTACTTATAAGATCAATTTATATGAGGCCTCAAATCCTGGGACGTTACAAAAAACCTCTCAATTGGGTAAATTGTAGAAAAGTCCAAAATGTGCATAAAATTGTATAACTTGCACAAACAGTGTCCAAATTGGACCAAACTTGAAACTTATTCTTGTATTATGATTACAAAGCATATAACAAGGTTATATTAAGGTTCTAAACATTTAAATATGATAATTAAGCATGTTCAATGATTTAAGCAAGGTTAGGGGTCTCACATTAAGTGTTCAAGAACAGTCGTAAACTGAGGACTATCCAAGATTTACTCCTAATGAATAAATCTCAGACATGTTTCTAGGCCACCTAAATTCATGTATATATATTGTCACTCTTATACCTATGATCATAGTTTCATCATTCATATAGCTAGGTTTTATGTAACATATTCTTCCATTTGGGTAATTTAGTTCATTGATGCATCATTAACCCTAATTAATCCATATTAATCAACTACACAATCTATAAGAGAAATTATTGAACTAAGTTAAATCAATCACTAATAAGAGAGAAAGAAATCAATATTAATTAATTAAATCCATTCATGCATCATTAACCCTAATAAATCAAAATTAATCAACTACGTATTCTGGACGAGCAATTATTGAACCAAATTATATCAATCATTAAAAATAGAGAAATTAAGTGTAAATATAATTAATTAAGGTCATTCATCCATCATTAACCCTAATTAATCAATATTAGTCAACTACACATTCTTGACGACCAATTATTGAACTAAATTAAATCAATCGCTAACAACAAAGAAACTAAATGTAAATCTAATTAATTAAGTTCATTCATGCATCATTAACCCTAATTAATCAAATTCTACTTTTAATTAACTACTCACTTCAATGGTGGGGTGGAGCAAGCTATAGTGGTGGCGGACGGAGGTGGAGGTGGTTGCGCCTGCAGGATGGAGCGGTGGTGCCGACAGACTGGATGACGGCGGAGGCAGAGCGGCGGCCAACTAAGTAGGTGAGGCGGTGGAGGTAGACTCACGGTGGTGGAGGCAGAGCGGCGGTGCGCGGCAACCAACTCAGCAACTAGAGGACAGCCAGCAGCGGTGGCGGCTCCAGCGTCCTCCCAAGCTCTGACGTCCTCTCAAGAGAGCAAAGGCGACGACGATGGCTAGAGGAAGATCGGCAGACGGTGAGGATGTGGTGGTGGATGGAGGGGAAAATTGCTAGAGTTTGAGAGACCTAGCTTAACTGCATGAAACAGAGAATGGGAAAGAGTTTGTTTCACACGGGTGCTATGAACTTACCTATTGTCGTTGGTTGTTAAAAATCCGACGTCTAGTGTTAGGACCATAGTTGTCGGTTTCCCAATACAAACTGATGAGGAAGGAGAAAATTGAGGGGAAAATATTTTCATGGGGACAAGTCGCAAAAACACATAGTCGTCAATTTCTACTTAAAAGCAGACGACTAATGAGGGGATAAAATTTTGTCTCACGAAGGGTGATTAGTCGTCAGTTTTTTGAAACAACCGAAGACTAATGAGGGGATAAATTTTTTTGCAGGGATATGGTGTGAAACATGTGTCATCGATTTGAGAAAAACTGAGGCCACATTAAAAAATTTAGAGGCAAATATTTTTCCCTAGAAAAATATATTTTGTGGGTAATTTAAGACATTGGTTTCTTTGAATTGAAACTGATGTTAAAGTAAAAGTAGTACATGTGTCTTTTCTAAATAGGAAGGACTTCATATATGGTGATTGTTGTCTTATATAACCAACGTCATCATTCTATGCCATCCTTTTTTGGGTAACTGAAGCCATCATAGGTGATGTTATATGTCATTTCTGTACTAGTGTATCAAATACATGTACTCATCACATACACCTAAGAACCTACACTTGGAACCCCATACCTTTTAAATGTGGGAAAAAATTAACGTAAGAATGTGTTTACAGTTCCCTCGTGCAATCTACCCTCTCCAAAGTTATGTCTCTCAACAAGCCCATTTTTTCCCACAAATAAGAGGTATCCAATGGTTGTAAATCTTAAAGGCCTAAACCCTTGAAATTAATGACTATACAATAAGGATCAACCTTCATTACTGAATTTTTGTCCCTCTATATTTAAAATGAACTATTGAGAGACAAAAATAGTTGCATAAATATAATATTTTACTTCAAAATAATCCATGTCATAAGTGTTCTTCTAGAATGGTAATTAAGAGACTAATAATATGAGATTGTTACCTATAACCCTTCCACCTATTGATTTTCATCACTAGGATGAGTGCCAACAAGCACCTCAAAATTTCTTCTTAAGAATCCACATGGAGCTATGGTAGGATACTATTTGATGCACTATCCATCTCTCTGGTCTGGTGTCTGGAAGATAGAACAAAACCATGCTCCTTCTTATGCCCTCATTGATGTGTGGGACAATATGTGGGACAAAAACTTCCTTCATCATGGATTTATATGAAGACAATCGAGGTCACTATCTCATAGGCGAGGTTGACAACACTTTATTATACTCCATAGTCAATAATTGTAACTCAACCCAATTGAATGGATTGAATTCTTTTCTACAAAGATGTAGGATGTCTCTAAACAAAGGTAACTAGTTAGAAGATCTTCTTTCTCTATGCACAAACATAGCCTTCTTTGTTCCTTAGGTGGTTTTTGCAAGAAATAAGGAAAGTGAATATGGTCATTGAATTAATGTTTGCATTCATTCCTTTCCCTTATTCTACTCCTTAGTTTCTCTTTTGTTTCTTAATTTCTCTCTTCAAGTTTTTTGGTCCTTTCAAATATATAGGCATAGATAAATCAACCATTTCTTCTAAATATGTATTACTTTATGGTTATAGAAATAACTTTTGTATTAATGTTAGCTTCTTTATATTTTTCCTCTCATCATATTCTCTGAGCAATGGAGCTTGTTTGTTTTATAATAAATGTTTTTTTATCTTGATGTTACTTGAAACTTATCTTGGTCTAAGACTGTGCATATTGAATGAACTCCTCTTTGATTTAACATCAACATTTTTATTGTTTGATATATGCTCGAAGTAAGAGTGAGAGTTGTGCCTTTTGTTACTCTTTTTAACCATCTCTATGTATTATTTATTTTTTCTTTCTCAAAGGATTCACTCTACTCCATATTTAAAAATCTTTCCATGTATTACATGGGCCATTATTGTATTAGTTTGCCATATTATTTCTATTTCAATGGTGCAATTAAAAGATATAGCTTATACATCTTATACATTGTTGAATTTTATTTAATAGAGCAATCCAATATAATGCAGCTCTAATATTTTTTCATTTTTTTGTGATGAGAACTTTGATCTCATATCACGTAGTAAGAATTTTTTTAGATTGTTGTAGATAGATGAAGTTGGTCTCCCAATGAAAAGTATCTTATATCATGTTAGCATGAGGTAATATGTTACCATGAATCTATTAGTCTCAGAGGATTTGGTTGAGAAAATTATATTATAAGAATGTGGTTTGTTGTTGTGCCAAAGGTAAACGAGCACACAATCTACATTAGCTGACAAAAAAAATTCTACTGAGAAAGTAGTAATGTGAGACCCCCAAACCTTTTTTTGCTTTAATTGTGTTTTAGTTGCCTTTGCTACAGAATTTTTGTAATTTATTGTGGATTAATTAGAATTAGATTAAATGTTAAAAATCATGTGGTGCAATAACTCACAATATATGTTCAAAATAATGGGAAGAATTTGTGGTGAATTTTGGTTCAGTGAAATTTTAGTATTTCCATATGTAAAAAAAGAAACATTACATGTGTTTCATCATCTATTTGATAGCTAATTGCATTAGGGACGATGTGAATGCATTTTCCTTAATTTGTCTCTGTATAAAGACCATGGGTAGACCGCTTCGACCCCATTTTTAGATTGATGTGTGTCAAGTAAAGTTGATGCCAGCATGGCTAAACTACTTTGACCCTATAGACGGGTCAATTCATGCCTAGGAAGGTTGATGGGACGTACTTAGGGTCAATGCATGTTGTTGGGGACCACAATGACTAAATTTTTGGTTGATGTGTGTTGGAGGGCTAATGCATACTATTTGAAGGTTGAAACAATCATATATTGGGTGTTATGACCCAATTTTGGGTCAATGCAACCCAAGGTTTGTTGTGTAGAGAGTTTTGTCATTGGGCGTTGTGACCCATTTTAGTTTCAATGCATCCCATCTACTTTTGAAGCCATATATGTGTCTTTTCTTACTCTCAAAACATATTAAACGTGCAGAAGACACTCTCACGCTTCTAACACCAAATGTTTGACCATGGATGAAAGAGTTATGCTCATCTAAAATCACCTTGTTTTAACTTTGTATTTGTCTTTTTTTATCCAATATGGGCCCAAAATTAGGCATGTGTCCCATTTTTCCCTCTCCTTTCCCTTAGATATCCGACCCCAGCCCCAACACCCAATCACAAACCATGATTTCTTGGGTCAAAAAGCTTGGCCTTTGGATCCAACAGACATGGATCACAATCCAGATCCAACAAAAACATTGTTTTCTCCTTCCTTCGTACCATGTCTGGTGGCCATGGCACTAATCCCTATTGTTTACCCATCTACATTCCTCCTATCATCCAATTGAAACCCCCATTCATCTTCTTTCTACTCCCACACTTTTCCCCTCTCTTCTTTTACATCTTCACACACCCTAGCAACCCCTATCTTCACCTTTCCTCTTCCTTAGTCCATGGCACCACCACCGAGAAGCGGTTTAGGGCTTCTACTCTTGAACCCACTTGGGCCAAAGCGAAACTTGTCTCATCTTGCCCAGTGATGTAGGGACCGCCGATGGCCCATGTGCTTCCAGGGGTGGGAGCACCCGTGCCTAGAGCTTTAACGCGTTTGGAGGGTGCAGTGCTGCTACATGGGGCTCTATCCTTGTGATCCCACCCTATTAGGGAGATGAAGAACAAACTTTGTTGATATGGGGCTTGGGGTCATGGTTTTATAAGACTCTACATCTCATAAACGCCATGCAACCCCTTGTAATTAGTGGACATGTTGTAGGGTTTTTTATAAGGGAGTGCAACCAAATTGTAAGGAGTGGGACTGATAGGGGATCCACTCCTACTCACTTAATTTGAGGAACAAATCCATCTAATCCAAACACACTAAAAGCATGTCATAATAGTTGTAAATTTTTCATTTCTCAAATGATGGTATGCAACAATAACCAAAGCATAGAAGCAGAGATAAACATCATGACTATATTCAATTTTTCAAAGTACATAATATTCTCCCACTTGGGGTTTACATAAAATCAACAACATTAAGATCTAAGTATAGGGATAACTAAACTATCTCAAATTTATCTCCCATTAAGAGTAATTTCCATAAGTCAGGTCCACGTCTGCATGTCATGTCCTACACCTGGGGTTGGAAGCATACCCTAGAAGAGAAGATAAAAATACAAGTTGTCAGCGTATAGGCCGGTATGTACATGTTAATTGGGAATTGAGCAATATAAGGGAAAAGGACATCAATCATAACAAGGCTTCTGATAGAAGAGGAAGAGTACTATCCAAGTGCACATAAAAAGAATATGAATTTTAATAAGATGGTAAATAAGATCAAGGCATCTAGGTATTTTACATGTGACAATACGAGAATATGGTATAAACATGTTGGCAGTAAATAACACATCTACTAAAATATGGGGTGAGCATGAACATATACATGCATATCTGAGCAGGACATGATACACATATGCTCTAATAATATCATTTGAAGGAATTATCACCTCTACATTATCAGGTGTGGGAATTTACACATCCACATAAAATAACACATGTCACATTATACTACTAGTCACCACATGATGCATAACAAAAGAGTAAGAAAGTGTAAATCAAAGTATGAGAGATGAGAACATCCAAAAGTTATCATGTTAGAGGACCCATAAAAAATATATATAATCATTTCCACAAAAGATTCTTCACAAGATCACAAAAGTCCACAACTTGAAAGCTAGGATTTCATAAGGAATATGATGAACACGATATAAATAATAGTCCAATAAGAATATCCAACAAAGTAATATAATCACATGATTACAATCAACATACAATCTTTCACATGAACTAAATTCTCAAAAGAGGGAGAAATTATGCTGGCTAACGTCCATAGGACCATGAGAGAGAGATAAAATGTGGGTGTTTGCTCAAAAAGAATCTTACAAAATGCAACATACCTCCCATCAAGTCTACATATGGCCAGGGTCAAAGCCCTAATTCTATTTCAGTCCCATAAGAAACCTATTAAAGGCATATGTGAAACTAGGGTTAGGTTTACATTAATTAGATAAACCCTAAAGTCACCTTTTTGTTTATTATTGAATTAGGTTATGAAAACTATACCATCTTATAGATTGCATTCTTCTAATTTCAAAACATGTTTCACTTTATTTATTTGATAAGAAAATATTTAGTTATGATTTTTTGAGTTTTAGACAATAAAAAAATCCAGATAAGCAATGTGTATATCATTATCCATTTTAAAACCCAAATGAGATGGCCCAATCAAGTTTCACCAACTAGACCAGGCCTACAACACACCCAGCACACAACTCATCACACTGATAAGATAAGTGTACCCCTACAAGGAAAGCAAAGCAACGAGGGAAAAAGGAGGGTCGGACTAGGAAAATCTTGTAGGGTTGTCTTCCTCCTCAGCACCCAACCCATCGATGAATACACATACTCTAGGCTTTCATTTGAGGAGGGAAAGACCATGACATTGAGCATTACCTCCTCATATGTTTCCCCAGAACTTCACTTCATCATCTCCATCTCAACAAGCCATTGTAGTGGCTGCAAGCTGGCCGGAAGCCCATAGAAAAGCTTCACCATGGAGATAGGTGAAGTTGCTCAGGGAAATGCCTCGGTGAGAAACAAGTAAAAGCTGTGAGGAACAAACATTGTGGGGAAAACCAAAACTCCATGGTGAAGTCATATGTGAGAAAATCAGATCGAAAGGGTATTAAATTGTGGAAATCTCGAACCTATTTCTCGACTGTAATGAGGGGGAACAAAAGATAGAAAGGAGGAGGCATCTCTATCTGACAAATTGAGGGTGGATGGAGCATTTTAAGGATGAGAGGGAGTAGTTTGTGCCTTCTTCAGATTCCTCGGTGGCCAGGAACACCAAACCCAAACCATGGCCGACAGAGAAGGCTACTAGTGTAAGACCCCTGACCTAGCTTTATGGATAAACATGCTTAATTAACTTAATTGGATGCTTAAATCCTTAATCAAATCATAAGATGTGCTTTGATATCATGTGCCAGAGCTAACTTTCATGTTTGGTCCAGTTTGGACACTGTTTGGGTAGGTTTTGCTATATATGTGCTTGTTTTGAGGTTTTATGCAATTTACCCATATCTAGGGATTTGCTTGTAATTTGTCACATGGTTGTTGTGCCTCACATGTTTTCATATCACATTTGATATAATTGTACCTTGGGACGCTTTGTTGTGCCTTGCTTTAGTGATGAAATCTAGTCTTGTGTTATGATTATGGTTTCCTCACATAGATGCCCTAACTCGATGGTCTTTCCTTTGGTTGATGGGATCTGATGGTCTGCCTCTAGGTGGTGGGATCCGATGATGGTCTCTTGATGCTTGAAGGTCGATGGTCTATGGTCATACATACCAACAAATACACCCTTCCTAAACTTGAGAGTATAAGGAAGATATATAGCACACCCCAAGAAAAAATCACCACCAACCTCCAAACTATTGATGACCTCTAGAGAAAGGCTCCTCTCTGCGAACCCGCCTACTTATGATATCTATCATGTAATCTAAAAGGTGTAGATAATCCCATGATAAACCTCATATGACCCAGTGATATGATATAAAAGCTTATAACATACTTATGCTTACAAGTCTGCTATTAATGAAGTAATAAAAGCAGAACTAAAGAACAATTGTGATCTTTGAGGGGTACGAGAAGTATAAGAATAACAAATAGTACTTTGCAGGTAAAAGTGCAAAAAAAGAAGAAAGAATTACAATGTAAATTTCCAAATTACTTTTAAAGAGTACTACACAACTGGATTACTTGTATTATCATTACGCCTTGAGTGGTTCGGAATTTACCAAGTCAAATCACTAGCTCGTGAATGAGAATCATTTAAAAAATAAAATTTCTAGTCACGCATCAAATTTGCACTTAGCACTAACCTAGCCTAAATATGACTTAATCTACGTCTAAAATGGCGTAGGAATGCATATTCATGTTATTATGTCACTTTAATGTGATGGTTGTGTGACATAGATATATAGACTATAGGATTTGTTGGTCACATGTAAACACATAGTAGCTTATACCTTCTACTAAATCAAAGTTGTATGTCACGACCATTAATTATGAACCTACAAATTGAATTACGTTAGCACATGTCAAAAGATAGCCAAAGGTGTAGCAAAACCCATGTTTATGATTCGAGTAACAAATCTTAATTTGATAATAGGCACAGATGCTTAGGAGATCGGCATGTCTGCATGGATCGGCAGAGTTAGACCATCGTGGTTGTGGTTGTTGGGATCAGCAATCCCCTGGATTTATCGCACGGTGAATGTGGCTTGGCGCATCAGCTGTGATGACATAGAGATCATGAGCGGGAAAGGATGCCGCTGAAGCAAGCAGCAACCATTAATAAGATCATAACGTCTGTTTTGCTTTGATGACGATGAGGTGAGTGGGAAATCGTGTTGTAGTAATGTTGTACATACACATTTCACTGAATCGTAGTGCGGGCATCGGTTTCTACGTTATGACGGACGAGGAATTAAGACGGATGAATAGAGCCTACTAATCTTCAATTCTGCCAGCACATATAATATTATACTTAAATAAACACTATCGTTCATATATATATAATGATATTTCAAGTATATATTTATTTTATCTCCCTCCTAGTACTATTATCTTCCTGACGACATTATTATCATTGTTCGAACGCAGTACAGCTCCTTCCTTGGCAATCGATCAACGACAGTTGTTGACCGGCCAGAGGACAAATTGCATAACTTGTTTCTGTCAATCGCCCCCTGACCTAATTTTGTAACCTGATAATGGTTAGGTTCCGGATATTGTTGGGTACCGTTTTTTCCAATAGAATTGGCACCGCACCTACGCGACGAAAAGCCATCCTTTTGCCGCGCATCATCAGCGAGCCTGGTCATGGGATGCTACTGACCATGGGTCAGCTGGTTAATAAACTAGTCCGACACGTGGACGGCAACATCTTGAGATTATTGGCGCAGTGGTGGGTTGGGTAGTCGACCCCTTGTGGTGATTACCTACTAATGTCCATTGGATTAGAACTGGAAACGGATTAGATTAGATTAGATTAGATTAGATTATACTATTCCAGGAAATCAGAACCGGAAACGATGGTATATTATTGCTGAGTGCTGAAGATGATCAGCAAGAAAGACGTCGTTCTCAGTGAAAAGGCAAGGCAGGGGATGTGGTTCAATACCGTCATCATCAATCATGCGGAGACGGAAGCGCAATCGTCGTCGCCCCGCAATTTCCAGACGATGATAGGTTGGATCTTGGGTAAGAGGACTGAGGGACCGTTTGGGCGAGATCATTAGAAATTCCCGGTATGTTTTTGTATAAGACATATATAAAGACTAACAATTAGAGTCATGCTACCCACACTCGGCAGCCCCATCCGGCTGTCCACCCGAGTCTCAAGAAAATGCATTTGCAGTCGGTTTTTATTGTCGAACAATTAACTTCATGTAGCCGGCTTTTATTGTCCAACAATTAACTCCATGCAACCGGCTTTTATTGTCTAGTAATTAACGTCAATTAACTCCATGCTGCCTTTTTTATTGTCCAGTAATTAACTCTTTCTACTCATTTCTCTTGCCACTCCTCCTTCCGGCTCTATTTCAACTCATCAATATTTGCACGTTAGTACAGTACGTCTGTTCCCCAGTTCTCATCAATCTTTCTATTTCGGTCGTACAGTACATCATGTAAAGGTTGCGATGGTCAGATAGTTGAAGTACAAGTACAACACGCCAAACACTGTTTTATGAGTACTTGCCCAGCACTGTTTTATAATTCAATAATAAGTACAATACTTAATTATTATTCTCATATCAGTAACAAACTATTCATTTCCGCCAAGTACAATACTCACTCTCCCTCCCTATTCATTTCCGCCAAGTACAATACTCACTTGTTAATTTTCACTCATTTATTCAAGCATAAGTACAGTACCTACCCATTTTAATCCATAAGTACAGTACCTACGGAATCCAATAACAACATTTTTCTCCTGGACATAATTTTTTTACAAAAGTACAGTAGACATCTGGTCCATAATCAACTATAAAATGCATCCATAAGTATTGTACCCAATACTTAATTTCCAACCCAGTTTGTCAAACATAAGTACAGTACCTATCAAATTCACTTGTGAATGTATACTAATTTATTGTAGGTACAGTACTTACGTAATCTGCAGTGGGGAGAAATATGCAGTTAATAAAACTTTTTGAAGAAAAAAAAGGGAATCAGAAACGAAAAAAAACTAAGTGGTTTTCGTAAGTGGATTGATATTTGCAATTTGTATGACTGTTGCATGGAGTGGACAGAGTATCAGTACCTTGCATGTATTTTACATGCTTTTACATGGATAATAGTATCAAAAGTCAATTGTATGGTGGGACACATTAAAAATCGCATATTCCCGAGTTCCGAGTAAGTGAGCGGGTGTGCCAGCGGTTATGGCTAGAATTTTTCAACAATTAGGTCACGGGCCAGCTCCGGTTGAGTTGTGCATGTGCGTGTCAGAGATTTGAATGTTTTACTACTCAGTGATGAACTGCTGTCGTGTCGTGTGAGAAGTTGATTATAAAGGACTTTTAAAGTTCATATCCAGACTGCCCTCTTAAGATGAACCAGGCGTTCGGGAATGCTGCGCCCCGGTTTAGATGTGAATAACGAGCGAATCAACAACGACAATATTAGATAGTAGCAGATAGTTTGGCTCCGAAAGCAAAATCCGAGGACGGATGAGAAAAAGGATAATATAATCATAGGCATCTTTGTTCGAAAGCAATGATAGGCACAACACATAAGGCATGCAAATTGGAATAACAACCACCAACGGAAAGAAGGAACAAAAGAGACGATGATAGCTCGAAGATGGATATGCATTAATCTTGACCATACGAAACAGCTACAACTAATACAATGAGATTCAAATTGGCAATACTTCTGCCACAAGAATGCGACTTGAGGAGGAGGAGGAGGCCCACTCCCACCGCTTTCGGGGTTAAGGGTGGAGCCACCAATTTTAGAGGAACATGCGGACGCCGAAATTGGGACAGCTACTGGGTGTGGGTGGATGGACCACTGGGATTTGGCGGACCAGTGCCAACCACGACGACCGCCGCAGCTGTCATCTGAACAGTGACAGTAGTCAGAGACAGTGCAGCTGCTGGTTCTGACTTGTGACCGCTCACATATCGAAAGTGACGGCCGCGCCCCTGCTGCTGACTCGGATTCTTCCACCGCCTTGTCGTCACTTTTCCCCTCTTCTACGATCATCGGATATGCGGCGGAGGCGGCGCCGGAGGATTTCTCCTGTGGCGCTGGCGCCCTCACGACTTCCCAATCCCAGCTATCATCTTCCCCCCAGCTGTCGGCAGAGCTGCCAGCGCAGACCAGCTGCCCCAGCCTTTGCTTGGCGTCTTCAGATGATGAGGTGGACTTAGATTGGCCGGTGAGAAACGGCGACAACGATCCGGCATCAATCCCAAATTCGAAATCGTCGCCACTGTTGCTCTCACAGTCGCTTCCCATCGTCCAGCAGTCAAGGACACATCTTGGCGACTGCTCTTGTCCCGTCTCTTCAACCAGAAATGGGTGCTGCAGAAGCTGCTCGCAGCTCCACCTCTGGGCGGGGTCCCTCTTTAGGCACTTGCTGAGGAAATCTTTCCCGACGCTCGACATCCCAGCGGGGAAAGCAGGGACAACGGAACCGAACGCGATCTGGAACAGGGCGACGGCGGGGTCGCACGCCGGAAGGCCCTCTTCGCTCCAGGGAGCCCTCGCCGTTGCCATCTCGATGACCGTGCACCCCAATGACCAGATGTCGGAGGCGGGCGTTGGTGCCTCACCCCTCGCGATCTCCGGAGCCATCCACAGAGGTGTCCCCTGGATCAGGCGTCGCCCGCCTGTCTTGTCGATTTCGATCCTGCTGGCTGAACCGAGGTCGGCGAGCTTGGCAGTGCCGGCGTCGTGTCCGACGAGGAGGTTCCTGCCCTTGACGTCGCCGTGGATGAACCCGAAGGAGTGGATGTCGCGGAGTCCCATCGTGGCGCACTTGGCGTATGTCCTGATTTGCTTATGATCCTTGTCGTCGCCCTTCCATTTCGCCGCCATATCCGTGACCGTGCCTCTGGGCATGTACTCGATGTGGAGGTTCCTGTACCTTTGCTGCTTCTGCTCCACGGAGCAGTCGTCGCCCAGGTATGATACAACAAACTGGGACTTGATTGACTTGATGACGGCGATCTCGTTCTCCAGTGACCGGATGGAAGCCGTAGGAGATGCGTCGAGGTCCACGGACTTGACGGCGAAGACGGCGCCGCTGGAGCAGTCCACGGCGAGGCTGACGGCTCCAAAGGATCCTTTGCCGAGTGATCCCCGGCGGACCCAAGAACTGGGGCGATTGAGGACGCCCATGGATGATGTTGATGATGGAATGCCTGATTGAGTTTTGGGTGATGGTTGGATTTGTTGGTTGAGTTTGAGAATTAGTCGGTCTGTTGTTTGCTGCTGATGAATGAATGGAATTTGGGGGGCGGGTTCGAGAGGCATTTATACGGATGGTGGGCGCTACTAACTAGAGGGGACGGCCGCCACCCAGTGGCAAAGGGAGGTGGGGTCGGGGATCGAGGTTAAACATGCTTGAGAGGGAACATATTGGGGGTGGGTGGGGTCACTTGCATGGTGGGCCGCCTGAATTGTCGCAGGCAGCTCGTCATTTAATCGTGGATGATGATGGAAAGGAAGGAAGCCGACCCACGGCGCATATTTTATTATCCGTAAACGGTTTCCACTTTCCACTCATGGCAATTGGCAAAGGACGTCAAAGAAGAGAGGGGGTTCGGTTCGGTTCGGTTCGGCTCTGACGCTCTTCAGCTTTTCCGCCGTTCCCAAACACGGATCAGGATATTCGGAGGAAACAGGTTGGGGTGACGTGAAGGGGAGGTGCTTATGGATAGATACATAGCCGACCACACCCCCCACATCCATCTATCCATCTCACAATTAATTCTTGCTTCGGTTCTCTCTTTGTCCTTATCCCTAATGTAAATAATTGCCCGATTTGAACTAAATAGTTCCCACAATTCGCCGTTCCGGTCACTGGCCATTTTGGTTTTGCTTGCAAGCTTTGGGTCTCCCCATCCAACGGATCACCTGCCTAGCTACTACTATACGCCGCTGTTAACTGATCTACGCAACCGACGAATCCGGAACTTGCTTTTAGTTAAAATCTCTTAACTACACGCGCCGTCCGACCCACTCGATTCAACCCTTCTCCAATAAACGCCCAATGATTCCTTCTTAACTCGCCATTGGGTTTCAACCAACCTTGTTTCGAGTTTCAACTTCTAACCAACTTAGAAAGAGTTAATAATATCAAGCGGAGTACCGTATCTATAGCATGTTGGTTTTTTCTTGATAGATTATTCATAGTAATTTGGAATAGTGGAAACCTATGGACACACCAAAAAGGGAAGAGGAGTAGGTATCCCCCTTATTTTAACACGACATCATTCTTTTTTTTTCTAACGCATAACACGCAATGCAACATTGGTGTATCTTACATCTATAGTTACAAGGATTTTTTTTATAAACTTTCGATATTGGCATTTATTATTGTAAATATTATTTCTACTGTACAACCCATCTTGGAGAGAAATATTGGGGGGAGGGGGGGGGGACTACAATATACTACAAAGTAGTCAAGTGTATTCATTTCAAAATTTCAAAAAACTAAGAGGCAAATAAATTTATTTTACTTCAAGTGCAATGATATATTAGATTATAAAAGAAAATATAATAAAATTGATGACATGATATCATTCTAGAATTTAAAAATATTACATTTCTTTCTTTAATGTTCATGACGTCCTCAATAATAGAATCAATGTCGAACTTCTTGAAAAAAGAGTGTATAGTAGTATATTGATAGTAGTATAAAAAATTCTAATTGATAGTAGTATAAAAAATTCTCTTTATAATTGTAAAAGCAACCCAAACTAAAAATGAGTCTACGAAGACATTAATTTATCGAGTACTTTTTGGAGAGTGGTCAAAATGATATAGATTTTTTGTTGTATTATTTAATTTTAAAAGTACAAAGGAACCATCAATGAGAAACTCTTGGGGTTATCAAATTAGAAACTGACAACGCGATAATGTAGATTAATTAAAAACTTTCAACCCAAGCATATTCATTAAATTTTGAAATGTAGAAATTCTAATAGACAATAGCACAAGAAATCATCTTTATAATTGTAAAAATAATCCAAATTGCAAAGGAAACTATAAATACATTGATTTAGCGAGTAAATGTCAGAAATGAGTCAAAATAATAATATTTTTTTATTGTATTGTTTAACTTAAAAAATATAAAGGAATCATCAATGGAAAACTCTTAAGGGGACCATATCAAACTAAAAGTGGTCAATGCAATAATACAGATTAATTAACAACTTTCAACCCAATCATATTCAATAATTTTATAAAATCTTAGGGGAGGGAGCGTCCCCCGTTCTTGTGAGAGACCCGCCACTATTCAAGAGAAGAAAATGTAGAAGATTCATGCGTATGAAATATTATTTCATCTAAAAACGAATGGCGGCACAGTTTGTTACCTACTTGTCTTCTACTTTGTTGTATATTGTCTTTTTTAAACTTAATTATTCAGAGATTAGTTGAAAGTCCATCATTTACATGTGTTTGTGTGTGTGTTGTTCTCATTTACTGAGAAGATATTCTTATACTTACATTATGCACCCAATGCACTCTTAGTCTTATAATAATTGACATTCACTACTACAGAAATAGCATTCAGTGTTACTTTTCTGGGCGTCAGTTATTACGAAAAACCGACGCCTTATATGTTAGGCGTCGGTTCTTTAAGCAAACCGACGTCTATATTCGAAGACCAGCCAGACACGGGTACCGCTTTGTATTCAGCGTCGGTTGTTTATAACAAACCGACGCTTAACGTCGCCCGCGAAATCCAAATTCCGATCAAAAAAATAGTATCATTTCCAGCGTCGGTTATTTAGGTAGAAACTTACGCCTATGTGCGATGAAAATTTGCGCGAAAAGTGTCACCTTCAGCGTCGGTTATTCCAGGATAACCGATGCTGAAGGTGGTTCCCGCCAAACAATTTCATGAAAATATCGTCCAATTGGACGTCAGTTTTTTC
Source organism: Alisma plantago-aquatica (assembly GCA_963693085.1). Taxonomy (NCBI): domain Eukaryota; kingdom Viridiplantae; phylum Streptophyta; class Magnoliopsida; order Alismatales; family Alismataceae; genus Alisma; species Alisma plantago-aquatica. The sequence continues at coordinate 1,900,464,153 of OY856409.1, read as the reverse complement.
AAGCAACCGACGCTAAAGATGTTTAGGCGTCGGTTGTTTTAAACAACCGACGCTATTTGGGAACTTCATAACCCTCGATCGCCCGACTCTTCCCCTTTCTTCTGTTTCATTGCGAGCGATTTCCCTATTTCTCTACTGCCGCCGATTTCTCTCCGGCGATTTCTTCTTCAGCTCCCCTTCTCCGGTGCCCCCTTCTCCGCCACCACTCCTGCTCGCCGCCGCTCCTGCCACCGTTGGATACCTGCTCGCTGCCGCTCCTGCTCGCCGACGATCCTGCTCGCCGCCGTCGCCTGCTCGCCGCCACTCCTGCTCGCCGACGATCCTGCTCCTGCTGCTGCTCTGCGTCGTCGCCGCCGCCGCCGCCCGCTCCTTCCTCCTTGTTGCTGCTCTGCGTCTCCTTGCTCACGTCCTAACTCTGCTGCTCACAAGGTACTAGCATCAAGCCCTTCCTCTGCCATTCTTTCCATTCAGTAACAGTCTCATCTCCTCGTTCCACACTATCACTTGGCCGATGTCAAGCCCATGCTCAAAAACATCTACCTATTCTCATCCATGTTCGTGTGGCATTCCCATTTTTAGGAGTCAATGACCATCCTTTACAGAAATATCTGCATCTCAAGCATAATTGATCCAAAAGAAATACTGCTAACTAACATGATTTAAATTGGTATGATGCATAATATAAATCCATTTTTTTACTTTTGGGGGTGCGCCTTATACTATTTGATATCCTTGATTTTATCTTCTATCCTAAATAAAATTAAGGGACCCATGATTAGAAAACAATTCCAAACTTGGCACCCACACTAATTGGAAGGAAATAAAATATGATTATTGAAATGCACATTTGTGATGTGATACCTTTTTTAGGATGCATATATTAGATTCAACCTTTGAGACATCCTTTTATGAGTTCCAATACAATTAAGGTTTCATTTCATTGCCATTGTATGTATTATAATATTACATCTTTCACATAAAAATTAATTAAATTGAATCCTATTGGAACCCTAATTTAAATCCTAATTTGATTTAAACTTGTCCATTCTAGCATCCTAATTTGATTTGATTAAACCCTAACATTGTTTAAACCCTAACATCAATTGTGATGAAACCCTAACATGTACATATCTATTATTGTGTTTGTTGGCCTAGAAACCCGTCCAAGATTGACTCATTAGGAGTAAATCTTGGATAGTCCCCGGTTTGGGACTGTTCTTGAACACCTAATCTCACTTAGGATGTAAGTGTATAATGTGTATTGGGTTTTTGAGAAAATTTCGGTAGCATTTCCCCGTTTGTTCTCTAAGTACATATGTACTTAGAGAACAGTGGGGAAATGCTGCCGAAATTTTCTTGAAAACCAAATACACATTATACACTTACTAGTGAGATTAGGTGTTCAAGGATGGGATAGGTGGTACACATTTATTATATATAAGAATGACATCAAATGTGTTTGTTGGCCTAGAAACCCATCCAAGATTGACTCATTAGGAGTAAATCTTGGATAGTCCCCGGTTTGGGACTGTTCTTGAACACCTAATCTCACTTAGGATGTAAGTGTATAATGTGTATTGGGTTTTCGAGAAAATTTCGGTAGCATTTCCCCGTTTGTTCTCTAAGTACATATGTACTTAGAGAACAGCGGGGAAATGCTGCCGAAATTTTCTTGAAAACCAAATACACATTATACACTTACTAGTGAGATTAGGTGTTCAAGGATGGGATAGGTGGTACACATTTATTATATATAAGAATGACATCAAATGTGTTTGTTGGCTTAGAAACCCGTCCAAGATTGACTCATTAGGAGTAAATCTTGGATAGTCCCCGGTTTGGGACTGTTCTTGAACACCTAATCTCACTTAGGATGTAAGTGTATAATGTGTATTGGGTTTTCGAGAAAATTTCGGTAGCATTTCCCCGTTTGTTCTCTAAGTACATATGTACTTAGAGAACAACAGGGAAATGCTGCCGAAATTTTTTTTGAAAACCCAATACACATTATACACTTACTAGTGAGATTCGGTGTTCAAGGGTGGGATTGGTGGTACACATTTATTATATATAAGAATGACATCACATTATACACTTAGGTTGTAAGTGTATACCCTAATCTTTTCCTAATATATACTTGTTTCCTAATATATACTTGTTTTCTCTGATCATAGAATGGATAGATCATGGATGTCCATTCGTAATCGTTGCACCCCAGAGTTTATATCTGGTCTTGATCAGTTTATTAGATTTGCCGAGGAACATAGGAAAAAACCTACAGATAGGTTATACTGTCCATGTAGGCATTGCGGTAACAACTTGAAAGTCAACACTGGTAAGGAAATCAAAAGTCATGTCATGTGCAACGGGATTGTACAAGGCTATACAGAATGGCACTGGCATGGAGAGATTTTAAAATCGAAACCAGTAGATGTCGATAGCAGTGCTTGGGTGGAAGAAGAAATTGCCTCCGATGACGTAAATGTGAACGAACCAGTTCCAGCAGACATCGTTGATGCGATGCTGGATAGTTGTAGGGTAGAGCACACTGATCCACCTCCTATCTTTACAAACATTGTGCATGATGCTGAGATACCGTTATACACAGGCTGTGCTAAGTTTACGAAGCTTAGCGCTGTGTTGAGATTGTATAAGTTGAAAGCTAACAATAGATGGAGTGACAAAAGCTTCACTTCATTGTTGACTTTGTTGAAAGAAATGCTTCCTGAAGGAAACGAGCTTCCAATCTCAACATACCAGGTAAAGAAAATGTTGTGCCCAATGGGAATGGAGGCCAAGAAGATACACGCATGCCCGAATGATTGTGTATTATTTCAAAAGGACTATGTAGATTTGAAAGATTGTCCAAAATGTGGTGCGTCACGGTATAAATTGACGACTTCGGGGGAGTCCAAAACTGGTTCTCCTGCCAAGGTGTTGTGGTATCTACCTATAATATCACGGTTTCAACGCTTGTTTGCAAATCCGAAAGATGCGAAGAATTTGAGGTGGCATGCAGATGTTAAGAAAAATAATGATGGGATCCTACGACATGCGTCTGATTCCCCACAGTGGAAGAAGATTGATCTATTGTACCCTAAATTTGGTGAAGAAGATAGGAATCTAAGACTTGGGCTTTGTACATATGGGATGAATCCGTACGGGACATTGAGCAGCCAACATAGCACTTGGCCAGTCATGCTTGTTATATACAATCTTCCTCCCTGGATGTGTATGAAAAATAAGTACGTTATGTTGTCATTGTTGATATCGGGCCCTAAACAACCCGGAAATGATATCGATGTTTATCTTGAACCTTTGATTGATGACTTAAAGAAACTTTGGGCTGAAGGTGTGATGACCTATGATGCTTCAGCAAGAGAGACATTTTGTTTGCATGCTATGTTGTTTTGCAATATTAATGACTTTCCAGCATATGGGAATTTGTCTGGATATAGTGTCAAAGGAGCTAAAGTGTGTCCTATATGTGAAGAAAACACTGATTCAATAAGACTAAAACATGGCGGCAAGACTGTATATCTTGTTCATCGAAGGTTTCTTTCAAAATTCCATCTGTATCGTAGGAAGCGCAAAGCATTCAATGGATGGAATGATGAACGGAGTGCACCTAAACCTATACCAGGGGATGTTGTTTATATAAGAGTAAAAGACATTGTCAATGAATTTGGTAAGAAATCACAATGTAGTATGGCCACACTGAGTGACAATTCTTCATTCAAGAAGAAGTCAATATTTTGGGATCTTCCAATGCTCGACATCCCAACGGGGAACACAGGGACTTCGGAACCGAACGCGATCTGGAACAGGGCGGCGGCGGGGTCGCACGCCGGAAGGCCCTCTTCGCTCCAGGGAGCCCTCGCCGTTGCCATCTCGATGACCGTGCACCCCAATGACCAGATGTCGGAGGCGGGCGTTGGTGCCTCACCCCTCGCCACCTCCGGAGCCATCCACAGAGGTGTCCCCTGGATCAGGCGTCGCCCACCTGTCTGGTCGATTTCGATCCTGCTGGCTGAACCGAGGTCGGCGAGCTTGGCAGTGCCGGCGTCGTGTCCGACGAGGAGGTTCCTGCCCTTGACGTCGCCGTGGATGAACCTGAAGGAGTGGATGTCGCGGAGTCCCATCGCGGTGCACTTGGCATATGTCCTGATTAACTGCTGGTCCTTGTCGTCACCCTTCCATTCCGCAGCCAAAACCGTGACCGTGCCTCCGGGCATATACTCGATGTGCAGGTTCTTGTACCTGTACTTCTGTTGCTCCAAGGAGCAGTCGTCGACCAGGTATGAAATGACGTACTGGGACTGGATGGACTTGAGGACCGCGATCTCGTTCTCCAGCGACATGACTGAAGCCACAGGGGCTTCGTCGAGGTCGACGGACTTGACAGCGAAGATGGCGCCGCTGGAGCAGTCCACGGCGAGGCTGACAGCTCCAAAGGATCCTTTGCCGAGTGATCCCCGGCGGACCCAAGAACTGGGGCGATTGAGGATGCCCATGGATGATGTTGATGATGGAATGCCTGACTGAGTTTTGGGTGATGGTTGGATTTCTTGGTTGAGTTGAGAGTTGGTCGCTCTGCTGTTTGCTGCTGTGAGATGTTGCTGCTGATGAATGAATGGAATTTGGGGGGGCGGGTGCTGGAGCCATTTATACAGATGGTGGGGGCTACTAACTAGAGGGGACGGCCGCCACCCAGTGGAAAAGGGTGGTGGGTCGGGGATCGAGGTTAAACATGCTTGAGAGGGAACATATTGGAGGTGGGTGGGGTCACTTGCATGGTGGGCCGCCTAAATTGTCACAGGAAGCTCTTCATTTAATCGTGGATGATGATGGCATATACTAAAGGAAAGGAAGGAAGCCGACCCACGGCGCATATTTTATTATCCGTAAACGGTTTCCACTTTCCACTCATGGCAATTGGCAAAGGACGTCAAAGAAGAGAGGGGGTTCGGTTCGGTTCGGTTTCCACTTTCCACTTTCCACTCATATATAGTCCCCGGTTTGGGACTGTTCTTGAACACCTAATCTCACTTAGGATGTAAGTGTATAATGTGTATTGGGTTTTCGAGAAAATTTCGGTAGCATTTCCCCGTTTGTTCTCTAAGTACATATGTACTTAGAGAACAGCGGGGAAATGCTGCCGAAATTTTCTTGAAAACCAAATACACATTATACACTTACTAGTGAGATTAGGTGTTCAAGGATGGGATAGGTGGTACACATTTATTATATATAAGAATGACATCAAATGTGTTTGTTGGCCTAGAAACCCGTCCAAGATTGACTCATTAGGAGTAAATCTTGGATAGTCCCCGGTTTGGGACTGTTCTTGAACACCTAATCTCACTTAGGATGTAAGTGTATAATGTGTATTGGGTTTTCGAGAAAATTTCGGTAGCATTTCCCCGTTTGTTCTCTAAGTACATATGTACTTAGAGAACAGCGGGGAAATGCTGCCGAAATTTTTTTTGAAAACCCAATACACATTATACACTTACTAGTGAGATTCGGTGTTCAAGGATGGGATAGGTGGTACACATTTATTATATATAAGAATGACATCACATTATACGCTTAGGTTGTAAGTGTATACCCTAATCTTTTCCTAATATATACTTGTTTCCTAATATATACTTGTTTTCTCTGATCATAGAATGGATAGATCATGGATGTCCATTCGTAATCGTTGCACCCCAGAGTTTATATCTGGTCTTGATCAGTTTATTAGATTTGCCGAGGAACATAGGAAAAAACCTACAGATAGGTTCTATTGTCCATGTAGGCGTTGCGGTAACAACTTGAAAGTCAACACTGGTGAGGAAATCAAAAGTCATGTCATGTGCAACGGGATTGTACAAGGCTACACAGAATGGCACTGGCATGGAGAGATTTCAAAATCGAAACCAGTAGATGTCGATAGCAGTGCTTGGGTGGAAGAAGAAATTGCCTCCGATGACGTAAATGTGAACGAACCAGTTCCAGCAGACATCGTTGATGCGATGCTGGATAGTTGTAGGGTAGAGCACACCGATCCACCTCCTATCTTTACAAACATTGTGTATGATGCTGAGATACCGTTATACACAGGCTGTGCTAAGTTTACGAAGCTTAGCGTTGTGTTGAGATTGTATAAGTTGAAAGCTAACAATAGATGGAGCGACAAAAGCTTCACTTCATTGTTGACTTTGTTGAAAGAAATGCTTCCTGAAGGAAACGAGCTTCCAATCTCAACATACCAGGTAAAGAAAATGTTGTGCCCAATGGGAATGGAGGCCAAGAAGATACACGCATGTCTGAATGATTGTGTATTATTTCAAAAGGACTATGTAGATTTGAAAGATTGTCCAAAATGTGGTGCGTCACGGTATAAATTGACGACTTCGGGGGAGTCCAAAACTGGTTCTCCTACCAAGGTGTTGTGGTATCTACCTATAATATCACAGTTTCAACGCTTGTTTGCAAATCCGAAAGATGCGAAGAATTTGAGGTGGCATGCAGATGTTAAGAAAAATAATGATGGGATCCTACGACATGTGTCTGATTCCCCACAGTGGAAGAAGATTGATCTATTGTACCCTAAATTTGGTGAAGAAGATAGGAATCTAAGACTTGGGCTTTGTACAGATGGGATGAATCCGTACGGGACATTGAGCAGCCAACATAGCACTTGGCCAGTCATGCTTGTTATATACAATCTTCCTCCCTGGATGTGTATGAAAAATAAGTACGTTATGTTGTCATTGTTGATATCGGGCCCTAAACAACCCGGAAATGATATCGATGTTTATCTTGAACCTTTGATTGATGACTTAAAGAAACTTTAGGCTGAAGGTGTGATGACCTATGATGCTTCAGCAAGAGAGACATTTCGTTTGCACGCTATGTTGTTTTGCACTATTAATGACTTTCCAGCATATGGGAATTTGTCTGGGTATAGTGTCAAAGGAGCTAAAGCGTGTCCTATATGTGAAGAAAACACTGATTCAATAAGACTAAAATATGGCGGCAAGACTGTATATCTTGGTCATCGAAGGTTTCTTTCAAAATTCCATCCGTATCGTAGGAAGCGCAAAGCATTCAATGGATGGAATGATGAACGGAGTGCACCTAAACCTATACCAGGGGATGTTGTTTATGAAAGAGTAAAAGACATTGTCAATGAATTTGGTAAGAAATCACAATGTAGTATGGCCACACGGAGTGACAATTCTTCATTCAAGAAGAAGTCAATATTTTGGGATCTTCCTTATTAGAGTTCTTTGATAGTCAGGCATTGTATCGATGTAATGCACGTTGAGAAAAATGTCTGTGATAGCATCATTGGTACTCTATTAAATATACCAGGTAAGACTAAAGATGGGATAAAATCCAGACTGGACCTACGTGAAATGGGAATAAGGTCATAATTAACAGAATTACGTGAAATGGGTAATAAAAGAACATACTTACCTCCCGCTTGTTACACGTTGTCTAGAAAGGAGAAGAAACTTTTTGTGAATGCTTGGTAAATGTTAAGGTGTCACATGGTTACTCATCCAACATCCGTAGATTGGTATCAATGAAAGATCTGAAGTTGATAGGTTTTAAATCTCATGATTGTCACACTCTAATGCAACAAATATTGCCCGTGGCAATTCGATCTATATTGCCGAAGCATGTAAGGTTTGCAATTACCAGACTTTGTTTCTTTTTCAACAGTCTATGCAGCAAAGTTATTGACCCTGATACTCTCGATAATTTGCAAAGAGAAGTGGTTGTTACCCTATGTCAGCTTGAGATGTATTTCCCTCCTTCGTTCTTTGATATCATGGTACATCTTGTTGTCCACTTGACTAGGGAAGTGAAAATGTTGGGACCAGTTTTCTTGCATTGGATGTATCCCTTTGAACGATACATGAGCGTTTTTAAAGGTGATGTTCGAAACCGTTATCGGCCTGAAGGGAGTATTATTGAAGGTTATGTGGCGAGAGAGGTTATGGATTTTTGCAATGACTTTCTCAGTGGTAATGACACTCCTGATAATGACAAGAATATTGAGGAGGGCAAAGGAATTTTGGGATCACGGGTGAAAGTAATCAGCCGTGAGCAGTTGGAACAAGCTCACTTGTATATTTTACACAATATGGACGAAGTGAGTGTTTATATCGAGGAACATACCAATTTCATAAAGAGACAACATCCTCGAGCAAGTTCAATGTGGCTTGCTAGAGAGCATAATAAGACTTTTACTAAGTGGTTTGAAGATAAAGTCTTACATCAACTATCTCAAACACCAAATGATACTACAAAAACTATCAAATGCCTTGCCTTTAAACCAAAACCGAATGTTATGTCTTATGAAGGGTTTGACATTAATGGATTCACATATTACACAAAGCGCCAAGATGATAAGAGTGTCGTCCAAAATAGTGGGGTCACTCTTCAAGCGTCGACTATGTACTTTGCAAGTGCAAAGGATAAGAGTCCACGTGAAGCTAAAATGTCATATTACGGTGTCATTGAGGACATTTGGGAGTTTGACTACATAGATTTCAAAATTCCGCTCTTTAAATGTAATTGGGTTGATAACACCAAAGGAGTTATAGTGGATGAATTGGGTTTCACTTTGGTGAACTTTGAAAAGATTGGCGAGAAGGGTGAACCATTCATATTGGCATCACAGGCGAAACAAATATTCTATATCGATGATCCTGCGAATGATAAATGGTCGGTTGTTCTTCATGGTAAAAGACAGTTGATTGAAGATCCTATAGATGAAGAAGAGTACTATGATAAGTATGATGACTCCAGTCCATTCTCAGTTGGGTTGCCCACTCCACAAAATATTGAAGCTAATGATGACTTATATGTGCGCGGAGATCACAATGAAGGATTGTTAATTGATAAAAGATCACAATTTTAGAGACATGTATGTTAATACAAATGCTAAATGTTTGCCTTTTTCTAGTTAATACAAATGCTAAATGTTTGCCTTTTTCTAGTTAATACAAATGCTAAATGTTTGCCTTTTTCTAGTTAATACAAATGCTAAATGTTTGCATTTTAAATGACATTTTCAGATGGCTGACCATGATGAGCATGATGTCCATGATGAGCATGAAGTCCATGATGAGCATGCTGTCCATGACGAGCATGGCGAGGATACTAATGTAAGTTCTAAAAACATATCCTGTATTTCTATAAAATTCATTATCTTCTAGTTATGTCAAGTCCATGATGAGCATGCTGTCCATGATGAGCATGGCTAATTTAGTGTGTTTTATTTTTGTCAAATTTTAGGTTGATGCACCTGTACCCACTGAAGCACTGGAGAAACTTGATGCGCAGCACTAAACACTTAACAAGAAAAGGGGCATCACTCTGTTGAAGAAGTTATTAGCGCTAAGTGGTAGTGGATCCAAATTGGTGGTGGAGTTTGATAATGGAGGAAATCCAATTGGAGTGAACCGCAATAATTTTGTAAACTATCTTGGGTGTACCACTCGGAGCCATTGTGGTGTTAAGTATGACAATTGGCATAAACTTCCTCAAGGGAAAAAAGACTTGATATGGAAGGATTTATGCGTGAGTTATTATTATTTGCAATTCTATTTTGTAGATTACAAATTCTATTATTTGCAATTCTATTTTGGATACTAGTTAATAACATTTCTATTTTACAGAATCTGTTTGCATTGGATGAGAAGTTGCATCGTAAAAATGTGATGCAACACGCTGGAAAGATGCTTAGGAATTATAGGACAAATCTGAACAGAGAATACATAAAAGAGGGTGATAAGAAGAAGAAGTCAGCCCTTGAACAATGGAACTTCTTGGACAAAGAAGATTGGGACAATTTTGTTGCTTCAAGAAAATCTGAAGAATTCAAGGTATTAGGCGTCACTCCCAAATTAATTAATATACATTGTATTCACCTATTCAAGATTAACATTTAGTGCTACTAACCAAATCTTTAATGTGCATACTAACTAGGCCCTCAGTGACGCACAAAAAGCAAGGCGTGCACTGAATGTGCATGACCACACTATGGGTCCAAAAGGCTATGCAAGCGTTCGCCAAAGACTACAGGCGGAGTCTGCGGCTACTCAGGAGTCTGCTCCTACTCAGGAGTCGCCACACCCATGCCTCGCCATGATATCTGGATAGCTGGCAGGCAAAACAAGAAGGGTGAAATAAAGAAGCCTGTAACTGCTGAGGCGGCTGCAAAAATGGTAAAATACAACTCTTAGAGAAATCGTTTGAATATTGATTATTTGTGGTGTTAACTTACCAATTTCTGTTTATGGTGATTAGCGGGAGCTGCACGAGCAGAGGAAACAAGGCACGTTCATCCCTCAGGGCACAAGGGATGAATTGACAGTTGCTCTGGGTAACCCAGAGCATCCTGGACGTGTTAGAGGTGCCGGCGCTGGTGTTGGCATCAAAGCATTCTTTGGGCCATCCCAGCGCAAACCCAGAGCGGGACTTTCTCAAGAAGAGGTAACCTATTTAGAATGTTACTGCAAAAGGAAATTCATTAATAAGAAGCTAATGTTTCTTTTATCCATGTATAGGAGAATAAGAGAGTTGAGGATTTAGTTGCTAAGAAGGTCAACGGTGTAGTTGCTGAGAAGGTCAAGGAAGAATTGTTGCGGTGGTAGGCATCTCAGGCTTCCAATACGCCTATGGCGACCCACTCTTCTCCTGATGCACAGACTGCGAGTAATCCTGGAGACCCATCGCCTAGCACGTCTGCTGTAAGTATTGTTTATGACATTGTAGCTAGTCTTTTCAAGATGATATGTTTTCAAGATTATATGTATATATGTATAACATTCTTTACGTAAATTTGTAGGCATTGAAGCCATGCCTCTTAAGAATAGAAGACTATGTTGTTGCAGAGGCGCAAGCTTACCCGTCCCTTCCTGGGGAAAGGTTTCACGGGACTCCAATGCCATAGGGCTATGTTCGTGTGGGCCCATTACGTGTGTTACCCGATTGGAGGGAAGTTGCGTTGCCATATGCCCACCCAGATATTGATACACTTGGTGAGGCAAAAGGTGGGGTCATATTGTGGCCCAAAGCAGATGTCGTCTACACGACTGAAATTGTAAGATAAATTTACATTGATTTAGACTGTTAATGTGTATATATTATGTCAACTGATCTGAAAGTATATATACAGGTTAAAAAGAAGACACCAGGAGCACCTAGGCCTCCACCTCCACTTCCCGCATTACCAACTTGGGTTCCAACTGACCTAAAATACCCGTTAGGTCCTGCTTGTAGGGGAATGGCATGTTGGCTACGTGCACATAATATACATTGCCCTATAATAGTTTCTTTAGATGCAGATTATGCAGGTCGATCATACGATAGCTCTTTATTTATACAAGATATTATTGAGTTGTTTATGTATGATTGGCTGAATACATCAATGATAGAGACATGGATAAGGTGAGATCTTGTTTATACATCCATATACCTTGTGTAAGATCCGGTGATCTGGTTTCTTATATATTAATGCATACGTAATACATGTTTTGCAGCTACTTAGTCGAAGATCATTGCAAACAATTTGCATTTGATCATGTGAGATTTTTGATTCCATCATTGATTAGTATGGTAGCTAAAGACCCTGATAATATTCAACAATACTGTATAGATGCTTTTACAATTTTTGGTCAGCAAAAGAAGACGATAATAATAGCTCCATTCAATGTCAAGTAAGTTTACTTTATTTATAATTTGGACTTAAGAAAATTCCATTTTTATTGTGCATTTTGAGTTATTAATTGTTAACTTTTTACCTCTAGCGGTAAACATTGGGAGTTACTAGTTATTGTCCCCGGGACGTTCACTGTTTATTATCTAGATCCCGCGGGAAGTACATTAAACACTAAAATTGGACACGTAATGAGAATGCCATTATTCTGGTGAGAAATATTTCATTTTTGTATCTGTTACCATCTGTTATTACATTACTATTTACTTATGTAATTTACTGTGTTATATTAACATGTAGGGGTTTAGATGCATTCAAAAAGGCTGGAGGAACGGTCCCAAGGAAAAAGAACCAGCCAATAAATTGGGAGAACGTACAAGTAAGTTCCCGACTCCAATGTATATATTATTGATGTGAATTGTGCTTAGTTGTATGATTTTGTATATTTCAATTTATAGTGCGCTACACAAGACAATGGCTGGGCATGCGCATACTATGTGATGCGATTTATGCAGATGATTATCAAATATGCCGCATTGGACATCGATACCATACATGAGGTATTATATATAGTCTCATTAGTTAGTATGAAATATATCAATCTTATCTTATTTTTATATTATTACTTATATATATACATCATTCTCTTTGCAGGTGTTTAAAACTGACAACACTACAGGTAAACGCTTAAAAAATATACATGCTCCATATACGATGGAAGCATTAAATGAAGTAAGAGAAGAATGGACAACAGCCATACAAGCAGTGGCAACTGTAAGATATAATTGGGATGTTGATAGCGATAATGAATGATACTTTGTAAATGAATATTTCTGAATGTTAATACATGTATTTGAATGTTTCTATATGTGTGAATGTGAGAATTGAATTGATGTCTGAATGTATGTACTTGTGTGAAATTTTCTTTGTGACTTTTGCAGGTTTGCGGCCTGTTTGTAGGCTGATATCAATGGATGTCGTAAACCTGCAGTTCAGAAAACTGAACTGCAGGTTCTCATCCTGCTGACCAGCCACAGCAGGCCTGCAAACTGATATGAAAAAAAATATATATAAATAGGCGTCGGTTATTTATAGATAACCGTCAGCAAAAACATACAGCGTCGGTTATTTATAGATAACCGACGCCTGATGTGGCCAAAGCAGTCCTGGAAATGGCGTCGGATATTCGTATCGAACCGACGCCTATTTAAACAACCAGGTGTCGGTCGTTTGGTATATAACCGACGCCAAAAGGGTTCGCGCCACAGAAAACGGCGTCATCTAGGACACTTTATGCGGCGGTTATCAACTAAAAGACCGACGCTACATGGAATATAGGCGTCGGTCTTTTAGTAAATCACCGACGCAGAAAGTGCCCTAGATGACGCCGTTTTCTGTGGCGCGAACCATTTTGGCGTCGGTTTTCTACTAAAAGACCGACGCCTATAGGTTAAATAGGTGTCAGTTAAAAAACCGACGCCGAAGTGTTCGACCTTTAGCGGCTCCCACATAGGCGTCGGTCGGAAACCGACGCCAAATGGGGTTAAAAGACCGACGCCAAATGGGGTTTCTGTAGTAGTGATTTAGATGCGGACTAGTATGCGGTACACAACGTCTACCAGATTCTACGCATAAACAAGGAGCAATCATCTTCTTCCTTGTTATGGTAAATAAGGGTTGAATTAGATCGAGTGGAGGTCAAATTTGGCCTGATATTCTCATACCCAAAAGCAAACTCGCACCACAATCTTCTTCCCAGTTATGGTAAATAAGGTTTGAAATAAATTCGAGTGTGGGTCAAGCTCGCTCTGATATTTTCATACCCAAAAGCAAACTTGTTGATCACCATACTTAGCTGTGCTTATGTACTGGATTAGTGTAGAGAAAGTGTAATGCATTATTACTAAGCATGGAAAAATTAATCGGTCCAATCTGAATCGGCCCGATCCGATCTGGTTCGACCCGCAAATATAGATTTTTGTGGGTCTAGCGGATTGATGTGGATCTCTTCTGTGGACATATTGTTTAGTGCGGATTAGTTGGGTATGATCCGTGGATCTTTTCAGAATCCTAAACCCACAGCTTGCAGGCTGCAACACTCATTTGGTCGCTCTATAGTCAGATTCAACAGACGACGGACACGACTCACAACGGCCTCTTCCTCCTCATCCAGATCTACTTACCGAGACTCCGACATCCGGGCTCCCCAAGTGACCAAGTCCCCATCATCCACGGCAACCAGGCTTCTCCTATCGCTTCACGTCGACGATCATTTGCCTCTTCATGTCGACGATCCATTGTCGCTTCACGCCGACAATCCCTCATTGCCTCACCTCCGCGAGTCCTTCTCTACTTTGTTTCCCAGATCTCGGCTCCTCCACTCAGTGAGAAGAGAAGGGCTCCACTTCCGAAGAAGAAGATTAGGCGACGAGACAAGAGGTTTACTTCTATTTAGAGGTCCAGGCACACTGTCATGATTTGAGTTTGGTTTCCTTGAAATTGGACTTTAGATTGTGCAAATCTTAATTTCATTTATCTAGATCTAGATTTCTATTTTATAGATCTGGATTTAGTTTGTCTAGATCTAGTTTTCATCTCTGTCGATCTGGATTTTGATCTAAGAAATTTAAGATCAACCCTTCATGTCTGTCAGTGCTAGTTAGTGGTCACAAGTAGAACTATTGTATTAGTTGGAGGAGTAAATTTGTTCTTCTCCATCATCATGTCCATCAAATGTAGAGCCACCGGTCTTATCAACTTCTTCTCCCAGTTCACAGCCTTCTTCTGACTCATTTACTACCTCACCACCTCCACCTAGGCATGGCAAAATTAACCGGTCCGATCCAAACCGGCTCGATCCGATTCGGTTCAACCCAAAAATATGGATTTTTGTGGGTCTAGCAGGTTAATGCAGATCTCTTTTGTGGACCTATTGTTTAGTACGAATCAGCAGGGTCTGATCCATGGATCTTTTGAGAACCCTAAACTGACAGCCTGTAGGCCACAATACTCACTTGGTTACTCCATAGTCAGATACAGCATACGGCAGACGCGACTCGTGACAGCTTCTTCCTCCTCATCTAGAACCACTCACCGAGACTCTGACATCTGACCTCCCCAACTGACCAAGTCTCCATCGTCCACGACAACTGGGCTTCTCCTGCCGCTTCACATCGACGATCCCTTGCCACTTCACGATGACGATCCCTCGTTGCCTCACCTCCGCGAGTCCTTCTGTGCTTCGTTTCCCATATCTCAGCTCCTCCTCTCAGTGAGAAGAGAAGGGTGCTGCTTCTGAAGAAGAAGATTAGGTGACAGGACAAGAGCTTTGCTTCTATTTAGATATCCAAGCATACTACCGTGATTTGAGGTTGGTTTCCTTAGAACTAGACTTTAGATTGTGCAAATCTTAATTTTGTTTATCTAGATCTAGATTTCTATTTTATAGATCTGGATTTAGTTTGTCTAAATCTAGTTTTCGTCTCTGTATATCTGGATTTTGATCTAAGAAATTTAAGATCAACCTTTCATGTCTGTCAGTGCTAGTTAGTGGTCACAAGTAAAACTATTATATTAATCAGAGGAGAAAATCTGTTCTTCTCCCTCATCATGTCCATCAAATGTAGAGCCACCGGTCTTATCAACTTCTTCTCCCAGTTCACAACCTTCTTGTGACTCATGTACTACCTCACCACCTCCACCTAGGCATGGCAAAATTAATCAGTTTGATCTGAACCGACCTGATCTGATCCGATTCGACCCTCAAATATTGATTTTTGTGGGTCTAACAGGTTAATGTGGATCTCTTATGTGGACCTATTGTTTAGTGTGAATCAGTTGGGTCTGATCTGTGAATCTTTTGAAAACCCTAAACCCATAGACCGCAGGTTGCAACACTCACTTCGTCGCTCCATAATTAGATTCAGCAGACAGCAGACATGACTCGCGATGGCCTTTTCCTCCTCATCCAGATCTGCTCACTGAGACTCCGACATTCGGCCTCCCCAAGTGACCAAGTCCCCATCATCCACGACAACTGGGCTTCTCCTGCCGCTTCACATCGACAATCCTTTTCTGCTTCATGCCAACGATCCCTCATTGCATCACCTCTGTGAGTCCTTCTCTGCTTCGTTTCCCAGATCTCGGCTCCTCCTTTCAGTGAAAAGAGAAGGACGCTGCTTTTGAAAAAGAAGATTAGGCGACGAGACAAGAGCTTTGCTTCTACTTAGAGGTCCATGCACACTACCGTGATTTGAGGTTGGTTTCCTTGAAACTAGACTTTAGATTGTGCAAAAATATTAATTTCATTTATATAGATCTAGATTTATATTTAAAGATCTGGATTTAGATTGTCAAGATCTAGTTTTCATCTCTATAGATCTGGATTTTGATATAAGAAAATTTAAGAGCAACCCTTCCTGTCTGTCAGTGCTAGTTAGTGCTCGCAGGTAGAACTGTTGTATTAGCCGAAGGAGCAAATCTGTTCTTCTCTGTCATCTTGTCCATCAAATGCAGAGCCACTGGTCTTATCAACTTCTTATACCAGTTCACAACCTTTTTCTGGTTCATGTACTACCTCACCACCTCCACCTAGGCATGGCAAAATTAACCGATCCAATCCGAATTGGCCCGATCCGATCCGGTTCGACCCGCAAATATGGATTTTTGTGGGTCTAGCAGGTTAATGTGGATCTCTTCAGTGGACCTATTGTTTAGTGTGGATCAGCTGGGTCTGATCAATGGATATTTTGAGAACCCTAAACCCACATCCCACATGCCGCAACACTCACTTGGTCGCTCCATAGTCAGAATCAACAAACGACAGCCGTGACTCGTGACAGCCTCTTCCTCCACATATAGATCCACTCGCCGAGACTCTGACATACGGCCTCCAAAGTGACCAAGTCCCCATCGTCCACAACAACTGGGCTTCTCTTGTTGCTTTACGTCTAACGATCCTTTGGAACTACATGCAGACGATCCCTCGTTGCCTCACCTCTGTGAGTCCTTCTCTACTTCATTTCCCACAGCTTTGCTCCTCCTCCGCAGAAGGGCGCTACTTCAGAAGAAGAAGATTAGGCGATGGGATAAGATCTTTGCTTCTACTTAGAGATCCAGGCACACTGCCGTGATTTGAGGTTGGTTTCCTTCAAACTAGACTATAGATTGTGCAAATCTGAATTTATTTTATCTAGATCTAGATTTCTATTTTATATATCTGAATTTAGTTTGTCTAGATCTAGTTTTCTTCTTTGTAGATCTGGATTTTGATATAAGAAATTTAAAGACAACAATTCCTATCTGTCAGTGCTAGTTAGTACTTGTAAGTAGAACTGTTGTTTTAGCCGGAGGAGCAAATATGTTCTTCTCCATCATTTTGTCCATAAAATGTAGAGGCATTGGTCTTATCAACTTCTTATCCCAATTCACAATCTTCTTATGGCTCATTTACTGCCTCACCACCTCCACCTAGGCATGTCAAAATTAACCGGTCTGATATGAACTGGCCCGATCTGATCCGGTTCGACCTGCAAATATGGATTTTTTGTGGGTCTAGCAGGTTAATGCAAATCTATTCTGCAGACCTATTGTTTACTGTGAATCACTTGGTTCTGATATGTGGATCTTTTGAGAATCCTAAACCCACAGCCCGCAGGCCGCAACACTCACTTGGTCACTCCATAGTCAAATTCAGCAGATGACAGACGTGACTTGCGACGGACTCTTCCTCCTCATCCAGATCTGCTCACCGAGATTCCGACATCTGGCC
This sequence comes from Alisma plantago-aquatica, assembly GCA_963693085.1. Classification (NCBI taxonomy): domain Eukaryota; kingdom Viridiplantae; phylum Streptophyta; class Magnoliopsida; order Alismatales; family Alismataceae; genus Alisma; species Alisma plantago-aquatica. The sequence goes on along the minus strand of OY856409.1, from coordinate 1,900,446,661 downwards.
TGCCCAAGTGACCCAGTCCTCATCGTCCACGACAACTGGGCTTCTCCTACCGCTTCACGTCGATGATCCTTTGCCGCTTCATGCCAACGATCCCTTAGTTCCTCACCTCCGCAAGTCCTTCTCTATTTTGTTTCCCAGATCTCGACTCCTCCTCTAATTGAGAAGAGAAGGGTGATGCTTCGGAAGAAGAAGATTAGGCGACGGGATAAGAGCTTTTCTTATACTTAGAGGTCCAGGCACACTGCCGTGATTTGAGGTGGGTTTCCTTGAAACTGGACTTCAGATTGTGCAAGTCTTAATTTCATTTATCTAGATCTAAATTTCTATTTTATAGATATGAATTTAGTTTGTCTAGATCTAGTTTTCATTTCTGTAGATCTATATTTTGATCTAAGAAATTTAAGTGCAACCCTTCTTGTCTGTCAGTGCTAGTTAATGTTTGTTGGGTTTTGTGGAGAAAACATACGCGGCGGAAGCAACAAAATTCCACTCAACCCATAACAGGATCTCGTCGACAATAGTGTATTTGGAAGGAGTGTTTGTGGGATATACCTTATCGCGAAGCAAGTCCGGCGATGTCCCGCTGCACGACGATGCAATGTTGTTGACCTACACAGACATAACTTCTCTCCCATTCGTTGTCGCAGGAAGATCCGGCGGCGCTCCTTTCGTGCGGTGATGTATGCTGCACGTAACACGCACGGATGGTCGTTGATGCCCTATGAACGCAGGCGTCTCAGCATCTGTGTCTCTACGTCATCCACGCGGATGGACTGGAACTCCACGTCGCACTTCCCAAGCCGACGGGAAGGAGGCGTGTCTGTGCGGCGGCGTGCCAGCGACGCATTGCTCTCCTTTCTCTCCTAAGGATGGTGACGGCTAGGTTTACGTACGTGAGCGTAAATCAAAAAGCCTCTCTCAATATCTTATATAGATATCAGCCGCCAATCCTCTTTTAAATAGGATATGGAGGGAAGTAGGGTTTCCTAAACCCATCGATAAATAGAAACATTGCGTTAATTAAAATGCTCATAGATTAATTAGAATATTCTGGAATTCATTAATTAACAAAATAATCGCATTAATTGATTAATTAATATCCGACTCCATGCAATCACTTGGGATGGCTCTATGGGCATATATACCAACAATGTTCACAAGTAGAACTATTGTATTAGCTGGAGGAGCAAATATGTTCTTCTCCATCATCCTATCCATCAAATGCAGAGCCACCGGTCTTATCAACTTCTTATCCCAGTTCACATCCTTTTTCTGGCTCATGTACTACCTCACCACCTCCACCTAGGCATGGAAAAATTAACTGATCCGATCCGAACCAGCCCGATCCGATTCAACCGACAAATATGGATTTTTGTGGATCTAGCGGGTTAATGTAGATCTCTTCTGTGGACTTATTGTGTAGTGCATACCAGCTGGGTCTGATCTGTGGATCTTTTGAGAACCCTAAACTTGCACCTTGTAGGCCGCAACACTCACTTGGTCACTCCATAGTCAGATTCAGTAGACGACAGACACGACTCGCGATTACCTCTTCCTCCTCATCCAGATCCGCTCGCCGAGACTCTGACATCTGGCCTCCCCAAGTGACCAAGTCCCCATCGTCCATGTCAATCGGGTTTTTTCTGCCATTTCACGTCGACGATCCCTTGTCCCTTCACGCTGACGATCCCTCATTGCCTCACCTCTTCAAGTCCTTCTCTATTTCATTTCCCATATCTCGGCTCCTCCTCTCAGTGAGAAGAGAAGGGAACTGCTTCCGAAGAAGAAGATTAGGTGATGGTACAAGATCTTTGCTTCTACTTAGAGGTCCATGCACACTGTCATAATTTGAGGTTGGTTTCCTTGAAACTGGACTTTAGATTGTGCAAATCTTAATTTTGTTTATCTAGATCTAGATTTCTATTTTATAGATCTAGATTTAATTTGTCTAGATCTATTTTCATTTCTGTAGATCTGGATTTTAATCTAAAAAAATTAAAGAGCAACCATTATTGTTCGTCAGTGGTAGTTAGTGCTCGCAAGTAGAATTGTTATATTAGCCAGATGAGCAAATATGTTCTTCTCCATCATCCTATCTATCAAATGCAGAGCCACCGGTTTTATCAAATTCTTATCCCAGTTCACAGCCTTCTTCTGGCTAATGTACTACCTTACCACCTCCATCTAAACATGGAAAAATTAACCGATTCAATCTGAACCGGCCCGATCCGATCCAATTCGACCCACAAATATGGATTTTTGTGGGTCTAGCATGTTAATACAGATATCTTGTATAGACCTATTGTTTAGTGTAGATCAGTTGGGTCTGATCTATGGATCTTTTGAGAACCCTAAACCCGTAGCTCGCAGGCCGCAACACTCACTTGGTTGCTCCATAGTCAGATTCAGCAGATGGCAGAGATGACTCGCGATGCCTCTTTCTCCTCATCCATATCTGCTCGCTGAGTCTCCAAGATCTGACCTTCCCAAATGACCAAGTCCCTATCGTCTATGACAACAAGGCTTCTCCTACCTCTTTTCATCGACAATCCTTTGCGCTTCACGCTGATGATCCCTCATTACCTCACCTCTACAAGTGCTTTCTCTACTTTATTTCCCAGATCTCGGCTCGTCCTCTCAGTGAAAAGAGAAGGGAGTTTCTTCCAAAGAAGAAGACTAGGTGACGGGACAAGAGATTTGCTTCTACTTAGAGGTCCAGGCACACTGTCATGATTTGAGTTTAGTTTCCTTGAAAGTGGACTTTAGATTGTGTAAATCTTAATTTCATTTATCGAGATCTAGATTTTTATTTTATAGATCTAGATTTAATTTGTCTACATCAAGTTTTGTCTCTATAGATCTGGATTTTGATCTGACAAATTTAAGAGCAACCCTTTCTATCCGTCAACGCTAGTTAGTGATTGCAAGTAGAACTGTTGTATTAGCCGGAGGAGCAAATTTGTTCTTCTCCATCATCATATCCATCTAATGTAGAGGCACCGGTCTTATCAACTTCTTATCCCAGTTCACAACCTTCTTTTGGCTCATGTACAACCTCACCGCCTCCACCTAAGCATAGCAAAATTAACCGGTCCGATCCGAACTGGCCTGATCCGATCCTATTCGACTCACAAATATGAATTTTTTTGGGTTTAGCGGGTTAATGCGGATCTCTTCTACGGACCTATTGTTTAGTGCAGATCAGTTGGGTTTGATCTGTGGATCTTTTGAGAACCTTAAACCCGCAGCCCACCGGCCGCAACACTCACTTGGTCGATCCATAATCAAACTTAATAGACAGCAAACGCGACTCACGACGACCTCTTCCTCCTCATCCAGATCTACTCGTTGAGACTCATACATCTGCCTCCCCAAATGACCAAGTCCCCATTGTCCACGACAACCGGGCTTCTCCTGTCATTTCACGTTGATGATCCTTTGCCGCATCACGCTGACGACCCCTCATTACCTCTCCTCTGTGAGTCCTTCTCTGCTTCATTTCCCAGATCTTGGCTCCTCCTCTCAGTGAGAAGAGAAGGGCTCTGTTTTTGAAGAAGAAGATTAGGCAACGGGATAAGAGCTTTTCTTCTACTCATAGGTCCATGCACACTATAGTGATTTGAGGTTGGTTTCCTTGAAACTGGACTTTATATTGTGCAAATCTTAATTTCATTTATCTAGATCTATATTTCTATTTTATAGATATGGATTTAGTTTTTCTAGATCTAGTTTTCATCTTTGTAGATCTGCATTTTGATCTAAGAAATTTAAGAGCAACCCTTCTTGTTTGTCATTGCTAGTTAGTGCCCGCAAATAGAATTGTTGTACTAGATGGAGAACAAATCTAATCTTCTCCATCATCCTATCCATCAAATGCAGAGCCACCGATCTTATCAACTTCTTATCCTAGTTTACAGCCTTCTTGTGGCTCATTTACTACCTCATCACCTCCATCTAAGCATAGAAAATTAACCGGTCCGATCTGAACCGGCCTGATCCGATCCGGTTCAACCTGCAAATATGGAATTTTGTGGGTCTAACGGGTTAAAGAAAATCTCTTCCGCAGACCTATTATTTAGTACAGATCAGCTGGGTCTGATCCGTGGATCTATTAAGAACCCTAAACCTGCAGCCCGCAGGCCGCAACACTCACTTGGTTGCTCCATAGTCAGATTTAGTAGACGACAGATGCGACTCACGACGACCTCTTCCTCCTCATCCATATCCGCTCGTCGAGACTCCGATATTCGACTTCCCCAAGTTTCCAAGTCCCCCTCATCCATTGCAACTGGGCTTTTCCTGTCGCTTCACGTCGACGATCCCTTTCCGCTTCACGCCGACGACCCCTCGTTGCCTCACCTCTGTGAGTGCTTCTTTGCTTCGTTTACCAGATCTTGATTGCTCCTTTTAGTGAGAAGAGAACGATGTTGCTTCTGAAGAAGAAGATTACATGATGGGACAAGAGCTTTGCTTCTACTTATAGGTCCAGGCACACTGCCGTGATTTGATGTTGGTTTCTTTTAAACTGAACTTTAGATTGTGCAAATCTTAATTTTGTTTATCTAGATTTAGATTTCTATTTTATAGATCTGGATTTAGTTTTCCTAGATCTAGTTTTCCTCTCTGTAGATCTAGATTTTGATCTAAGAAATTTAAGAGCAATCCTTCATGTCCGTCAGTGGTAGTTAGTGATTACAAGTAGAACTGTTGTATTAGCCGGATGAGCAAATCTGTTCTTCTCCATCATCCTTTCCATCAAATACTAAGCCACCGGTCTTATCAACTTCTTAATCCAGTTCACAACCTTCTTTTGGCTCATGTACTACCTCACCACCTCCAGCTAGGCATGGCAAAATTAGTCAGTCCGATCCGAACTGGCCTGATCTGATACGGTTCGACCCACAAATATTGATTTTTATGGGTCTAGTGGGTTAATGCGGACCTCTTCTCTGGACCTATTATTTAGTGCGGATCATCTGGGTCTGATCCGTGGATCTTTTGAGAACCCTAAACTCGCAGCCTGTAGGTGCAACACTCACTTGGTCACTCCATAGTCAGATTTAGCAGACGGCAGACGCGATTGGCGACAACCTCTTCCTCCTCATCCAGATCCGCTCACCGAGACTTCGACATCCAGCCTCCCCAAGTGACCAAGTCCCCATCATCCACGACAACTGGGCTTCTCCTACCGCTTCATGTTGACAATCCCTTGCCGCTTCACGCCGACAATCCCTCATTGCCTCACCTCTGCGAGTCCTTCTCTGCTTCATTTCCTAGATCTTGGATCCTCCTCTCAGTGAGAAGAGAAGGGAACTGCTTTTGAAGAAGAAGATTAGGCAACAAGACAATAGTTTTGCTTCTACTTAGAGGTCCAGACACACTGTTGTTATTTGAGGTTGGTTTCTTTGAAACTGGACTTTAGATTTTACAAATCTTAATTTCGTTTATCTAGATCTAGATTTCTATTTTATAGATCTAGATTTAGTTTGTCCAGATCTAGTTTTCGTCTCTGTAGATCTCAATTTGATCTAAGAAATTTAAGAGTAATCCTTCCTGTCCGTCAGTGTTAGTTAGTGCTCGCAAGTAGAACTGTTGTATTAGCCAGAGGAGCAAATATGTTCTTCTCCATCATCCTATTTATCAAATGTAGAGCCACCGGTCTTATCAACTTCTTATCCCAGTTCACGGCCTTCTTCTGGCTCATGTACTACCTCACCACCTCCACTTAAGAATGGTAAAAACCGGTTCGATCCGAACCGGCCCGATCCAATCCGATTTGACCCGGAAATATGAATTTTTGTGGGTATAGCGGGTTAATGTGGATCTCTTCTATGGACCTATTGTTTAGTTCGGATCAGCTGGGTCTGATCCGTGAATCTTTTGAGAACCCTAAACCCGCAACCCAAAGCTAACAACACACACATGGTCACTCCATAGTCAGATTTAGCAGACAGCAGACGCGAATTGTGACAGCCTCTTCCTCTTCATCCAGATCCACTCGCCGAGAATCTGACATCTGGCCTCCCCCAGTGACCAAATCCCCATCGTACAGGACAACCGGGCTTCTCCTGGCACTTCACGTCAATGATCTCTTGCCACTTGACACCAATGATCCCTCATTGCCTCACCTCCAAAAGCCCTTCCCGACTTCGTTTCCCAGATCTCAGCTCCTCCTCTCAGTCAAAAGAGAAGGGTGCTGCTTCTGAAGAAGAAGATTAGGCAACGGCACAAGAGCTTTGCTTCTACTTAAAGGTCCAAGCACACTGTCATGATTTGAGGTTGGTTTCTTTGAAACTGGAATTTAGATTGTGTAAATCTTATTTTTATTTATCTAGATCTTGATTTCTATTTTATAGATCTAGATTTAGTTTATCTAGATCTAGTTTTTTGTCTTTGTAGATCTGGATTTTGATCTAAAAAATTTAAGAGTAACCCTTCCTATCCAGTGCTAGTTAGTGTTTGCAAGTAGAACTGTTGTATTAACCCAAAGAGAAAATCTATTTTTCTCCATCTTCCTATCCATCAAATGTAGAGCCACCAATCTTATCAACTTCTTATCCCAATTCACAGCCTTCTTCTTGCTCATGTACTACCTCACCACCTCCACCTAGGCATGGAAAAATTAATTGGTCTGATTCGAACCGGCCCGATCCGATCTGATTCGACCCTCAAATTTGGATTTTTATGGGTCTAGCAGGTTAATGCGAAACTCTTTTGTGGACCTATTGTTTAGTGTGGATCAGTTGGGTCTGATCCGTGGATCTTTTGAGAACTCTAAACCCATAGCCCGCAGGCCACAACACTCGCTTGGTCGCTCCATAGTCAGATTCAACAGACGGCAGACGTGACTCACAACGACCTCTTCCTCCTCGTCCAGGTCTGCTCACTGAGACTCTGACATCCGACCTCCCCAATTGATCAAGTCCCGATCGTCCACGACAACTGGACTTCTCCTACTGCTTCATGTTGACGATCCATTGCCGCTTCATGCCAACGATCCCTTGCCGCTTCATGCCAATGATCCCTCATTGCCTCATCTCTGCTAGTCCTTCTCTTCTTTGTTTCCCAGATCTTAGCTCGTCTCGGTGAGAAGAGAAGGGTGTTGCTTTCGAAGAAGAATATTAGCCGACGGGATAAGAGCTTTGCTTTTACTTAGAGGTCCATGCACACTGCCGTGATTTGAGGTTGGTTTCCTTGAAACTGTACTTTATATTGTGCAAATCTTAATTTCGTTTATCTAGTCTAGATTTCTATTTTATAGATCTGGATTTAGTTTGTCTAGATATCTAGTTTTCATTTCTATAGATCTGGATTTTGATCGAAGAAATTTAAGAGCAACCCTTCCTATCTGTCAGTGCCAGTTAGTGCTCACAAATAGAACTATTGTATTAGCCGGAGGAGTAAATATGTTCTTCTCTATCATCATATTCATCAATTATAGAGTCACCGATCTTATCAACTTCTTAACCCAGTTCACAACCTTCTTTTGGCTCGTGTACTACCTCACCACCTCCACCTAGGCATGGCAAGATGAACCGGTCCGAACCGGCCTGATCCGATCCGATTTGAGCCGCAAATATGGATTTTTGTGGGTCTAGTGGGTTAATGAGAATCTCTTCTGCGGACCTATTATTTAGTGCGGATCAACTAGGTCTGATCTGTGGATCTTTTGAGAACCCTAAACCCACAGCCCGCAAGCCGCAACACTCACTTGGTTGCTCCATAGTAAGATTTAGTAGACGGCAAACGTGACTCACGACGACCTCTTCCTCCTCATCCAGATTTGCTCGCTGAGACTCCGACATCCAGCCTCCCCAAGTGACCAAGTCCCCATTGTCCACATAAATGAGACTTCTCATGCTGCCTCACGTCGATGATCCCTTGCCGCATCACGCCGATGATCCCTCAATTTCTCACCTCTGTGAGTCCTTCTCTGCTTTGTTTCCTAGATCTCAGCTCCTCCTCTCAGTGATAAGAGAAGGGTGTTGCTTCCAAAGAAGAAGATTAAATAAAGGGACAAGAGCTTTGCTTCTACTTAGATGTTCAGATACACTTCCGTGATTTGAGGTTGGTTTCCTTAAAATTGGACTTTAGATTGTGCAAATATTAATTTTGTTAATCTAGATCTAGATTTCTATTTTATAGATCTGGATTTAGTTTGTCTAGATCTAGTTTTTAACTCTATAGATCTGGATTTTGATCTAAGAAATTTAAGAGCAACCCTTCCTGTCCGTCAGTGCTAGTTAGTACTCACAAGTAGAACTGTTGTATTAGCCGGAGGAGCAAATCTATTCTTCTCCATCATCCTACCCATCAAATGCAGAGCCACCAGTCTTATCAACTTCTTATCCCAGTTCACAACCTTCTTCTGGCTCATTTACTACCTCACCACCTCCACCTAGGCATAGAAAAATTAACCAGTCCGATCTGAACCACCCGATCTGATCTAGTTTGATCCGTAAATACAGATTTTTGTGGATCTAGTGGTTTAATGCAGATCTATTATGCATACCTATTGTTTAGTGCAGATCAGTTGGGTCTGATCTGTTGATCTTTTGAGAACCCTAAACCCACAACTTACAGGCCACAACACTCACTTGGTCGCTCCATAGTCAGATTCAACAGATGACAGACGCGACTCACGATGGCCTTTTCTTCCTCATCTAGATCCGATCGCCTAGACTCCAACATCTGACCTCCCCAAGTGACCAAGTCCCCATCGTCCACGTCAATCAGGATTCTCCTACCGCTTCACATCGACGATCCCTTGCCATTTCATGTCGACGATCCCTCGTTGCCTCACCTCCGCGAGTACTTCTCTATTTTATTTCCCAAATCTCGACTCCTCCTCTCAGTGAGAAGAGAAGGGTGTTGCTTCTGAAGAAGAAGATTAGGTGACGGGATAAGATGTTTTCTTCTACTTAGAGGTCTAGTCACACTGCCGTGATTTGAGGTTGGTTTCCTTGAAACTAGACTTTAGATTGTGCAAATCTTAATTTCATTTATCTAGATCTAGATTTCTATTTTATAGATCTAGATTTAGTTTGTCTAGATCTAGTTTTCATCGTTGTAGATCTGGATTTTGATCTACGAAATTTAAGAGCAACCCTTCCTGTCCATCAATGCTAGTTAGTGCTCACAAGTAGAACGGTTGTATTAGTCGGAGGACTAAATCTGTTCTTCTCCATCATCATGTCCATCAAATGTAGAGCCACCAGTCTTATCAACTTCTTATCCCAGTCCACAACCTTCTTTAGGTTCATGTACTACCTCACCACCTCCACCTAGGCATGGCAAAATTAACCGGTCCGATCTAATCCGGTTCGACCAGCAAATTTCCATTTTTGTGGGTCTAGCAGGTTAATGCGGATCTCTTATGCGAACCTATTGTTTAGTGCGGATCAACTGGGCCTAATCTGTGGATATTTTGAGAACCCTAAACTCGTAGCCCGCAGGCCGCAACACTCACTTGGTCACTCCATAGTCAGATTCAGCAGACGACAGACACAACTAGTGACGACCTCTTCCTCCTCATCCAGATCCGCTCACTGAGACTCTGACATCCGGCCTCCCCAGGTGACCAAGTCCCCATTGACCACGGCAACCAAGCTTCTCCTGCCGCTTCATGTCGACGATCCCTTACCGCTTCACGCCAACGATCCCTCGTTGCCTCACCTCTGTGAGTCCTTCTCTGCTTTGTTTCCCAGATCTCAGCTCATCCTCTCAGTGAGAATAGAAGAGTGCTGCTTCCGTAGAAGAAGATTAGGCGACGGGACATGATCTTTGCGTCTACTTAGAGGTCCAGGCACACTGTCATGATTTGAGGTTGGTTTCCTTGAAACTAGACTTTAGATTGTACAAATATTAATTTCGTTTATCTAGATCTAGATTTCTATTTTATAGATCTATATTTAGTTTGTCTAGATCTAGTTTTCATCTCTGTAGATCTGAATTTTAATCTAAGAAATTTAAGAGCAACCCTTCATGCCCTTCAGTGCTAGTTAGTGTTCGCAAGTACAACTGTTGTATTATCCGGAGGAGGAAATATGTTCTTCTCCATCATCATGTCCATCAAATGTAGAGCCACTGGTCTTATCAACTTCTTATCCCAATTCACAGCCTTCTTCTGCCTCATGTACTAGCTCACCACCCCAACCTAGACATGGCAAAATTAACCGATTCGATCCGAACTGGCCCGACCCGATCTGGTTCAACCCACAAATATAGATTTTTGTGGGTCAATAGGGTTAATGCGGATCTCTTATGCGAACCTATTGTTTAGTGCGGATCAGCTGGGTCTGATCAGTGGATCTTTTGAGAACCCTAAACCTACATGCCGCAACACTCACTTAGTCGCTCCATTGTCAGATTCAGCAGACGGAAGACGTGACTCGTGACGACCTCTTCATCCTCATCCAGACCCGCTCGTCGAGACTCTGACATCCGGCCTCCCCAAGTAACCAAGTCCCCATCATCGACGGCAATCGGGCTTCTCCTGCCGCTTCACATCGACGATCCCTTGCCGCAACTACTACAGAAACAATATTCAACATCGCTTTTCTGGGCGTCATTTTTTTAAAATCGACGCCTATAACATTCAACGTTGGTTATTAAGGAACACTGACGTCTATATTCGAAGACCAACCAGACACGGGTATCACTTTGTATTTAGCGTCGGCTGGATAAAAGAAACTGGCGCCTAAAATCGCTCGCGAAATCCAATTTTGCAGTGAAAAAAAATTTTGGCCCCAAAGTGTCACATACAGCGTTGTTTTTTTAAATAATAACCGACGCCTATATAAGATAAAAATTTGCATGAAAAGTTCCAATTTTGGTGTCGGTAATACTTTGATAACCGATGCTGATAATGGTTCCCGCCAAATAATTTAGGGCAAAGATTGTCCAACTGGATGTCAGTTTTTTACTATCAACTGACACTTTAGATGTTTAGGTGTCGGTTTTGTAGATAACTGATGCCTTTTACAAACTTAATAGACCCACGATCGCCCGAGTCTTCCCCTTTATTTTGTTTCATCGTGAGAATTCTCCTCTCGCCGCCACTGTTGCTCGCCTAAAATTGCCCGACGACGCCCCCGCCCGCCCGCATTCAACCTGCTACTCGCCGCCACTGCTGCTGGTGTGTCTCTGCTCGCCGCCTCTGCCTCCGTCGCATCCTCCTTCTCCTATTGCCATTCTACTCACCGCAGCACCTCCACCGCCGCCGCCTGCTCTGCTCACCGCAGTCAACCTCCACCACCGCCGTCTTCTCTGCTGGCCGCCTCCTTCTCTGCTCACCACCGTTGCTCTCACACTGCCGTCGCCGCTCTTCTCCATGCTGCTAGGTAGCCCTCTTCTTCTTCCTTCATGCCCCTCTTTTCTTCCTTCTCCCTCCTTACCAACAGCAAGCACGACCATGGCTGTGTTGGCCGACCATGGCCGTGCTGCCCAGCACGGCCGTGGTCGGCCAACACAGCCACGACCGTGCTTGCTGTTGGTAAGGAGGGAGAAGGAAGAAAAGAGGGTATTTTGTTCATGTACTTTTTTATCTATTGCTTTGTATTTGTTTATATACTGATTATATTTATTTATCTAATGCTTTGAGTTTACTTATTTAGATGTTGCTATTGTAAATCATCCTAGGATATGAACAAATATTTTGCTTACATATATTTATGCTTCTAATCCTAATACTTGACCTAATTCAGTAAATTTTGATGCATGTTGAAATAAGATTTAAACTTGTCCATTCTAGCATCCTAATTTGATTTGATTAAACCCTGACATTGATGAAACCCTAACATCAATAGTGATGAAACCCTAACATGTACATATCTACCATTATGTTTGTTGGCCTAGAAACTCGTCCAAGATTTACTCATTAGGAGTAAATCTTGGATAGTCCCTGGTTTGGGACTGTTCTTGAATACCTAATCTCACTTAGGATGTAAGTGTATAATGTGTATTTGGTTTTCAAGAAAATTTCGACAACATTTCCCCGTTTGTTCTCAAAGTACATATGTACTTAGAGAACAGTGGGGAAATGCTGCCGAAATTTTCTTGAAAACCCAATACACATTATACACTTACTAGTGAGATTAGGTGTTCAAGAATGGAATAGGTGGTACACATTTATTATATATAAGAATGACAACACATGTATTTGTTGGCCTAAAGTTTTAACCATGCAAAAACTCTAATCCTAGACCCTAATCTTGTTGTAATATATACTTGTTTTCTCTTTTATCATAGAATGGATAGATCATGAATGTCCATTCGCAATCGCTGCACCCCAGAGTTTATTTATGGTCTTGACCAATTTATTAGATTTGCCGAGGAACATAGGAAACAACCTGGATATAGCTTCTACTGTCCATGTAGGCATTGCGGTAACAACTTCAAAGTCAGCATTGGTGACGAAATCAAAAGTCATGTCATGTACAATGGGATTATACAATGCTATACAGTATGGCACTGGCATGGAGAGATTTCAAACCCGAAACCAGTGGATGTCGATGGAAGTGTTTGTGTGGAAGAAGAAATTGCCTCCGATGACGTAGATGTGAATGAACCAGTTCTAGTAGACATCGTTGATGCGATGCTGGATAGTTGTGGGGTAGAGCACACCTATCCACCTCCCATTTTTAGAAACATTGTGCATGATGCTGAGATATCATTATACACAGGTTGTACTAAGTTTACAAAGCTTAGCACTGTGTTGAGATTGTATAAGTTGAATCTAACAATAGATGGAGCGACAAAAGCTTCACGTCATTGTTGTCTTTGTTGAAAGAAATGCTTCCTGAAGGAAACGAGCTGCCAATCTCAACATACCAGTTAAAGAAATTGTTGTGACCAATGGGAATGGATGCCAAGAAGATACACGCATGCCTGAATGATTATGTATTATTTCAAAAGGACTATGTGGATTTGAAAGATTGTCCAAAATGTGGTGCGTCACGGTATAAATTGACGACTTCGGGGGAGTCCAAAACTGGTTCTCCTGCCAAGGTGATGTGGTATCTACATATAATATCACGGTTGCAATGATTGTTTGCCAATCCGATAGATGCGAAGAATTTGAGGTGGCATGCATTTGTTAAGAAAAATAATGATGGGATCCTACAACATGTGTCTGATTCCCCACAGTGGAAGAAGATTGATCTATTGTACCCTGAATTTGGTGAAGAAGTCAAGAATCTAAGACTTGGGCTTTGTACAGATGGGATGAATCCGTACGTGACATTGAGCAGCCAACATAGAACTTGGCCAGTCATGCTTGTTATATACAATCTTCCTCCCTGGTTGTGCATGAAAAATAAGTATGTAATGTTGTCATTGTTGATATCGGGCCCTAAACAACCTGGAAATGATATTGATGTTTATGTTGAACCTCTGATTGATGACTTAAAGAAACTCTGGGGTGAAGGTGTGATGACCTATGATGCTTCATGAAGAGAGACATTGCATTTGCATGCTATGTTGTTTTGCACTATTAATGACTTTCCAGCATATGGGAATTTGTCTTGATATAGTGTCAAATGAGCTAAAGCGTGTCCTATATGTGAAGAGAACACTGATTCAACAAGACTAAAAAATGGTGGTAAGACTGTATATCTCGGTCATCGAAGGTTTCTTATAAAATTCCATCCATATCGTAGGAAGCGCAAAGCATTCAATGGATTGAATGAGGAACAGAGTGCACCTAAACCTATACCAGGGGAGATTGTTTATGAAAGAGTAAAAGACTTTGTCAATGAATTTGGTAAGCGATCACAATGTACTATGGCCACACAGAGTGACACTAGTACATAACTGACATTTAGTGTCGGTTATTTAAGGCCTTTAGTGTCGGTTTCTAAGCGACACATATGTGGGCGACGCTAAAAGCCGAGCCGTTATGCGTCGGTTCAAAAACCGACACCAAAACCCTTCGCGCGCCAACGAAAACGCGCCAACAGGGAACTATAGGCGTCGGTTATTACCTAAGAAATCGACGCCATATACCTTCACGCCACAGAAGGGTGCCAACTTGGGCACTATAGGCGTCGGTTATTCTCTAATAACCGACGCCATATAACTCCCAACACGGCCGTGCTGGACAGCACGGCCGTGGTGTCTGGTCCGCTGCCACGGCCGTGCTATCCAGCACGGCCGTGGTGTCTGGTCCGCTGCCACGGCCGTGGTGTTAAGGAAATAGACGTCGGTTTCTATTACAAACCGACACTGTAACTATTTGGCGTCAGTTTTATACAAATAACCAACACCTATTTTTTTTTTTGTAGGTCTGCAGACCTGCTGTATGGCTGGTCGTAGGATGAGAAACCTGCAGTTCAGTTATGAACTGCAGGTTTTACGACATCCATTGATATCAGCCAACAACAGGCCACAAACCTGCAAAAAACAACAAAGATATTCACACATTTAAGAATGCAACCTGCAGTTCCATTTGATTTTCACTCATTTAGAAACATTCATGTAGCTAGCAATCTATAGTTCCATTCATTTTCACATTCACATATAGAAACATTCATATAGCAACCAACAGTTTCATTCATTTTCACTCAGACACATGTAGAAACATCCAGACATGTAGAAACATTCACACATATATTATAATTCAGAAATTCATTTACAAAATATCATTCTTTAGTCATTATTCACTATCAACATCCCAATTATATCTTAAATCCCCCACTACTTGTATGGCTGTTGCCCATTCTTCTCTTACTTCATTTAATTCTCCCGTCGTATAGGGAGCATGTACATCTGGTAAGGCATTTCCTATAGTGTGGTCAGTTGTAAACACCTGTAAAGAGAATGATGTATATATATAATTAATGAGGTATAAATAAGATTGATATATTTCATATTATCTAATGAGACTCTATAATACCTCAGCAATACAATCGATGTCTATTGCGGCATATTTGATAATCATGTGCATAATCGCATCACGTAGTATCCACATGCCCATCCGTTGTCTTGTGTGGCACACTATAAATTCAAACACACAAAATATTAAAAAATACAACTAATTAAGCATTGTTCACATAAATAATATATACATATATTGCAGTCGGGAACTTACTTTCACGTTCTTCCAAATTATTGGCTGGTTCTTTTTCATGGGGACCTTTTCTCCAGCCTTTTTGAACTCATCAAAACCCCTACATGTTAATGTAACACAGTACATTGCATAATTAAATAGTAATGTAATAACATATGTTAACAGATATGAAAATGAAATATTTCTCACCGGAATAATGCCATTTTCATTATGTGTCCTTATTTTGTATTCAATTTACTCCCCTTAGGATCTAGATAATAGACAGTGAACGTCTCGGGGACAATAACCAGTAACTCCCAATGCATACCACTAGAGGTAAAAAAGTTAAAAATTAATAACTCAAAATCCACAATAAAAATGTAATTTTCTTAAGTCCAAATTATAATAAGTAAAGTAAACTTACTCTACATTGAATGGAGCCATTATCATCGTCTTCTTTTTTTGAGCAAAAATTGAAAAAGCCTCACAACAGTATTGTTGAACTGACGGAGGGTCTTTAGCTACTAGACTAATCAAAGATGGAATCAAAAATCCTACATGTTCGAATGCAAAATCTGCACATATCTTGTCTAAGTAGCTGCAAAATATGTATTAATTACGCATGCATTAATAAATAAGAAACCAGATCACCAGATCCTACACAAGGTATATGGATGTATAAAGAAGATCTCACCTTATCCATAGCTCTATCATAGATGTATTTAGCCAATCATATCGAAACAACTCCAAAATATCTTGTATAAATAGTTTGCTTTCGTATGATTGACATGCAACATCTGAATCTATAGAAATAGTTATAGGGCAGTTTATATCATGTTCGCCTAACCATATTGCCATACCCCTACAGTTAGGACCTAACGGGACAGTTAGGTCATGTGGAACCCAACTGGGTAATGCAGGAGGTGGAAGTGGAGGCCTAAATGTTGTGGGTGTCTTCTTTTTAACCTGTATATATATATAATAATTTCAGATCAACTGACATCATATACACACACTAACAATTTAACATAATGTAAATTTACCATACAATTTCAGTAAAGATGACATTCGCTTTTAGCCACAATATCACTCTGCCTAGTGCCTCACCAAGTGTTTCACAATCTGGGTGGGCATATGGCAATGGAAGATCCATCCACTTGGGGAATATATGTACCGGGCTCACATGAATCCAACCAACTGGTAATGGAGACCTGTGAAACATTTCCCCTGGTAGGGATGGGTAAGCTGATGCCTCTGCAACGACATATTCATTAACTTTTAGATGGCATGGCTTCAACCCCTACAAATTTTTGTGTAAAGAATGTTATATACATATATACATATCATCTTGAATTAAAAAACTAGTTACTATGTCATAAAAATACTTACAGTGGATGTGCTAGGTGGTGGGTCTATATGATTACTCCCAACCTATGCAGTAGGAGTAGAGAGGGATGCTATGATAGGTACTGTCTGCTGAGTGGCAGTCTAAGATGCCTGCCACTTTTTCAGTGCTTCTTCCAGTTTCCTATCAACTAGCTTATCTACCTATACATGGATAAAAGAAACGTTAGCTTCTAATTATTGAATTCTCTTTTTACAGTAACATTATAAAGAAAGAATATGTTACCTATTCTTGTGAAAGTCCCACTTTTGGGACATGTTTGCGCTGGGATGGCCCAAAAAAAGATTTGATGCCCACACTAGCGCCTGCAGCCCTAACACGTCCAGGATGCTCTGGGTTACCCAAAGCAACTGTCAATTCATCCCTTGTGCCCTCAGGGATGAACTTGCCTTGTTTCCTCAACTTGTGCAGCTCCCGATAATCGCCAAAACAAAAATTTGTAATTAAGTAAACACCACAAATAATCAATATTTGAACGATTGTTGTAAGAGTTGTATTTTACCATTTTTGCAGCCGCCTCAGCAGTTGCGGGCTTCCTTATTTCTCCCTTCTTAGTTTTCCTCCAAGCTATCCAGATATCATGGCGAGGCAGAGGTGTGCTACCTACAGTGGAGGACTCCTGAGTAGCAGCAGACTGAGCAGTAGCCTAAGACTGTAGTCTTTGGCGAATGCCTGCATACCCCCTTGGACCCATTATGTGGTCATGCACATTCGGTGCACGCCTTGATCTTTGTTCCTCACTGAGGGCCTAGTTAGTATGCACATTAATGATTTTGTTAGTAACAGTAAATGTTAATCTTGAATAGGTGAATACAACATATATTAATGAGATTGGGACTGACGCCTAATACCTTAAATTCATCCGTTTGTCTTGAAGCAACAAACGCGTCCCATTCTTCTTTGTCCAGGAAGTTCCACTGTTCAGTGGATGTCTTCTTCCTCTTGTCAGCTTCTTTTATGTATTCTCGGGTGAGATTTGTCCTATAGTTCCTTAGGACTCTCCCACAGCGTTGCATCACGCATTTACGATGCAACTTTTCATCCAATTCAAATATACTCTGCAAATTAGAATTGCTATTAACTAGTATCCAAAAAATTAGTAATCTACAAAATATAATTGCAAATTAATAATAACTCACGCATAAATCCCTCCATTACGTCTTTCTTATCCTTAGAAACTTTATGCCAAGAATATATCATACAACCGCAATGGCTGTGAGTAACATACCCAAGATATGAAACAAATGAATTGCGATTCACACCAGATGCATTTCCTGCATTATCAAAATCCACAACAAGTTTGGGTCCATTTCCCTTTTGCGCTATTAACTTCTTCATCATAGTGATGCCCCTTCTCCTGTCAACTTTTTGGTGTTGCTGATCAAGTGCCTCAAGTGCTTCAGATGGTACATGTGCATCATCAACCTAGAATTTGACAAAATAAACACATTTATAAGATATAACTATAAATGGACATATAGATATAAATATATGATATATTTTTAAAACTTACATTGTGAGGCGGCGCATTGATGTCCTCACCCTCACGGTAATCATCAGCACGGTCATCAGGAGAATGCTCAGCCATGTGAAAATTCACATTCACATTGTAAAGTTTACATTGTAAAGTAATTCAAATTGTAAAGCTCACATTGTAAAGTTCACATTCACATTGTAAAGTAATTGACATTGTAAAGTTCACATTATAAAGCAATTCACATTGTAAAATTCACATTGTAAAGTTCACATTATAAAGTAATTCACATTGTAAAATTCACATTGTAAAGTTCACATTCACATTGTAAAGTTCACATTCACTTTGTAAAGTTCACATTCAGAAAAATAAAACATATAAAAAAACATTGTATAAACATGCCTCTAATATTGTGATTTTTTATCAATTAACAATCCTTCATTGTGATCTCCGCGCACATACAAGTCATCATTAGCTTCAATATTTGCTGGTGTTGGCAACCCAACTGAGAATGGACTGGAGTCATCATACTTATCATAGTACTGTTCTTCATCTATAGGATCTTCAATGAACTGTCTTTTACCATGAAGAACAACCGACCATTGATCATTTGCAGGATCATCGATATAAAATACTTGTTTCGCATGTGATGCCAATATGAATGGTTCATCCTTCTCGCCAATCTTTTCAAAGTTCACTAAAGTGAAACCCAATTCATCCACTATAACTCCTTTGGTGTTATCAACCCAATTACATTTGAAGAGCGGAATTCTGAAATCTATGTAGTCAAACTCCCATATGTCTTCAATGATACCGTAATATGACATTTTAGCTTCATGTGGACTCTTATCCATAGGCAATATTTGTTGCATTAGAGTGTGACAATCATGAGATTTAAGACCTATCAACTTCAGATCTTTCATTGATACCAATCTATGGATGTTGGATGAGTAACCCTGTGGCACCTTAACATTTACCAAACATTCACAAAAAGCTTTCTTCTCCTTTCTAGACAATGTGTAATAAGCGGGAGGTAAGTATGTTCTCCGATTTCCCATTTCACGAAATTTTGTTATTTCTGACCTCATTCCCATTTCACGTAGGTCCAGTCTGGATTTTATTCCATCTTTAGTCTTACCTGGTATATTCAACAAAGTACCAATGACACTATCACAGACATTTTTCTCAATGTGCATGACATCGATATAATGCCTGACTGTCAAAGAACTCCAATAAGGAAGATCCCAAAATATTAACTTCTTCTTGAATAAAGATTTGTCACTCCGTGTGGCCATAGTACATTGTGATCTCTTACCAAATTCATTGACAAAGTCTTTTACTCTTTCATAAACAACCTCCCCTGGTATAGGTTTAGGTGCACTCCGTTCCTCATTCAATCCATTGAATGCTTTGTGCTTCCTACGATACGGATGGAATTTTGGAAGAAACCTTTGATGACTGAGATATACAGTCTTACCGCCATGTTTTAGTCTTGTTGAATCAGTATTCTCTTCACATATAGGACACGCTTTAGCTCCTTTGACACTATATCTAGACAAATTCCCATATGCTGGAAAGTCATTAATAGTGCAAAACAACATAGCATGCAAACGAAATGTCTCTCTTCGTGAAGCATCATAGGTCATCACACCTTCACCCCATAGTTTCTTTAAGTCATCAATCAGAGGTTCAAGATAAACATCGATGTCATTTCCAGGTTGTTTAGGGCCCGATATCAACAACGACAACATTACGTACTTATTTTTCATACACAGCCAGGGAGGAAGATTGTATATAACAAGCATGACTGGCCAAGTGTTATGTTGGCTGCTCATTGTCCCGTACGGATTCATCTCGTCTGTACAAAGCCCAAGTCTTAGATTCCTGACTTCTTCACCAAATACAGGGTACAATAGATCAATCTTCTTCCACTTTGAGGAATCAGACACATGTCGTAGGATCCCATCATTATTTTTCTTAACATCTGCATGCCACTTCAAATTCTTTGCATCTATCAGATTGGCAAACAAGCGTTGAAACTGTGATATTATAGGTAGATACCACATCACCTTGGCAGGAGAACCAGTTTTGGACTCCCCCGAAGTCGTCAATTTATACCGTGACACACCACATTTTGGACAATCTTTCAAATCTGCATAGTCCTTTTGAAATAATACACAATCATTCAGGCATGTGTGTATCTTGTTGGCATTCATTCCCATTGGGCACAACAATTTCTTTACCTGGTATGTTGAGATTGGCAGCTCGTTTCCTTCAGGAAGCATTTCTTTCAACAAAGACAACAATGACGTGAAGCTTTTGTCGCTCCATCTATTGTTAGCTTTCAGCTTATACAATCTCAACACAGCGCTAAGCTTCGTAAACTTAGTACAACCTGTGTATAAGAGCATCTCAGCATCATGCACAATGTTTCTAAAAATGGGAGGTGGATCGGTGTGCTCTACCCCATAGCTATTCAGCATCACATCAACGATGTCTACTGGAACTGGTTCATTCACATCTACGTCATCGTAGGCAATTTCTTCTTCCACACAAGCACTGCTATCGACATCCACTGGTTTCAGGTTTGAAATCTCTCCATGCCAGTGCCATTCTGTATAGCCTTGTATAATCCCGTTGCACATGACATGACTTTTGATTTCGTCACCAGTGTTGACTTTTAAGTTGTTATCGCAATGCCTACATGGACAGTAGAACCTATCTCCAGGTTGTTTTCTATGTTCCTCAGCAAATCTAATAAACTGGTCAAGACCAGAAATAAACTCTGGGGTGCAGCGATTGCGAATGGACATCCATGATCTATCCATTCTATGATCAAAGAGAAAACAAGTATATATTACAACAAGATTAGGGTCTAGGGTTAACAAATACATGTGATGTCATTATTATATATAATAAATGTGTACCACCTATCCTATTCTTGAACACCTAATCTCACTAGTAAGTGTATAATGTGTATTGGGTTTTCAAGAAAATTTCGGCAGCATTTCCCCACTGTTCTCCAAGTACATATGTACTTAGAGAACAAATGGGGAAATGCTGCCGAAATTTTCTTGAAAACCCAATACACATTATACACTTACATCCTAAGCGAGATTAGGTGTTCAAGAACAGTCCCAAACCGGGGACTATCCAAGATTTACTCCTAATGAGTAAATCTTGGACGGGTTTCTAGGCCAACAAATAATGTGTTGTCATTCTTATACCTAAAATCCTAGTTCTTCAAGTTAGGGTGATTATTGATGTCTTTAAAAGCATGATTGGCAATTTAGGGAAAAGTTCATCATTTACATTCAAAGCATGTCACATGTGTGCATTACAGTTCATCATTAAGCAAGAAGGGTGATTAGGATTCTCACCAAGAATGGGTTTTGATTTTCTATACAATTTTATAAAAAATGCACATGTATGCATATATATACTATACTTTTTGGAACCTTTATACATATTTGAACACCCTAAATAACCATACTAAACACCCAAATACTTTATAACACAACTATAAAACAATGATTATAGCTAAACTATTAAACAAAAAAGTATTAAGATATGCATGATACAATAACTATTTTGCATCACATTACAGCAGACTTATCAATGATACCTTACTAACTTATTGCTACATTTACATATAATCACTTGATCAAAAATTACAGCAGTACATTTAACCAAAGTATGCATTCTAAAATCTATGTCATGATTAGTTACATGTAATTTACTTGGATATACAGCAGTACCCGATTACTATGTCTTACATACAAAGTATGCATATTAAATTAACTAAGGCTTATCATAGAACATGTATTGTATATAAGTTCAATATATTACAGTCAATAATTATTTTACTTTCAAAAATTACTTAATGTTACAGGCTTGCAGCTCTAATATAAAGAGTGATCAACTAAGGCATTGCCATAGATAAGTGTATATGAGTTATTTATCAAGTTACCAATAAGTAAATAACTTTAAAAAAAAATAAAAAAATGCCCAGCAGCAGCCTGGTTGCACGGCCGTGTGGTCGTCCAACACAGCCACGACCGTGCCAGCCCACACGGCCGTGGTTGCTGTTGGTAAGGAGAGGGAGAAGAAAGAAGAAGAGCAGGGCGGAGCAGAGGAAGAAGGAAGAAGGTCGTGGTTGCCTTGGCACCGCCCAAGCAGCCGCCGGAGCAGAGGAAGAAGGAAGAAGGCAGGGCGGGCATACCTTGAGGGCAGAGGAGAGCAGCGGCCGAAGCAAGGAGAGGAGCAACGGCGAGGAGCGGCGGTGGAAGGGAGAGCAGCAGGAGCGGCGGCAAGGGCACCGAGCAGCGGCGATGGCACGGAGCAGCGGCGAGGGCACGTAGCAGGAGCACGGCCGCCGGTGAGCACAGAGGGCAGGAGCAGGAGCACGACCGCCGGTGAGCACAGAGCAGCGGCGAGGGCAGGAGCAGGAGCACGGCGGGCGCGAGCATAGAGCAACGACTGGTGGAGGCGAGCAAGAAATCGCCGGACCTAACTGAAATCGGGAATGAAACAGGGAAAGGAGAAGAGTCGCTCGCGCTGGTGAGATATTAAGTTGACAATAAGCATCGGTTATTCAAAATAACCGACAACTAAACCAATAGTGTCAGTTCTTTTCCAACAACCGACGCCTATACTAGATTATAGTCGTCGATTTTTAACTAAAAGACAACCAACAACTATTCCTGTCCCGCGAATAATCTTTAGTCGTCGGTTATTCATTTATGAACCGACGCCATATGTCAAATTTTGGAGGTAATTTTTTCAGTGGAATTTTGGTTTTGGCGGTTGTTTTTAGGTGTCGGTTTTTTATTAATTAACCGACACTTAATAAAAGTGGTACCCTTGTCTGGTCGACCTTCATAGATTGGATGTCAGTTTATGTTATCAACCGACACTGTAGAGTTTAGGTGTCAGTTTATGTATACAACCGACACCTTGAAAAGTGACTTTATAAGCCATTTTTGTAGTAGTGTGACAAATCTTTATTCAAGAAGAAGTCAATATTTTGGGATCTTCCTTATTGGAGTTCTTTGACAGTTAGGCATTGTATCAATGTCATACATGTTGAGAAAAATGTCTATGATAGTGTCATTGGTACTTTGTTGAATATACCAGGTAAGACTAAAGATGGGATAAAATCCAGACTGGACCTACGTGAAATGGGAATAAGGTCAGAATTAACAGAATTACGTGAAATGGGAAATCAGAGAACATACTTACCTCCCGCTTGTTACACATTGTCTAGAAAGGAGAAGAAAGCTTTTTGTGAATGTTTGGTAAATTGTTAAGGTGCCACAGGGTTACTCATCCAACATCCGTAGATTGGTATCAATGAAAGATCTAAAGTTGATAGGTCTTAAATCTCATGATTGTCACACTCTAATGCAACAAATATTGGCTATGGAAATTTGATCTATATTGCCGAAGCATGTAAGGTTTGCAATCACCAGACTTTGTTTCTTTTTCAACAGTCTGTGCAGCAAAGTTATTGACCCTGATACTCTTAATAATTTGCAAAGAGAAGTGGTTGTTACCCTATGTCATCTTGAGATGTATTTTCCTCCGTCATTCTTTGATATCATGGTACATCTTGTTGTCCACTTGACTAGGGAAGTGAAAATGTTGGGACTAGTTTTCTTGTATTAGATATATCCCTTTGAACGATACATGAGCGTTTTTAAAAGTGATGTTCGAAACCGTTATCATCCTGGAGAGAGTATTATTGAGGGTTATGTGGAGAGAGAGGTTATGGATTTTTGCAATGACTTTCTCAGTGGTAATGACACTCCTGGTAATGACAAGAATATTGAGGAGCAATTTGGCAAAGGAATTTTGGGATCATGGGTGAAAGTAATCAGCCGTGAGCAATTGGAACAGGGTCACTTGTATATTTTACACAACATGGACAAAGTGAGTGTTTATATCGAGGAACATACTAATTTCATCAAGAGACAATATCCTCGAGCCAATATAATGTGGGTTGTTAGAGAGCATAACAAGACATTTAATAAGTGGTTTGAAGATAAAGTCTTACATCAACTATCTCAAACACCAGATGATATTACTGAAACTATCAAATGCCTCACCTTTAAACCAAAATAGAATGTTATGTCCTATGAAGGGTATGACATTAATGGATTCAAATATTACAAAAAGTGCCAAGATGATAAGAGTGTCGTCCAAAACAGTGGGGTCACCCTTCAAGAGTTGACTATGTTTTTTACAAGTGCAAAGGATAAGAGTCCACGTGAAGCTAAAATGTCATATTACAGTGTCATTGAAGACATATGGGAGTTTGACTACATAGATTTCAGAATTCCGCTCTTCAAATGTAATTGGGTTGATAACACCAAAGGAGTTATAGTGGATGAATTGGATTTCACTTTAGTGAACTTTAAAAAGATTGGCGAGAAGGGTGAACCATTCATATTGACATCATAGGAGAAACAAGTATTTTATATCGATGACCCTGCAAATGATAAATGGTCGGTTGTTCTTCATGGTAAAAGACAGTTCATTGAAGATCCTATAGATGAAGAAGAGTACTATGATAAGTATGATGACTCCATTCCATTCTCAGTTGGGTTGCCAACACCAGCAAATATTGAAGCTAATGATGACTTGTATGTGCACGGAGATGACAATGAAGGATTGTTAATTGATAAAAACTCACAATATTAGAGGCATGTTTATATTTTTTATATGTTTTATTTTTATGAATGTGAACTTTACAATGTGAATTACTTTACAATATGAATGTGAACTTTACAATGTGAATTTTACAATGTGAATTACTTTACAATGTGAACTTTACAATGTGAGCTTTACAATGTGAATTACTTTACAATGTGAACTTTACAATGTGAATGTGGACTTTCAAATGGCTGAGCATTCTCCTGATGATCGTGCTGATGATTACTGTGAGGGTGAGGACATCAATGCGCCGCCTCACAATGTAAGTTTTAAAAATATATCATATATTTATATCTACTTGTCCATTTATTGTTATATCCTGTAAGTGTGTTTATTTTGTCAAATTTTAGGTTGATGATGCACTTGTACCCTCTGCAGCACTTGAGGCACTTGATGAGTAGCACCAAAAAGTTGACAAGAGAAGGGGCATCACTATGATGAAGAAGTTAATAGTGCAAAGGGGAAATGGACCCAAACTTGTTATGGATTTTGATAATGCAGGAAATGCAATTGGAGTGAATCGCAATTCATTTGTTTCATATCTTGGGTATGTTACTCGTAGCCATTGCAGTTGTAAGATAGATTCTTGGAATAAAGTTCCTAAGGGGAAGAAAGACGTAATATGGAAGGATTTATGCGTGAGTTATTTTTAATTTGCAATTCTATTTTGTAGATTACTAATTTTTTGGATACTAGTTAATAGCAATTCTATTTTTTAGAGTATATTTGAATTGGATGAAAAGCTACATCGTAAATGCGTGATGCAACACTGTGGGAAAGTCCTAAGGAACTATAGGAAAAATCTCACCCGAGATTACATAAAAGAAGGTGACAAGAGGAAGAAGACAACCACTGAACAGTGGAACTTCCTGGACAAAGAAGAATGGGATGTGTTTGTTGCTTCAAGAAAAATTGATGAATTCGAGGTATTAGGCGTCACTCCCAATTTAATTAATATACGTTGTATTCAACTAAGATTAACATTTAGTGTTACTAACCAAATCATTAATGTGCATACTAACTAGGCCCTCAGTGAGGCGCAAAGAGCAAGGCGTGTACTGAATGTGCATGACCACACAATGGGTCCAAAGGGGTATGTAGGCATTCACCAAAGACTACATGCTAAGTCTACTGCTCAGTCTGCTGCTACTCAGGAGTCCTCTACTATAGGTACCACACCTCTGCCTTATCATGATGTCTGGATAGCTGGGAGGCAAAATAAGAAGGGAGAAATAAGGAAGCCCGCAACTGCTGAGGCGGCTGCAAAAATGGTAAAATACAACTCTTAGAGCAATCATTCAAATATTGATTATTTGTGGTGTTTACTTAATAACATTTTTTTGTTTTGGTGATTAGCGAGAGCTGCACGAGTTGAGGAAACAAGGCAAGTTCATCTCTGAGGGCACAAGGGATGAATTGACAGTTGCTCTGGGTAACCCAGAGTATCCTAGACGTGTTAGGGCTGTAGGTACTGGTGTGGGCATCAAAGCGTTCTTTGGGTCATCCCAGCACAAACATGTCCCAAAAGTGGGACTTTCACAAGAAGAGGTAACATATTCTTTCTTTATAATATTACTGTAAAAGAGAATTCAATAATCAGAAGCTAACATTTCTTTTATCCATGTATAGGTAGATAAGGTAGTTGATAGGAAATTCGAAGAACCAATGAGCAAGTGGAAGGCATCTCTGACTGCCACTCAGCAGACAGTATCTATGGCGTCCCGCTCTACTCCTACTAAAGAGGTTGGGAGTAATCCTGTAGAACCACCACCTAGCACATCCGTTGTAAGTATTTTTATGACATAGTAACTAGTCTTTTCAAGATGATATGTATACATGTATATAACATTCTTTACACAAAAATTTGTAGGGGTTGAAGCCATGTCGTCTAAAAAGTAAAGAATTTGTCATTGCAGAGGCGTCGGCTTACCCATCCCTACCAGGGAAAATGTTTCATGGGTCTCCATTACCATCTAGTTGGGTTCGTGTGAGCCCGCTACGTATATTCCCCAATTGGATGGATCTTCCATTGCCATATGCCCACCCAGATTGTGAAACGCTTGGTGAGACAGAAGGCAGAGTGATATTGTGGCCAAAAGCATATGTCCTCTATATTAAAACTGTATGGTAAATTTACATTACGTTAAATTGTTAGTGTGTGTATATGATGTCAATTGATCTGAAATTATATATATACATGTT
Organism: Alisma plantago-aquatica; assembly: GCA_963693085.1. Lineage (NCBI taxonomy): Eukaryota > Viridiplantae > Streptophyta > Magnoliopsida > Alismatales > Alismataceae > Alisma > Alisma plantago-aquatica. The sequence goes on along the minus strand of OY856409.1, from coordinate 1,900,419,820 downwards.
AAAAAGAAGATACCCAGAGCATCTAGGCCTCCACCTCCACCTCCACCTCCACCTCCACCTCCTACATTACCATGTTGGGTTCCACATGACCTACCTATCCCGTTAGGTCCTAATTGTAGAGGTCTGGCAATATGATTAGGCGAACATGATATAAATTGCTCTATAACTATTTCTATAGATGCGGATGTTGCAGGTCAATCATACGAAAGAAAACTATTTATACAAGATATTTTGGAGTTGTTTCAATATGATTGGCTGAATACATATGTGATAGAGCTATGGATAAGGTGAGATCTTCTTTATACATTCATATACCTTGTGTAGGATCTGGTGATCTGGTTTCTTATTTATTAATGCATACGTAATACATATTTTGCAGCTACTTAGACAAGATATGTGCAGATTTTTCATTCAAACATGTAGGATTTTTTATTCCATCTTTGATTAGTCTAGTAGCTAAAGACCCTCTGTCAGTTCAACAATACTGCTGTGATGCTTTTACAAATTTTGTTCAAAATAAGAAGACGTTGATAATAGCTCCATTCAATGTGGAGTAAGTTTACTTTGCTTATAATTTGGACTTAAGAAAATTACATTTTTATTGTGGATTTTAAGTTATTAATTTTTAACTTTTTTTTACCTCTAGTGGTATGTATTGGGAGTTACTAGTTATTGTCCCCGAGACGTTCATTGTCTATTATCTAGATCCTAATGGGACTAAATTGAATTCAAAATATGGACACAAAATGAAAATGGCATTATTTCGGTGAGAAATATTTAATTTTCATATCCGTTAACATATGTTATTACATTACTATTTAATTATGCAATGTACTGTGTTACATTAACATGTAGGGGTTTAGATGAGTTCAAAAAGGCTGGAGGAAAGGTCCCCAGGAAAAAGAACCAGCCAATAATTTGGAAGAATGTGAAAGTAAGTTCCCGACTGCAATGTATATATTATTTATGTGGACATTGTTTAATTAGTTGATGGGCATGTGCATACTATGTGATGCGATTTATGTACATGATTATCAAATATGCCGCAGTGGACATCGATACCATTCTTGAGGTATTATATATAATCTCATTAGATAATATGAAATATATCAATCTTATTTATATATTATTAATTATATATATACATCATTTTCTTTACAGGCGTCTAAAACTTATCACACTACAGGAAAGGCCTTACCAGATGTACATGCTCCCTATACGACGAAAAAATTAAATGATGTAAGAGAAGAATGGGCAATAACCATACAAGTAGTGGGGGTTTTAACATATAATTGGGATGTTGATAGCGAATAATAACTAAAGAATGATATTTTGTAAATAAATTTCTGAATTATAATATGTGTGAATGTTTCTACATGTCTGAATGTTTCTACATGTGTCTGAATGTTTATACATGTGTGAATGTGAAAATAAATGAAACTGTTGGTTGCTATATGAATATTTCTACATGTGTGAATGTGAACATGAATGGAACTGCAGATTGCTACATGAATGTTTCTACATGTGTGAAAATCGAATGGAACTGCAGGTTGCTAAATGTGTGAAAATTAATGTTGTTAATTTTGTAAGTTTGTGGCCTGTTGTTGGCTGATATCAATGGATGTCGTAAAACCTGCAGTTCATAACTGAACTGCAGGTTTCTCATCCTGCGACCATCCACAGTAGGTCTGCAGACTGATAAAAAAAACTTGCAATAGGCGTTGGTTATTTGTTTAAAACCGACGACAAATGATTACAACGTCGGATAAATAATTATAACCGGTGCCTAATGCATGTGATGTGGCGTCGGTTATCAATAATCGATGTCGATTTCCCTAATGAGGCCGGACACCACAGCCGTACTGGTCAGCACGGTTGTGGCAGCGGGCCAGACACTACGGCCGTGCTGGCCAGCACAGTCGTGGCAGCGGACCAGACACCACGACCATGCTGGCTAGCACGGCCGTGGCACCGGGCCAGACAACACGGCCGTACTGGCCAGTACGACCGTGGCAGCGGGTGAGATGACGTCGGTTATCACTAATAAACCGACGCTGATAGTGCCCCAGATGATGCTCTTTCTGTGGCGCGAAGATTTATGGTGTCAGTTTCAAAGCTAATAACTGACGCCTATACCCCCTACTGGCGCGTTTTCAGTGGTGCGTGAAGGCTTGTGGCATCAGTTTGAGAACCGACGCCTAACGGTTTTTCTTTTAGCGGCGCCCGCATAAGTGTCACATTAAAACTGACACTAAAAGCCTTAAATAACCGACACTAAAGGCCGGTTATGTACTAGTGCGATTCACGCCAAAATGTTTTCACTAGATTGGGGCAAAGAGAGTCACTCTATGATTCAGTGCTGAGTGATGAAGATTGGTGTTTTGCTTATACAGTATGTGATAAGCTTCAACTCTTCTCTTCAACACCTGAGAAGTTATGAGGGACCAAATATCCCACTTCAAACCTTTGCTTTGCACAAATTTGTAGTATAAGACTGAAGTTGAGTGGATGGAAAGTTTCAAACAATGATGTCATACAGAAAATGGCATCTGAAATGACAGATAAGTTCAACAAATATTGGTATGACATTCATGTTTTGATGGGAGTTTCTGCTGTGTTGGACCCTCAATATAAAATGAATCTAATTAGATTTTGTTATGGTAAAATTTGTGGAGAAAAAACTGATGAGGAAGTAGACAAAGTTCAAAAGGCTTGTGATAAGTTAGTAATGGAATATCAAGAAAGAAGAATAGTTGGTGGTCGTGCATCTTATGCTAATATGGTGTCCTCTCAATCTTCCCCCGTTGTGGGCATGCCTGAATTTGATGCACATGTTAGAAGAGAAAGAAGGTTAAGAAGGTTGAGACATTTGGTTAGGACTGAGTTGGATGTATATCTAGGTGAGGAGGTCTTACCAAGGGAAGAAAATTTTGACATTCTATCTTGGTGGAAAAGACACGAGGAGCATTATCCTACTCTGGATGAACTAGCTAGAGACCTTTTAGCTAATTCTGCATCTAATGTGACGTCTGAATAAGCATTTAGCACGGGTGGTAGAAATATTGAACCCCACAGGAGCCGCCTCCATGAAGAGACGATAGAGGCACTGATGTGTCTTCAAAATTGAAATCCCAATATTGACGGTAAGAGTAATATCATCTAAGTTATTGATTTTATTATCTACTTTGATTGCACAAATATTACGAGTAAAGTTATTCTTTTTTGTGTTACAGATGAAAATGGTGGAGATTGCTTCAGATCTTATTTTGAGTCCCAAAATTGTGTCCACCTAGCACATTTCTTAGATTTATGCAGGCAGGAGCGGCGGTTATACGAGATGGCACACGACCCCAGTGAATGGGTAAGGGCCCGTTTGCTTGGACCGAAAACCAACTGGTAATGTTGTAACTGCACGGTTTGATCGAATTCCTGCATTTGGTTGAGTGCATCACCAACTCAGCATCAGACTTCTAACTGCACGATGCAAAAAGTTATGTACAAAAATCAGGAAAACGAACCGCGCCGAAATTGGCTGCGGTTGACTTTCCAGCTTCGGTCCTTAATATCTGCCACACGCCACGTGTCCAGTGGCCACCTTGAGGAGAGCAGTGATTGGCTGAAGGACTTGATGAAACAAAATATCCACTAGGTAGCACGAGCTTTTACGTCAAACCAAACGATTGTGGACGGAAGAGCAGAATTAGAGCTAAGTCCAACCAAACAAATGCAGTTGTAGTTGCATTTCTCAATTTCATTTTCCTGTTTATAAAAACACCATCGAGCTGCAACTAGTCGCAACCAGACGAGGCTAAGCATAAGCAGGGTCCCGTATCACGATTCAGGACAGGCAGCCGCCTGTCAGGAGGAGCGATGGCGTCGCCTTAGGACCGGGTGTAGGGGTTGCGCAAAGTCAAGCCGACCCGACCCGACCCGGTCGACATGGATGCTGGCGACCACGAGCTTGTGTCGTGAAACCAAATACCACCGGTCATCTAACGTAAAACAGCTGCCGGTTGCCGCGACCGCCAGTCCAGGGGCGATCCCAGATTCCCAGGCGCACGTTAAGCTGCCTCCGCCTATAGAGTGAAAGAAAAGTCAATTAACCCCCATACTCTGGCAGCCGCAATGCGATGCCGTGAATTCCGTCGCAGGGCGAAACCACCGTCTGCGAGTAAAACAGGGGAGGAAGGGTAAAGGAAACAGAAGTCAGGTTCTGGTTTAGATTAACTGGATGTTGTTTTCTACTTTAGGGATCGTTTAGATTAACTGGATGTTGGTGTTACTGTTGCACGTATTTGATGCTGTTGCACTGACATCGATCCATGGACCTGAACGGCCACCCGGCCAACCTCTACAGCCAATCACCGTCCAGCTCCTGATCTCCCACGCCGTCAACTTGCACTAAAAATAAATAAATAACGCTTGGAATCAAGACGGGGCACATAACTACGGTCTACGCGCGCCCCCTCCTCCTTCCCAGGACCATGATTGTATTTGCCAAAACTTGGCGATGCGGCAGCTCAAAGTGGGCTAGATTAGGGCTGGTAAAATAAGATCTGATCTAAATGATCCGATTTGAATTTGAAATTTTTAGACAGGTTAAAGTTTATGATTTTTCGACCTAATCTGAAATTGATCCAATCCGAGGAATCTAAAATTAATTTAGGGTTGAATCTGAGTTTGAAATTTAGAGCCGAATTGATCTGACTGACTCGAAATTCACAACAAATAAAACTACATATACAAATGTAACGCTGAATGGCCTGTTCAATTACTAATTCTACCCTCATGAAGTTCATTTCGACAACTCTATATAGTTTTGTATCGCTTTGTATAATTTACTAAGCTAATTATTTTATGAATTGGTGTTTCAAACTCTCTAACAAACTAAAATTAGTTTTATCTATGTTTGTCAATCACACTGTAAGTTTGTTTATATTGAAATTTGTTATTTACACTTGGTAATTGTCAATGACTAGACATATCATGGAATATTTTTAAAATTATTTTCTTGGTATTTAGAGTTACGAGTCAGATCCGATGGACTCAGAAATATTCGGAGATCAGCTTAGAGTCAATAGTTTCGAGCCAAAAGTCCATATTTCACAAATTTAGGATCTAGACAAAAAGTGTTGATATGAAATGTCTCGAAATAAAACTCGGTCAACCCACACCCGATTGCCACCCCTAGGCTAGATATCAGCACGGAGCGGCAAAATCCCCATAGGTTTTTCTTTTTGAAAAATTCTTGATACCCTAGTCGTCCACTCACCACCCACCCCATCTGAAGAGTTCCAACTTTGACATAATATTTTTATTTAAAATAAACAAATAGTAATAAAAAAGATGATAGAGAAAATTATTTTTCTCTTAATGGTTAATTCATAGCAAACTTTTTGATATAATAAAAAGTATTATATTTCTTTACTTTCCAACAAGACCAATGTTGACATACTTTAGAGAAAAAAAATATGAGACAAAAATAGTACTTGTGCTTTGGGTTCAATACCCCATGTTTTGGGTACAATACTTTCAATCCGTAATGATTTTTTATAAAATAAAAATTATTAGTTTTCTTATAAAAATTACTTTCTAACAAGATTAATGTTAACATATTTTAGATTAAAAAAATGAGAGAGATATAATACCTGTGTTTTGGGTATAGTTTGGGTGCTATACCCCATATTCTGGGTACAATACTTTCAATTTGTAATGAACTTTTTAATAATAAAAATATATTTCTTACAAAAAAAATACTTTTTAACAAGACTAATGTTAACATAGAAAAAACATACTGTTGGCTAAATGGACATCTATAAATCCCTTTGTTTTGATTATGACAAACATTTCATTCTTATTAATCTAACGAGCTACTTGAGTGTGCAGGACTAAGATGGATGGCAAAGCAACTAGGGAAAATCCACAAGCTAAAATGTTTATATTTTCATGCAATGTAATCATTGTTGTAAAAACTTGTACAAATATATAATGTACAAGTACTTAGAATTGCATGTAAATCAAGCGTTAGATTTTCCCTAGCCAAACACCATAGTTAGACATGTCATCCCATTTAAATAGGATCATTTATGCACACTCACACATATAATTAGTGCCTAAATTGAAATCTTGAAACAAGATCATTCTCGGTCGACAAACTCCTCGACCGAGACACTCTCGGTCGACAATCTTCTCGACCGAGAAAGATCCAAAGTAGCCGTTAGACACAACAGATAAGTTAGTTGGCAGTTGAAGAAAGACGTTGCAAATCACTTGTTCCAGAGAGCCTGTCGGTCGACAAAAGCTCGACCGAGTAGGTATCTCGGTCGACCATTTGTCGACCGAGATGGTCTCTGACAGCAACTACAGAATAAATTAATTAGCCGTTGTTAAAGCAACAACTTTGTACCTAACGACTAGTTAAGCACTTAGAAACCCCTAGAAGTTGTCTAGAACGTCCTTAAGCATACTTAGGCCATTCCTATAAATAGGACAAGCCATAGGACACTAGTATCCACTTGTTACACTTGAGAATACACTTGAGCATACTTAAGCAATCTGTTGCAAGCAATTTGAGCTCTGTGATCTTTGGCATACTTTCTCCTTAGCTCAATTTCGTGTCCTATAGGCTAGAATCTCCTACCCACAGCAATCACAAGTTCACACACTTGGTTAGGAGATCTATACGCTTGATCTAGGCATATCAAGCCTTGGGCTTAAAGGATAAGTTGTAATTTCCTTTTTCTTTCTTGTTCCTTTTTATTATTTGTACTCTCCTTGCTACTCCTAGGGTTGGAGGCTGCGGATTGGAGAGGGTTGACTTCTCAGGTGGAGAAGGGGACTTCAATCTACTTCAAGAAGGCTATCGCAAGGGAAGCTACTTCAGAAGGCTGGTGCAACGGGAGTTGGTGCATCTACTTCAAGGGAAGGCTGCTTCAAGGTTGGGCGATTACTTCTAGGTGAAGGCTGCTTGAAGGGTTTGGGAAAAGAAATTGTATTTTATGTAAAGTCCTTGCGAGGTAATAAAATAAATTTCTTTTCAAATCCCGGTTGGGTAAGCAACCGGGTAGTGGACTGACGGCTATAGTATTTGCTATAGTTGGAACCACTCTAAACCCTGTGTCTCCTTGTCCAATATCTTCATTGTGGTTGTTTGAGTTTAAATTATTATTAAAATCTTTATAAAACTCTATTCACCCCCCCTCTAGTAGTTTTCAATTGGTATCAGAGCAAGGCTTCAAGGAACCCTAACAAGGTCTTGAAGAAATGGGTGATGGAGTGCTCAACAACCTCAACATTGAAGGGACACTTGTTGCTAGACCCCCAGCGTTCGATGGGACAAACTACCAATATTGGAAGAGAAGGATGCAATTCTATTTCCAAGGAATCAACTGGGATCTATGGAGAATGGTGTCTACTCCATACATGCTCCCTCAAAATGAATTTGCGGAATGGGATGCAAACACGGTAAAACTAGCCCAAATGAATGCAAAAGCTGTAAGTATATTATATTGTTCTATTTCGGTAGGAGAATTTAATAGAATATCAAATTGTGATACAGCTTATGATATTTGGCATAGACTGTCCATAACCTATGAGGGTACAGTCCAAGTTAAAAATTCTAAAATTAGCTTGCTTAAAACGAAGCTTGAACATTTTCGTATGGATCCAAATGAATCTATTAGTGAAATGTTTTCAAAATTCTCTATCATTGTTAATGGTTTAAGTGCCCTAGGAAAACCTGTCCTTGAGGAAGATCAAGTCTCAAAAATCCTTCGATCACTTCCTCCAAAATACAAGCCAAAGGTGACAGCCATTGAAGAAGCAAACGACCTGACACGACTCAAAATGGAGCAACTCATCGGCAATTTAGAAGCTCATGAAGCAGATCTAGAAGAGGAAGAAAGAAGAGAACGTGAACGTCAAAATGGGAAGAAGAAGGATGTGGCTCTCAAAGCTTCAAAAGTCGTCACACAAGAAAGTGAGGAGTCGAGTGATGAAGAAGGAGAAGAAGCCTTGATCGTCAACGGTAAGAAATACAAAAGGTTTAAAACTAACAAAATTTCTAGTTCTTCTACCCCTCCTAGGTGCTTTGAATGTGGGAAGAAAGGGCATTTCAAAAATGAATGTCCCAAAGCAAAGAAGGGAAAGAAAAGCTCACACAAGAAGAAAGGAGAAAAAGCCTATAAAGTTGCATGGGATGAGTCAAGTGAGAGTGAAAGCGGAGAAGAGGTGGAATGTCTAATGGCAAGAGAAGACAATGAAGACTCTCAAGAGGTAAGCCTAATTGATCTTCCTAAAGAAGAGTTAGTTACAAATTTACAAGAAACTCATGATAAATATATTGATGCCAAGAAGAAACTAAAGAAGACTATAAAATCAAATAATGAGCTCATTGCCAAATTAGATGAACTTTCTTCTGAAAAGAACAGCACTGATCTTGAGAATCTATCTTTAAAAACATCTTTAGATGATTGTACTAGAAAGCTACTCACTTTAGAAACAAATGTTGATCTTCTTTCTAAAGAAAAGACTGAATTGTTAGCTAAACTACAAGATTTTCAAACTCAGCCTATTTTGTGTAACCATTCGGACTATGATAATCTTGTAAAGGAAAAAGACTCATTATTTTCTGATTTAGATCAAGCAAGAAAAGATCTACACAAGAAAATGAATGACATTGCTATGTTACAAAGAGAACTATATGAGTTAAGAAGAAAAGATATACTTGATAACATACTAAAAGTTGGCACTGTTTACAATGGAAGAAAAGGTGTGGGATATGCTCCAAAGAAAACTCAACCCAAAAGAACTCAAACTAGGTTTGTACCTAAGAACACAATGGCTAGAAAGAGAAATGAAGTTGATTCTATTACTTGCCATTTCTGCTTACGTCTTGGACACTATTCCTTTTCATGCCCCTACAAGACTAAGGAGTCCGACTTAGTTTGGATCCCAAAACCCCAAACTTAGTAGAGTGGAATGTAGTTGAGATATGACCAAAATGCTTTATTTTGCTATTTACATTGTCTTATCTCAACTAAACAAAAGGTGTCATACATATTGTTATTATTTTTTTTTATTGTTGTACTAAAACAGAAACCTTGTCGGTCGAAGTATTGTCGACCGAGCTTTAGATCGATCGAAGTATTGTCGACCGACTGGATGACTTTAACAAATCAAAATTTACAGCACCTATTTCGGTCGAACATTGGTCAACCGAGCAAAGTTCTGCGTATCTTTGATTGTAATACAGTAACCTTCTCGATCGACAAATTATCGACCGAGACATATGTCGGTCGAACAATTGTCGACCGACTGGACTTCTGTTTCAGAACTTTTATACAAACCTGTATTTAAATGATTCTAACCATATCGGACCATCACATGGGTACCAAAATATACATTTTAATGCAGGAATGGGTGGTTGACAGTGGATGTTCCAAACATATGACCGGAAACAAGGATGCATTCCAAACTTTTGAAGAAAAGAAAAGTGGAACAATCACTTTTGGAGACAATGGTAAGGGCAAAATCGTTGGAATAGGTAATGTTGGTACAAACCTTGAAATTAAGAATGTTCTACTTGTTGATGGTTTGCACCATAACTTAATAAGTGTTAGACAATTATGTGATAGTGGTTATGATGTGTTATTTAACAAAACCTGCTGCAAGTTATTAATAGAAAATACTACAAATGTTGTTTATGAAGGAAATAGAGTTGGTAATCTTTATATTCTTAAACCTAACTCTATGAAAATAGTAGTAGGAAAATGCTTGCTTGCAAATGACAATACCTTACAAATATGGCATAAAAAGCTAGGACATGCTAGTTCACATGTTATCAAAAAGTTAGTAAAATATGATCTTGTTCGCGGATTGCCTACTTTATCTTTTGATCAAAGTGAAAACTGTGAACGATGCACAATGGGAAAGCAAACCAAAACATCTTTCAAATCAAAACATGTACTTAGCACCAGTAGATCATTAGAATTAATTTATATGGATCTATTTGGACCAATGAGGACACAATCAATTGGTGGTAAGAGATACTGCTTTGTGATTGTTGATGATTATAGTAGATATACATGGGTACATTTTATTGCAACTAAAGATGATACTATTCATGTTTTTATGCAATTTTGTTCAAAGATTGAAAATCTCTTACAAAATAAAATATGTACCATTAGAAGTGATCATGGTGGGGAATTTGAAAATCATACATTTGAAGAGTTTTGTACATCTCAAGGATACACTCATAATTTTTCTGCTCCACGCACCCCACAGCAAAATGGTATAGTTGAAAGGAAAAATCGATCACTACAAGAAATGGCTAGAACTATGATGCTTGAACATAAAACACCCAAAACCTTTTGGGCTGAAGCTGTAAACACTGCATGCTATGTGCTAAATAGAGTAACTGTTCACTCTTATTTAAAGAAAACTCCATATGAACTCATACATTCTAAGAAACCTAGAGTTGACTATTTTCATACCTTTGGCTCCACATGCTACATTTTAAATACCAAAGATGATAGAGACAAGTTTGATTCTAAATCACACAAAGCATTCTTTTTGGGATATTCCACTTCTAGCAAAGCTTTTAGAGTATATAACACTATCTCTAGAAAAGTTGAGGAATCCATTCATGTTTCTTTTCATGAGGAGTCAAAATCTGAAAATCTAGAAATCACTGATCTCACTAATCAATTCGAAAATTTAACCATACCAAATGATAGTGAGAAAGTTACTACATCCAATCCCCAAGTTGAAACACAACATACACCTAGGCTTATCAAGGATCATCCCCAAGAACTGATTATTGGAGATCCAAATGATAAGGTCAAAACTCGGTCTTCCTTTAAAGATGTTGCAAACATGGCTTTTGTTTCTATCATTGAACCTAAAAAGATATCTGAAGCTCTTAAGGATGATTATTGGATAATAGCCATGCAAGAAGAATTGAATCAATTCACTAAAAATGATGTATGGGATTTAGTTCCTAAACCACAAGATAAAACCGTAATAGGAACTAAATGGGTTTTTAGGAACAAGCTAAATGAGTCAGGAGAAGTAATAAGGAATAAAGCTCGGTTAGTAGCACAAGGATATAATCAACAAGAAGGAATAGATTTTGATGAAACATATGCACCCGTAGCTAGACTTGAAGCTATTAGGATGTTACTAGCTATTGCTGCCCATAAAAACATTAAGCTCTATCAAATGGATGTAAAAAGTGCATTTCTAAATGGCATTATTCAAGAAGAAGTTTATGTTGCCCAACCACCTGGCTTTGAAATACCGGAAAAAGGTGACTATGTTTATAAACTAAAGAAAGCACTTTATGGTTTAAAACAAGCACCTAGGAATTGGTATGAAAGGCTCAAAACATATCTTTTTGATAATGGCTTTTCTATTGGAAATTCATATTCTACTTTATTTTTCAAAACATATACATCTGATTTCCTAGTTGTGCAAATATATGTTGATGACATTATTTTTGGAGCTTCAAATGATTCATTGTGCACACAATTTAGTGATATTATGCAAAAAGAATTTGAAATGAGCCTCATGGGTGAACTAACTTTCTTTCTTGGTTTTCAAATTAAGCAAACACCTGCAGGAATTTTCATAAGCCAAGAAAAATATACTAAAGAACTCTTAAAACGTTTTGGGATGGATCAATGCAAACATGCTACTACTCCTATGGCTACTTCTGTCAAAATTGATAAGGATGAAAATGGGGAACCTATTGATGATTCCTTATATAGAGCCATGATTGGTAGTTTGCTTTACTTAACGGCTTCTAGACCGGACATTATGTTTTCTGTTGGTCTTTGTGCTCGATTTCAATCACAACCTATGCATTCTCATTTTCTAGTAGTCAAACGAATTCTTCGTTATCTAGCCGGTACTACTTGCTTTGGTTTATGGTATCCAAAAGGACAATCTTTAGATTTTAAAGCTTATACTGATGTGGATTATGCTGGTTGTCGACTTGATCGCAAGAGTACTAGTGGTGGCTGTTTCTTATTAGGGAGAGCTTTAGTATCTTGGTTCAGCAAGAAACAAAATACGGTTGCCCTATCTACAACTGAAGCTGAATATATGGCAGCCGGGTCTTGTTGTGCTCAAGTGCTTTATATGCAACAGGTATTAAGCGATTATGGTTTTAATCTGACATCTACACCTATTATCTGTGACAACACGAGCGCCATTAACTTAGCACACAATCCTATTTTACACAGCCGAGCTAAACATATTGAAATCCGTCATCATTTTTTAAGGGATCACATCTCAAAAAATCACGTTTCCCTTCATCATGTTGATACGGAAGATCAATTGGCTGATATTTTTACAAAACCGCTTCCACTAGATCATTTTAACAACATTAGGAAGCAATTGCTTATCACTCCTTTGGAGGATGTTTTCTTTGACATTTGTGCTACTTAAACAAAAACTCTTGCTTACATTTTTGGCTTTTAAATGGACATCTTTTCTTTTCATTAGATTTGATGGGATATCTAATTAAGGGGGAGTTTTTATTCTTAAACGGTTATCTTTTTGAAATGACAAAGGGGGAGAGATAAATATAAAACTAAAATTTAGAAATTATGTAAAACTCAATTAATGAGTTTCATAAATAAACTCTTGGCTTTACATTGAAAGTTGCTATATTCCCAAATGATCTGGATTTCATGTTCCATAATTCATGGGAATAATAAGCACACATTTTATACACAAGAGAAAAGCTACACAAGGTAATCTAAAGGTATGAAACTCATATGTTTTATATTTCCTTTATTTATATTTTGGAAATGTTTGTCATCTTCAAAAAGGGGGAGATTGTTGGCTAAATGGACATCTATAAATCCCTTTGTTTTGATTATGACAAACATTTCATTCTTATTAATCTAACGAGCTACTTGAGTGTGCAGGACTAAGATGGATGGCAAAGCAACTAGGGAAAATCCACAAGCTAAAATGTTTATATTTTCATGCAATGTAATCATTGTTGTAAAAACTTGTACAAATATATAATGTACAAGTACTTAGAATTGTATGTAAATCAAGCGTTAGATTTTCCCTAGCCAAACACCATAGTTAGACATGTCATCCCATTTAAATAGGATCATTTATGCACACTCACACATATAATTAGTGCCTAAATTGAAATCTTGAAACAGGATCATTCTCGGTCGACAAACTCCTCGACCGAGACACTCTCGGTCGACAATCTTCTCGACCGAGAAAGATCCAAAGTAGCCGTTAGACACAACAGACAAGTTAGTTGGCAGTTGAAGAAAGACGTTGCAAATCACTTGTTCCAGAGAGCCTGTCGGTCGACAAAAGCTCGACCGAGTAGGTATCTCGGTCGACCATTTGTCGACCGAGATGGTCTCTGACAGCAACTGCAGAATAAATTAATTAGCCGTTGTTAAAGCAACAACTTTGTACCTAACGACTAGTTAAGCACTTAGATTCCCCTAGAAGTTGTCTAGAACGTCCTTAAGCATACTTAGGCCATTCCTATAAATAGGACAAGCCATAGGACACTAGTATCCACTTGTTACACTTGAGAATACACTTGAGCATACTTAAGCAATCTGTTGCAAGCAATTTGAGCTCTGTGATCTTTGGCATACTTTCTCCTTAGCTCAATTTCGTGTCCTATAGGCTAGAATCTCCTACCCACAGCAATCACAAGTTCACACACTTGGTTAGGAGATCTATACGCTTGATCTAGGCATATCAAGCCTTGGGCTTAAAGGATAAGTTGTAATTTCCTTTTTCTTTCTTGTTCCTTTTTATTATTTGTACTCTCCTTGCTACTCCTAGGGTTGGAGGCTGCGGATTGGAGAGGGTTGACTTCTCAGGTGGAGAAGGGGACTTCAAGCTACTTCAAGAAGGCTATCGCAAGGGAAGCTACTTCAGAAGGCTGGTGCAACGGGAGCTGGTGCATCTACTTCAAGGGAAGGCTGCTTCAAGGTTGGGCGATTACTTCTAGGTGAAGGCTGCTTGAAGGGTTTGGGAAAAGAAATTGTATTTTATGTAAAGTCCTTGCGAGGTAATAAAATAAATTTCGTTTTCAAATCCCGGTTGGGTAAGCAACCGGGTAGTGGACTGACGGCTATAGTATTTGCTATAGTTGGAACCACTCTAAACCCTGTGTCTCCTTGTCCAATATCTTCATTGTGGTTGTTTGAGTTTAAATTATTATTAAAATCTTTATAAAACTCTATTCACCCCCCTCTAGTAGTTTTCACATACTCCAACCCCAATTTTTAAATTTATTTCCTCTCTTGCAACTTCAATCTCCACCTCCATTCCACCCCTCCCGCACCTGTGTAGTACGCTTGTTTACAATATGTGGTTGAAAGTACTGTACTTTTTGTACACAATTTTGTCAAACACTATATTTTTAAATGTATACAAAATGCGGTTATTGGTATTATATTTTTGTACAATATGATTAGTAGTATGCAAAATATATGCAAAATGTAGTCTCGTATTGCATGCATATAATGTACGACTCGTACTGTACGTCTAAATGTATTGTCAAATCATGTTCGTATTGTTTGTCTCGTGCTATATATACCTTATACTATACGTATTAAAGATACAAATATCTTAATGGGCAATGGTAACAAGATTTGAGAGAGACATGTAATATGCAGTTGTTAGTATTGAACGTCTTGTATTGTACGTATTGTACTGTACATCTTGTAATAAAAATAAAAAATGAGTTAAAAATGATGCCAATTATGTTTGAAAAAATATTGTAATATGTAATGTTACGTAAAGTATTGTATATATGATTAAAATATAAAGCTATATTGTTGTGTATATAAAATGACATTAGATGCAGCATATGAAATAAGTTACATTAAAAGTATCACAAAATGTGTGACAGTACATGCGTTTACAGTATGTGAGTTGGAAAAAATTAGAAACGGAAAAAAATTAATTTTAAATATGTTTCGTAATATGTGGAGTTAAGATATTATAGGTATAATTTATTGGAGAATGGATACAATAACTGCACTTTACATGCATTTTGTATGACTGTTGCATAGGCAATAACAACTGCAATTGGAATATCTCTAAAAAGCATTAGTAAATCTTATTTTTTTATGCTCTAATTATGACAAGAGATGGGTGAGTGACTGTGGTTATAATTTTTTCTTAGGAAAGGCCAGCCAATTCACTTGAAGACGTTGTTAGCTCTCTCCAATTAATCACCATTCACCTCCCAACGAGAGGAAAGCAGTCGGTAATTACATCTCATCCTTCAATGAGGCGTGATTCCCTGCCCTGCCCACAATGGGACGTGTTTAGCTGCTCGAAGTCGGCTGTGGCCGGTGAACAACTTGGGTTTCGACGGCATGGGATTGGAAGCAACAGTTGGGCGGAACCTGATTGTCTGTCGATCACCGTTTTCGTAACAGTTGGCCGGCAACAAACTGGATATGCGGTCCTACTAAATACCGGGATGGATCCGGTTGGCCCACACTTTCTTTTCTTCCAACAAATCTTTGTGCTATGTTGTCCGACATCTGAGTAAACAAGAAACCGTCCACGACGCCCTGCTGTGTGCGGCACACGAACATATATATTATTAAAATTCAATATTATTTTCGAATGAGTATATGGGGAAACGTTTGTTCCATCCCGCCTCCTCTAAGGACCACCAAACTACCCCTTTAATATTCCATCAGTTAACTTCTTATATATTCTTTTGAAAAGAAACACAACACCCTACCCTCCATGGTAACATAGTAACACTGGTATGTGAAGTCGCAAAACATCATTGTTTTTGCTGTTACATCTACAGTTGTCTGCTACTACAATAGTTTCGTTTTCATTACTAATTAACTCCAAACAAATACATTCTCTTCCTTTATGAATATACTAGGCAGAAACCCGTGCTATGCACAGGCTGGAGAATCACACATACATTTTAGTTTAAACAGAAGCAAAAGAAGAACAAAACTGAATGCATGCTTTCAATTCAGAATAAATTACATACGGATAGCATGCAACATATGATCTATTTGGTCAAAACGGGAAGTTTGAAATGAACAAAAGAAGACACAAGTTATATATATATATATATATATATATATATATATATATATATATATATATATATATATATATATATATATATATATATATATATAAGCATAGTTATTTTTACAACCCAAGGTGAGGTAACATGGCTGTCATATACTGCAGGGCCTAATATAAGTAGCAACTATTGCTGGTTTGTTTTGATTGATTGTAACAGATTCAAGAGATTGTCTTTTCGTGTCTTCCTTACAAGTCACGAACAACTGTACTACTTGCGTTGCATTCTTTGATATATATGGACATTCTGATAAGTCATAAGTTGCAAAAAACAAAACCTAGTTAAAGATGAATAAGATATATCATATATAGATTGTACTTATACAGGCCTATGCATGACATATTCTCAAGACAGGGGTCATAGATGTGAAACCATATGGAGCTTGGGGCAAGGGGAATAGGACCATACGAGTTCAACAGAAAGTAGCTCTGAACTGTTTGTTTGCTTACATCATGCTTTTGTGAGCAAACTCACCACAAAGTGTACCACAAAATGCAATGACAAAACAGAAGACATGCAGATGTATTTACTGTCTACATACAAAGGCAATTTAGAAAAGATAAAAAATATATTACATGGGTTATTATAAAAGGACAACTGCCAGTGTAGATGTGGCTACTGCTAAAAAATATAACAAATGTTATATGTACTTTTGATAAAGGGAACTACTACGTGGTTATATAATTTGAAAAGTTGAAAATATCAAGAGACTAACAGAGGTTGAGTTTAATGGATATGTAACCAACCCAACCTATTTGTAGGTGAGTAATAGCCGAAATCTAAAATATATTGTCTTGGAAAAACTCGCAAGTGCCCAAGCTGAAAAAACTCAACCCTAAAGACAATATAGAACTAACCCACGAGTGTGTATGGTATGATATATACATTCTACACAAGCACCGATGGTGATTTATCATTTACTAACTTGAGGAGCTAAATGTAGTGAGCTCGTACATGTCATAGTTACATTCAAAGTCTATGCAAATTCCCATAGTGGTCACAGTGTCACAGTTAGATATGAAACAATGGACATTAGCACAATGGTCACAGTTAGTAATTGATATAAATTGCCATTGTGTTGCACAATATATAAAAAAGTCGGTAAAAGTCACCGTACAATAAGTACAGAATGTGCGCATCTGATTTGAATAGTGGTTACAGTTAGAAATAAAACCAATAGTGATTAGTTAAATTCTGCATAGTTACCAATCATAATTAAAATCCACAAATTAGTGCCACTAAGACCTGTGTGTTTTAAGCTTAGCAAGACAGTTGGTGAGGACGATTTTCATATTCACCAACATGACTCTTTTGTAATGTCCAACCTTTCAATGCGTGATATAACAAATCGTCATAGATGGTCAAAAGGCATTTGACCGAAGAGTCATGTACATGTTCGTTGTATGCTGAAAATATCATTCTAACTCATGAACGACTAACCATCAACATAGTGAAACCCTAAACATAATAAAGTACTGGACTAAGCAATAAATAAAAACAATTGTATTGCAACTATCATGAACTCTGTGACAAAGTGGATTTTAGCATTATAGTAGAGTAATTACTCTTTCGCCCTCATTATATCCATTGATGGTCCTAAATCATTTTTCTTGGCTTCATAATCATTTTTGAGACTCAAATCCAAGATATGGTGAACACTGTGGATTTTGTACACATTATAACACTTCAAATTGGATTCATTCATCACTTTGTCCAAAGAATCAAATTGGTCAATCAAACTTTGTCTTTTGATTCTCAAACTTTGAATAAAGGTTCTCTACATTGTTTTGAAGCTGTGGTCCAAATTTGAGCTCATTTGGACATTCCTACGATTTACTATGAATTTTTGAAGTTTATATATTGAAAACCCCTTTTCCCCCTTTTATTTGAGCTTTTTCTTAGCTTTGCCATGTCAACGATCCAAGAAATGCAATCCGGGCTGATTCTGGACCTTTGGATCCACCTCACGCGGATTAGAGCTCTGATCGAGCGGATGTGAGGTTGTCTCCTACCTCCCGCTGATTGCGGGGAGGAGTAAATGAGTGAGATACGAGATCTCCCGCTCACGACCTCGGTTTGTAAATCCGACCGGATATAATCGATGCTCTCGCAATTTTGAACTCGTCTAACCCTAGTTTGACCACCATTCATGCTCTGTCCAGCCGTTAAAATGAGCTCTTTACTCCCCCATCTCATTCCAGCAGCCATGGCCATTTTCGAATCTCGATCTAGCCCTAAACCCTAGCCCAGCACTATAAAAGGAGCCCCCCAAGGTCCGCAGCAAAGACATCTTGCTTAGAGCCATGCTCTTGCTCACTCCCTCAGCCCTAAACGACCCTTTTTCTCCTCGCCACCTCCTGCTGCCATTACGGCACCACCGCAGGTCTGCCTTGGGCATCCTGCCTCCTCGCTCCCTCTCGTCTTTCTCAAACCACCCACAATTTCGCAAGAGCCCGCCGAATTTGAGCGACACCTCAGCCGTCTCTCTCGCCCACTATTGCTGCTGGAGTGGGTCCACACCGGCGAGCCTCCCTACCCTGGTCTTAGGCTCATGCAGGGCTTCACACAGAGAACTCTGCGTGAGGAAAGGATGACCAAGAACCGTCGGTTCAACAGAACCAATGAACTGATGTCTGAACCAATTAATAAGGGAGCAAACCGGACAAACAATGATCGAACCGGCCATTTAGCCTCTGAACCAGACCACCAAGCAAGGGAGTTGCCTCGCCCACATGGACAAATATCAACCATCATTTACACATCAAACGGCTCACAATTTCCGATTTAAGGTATTTTGCTCCTCTCTATTCAGAAAATCAGTAAAATACTCAGATCTTGTTTAAATCTTAGAAAATGCATCTGAACTCCAAAAATGATGAATAAATAGTCAATTTTGATCAGAACAATACAATGGATCATTTAAAAATATTTTTGAAACCTGATTCCAAACTATTCTCACTAATATCCCTAGATCGTTGATCCTTTTCATATTTAAATTGTCTAAATGACTCTATTGGTGGTTAATCTTGACCAAAACATTGAAAACCCTAGATTTGTCTATAATGATCATCCTGAAACCAAACTTGACAAAATATGAGTTTAGTTTTGATCATGTAACTTATCTCTCCTAGAATGTGAATCATGCACATTTAACTAAGGGTTAAACTTTATATTGTGATAATAGATCTAAATCTTGTGAAAACCTTGATCATGTATATTTTTCATGACTATACTTTAATCAAATTGATCTTAAATCTCAATTATGTTAAGTATCATGTTGATGAACTATAAATTTGATGATGATTTGCATAATGACCATAAATTAGGGTTAACGGATATGATCCTAGAAAACCTAGGTAAGTCATTCACACTCGAAAATACTTTACACTTGAAATAATGTTGGATATATTGAAGCATGAGTTTATTATAAGTGAATGACCCAACCCTAAGGTTGACATAGGAAAAGTGTAACCCTAATCTCAAATATTAAAACATGATATCCAAATATCTTGATCTTGACCCTTGATCCAAACATTGTGTTTTAGGATCTAACTCGAAGGGTTGACCTATTACTAGTGGATCTGTACTCAATATCTCGGTGAAAGGTACGCTATTATATAACTCCTCCTTGATTGTATGAGGATACTTTTATGTATCTCTTGACTATATACTTGGCTATTTACTTGGATGATCTATTGTTCCCTATGATTAGTCTTCTATTTTTCTATACTATATTTTGAAAAACATGAAAACATAAATTGCATGCCCATTATGACTGCCCGTATATTGATAATGATGATGATATTGATAATGTTGATAATGTTGATATTGAGTACAACAACCCCTTCATTTGGAGGTGGGACTTGTACATTGGCCTCCTATGTTCCTATGGTGAGAAGGAGCCTAGTGACCTTCCCCATCGTGTTGGGGTAATAGAGTCACACAAATTATATAAGCATGCTTCTTGAATTACAGTATAATGGGAACTCATAATAAAAGTTGAATTGCTTGAAAAACTTGTCGAATAAATGTTGGATTTGCAAATTGCTTATTATTATTTGAAATATAAGTCATGCCAAGTATACATATTTTTCTTATAAACTGTTTTACTTGATTTTGATAGAGTATCGTGCAATTGCATGATTGTGTCTTGATTTTCTTGATTTTAGGCAATACAAATGGAATATTGAATAAGATCGCTTCCGCACTCATATACTCTGATGACAAAGACAAATTGGTTATATCTTCATATTGGGTTAGTTGTTCTTTAAATATCCAGTTTTGAGTTATTTATTTCTTATTGTATATGCCAGTGTGATTGATCCTATTGGGCCACTCAAGGACGGGTGCTTCAATCCTTTTTCTAATGTCTAGGCAGTGGGATTGGGATTGGGGTAAGAACAGTTCCATGACAATTGGTATCATAGCTTTCACACTTCCATATACTTTAAGTAAATAATTTCTCTGGTCTTTTACACCCAAGAAACCCTAAAGTCCATAATGGTGAAAATTGAGGTGTCTAGGCTCGAGGTCCTGGCATAATTTCTCCTATCCGTCTTCACGGTGGTTGAGATCCCCCGCTCTACCTGGCCTTAATTGATCCAGAACTGGACCTAAAGGTTCTCTTGTGAAACCCTAGAGAGTCTTCTAGCATCTCATCTCTTCCTTAAGGACTATCCTAAGCCACCCATGTAGATGAAGATTAGGTAGTCTTCTCATCCCTTCATGTGGTCCTTTCTTGTGACCTTTTACCACATGATGTCTCGATTATGGGTAGCTTATACATGGGAAAAGTGAATATCGCTAAATCTTGAAAGTTGATATCATGATCTGACCTAAATTTGAAAACTCGATTTTGATCAATTAATTTTATACTCATGTACACTCAATTTAGCCAAAACGTGACTGCATGTTTTTTATGTTTGAGGTCAATATTAGTAATCTTGATATGGTGAAATAAGGACTTATACCTCATTGTTGATGAGGTCTCGATTTGATTAATGTCCATGTTGCCCTATTATTGATTAAACCTCATATATAGTTAAGCAAACTTGTACCCTATTTGATACATATCATGACTAAGCCATCAAGCGACGAAGCTTAGGACTCACAAAATCATGATGTAAGACCATGATGCAAAAAGTTGTTTCCCTATTGACTATTTATGCCTTTTGCAATCTCAATTTAGATATAATGATTATGGGACTATATTTTTCACTATTATGCTCTAATTCCTCGAATGCCAAATTCAAATCTTTGATTTCCAAATTATATTATTATCTTGATCATGAAAGGAAAGAATTGCAAATTTTGACATTATTGCCATATTATCTTGAATTTTGATCTTATGACTTTGATATGATTTAAATAAGATCAGTGGATTGTGACCAATGTAAGTAATGTGCTAGATTAGGGTGGTAGTTGACTCATGACTCCCCTAACCTAGGTCACATCCCTATTATGACTACCTCTAAGTTTTTATCCTATTGATTATTTAGAGTTTGGAAAGGTATTCCCTTCCACCCTATTTGGATTGGTTGATCAAATCCTAATAGGTTAAACCCATGGTTGATACTCGATCTTGAATATTGATTTAATAATGACCTTGACATATGACAATATTGACTATAGCTTGTGGTTGACTTCCTAGATAGACCTAGGTGTAGATCATTCATCAACCTTGGATACAATGATAATGAAACCTTGATATGTTTTTGAACATTGATGAATATCATTGTTTGAAGTTGAATATAGATGAGTGATCTCCCCTCAGGTCTAAACATGAATATAAACTCTAGCTTTTGAATATTTATACATATGATCAAATTTTGGATCTATGACTTTTAGTGTCTAAAATCTCGACTCTTGATATTGATTATAGAATTATGACTCATGATTATAAAATCACAATAATGATACAAATCCTATAATCACACTATTTGGACATTGATATATATGATTAATGACTTCCAAATCCCAAATCTTGAAAATTTTGAAATGACGACTATATTGACTCGCTCGATTTATGACTTAGGGTTTAGCTCTCATTAGGACTAGTGTGGGACCTTCCCATTGATTTTGAGCTTGAAATAGTGATACTAAAAGCATGATGTTGTCTCAAAATGTTAAAATTTGAATTTTGAAATCTCAAATCATGGATATATAACCCCACCTAGGCCAATGTAGAGGCTAAGACCCTGAGATTTTGGGATTGAAAGTCACCTCGTACACTTAATTCAAGAAACTCTATTTGTTTGACCTAAGATATGATCTCTCCAAAATTTGTGATCAATAGGATCATTTCCATATTTGTGACTCATATGATGACTTTGGACAATATATGATATGAACTTGATACTCAATTGCTTGATGATGAAAATGGTGTTAGTACCAAGTTGATTATGATATGGAACATGGAATCCCAATTATGATGTTTGCACTGCTTGAACTTTGAGGACGTGATTTTGATTGTATAGTTGAGGATACGCCAGTATTTGAGGACATGATCTAGTTTTTGAATAGTCTCAGTTTTGAGGATGTTTTTGAATTTTGGGGACAAAATTCCTTTTTAAGGAGGGAAGGATGTGACAAAGTGGATTTTAGCATTATAGTAGAGTAATTACTCTTTTTCCCTCATTATATCCATTGACGGTTGTAAATCATTTTTCTTGGCTTCATAATCATTGTTGAGACTCAAATCCAAGATATGGTGAACACTGTGGATTTTGTACACATTATAACACTTCAAATTGGATTCATTCATCACTTTGTCCAAAGAATCAAATTGGTCAATCAAACTTTGTCTTTTGATTCTAAAACTTTTAATAAAGGTTCTCTACAATGTTTTGAAGCTGTGGTCCAAATTTGAGCTCATTTGGACATTCCTACGATTTACTATGAAGTTTTGAAGTTTATATATTGAAAACCCCTTTTTCCCCTTTTATTTGAGCTTTTTCTTAGCTTTGCCATGTCAACGATCCAAGAAATGAAATCCGGGCTGATTCTGGACCCTTGGATCCACCTCATATGGATTACATCTCTGATCGAGTGGATGTGAGGTTGTCTCCTACCTCCCACTGATTGTGGGGAGGAGTAAATGAGTGAGATACGAGATCTCCCGCTCACGACCTCGGTTTGTAAATCCGACCGGATATAATCGATGCTCTCGTAATTTTGAACTCATCTAACCCTAGTTTGACCACCATTCATGCTCTGTCCAGCCATTAAAATGAGCTCTTTACTCCCCCATCTCAGTCCGACGGCCATGGCCATTTTCGAATCTCGACCTAGCCCTAAACCCTAGCCCAACACTATAAAAGGACCCCCCAAGGTCCGCAGCAAAGACATCTTGCTTAGAGCCATGCTCTTGCTCACTCCCTCAACCCTGAATGACCCTTTTTCTCCTCGCCACCTCCATCTGCCATTATGGTGCCGCCGCAGGGCTGCCTTGGGCGTCCTGCCTCCTCGCTCCCTCTCATCTTTCTCAAACCACCGACAATTTCGCAAGAGCCCGCCGAAGTCGAGCGGCACCTCAGTCGTCTCTCTCGCCCACTATTGCTGCTGGAGTGGGTCCACACCGGCGAGCCTCCCTGCCCTATTCTTAGGCTCGTGCAGCGATTCACACAGAGAACTCTGCGTGAGGAAAGAATGACCAAGAACCGTCGGTTCAACAGAACCAACGAAACGATGTCTGAACCAATTAATAATGGAGCAAACCGGACAAACAGTGATCGAACCGGCCATTTAGCCTATGAACCGGACCACCAAGAAAGGGAGTTGCCTCGCCCACATGGAAAAATCTCAACCATCAGTTACACATCAAACGGATCACAATTTCCGATTTAAGGTATTTTGCTCCTCTCTATTCAGAAAATCAGTAAAATACTCAGATCTTGTTTAAATCTTAGAAAATGCATCCGAACTCCAAAAATGATGAATAAATAGTCAATTTTGATCAGAAAAATCCAATGGATCGTTTAAAAATATTTTCGAAACCTGATTCCAAATTATTCTCACTAATATCCCTAGATCTTTGATCCTTTTCATATTTAAATTGTCTAAATGACTCTATTGGTGGTTAATCTTGACCAAAACATTGAAAACCCTAGATTTGTCTCTAATGATCATCCTGAAACCAAACTTGACAAAATATGAGTTTAGTTTTGATCATGTAACTTATCTCTCCTAGAATGTGAATCATGCACATTTAACTAAGGGTTAAACTTTATATTGTGATAATAGATCTAAATCTTGTGAAAACCTTGATCATGTATATTTTTCATGACTCTACTTTAATCAAATTGATCTTAAATCTCAATTATGTTAAGTATCATGTTGATGAACTAGAAATTTGATGATGATTTGGATAATGACCATAAATTAGGGTTAACAGATATGATCCTAGAAAACCTAGGTAAGTCATTCACACTCGAAAATACTTTGCACTTGAAATAATGTTGGATATATTGAAGCATGAGTTGATTATAAGTGAATGACCCAACCCTAAGGTTGACATAGGAAAAGTGTAACCCTAATCTCAAATATTAAAACATGATATCCAAATATCTTGATCTTGACCCTTGATCCAAACATTGTGTTTTAGGATCTAACTCGAAGGGTCGACCCATTACTAGTGGATATGTACTCAATATCTCGGTGAAAGGTACGCTATTATATAACTCCTCCTTGATTGTATGTGGATACTTTTATGTATCTCTTGACTGTATACTTGGCTATTTACTTGGATGAGCTATTGTTCCCTATGATTAGTCTTCTGTTTTTCTATACTATATTTTGAAAAACATGAAAACATAAATTGCATGCCCATTATGACTGCCCGTATATTGATAATGATGATGATATTGATAATGTTGATAATGTTGATATTGAGTACAACAACCCCCTCATTTGGAGGTGGGACTTGTGCATTGGCCTCCTATGTTCCTATGGTGAGAAGGAGCCTAGTGACCTTCCCCATCGCGTTGGGTTAATAGAATCACACAAATTATATAAGCATGCTTCTTGAATTACAGTATAATGGGAACTCGTAATAAAAGTTGAATTTCTTGAAAAACTTATCGAATAAATGTTGGATTTGCAAATTGCTTATTATTCTTTGAAATATAAGTCATGCCAAGTATACATATTTTTCTTATAAACTGTTTTACTTGATTTTGATAGCGTACCGTGCAATTGCATGATTGTGTCTTGATTTTCTTGATTTTAGGCAATACAAATGGAATATTGAATAAGATTGCTTCCGCACTCATATACTCTGATGACAAAGACAAATTGATTATATCTTCATATTGGGTTAGTTGTTCTTTAAATATCCAGTTTTTGAGTTATTTATTTCTTATTGTATATGCCAGTGTGATTGATCCTATTGGGCCACTCGGGGACGGGCGCTTCAATCCTTTTTCTACTGTCTAGGCAGTGGGATTGGGATTGGGGTAAGAACAGTTCCGTGTAAAACTCTTTGTCACCATAAAAGATAATTAGCAGCAGAGCATTGGTTGAGGTTATAGTGTTTTCAGATGTGAATTGGGGTTGTAATAAAGTTTTAATTTATCACTATGCACTTGCTATCCCCTAGATGGAGTATAGGATAGAACATGAATTCACAAATAAGGGAAGATAGAGTGGTTAGCAAGGAGTCAATCAAGATGCATTTAGAAACCAAGAGAATGAGATATTAGATAAATTACCATCATTACAGTTATACATAAGGAATTTTTAAAGGGACAGGGAGATGTTCCATGCACATAAGTGATGTTCTGATCAAGAAAAAATAACTGAAATCTATCTAAGGGAATGACCTTCATGGGTAATGCCATATATCATGAAAGTCAACTCACATAGTGAAAACTATGTGTACTGTATAAGGAATACATAAACAACCTGCCAAACTGGTCTCAAATCTTTTAAATGACCATCTAATCAATGTGGATTGAAGTTTGAATAATACCAATGATAAGGTCAACATGGAACCATGTTTCATACATGAAGCTCATACATTACAAAAGTATTGAAGATACATCTAATTTTTCATTTTTACTATTTTATGAGTCATATGTAAGAAAACAAAATCATAAAACGTTAAAATTACAACTAATAATATCATTTTTAAAAAGAGATGGAATATTTAAATTATTTCTTTGCATACGGTACATGAATTTATTAATTTTTTATTATCAATAGAAACAATCAACATATTTGAGAACGTAAGTTTTGCTTGTTTTTTGATGTCTTAACTGAACAATTAAACATAATATATAGTATATACTATTGTCTCTAATAATACAGGAAAAAACATGTACCAGATAACTATTGTTTCACAAAAGTTTAAGATGGTTGACATGATTGGTAGGTTCCTTCCAAAAGGCTACTTCATTCTCATATATTGGCTTATCAAAATGATGTGATGCCTTTGATCTGAAAATAAAAATCAATTCCAAGTTCAATTGATGTTAATCGTAAATTGTATGTAGATCACATCACACTATGAGAAGCATTAGAATCAATTCATGCATTTTTCATATTAAACATGATACCTGCTAACGATAGCTTTTGTTAGTTTTATTTGTTTTAGGTCATAATTGTATATATTTTTTTACTGTGTTCTTAGTGATCTATGGATAATCGACATGCTTTAATATGAAGGTTTATTTAAAGTTTATAATTTTTTTTTCGAAATGTTTATAATATCGAATTAGCTACATTCAATTTTTTACATAAAAAGATATCTGAAATGAGAAGAGTGATAATGTTGTCAATAGAATGATTCATATTTGCATTGGTTTTGTTTCAGCCTATATGGAAAGGATGGGGTGAATAATTAAGACTCTTAGATTCTGTTATCCCATTATTCAAAGTTGCCATTGTTAATGTTTTTTTGATCGTTGTTGTCTCATTCAAGTGGAAGATGATTGAAATTGACATTTGTAATGTTTTTCTTAATATTGAGCTAATAGATTTTGTTTACATGGACTATTTAGCAAGATTTGTTCACAGAATGACTCTCATATGTCTACAAATTAAATAAGGTTTTGTATTTACTCAAATAAGGTGGTCTCCTCAATTAACTGTCGTGGAAATTTTTACTGTGGTAAGAAATGTTCTTCAGATTATGCATTAGTACAACTGCTATAGTAGATCTAAAATTCTTAGTGACAATGTAAAAATAAAGAAGGAATGTAAGACTATCGTGGCAGATTTTTTCTTTGTTTGATAACATAGAAGTTAAAGATACATAATTTGTCTTTAAAATTTGAAGATGGCTCATCTATTATGTTTGGTTTGTGCAATTCTGTAATTGATTTCAATATTTGTTAGGATATATTCATTTTATCATTATTTGATGTGATTTGTTAATTGTATTTCTTGCATTTTTATTTTGATATAGTACATGTAAGTGTCTCAATTTAGGTGGTATTATAGTATGGGTCATATGCAAGAAAGTGTAAAAAACATACCATATGCTATCTTACTTTCTTTATTTCATAAAATGATCATATACTTGTCATCTTGATGAGGACAATACAATTAAAGGTTTTGGATAAGAAAAATCATAAAATGTCTAAATTACAAGTAATAAATATCAGTTTTCAAAGAATGGAATATGAAAATTATTCTTTGAATGAGGTACATGAATGTATTAATGTTTTTTTTGTCAAGAGAAACAATTAACATATTTGATAATGTAACATGTGCTTCTTTATTGATATTTTAACTGAACATAAAAACATAATATATACTATATACTACAGTCTTTAATGATATAGGAAAAAGAACACATACCAGAAAAAATTTACTCCAGTAGGTTCCTTCTAAAAGATAGCTTGACTCTCCTATATTAACTTATCAAAATAGAGTCATGCCTTTGATATGAAAATGAAGTTCATTTGTAAGTTAAATTAATCTTAATAATAAGTTATATATATATTGTATCTGACTATAAGAAGCATTGAAATGAATTACTGAGTTTTAATATTAAACATTATGACTCTTAACAATAGCTTTTGATAAATTCATTTGTTTGAGGTCATAGATGTATATGTTTTGGTATTATGTTCTTAGTGATCTACGGATAATATACATACTTAAATAAAAGATTGTTTTTTATAAGTTTATTGATAGATTTAGCTACATTTAAATTTTTATATAAAAAAAATCTACAATCAGAAGAGTGATAATGTTGTGAGTAGAATGATGTATATTTGTATTGGTTTCATTTTAGCGTATAGGAAAAGGATGGGGTGAATAATAAAGACTTTTAAGATTCTATTCTATCCTCCCACAATTTTTTTGAG
Source organism: Alisma plantago-aquatica (assembly GCA_963693085.1). Classification (NCBI taxonomy): domain Eukaryota; kingdom Viridiplantae; phylum Streptophyta; class Magnoliopsida; order Alismatales; family Alismataceae; genus Alisma; species Alisma plantago-aquatica. The sequence goes on along the minus strand of OY856409.1, from coordinate 1,900,391,380 downwards.
AGAAATAGTAGTATAACGGAGAGAGGTGAAACGTCAATAATCATTATCATTTCATTCCATATGAATGTAACATTCTTAATGTAAGACATAAGATGAAATATTTATCCTAAAAACATATACATCTTTTTATAGAGTTCTCTTTAATACATAAGTCAAATGTTGTGGAATATGTTCTTAATTAAGACATGTTCATGAAAACCAACATCACTGATATTCATGTATATTCATCATCTTTTATTGTTATATATACAAAATGATGTGGAGCATACCTCTTAATTTTTGCTAGAGAAACTATAACAAACATGAAAATTTGGTGCAGTAGGTTATATTTTCATTTTCTTAGTATGAGTGTTTGTATGGCATCATCACTTGTCAACTCTTTAACATCTAAATTTCAACAAAGCTAGTTGATTGTAAGGACTGATATGAATATTCTCTAGTTGTAATATAATATTGTTAAGGGAAAAAAATTAGTTAGGACTGTATATAGGGAAAACACAATTTTGTTTTCAAAAACACTAAATGTGACTAGTTGCATTAGACATGTCCATTCTTCCTCGAGATGCACACATGAACACCTATCGAATCACACGTCTACATCATCTTGTCAAAGTCCTAAGTAACTTATCAAGGTACAAATTGATATATAGTTGCCAAGAGACCCTCAATAGCCTAAGTATTGAGGTTGGAAAGGGACACAATATATCAAGACATAATGATACCTATCAAATGTCACTCAGCCACACACACACTTAAATAGTTATAGATTAGAAACCTTACGGTAGAATTCCATACAAACCAAGTTTAAGTTCACCAATAAATATTAAAAAGGAATACATTCAATTAGATAATCTACAATCAAATTTACAATTAAGCTCTCAACATGGAAAATTTGCATACTAGTCAACAAATATGCATTAAATTGCAAATTAGGAAAAACAAATGCAATTTAAGCTAATCAGAGTTATCTCTTATACCTATTTCTTCCAAGACTTAATGAAGCATGCCTATAAAGTAAAAGATAAGTTTAAATATTTCTCTCATAGTTTGCAATCCAACCTTCATATTATCATGGATTTGAAATTTATCAATAATCCAAAAGAGAAGTTAAAATTTGTCAAACAAAGTACAATTTGCTTCAATTTATATGTATCACTTAATAAATTAATTTGAAAACTAAGTTATGCATTTTTATCAATTTTATTAAACATCTAATTAGGATAAATAAATATGTTTAAATGTTAAGCTAGATCATGAGCCTCACACTGTTATGTATAGGCTATTCATGTACTAGGGACTTCTTAGAAGGTGTGTGTGGATGTAGTTTTGTAATGCATCCTGATCATGGACATGAATGCATGTAGAGATGATAGTATAACTTATTATTTTTTATTGTAATAGGGATATCTCTTAGTGATAGTTTTATTCTTCGTCGCCGTAAATAGGAATATTGAACGAAAATCGAATTTTGGACTATGCTTACATATATATGATGTGATGAAAATGGTTACATCTTTGTTGTTTATGTTATAATGAAAATTTTAAAAAGTTACACGTGTTTTCGTATAGATGAATGATGTTAATTCTTATCTAATTGCTAATGCGAGAGTTATTGTGCTCACCCATGGGTCCCAAATTTTGGGATATATTATTGGTGCAAAATATATGAAACTACGAGATTAGATACTCTTTAACTTAATTATTGCCAATATTGATAACGATTTTGTTATTTGGTTAGGAATCTAACATGCATCCTCCATGCTCACAACTAAGACTCCTCTTGGTGCTTCGTGCCTCCTCACAATTTCTTTTGATGAATATGCTTCTTCTCTGATGGGCCTGATCAACTTCGAGGATGATGCCAAGTTGGTCTCTCCTAACGTGGAACTGATGACTCCCTAAAGGTGGAGGACCATGCTTTTGCATCTTGCCGGTTGATGCTTATGGCACTCAACACTACTTATGTTTTAGTGAGTTTGTCTAAGGGTTACCCACCCCCATTTAGGACAAATCTTTACCAAGTATCCCTTGTGGCCTTGTGGCACATCCTATTTTGTAATGTTCTCTAGGAACCCATCCCTATCGCTACTATATGAGTGTTTCTCATGATCCTATATATAGGTTTTCTCTCCTTTTATCTCAACGTGGGATATAACATGTCAGTTTCCCTATGGCTGTGGGTTTTAGAGTGCAAGTTTGTTTGTTGGAGCTGGTGCGAGTTGCGTGAACGGACGTACCTGACCCAAAATAGAATCAGAGTTGTTGAACAATTTATTTTCATATATTGAAATATAAGATTTTAAATTTTGTTTCTATTTGGTAGGGTGTATTGCGGTATATTTGATTGATTTCTAACTTCAAAGTTGATTGCCAATTCTTGTAATTGGTATCACACTGTCACAATGTGGTACAAAAAGTCTGTGTAGCTGTCTATTTACATAAGTGTGCCACTATTTTCATTGCTTGCTTTGCATCCTTGCCTCTTCACTCATATTGGTATCACTAGCACATTCATACGATAGTGCTTGATATAGACGTCATTGGGATGTGGCCTACCTATTTCTTGACACAATGGCCTTTTCTTCTTCACTCGTTTACGGAGTTCCAATGATACTACTTGAACAAGGATCAGAAATAGAGTTCCAACAATATTATTTGAACCATGATTAGAAACAAATACACCACGTATAGCACTACAAATAACTAAATAAAAAAAATATATTTCAACGATTAGCAACACATCAAACCAAACAAAACCATGTAGTTTCAAAATTCTACATGTTATTTTTATGTTTTAGAACCTATACTTTTCACACTAATTATATTCAGGGCCAATTTGGTAGGATGTAATTAGAGGGGGATGAGGAAAGTGTGATTCTTACAAGTAGTGATTTCTTGGTGCATACAAACCTTTTGGTACGATCACATGGTAGGTTGTTGTTTAATGCTGGAAAGCTTGAATTGATATTGGAAAATCTCAAGGATCTCTGGTTCTACACCCAACCACGCCCGAAACAGGCGGGTATCAATTACGAGATTTTCCGTCAAAACAGCTCCTACGGGTGGGATTAAGAAAAACGAGTTTGATTTCCTGTCCACTAACTAAACGATAAACATGTCCAGATTTCTGGAATTCACATGTGACGATTTTCGTTTACTCCCTACCAAACAGGAGCAGCGTAACTAGCTAGACACCATCATCCATCTGCCACATCCCCCAACGATCTCTCCCACACAATGCAGGCACATGGATGCAAACCCCCTGGTGAGCATTTATGCAGCCATGGTGGGCTCTACTGCGGCCGCCGCAAAACCAAAAACAAGGAGGGTGCAGACTCCAAGACACCAAAGTAAAAGCCTTCAAGCTGCTGTGTTCGAAGGACAGAAATCACATGCACTGAGACCCCCTCTGTCGCCTATGGGCCTTGACGGCGATCCAAGTTGAGCCAATAATCGTATAGCTCACGTCTGCTACGCTACCAACTTGTGTTGCAACAGATACATATCTGGCGCCCTGCCTCCACATTGTCTCGATTTCCAATGCAGATTCATAAAGAAACCATCATCATCGTCAAGAATCCCGGGACAGTTCAATGTATACGGGTAGGCATTTGACGGTTTCAAATTTTCCAAGCGTGGTCGCTGAATTGTGTCTACTATATTTATGAAAGCAACGTAGAAGCGGCCAAAAGTTGCTTTCTGGTATTAATATGTTTTGTTGTGTAGTCGTTAGAGAGAGAGAGAGATCAGACTGCTAACACGGAGGCGGTCTATTGCTACGAGAGAGAGAGAGAGAGAGAGAGAGAGAGAGAGAGAGAGAGAGAGAGAGAGAGAGAGAGAGAGAGAGAGAGAGAGAGAGAGAGAGAGAGAGAGAGAGAGAGAGAGAGAGAGAGAGAGACTCTGCTAACACGGAGGCGGTCTATTGCTACGATCGACCGTTTTCGTTGGCGTAAGTTAGGTGCTCTGTGCATGATTGTATCGAAAAGTCGCTCTGCCCACAACTAAACGGGGATATTCATCAACATGCATCAGCATGCATGCTGCTTGCCGTTGACTTCGCCATCGAGAAGGCCGTACGTCATGTATTCGTTGTATAGATGGAACCAAATTTCCTTTTGGTTGGGTCATTGTACAGATCGAACCCAAGTAGAAAAGATCAATCGATCGGGTGGGCATCCTGTCCAGCGTACCTGGGCAGAGCCGTGGGGAGAAGGGCATTGGTTGAATTTGTTGCCCTGCAGATGCAACATACGTTGCAACAGTGATTGATCAGGTCCCCATACAGTGGTTGCAATTTGGTTTGAATGCTGGTGAGCTAGACGCAACTTGTTGGTTTGAGTCCCTTCCCGTTCGCCAGATACCCGTCCAGTTATCAATCCGTGGCCCTACTGCACTCATCTGTTTTTCTGTGGATCGCTCTCTTCCTTCCTCTGTTACCTGTATTATCCGGATTCCGGAGATACCCCTCCTTTCTCTCACACTATGGGCATGTTTAGTTACCTGGATTTCGCTGTATTGGATTGTATTTTGGGCTCCAGTTCAGCAAATTTTACGTTTGGTTTGCAGGATTGGAGAACTGAGGTTAATCCCGAGATTTTTAGACATAATAAGAATCCCGCATTTTGGTCTCCATCAAAATTCTCCCGGACGCCAAAATCCAACATGGCGAAGGTCGTGGACACAAAAAAAATAAATCCCGCACTTACAAAATCCAGCAAACCAAACATAAAATTTTATTTTGCAGGATTTTGACAATGCAGTATTTTAGTAATGCGGGATGGACAGAATTTAGGATTTCTCAAAATCCGGCAAACCAAACGTGCCCTATCTCTCTCATGAATTGGACTGCCCAACTGGACGGACGGTCCAGCCGCAGTATCTAACAAAGATTTGGCGATGTACATTCTTGATATTCTCACGCGATTTCTATCAAACGATACTGTAATCAATCCAGACCTAATTACCTGACAGTTGGCTAGAGCGACCGCATAACCATTGATATGCAAAGAATCACGGACCATCGTACCGCAGGAATGCAACCTTAGTTTTCTAGCTCTTTTACTTTTATATATATACATGTTCTGGTGGCTACTGCATAGGCTGTGGCGCAAAGCGAACCCAATAATGTTCATATGCACTGAACCTGAGCGGTAGTTAGCAGATTGAATGGGCGGACCGACCATGCATGAGCCACTAGTTGATCAATGCGGTTTCAGATGCCCATCCATCCAACCATGGAAGGAAAGCAAGATACGGAAAGTTGTCAATAATGATGAAAACTGGTTCAGGTATTGAAAGCGACCACCAGAACCACCGGCACCACAAATTTAGGAAAATTCTAGACATGCCTCACCCACACCGAGGCCGGGAAGCATGGGGAAGTGGGTAGTTTGTCTCATTTCCTATAGGAGTCTTCATCTGCATAAATTCTGTGAACAAATTTTATGCAACAAGACAAATACGACAGAGGTATAAAAGATGAAAAATATAAAAACAGATGGTACAAGAAATAGAACAAGATGAGGAAAATAGAAAAAAGAGTAGAGAGAAGTCGAAAATAGGAGGAATTTTAAAAAAGGGAGAAAACTAAACAAGATAGGAGGGAAGTATAGAAAACAGAGGAGAGAAAAAATTATTTTGTTCACAACTTTCGATTTTAAATGAATTTTCTATCAAACTAAAAAATATTAGATTCCATATAAAAATACTTTCCTAGGCTAATGTTGACGTATTTTTTAAAAATATAATATGAGAGACGTACACTTCTCTCCTCTCTCGTATTGTAAAAATATTTTTTCTCATATTATACAAATACTTTTAGTACATTACGAATGTTTACTTATCTCCTTTATCTTTCCTACTTCCCTAGTATTGTACTAAAATCATTCCATACAATACGAAAAAAGAAGAGAGAAGTATAAAAAGAAGAGAGAAGAGAAGTAGGAAATAGAGAATAAAGAACTAAACTTTACTAATTGTACTAAAATATTTATACGATATGACAAAAGAGGAGGGAATTATAGAAAAAAGAGAAAAGAGAAGTAGGAAAGAGATAAGATTCAAGTAAACATTAATACTTTACTAAAAACCCTACGTACAGTAACAAAAAAAGGAGGGAAGTATAGAAAAAAGAGATGAGAGAAGTAGGAAAGAGAGAATAGAGAAGTGTTAGTACTATATTAAACAACATTCGTACAATACAGAAAAAAAGTGGAGAGAAGAAGGAAAGAGAAAACAGAGAAGTAAGTGTTAGTGTTGTAGGGAAGTATAGAAAAAAGAGAGGAGAAATATAAGAAAAAGAGAGTAGAAAAGTAAACATTCGAAAGGTACTTCAAAAATAATCATACAGTATGAGAGAAGAGAGAAGTAAACATTCGAACTGTACTTTGAAAACAGTCATATAATACGAGAGAGGAGAGAAGTAAATATATGTACTTTACTTAAAAGACAATCATACAATACAAGATATGAGAGAAGTATATGTTTATGACATTATTCTTCTCTAAATTATGTAATTAGTGTGGTTTGAAAGTATATTTTATATAGAATCTAATATTATTTTTGGGTAAAAAATCATCAAAAATCGAAAGATATGAGTAAAATGATTTTCTCTCTCTCTTCCTATTTAACAAGTTGTATTTCTCTCTCCTAGAGAATATAATGCAATAATAAGTGGGACTCCACTTTTTCTATAGGAACTGTGCTTCCTTCTTTTTTGTGTGTGTCATTTCTCCCTCTCTCCCCTCTTAATCACTCCCATAAATATAGTAGTTAGTGGGCATTTTTAGAGATATAACGGATACAGATAACCAGGTGGAGGAGTGGGGATAGGACAAGGTGTAGCGTAAACTCCAAATCTTAAGCGTCATTTAGCAATGGATCGGGATTTTTAAAATCTACATAGAGTTAGTTGGGTTGATGAGAAGAGTGTGGTGTGTCTTGTGATAAATTCTTGTTTGGTAACTTGACATTCTTCTAAACCAATTTTGGACAAAATATTGTTTCATATAAATCTCAGAACAAACATGCTAATTCAGAGAAAATTGTAGACCACGATCTCATAATTTGGGCAGAATCTCAAATGTGGGACTATAACTAGACAATTTTAACTCAAGTTATCAGTTGTGTTGCCATATGCACAGAGCATTCGCATGGCAGTTTGGTTACTTCATCTATTAACATAGGACCAACTCTGAATTAGTTTGAACCTAAGTTCAGTCCCATGACAAACATGGCTAAGGGCGACATCATACAAACTTGTTTTCCCTTTCTTTGTCTCACACCACGAAGGTAGAAGTTGTGACACACCGATCGAACAAAACATCATTCACTAGGCGAAAGAGATCATTAGCAGTGGATTACTGAAAATCACTAGAAATTAAAATCATTTACTAAGAGATCCATTTCCAGGAAACTCTTATAGTAAGAACAAAAAATCTTAATTTACACATACATTCTGGTTCACAAAGTACATATCCTGTACCATCCCTTCTCGAGGGTTACAAGTATCAACTGCTCTGTTAAAAACTATACACAGGAAGCATAAGAACCTCGAGGCATCACACCAAAATCTCAGATCGATCATAAAAGTACTAACTACTAACTCCTAGGACCTGAGAGTACAGAGACGACTCATAGGACTCATATCTACATGACATGAAAGACAATATCACCACCTGAGATGTTACTGCTATCCCTGTTGCTACTGTCCTTCCCCTGTTGTAGGGTTTCTACCTCCTCGTCCTCGTCCACCTAAAATGGTTGGATTCTACAGGGGTGAGACAATTGAAAATTTTCCTAGAGAGAGATATAACTCTCCACCAGAAATGTTATTATTGCAGATGAACAGTAATAAAATGAACAGAGGAATCTTTAATAAATAACATGATTTAATCATTGTTAAGCAGAATAGAGCAATGTCACCTCTTAAAGAATGACAAACTAGAAAGTGATAAGCAGTAGATCATCTATTCTTTTAATAAGAATATGAAGAACATGTATAATATTTATCCACTATAGGATACCATAAGCAATGTAACATCAACCAATGGTTTTTGTATTTCATCCTTGAGCAAATACACTACACGACTGATTACATTTTTTAATCATACTTATGCCCTGAGGAGATGAGGTATACCGCTCATGCTCCAACTGACCACAATTAAGTAAAGCATCGGTACCATACATAGGTCAATGGAAGAGCCGAACTCCATCACCTCATCTGTCTCGGTCAGTACGAGATCATATGTAGGACATCTTGTGTCTTTGCTAAATAGATTTCCAGGGTATACTTGCATCTTTGCTATAGAGTTATAGCCCGTAGCATATACTCTGTTTAGGATATGACCCGTAGCCAATGCCTGGTATTGTGGATTTATGACCCATAGACATACTCTTATTGGGATATGGTCAATAACCATTCCTGTGCATAGGATATGGCCCTCAATCATTCCTATGAGGCGTAAGGATATTTTCACCCATTACCCCCACATATTCAAAATATGCATTCCAGGAATTCTCATAGGAAAACTTGTTTCACCATCACCACTTACTGACGATGATGCTCTATATGATAAGATTTCACTTGATTAATTAAGTGTATTACATATTCTTTTAGCATCATACAAGTTTCCAATCATCAATTATTATGACAAAAGCTACAAAAAATGTGTAACACTTCTATTAAGTACTTTTCAAACTTTATAGCACATTGGGATCTCAATCCCTTATTTCATCATGGGCATTCTCATCACTTATCATCTCATCAAAATGATTATGAAATATGGGTATTCAAACTCTCTGTTCATCAAAGAACACTTGTTACCACTTATCAGGTAACTAAAACACCTTCAGGTCATCTGACCAAGGTAAACATGATACTTGCTACACAAGCATCTCACATGGCTCTCAAAGCCCATTTAATCGCTTGTTACCTCTTACTAGGCAACAAACATATAATGGCTCAGAAGGCCCATAAAACAATTTCAAGTAAATAACACATCATAGCTCATACCTGGCTATGCTCATCATCTCATGGTATATGTAGGGTTAGTACACATGACAACAGTTATATCAATTACACATCAACACTGAACAATGTAAGAGTAGCATCACTATTCCCTTATTAGAATTAGGGATTTCCAAATTTCATATCAATTAGGGATACTCATCCCATTTCTCAAAATTAGGGTTATAGATTATCATCATATTGCCCAAGATTAGGGTTTCATACACTATCATCCAAAATTAGGACTTAACATACCTTTACCCTATATTAGGATTAGGATCTCATATCAAGGTTTCATATATCATTACATAACATCACCCAAGATTAGAGTTTCACATCATCTCTATATTAGAGCTTCACATGACATCACCCTCAATTAGTGTTTCTCATCACATCACCCTAAATTAGGGTTTAACACATCATTATCTTGAATTAAGGTTCCACATGACATCACCCTTGATTAGGGTTACATCATTAACCTAAATTAGGGTTACATCATTACCCTAGATTAGGGTTACATCATTACCCTAGATTAGGGTTACATCATTACCCTAGATTAGGGTTATTTCATTACCCTAAATTAGGGTTACATCATCATTGTCCTTAAATTATGATTAATTGATCTTTCATAGCTTTGAGACTATTAGTTTTTCAAATGGTTTTAAAATTTTTAAACCTTCAAATGGTTTTGACCTCCTTGACCTTCAAACGGTCTTGGAGTCACTTGACCTTCAAACGGTCTTGAAGACCGTTTGACCTTAAACGATCTTGGTTACTTGTAACTCAAATCAACCCATTCAGTCTTGAAAATGAATCAACCCATTCGGTCGTGAAACCGAATCAACCCATTCGGTCTTGAAACTGAATCAACCCATTCGGTCTTGAAACTGATTTCATCCATTCGGTATTGAAACCGAATGCTCATCAATTGTTTTGAAATCGAATGGACAATCCAACATTGAGATTGATTGAACCTCAAACGGTTTGAGACCGTTTGATCCCAAACCACCTTGAAACTGAATGGACCAATTAGGGTTTCCTCCAATCAATCAATTGATTTTAGGGTTTGTTTTATTGAATCACACATTAATTGGACCATTGAAAGTACATCAAATCATAGTCCTTGGATCTTCAACTATCCATCACAGCCCTTGATCTCCAAACGGTCAACACATCCATATGGTCAACCTATTCAAATAGTTTTGAAACCGTTTCAACATCAAATGGTCAACTCCTCCCAAACGGTCAACACCTCCATATGGTCAACACCTCCATACGGTCAACACCTCCATACAGTCAACATTCCATACGGTCAACCTATTCAAATGGTTTGAAACCATTTCAACATCAATTAGAGTTTTGAACCCAGTTGAATTAGGGTTTGAAATTAAGGGACCATCAATTGTTGAATCCTTTTTATCTTAATCATTTGTAACCATTGGATCTTCATCCAATAGTAACATCACTTGATCACAAACGGTCTGGAGCCCCTTTTGACCTCAAACGGTCTTGAGACCGTTTGATCACCAAAAAGCAAAACCGTATGCATATGTTCTATGTTGAGGTGTGTGCTTAAGATGACATCATCATCTTCAAGCTTGAAACCTTCGAAATCAGTTGTGATTCTTATGGTGATTTCAACAACTAATCAAAAGGAAATCAAAATAGAAGAAAGGTTCAACATATAATGAACAAATTACAACCAATAATGACATTTAAGGGTTCAAGTTATATAACCCACCTTCAAAACTGAATCCAAGCTTCAAGCTTCACGTCCTTAATGGTGAATGAAGCTCTCTCAACTTTCCAAGGCACGTTCTCAAGTCTTTGAGTGAAAAGAATGGCTAAGGTTGAAGATTGAGTGAAGAAAAGAAGAAATTAAGCATTGAATTTTGATTTTTACCATGAAATCAAGGTCAAAGATGACTATGGAGCTTACCTACAGGTTGAGGCACGTCCTCCTGTTGTTCCTAAGCTCCCTTGTGTTTAACCAAAACAAGGAAAGAAAGAAGGGTAAAAAAACCTTTCATTTGAGTTGGAAATAAGATGTCTATAAGAGAATTTCAATGAGAGAGAATGTGATATAATAATCCTTCAACTCCCAAATTTTATGCCACATGCTCCCCTAAAACCCTTGCATACGAAGATATATTCCCCAACTTCTAATTACTCTTCATTATCCATGAATTAAAAGAAAACAAATTAAGCACCTTAATCATTATAATAATAATATCCAAAATTGAGTGGATATTAGTTTTCCTTTAACTAATGTGAGTGGGTTCTCCACTCACTTAGGATATTTCATTGCCTTTGCAAGGCACAAAGACATTAATTCTTATAGAGTTTCAACAAACACATTTTTGGTTGAAGGGCACTTCAATTATTATATTTATTTTTGCATTAAATTGAATTAGGGTTTCAATTATGCTTAAATCTTGATTATTTTAATATCGAGATTCTCTCTCCTCCAAAGTGATTCAAATGAGACGCCCCTCTCATTTTATTGTCTCTAATTGATACCAATAAACATTAGGGACTATCTAGAAGTGGTATTTTGCATATTGAACCCTAGGTTTTGGGTAAATTGCACATTACACCAAAACTAGGTTTTATTGCACAAACATTGCTTTATAAACTCTTTCTTGGTGCTCAGGCTACCACAAGCCATACATCTGCATCATTTTCATTCTTATGATGCTTCAATACTTGAGGAACATTTATCATGTAAATTTGCAAGTTAACCCCTCAACTTGGGTAATTTTCACTTTGTTCCAAAACATGCAAAACATTGTTTTCAACATTATTCAAAAAGGACTAAAATTGAAACATAAGTTCCTCTTAAGCCTTAATTACTTTTCAAGAGATAATAGCAAGCATATAATTAAATTTATTAAACAAAACATCTAGGGTTAAAGCATAACCCAGGTCAGGAATTTTACAAATTATCCACCAATAACAAGGATTTTGTCCCTGAAATCATCAACAGAAAAGAGAAGGGTACTTCCTCCTCATCTCTTCCTCTAGTTCCCATGTAGATTCTTCAATGCCACAATGATGCCAGAGAACTTTCACAAGACATGTCTTTCTTTTTCAGCTTTTTAATTCTTTTATCAAGGATCATCATAGGTCCTTCAACATATGATATATCATCATTTAATTCTACTTCCACAGGTTGCAAAACTAACTCTGTGTCAGGATGACACTTTCTCAACATGGAGATATGGAACACTGGATGCAACTTATGCAGCTCAGGTGGCAACTCCATCTTATAGGCTACCTTTCCAATCCGTTCAATGATTGGATAAGGCCCCATAAATCTAGGAGCTAACTTTCCCTTCTTCCCAAATCTAAGGACACCTTTCCAAGGTGAGACTTTGAGATATACTTTGTCTCCAACATGGAATTATAAAGGTCTTTGCCATTTGTCGGCGTATGACTTTTGTCTATCCTGTACAGTCTTTAATCGTTGTTGTATTACTTTAATCTTCTCAGTTGTCTGTTGCACAAGCTCAGGACCCAAAAGTTGATACTCTCATGTTTCATACCAACATAAAGGAGATCTACAACCTCTACCATATAATGCTTCATATGGTGCCATATCAATACTATGTTGATAGTTATTATTGTAAGCAAATTCTATCAAGCTCAGGTGTAGATCCCAACTTCCTACAAATTGAAGGACACATGCCCTAAGCAAGTCCTCCAAAGTTTGTATGGTCCTCTTAGATTGTCCATCCGTCTGTGGGTGAAAGGTTGTACTAAACCTTAACAACGTACCCAAAGCTTTATGTAGTCATTCCCAAAAATGACTCGTGAACTAGGGACCTCTATCAGAAACAATAGTAGCTGGAACCCCGTGCAACAACACTATCTCATCTACATATATCTGTGCCAGCTTCTCAATAGTGTAGGTTGTTTTGACAGGAAGGAAATGTGATGTCTTGGTCAACCTATCAACTATCACCCATATGGAATCATGACCTTTGGTTGTTCTAGGCAAACCAACCACAAAGTCCATGGTCACGTGATCCCATTTCCACTGCGGTATAGGCAAAGGTTGCATTGTTCCTATAGGCTTCTGATGTTCAGCTTTGACCTACTGACACATCGGACACCGCATAACAAACTCAGCTACATCTTTCTTCAATCCTGGCCACCAATACATATCCTTCAAGTTATGATACATTTTGGTGCTCCCTGGATGCATTGCATACATTGAAGAATGAGCTTCCTCCAAGAATAACTTCCTTAAGTCATTGGCATCAGGTACTACCATCCTACCATGGTAACAGACTACCTAATCCTCTGACTCATGAAAGCCATCCCGTTTCTAACTACCATACTCTGACCTAATCTGCTGAACTATAACATCAGCTTGCTATGCTTCTTTAATCTATTGTCTCAGAGTAGGTTTCACTTGTATCTCAGCTAAAAGCCTAGCTAACAATGATACTTTAAGCTGTATATTGTCTTGCCTTAAGGTGATAAGCATATCTCTATTAAAGCACACTAAGGAGTTCAACTGTGCTTTATCTAAGGTTGGTGATGATGATTTCCTACTTAGTGCATCAACCACTACATTAGCCTTCCCTGGATGATAATCAATTATACAATCATAGTCCTTGATTAACTCCATCCAGCGGCGTTGTCTCATGTTCAACTCATGTTGTGAAAAGATATATTTTAGATTCTTATGGTCTATGAAAATATGGAATGTTTCTCCATAAATGTAACATCCCTGACCTGGGTTATGTATTAACCCTAGGTGTTTTTCTTAATTAAGTGATTGGATGCTTGTGCTTATCCTTTGAAATGTAATTAAGGCTTTTGAGGAACTTACATTTCTATTTCAGTCCTTTTTGAATCATGTTGAAACATTATTTTGTTAATTATGGACTAAAGTGCAAATTACCTAAGTAGAGAGGTTAACTTGCAAAATTGCAAATGTTAAGATGTTCCTATGATGATGAAACATCATAATAATGAATATTATGAAGTGGTACAGTTTTCACAAGCTTGGGTACCAAGATATAGATTGTAGAGCAATCCTTGTACTTTAAAGACCTAGTTTTGGTGTAAAGTGCAATTTACCCAAAACCTAGGGTTCAATATGTAAAATATACCTTCTTGAGGATCTCTCATGATTCTTGGCATCAAGTAGAGCAAAGAAAATGAGAAGGGAGCCTCATTCGAATGATCAAGAAGGAAAGATAATCTTGATATTAAAACAATCAAGATTTAAGCAAATGGCCCTTTAATATATACAACTTATTAAGGTGTTGGTTCTTTTCCATTTAACCTTGGATAATGGAGGAGCTTTGAATGAGGTTAGATGATGGAAACATTGCCAAGGATGAAGGAAGCCTTGGTGGATATACTTGAGGGATAAAAGGAAATAATTCTCTTTTAGCTTTTATCCTAAAAGTCCCATAAATATATATAGGAATCCTTTTCAACAAAGCAAGGGATCGTTTCCCTTAGTTGTTTTTCTTATCTTCTTGCCTTGGCCGACCAAAGGATAACTCTGGAGCAGAGGAAGGATGACCAAGCTTATTGGGTAAGTATGGATCACCATCTAACTCAAATTCATGGAGGAAACCATAAAACAAGGTTGGTTTATTGGTTTTCTTTACACGATTCTTCTTTCTAGCCATCTTCTCCATCCAAAACTTGAAGAACGAAGCTTGGAAAACACCTGGAGCTTCATCCACCATTAAAGATATGAAGCTTGGAGCTCTGGATCATACCTAAAGGCGGGTTTTATAACTCTAAACCTTGAGCTTTGTTTATGCATCTTCATCTCCATGAAAAATCGTTAGTTATTCTTCTTCCTTTGCTATTTTTGTGTTCTTGCTAGTAATTCCGTGAAGAACAACCCATGTTCTTGAGGAAGACGAAGGTGACATTAATTCCTATGTTTATCCAAAAACCTACTTTAGCAAACGGTCTCCAACACTTGCTCAAACGATTTCCCAAACCATTTGCGAGCAAACAGTTTCAAACCGTTTGATTGCAAACAGTTTTAACCAAACCGCATAGAAGTAAATGGTCCAAGACCGTTTGGAGGAATTGACTAGGCATTGACCATTTGGAGGTCCTCCAAATGATACCAAGACCATTTGGGGTCAGGTCATGATCAAATTGAATGATGGTTCAATGATTTCAACTCAATTAGATTCATGTTGAAACATGTTGAGGGGTAATCGATTCCAATCCCTAATCCAATTGACCCAAGCCCTAATTGATGATCAATTGAGGGTCAATTGAGTGTCAAATCAGTCAAGAGTTGACCTAATAAACTCAATTGATGAGTGGCTAACAAATATGTGATCGATTGAGGGGTTCAACATTGGAAATCCTAACTCAATTGAAGTGGTTGAGACACTTTTTGGTCCTTGCAGTTTTGAGGTGGTTTGGACCAAACGGTCTCAAGACCGTTTGAGTCCAATCGATCCCAAACTATTTGATCTCATGTGGTTTCAAGGTTTGTTATGTCCATGCGGTTTCAAAGTCAAGATGACCAAACGGTCTTCACCCCATCTTAGGCAAACGGTCTTGAGTGTGCACTTTATCAAACGATTTCAAAAGTCAACAAGACCAAAAGGTCTTCAACACCAAACAGTTTCAAGGTCTGTCCAAGACCATTTGGGGGTTTAGTGTGCAAGACCGTTTGAGGTCTATGAAGGTCAAGACCGTTTGATGCCTTAGTGGTCAAGATGGTTTAGTGGTTGATTAACCTAAACCTCATAGATACCTAAAGTGATTAAGGGACCAAGTAATTAGTTGATTAATGCATGTTATAATCAGTGGTGATCTTTACAAAAATACCCTTGATGGGATAGAGTGACTAATACTCTTTGAACAAGTGAGCTTTAAGGATCACTATAGTAATGACATAACCCATGATGTCAATGTTGAATTGACTTAGCCTAATCAAGGATGATACAAACAACATCTGATAGAAAGAGGAGAGAGAAGACTTCTTATAGGAATGATAATCAAATAATAAACTTCGAATATGTATGAATATATCTAATTAGGGTATGATCCTTCATAGTGAGATCATGAAACCATAATTATGATGGTTAATGAATCTTAACCCTAATCTGAGGGCATTAATGGAAGTAATCCTAATAAATGTGAATAGTAAACCCTAATCTAGGGTAATGTGATGTAATATGAATAGTAAACCCTAATCTAGGGAAATGTGATGATATGAAAAGTAAACCCTAATCTTGGGTTATGCTTTTAAGCATGAAACTCTATGTTTGAATTATGAAATGAGGAAGCATTATGCCTTTTAAGCTAAAGGGGTTGGATAACCCTAATTGAATTGAATAGGAAACTCTAACCCTAGAAACCAGCCGTGGGGATGTAAAACGGTCATGGTAATCTTCTGTAGCACGACCGTGCAAGGTATTACGACCGTGGTGGCTTCCCCTTACATGGCTATTCTTGGTTGGACGGCCGTGGTGTTCTATACTTGACTTGGAAATGATTGTATTGTGCTGATATAGATATAATGTGCATGTTATCAATTGTGTTAGTCATGCAAGTCTTTATAAAGAAGTGAGCATAGACATGTAAGGGTTATGATGCCATATTCATTGAAAGAACTTTATAAGCTTTGAAAGCAATGAAAGCTATGTTGCCTAGTAAGAGGTAACAAATGAGACTGATAGGCTGTATGAGCCATGAGAAATATCTGCATTGCCACTATCATGTTCATACTGATAAATGACTTGATGGCAATATGTTACTTGGTAACAAGTGTTTTGATGATCTAAGGGTTTGAACACCCATATTCCTGAATCATAATGATGACATGGTTAGGGGTTGATATCCCAATGTTAACTAGATGTGAAATGAACTTGATACAATTAGTACTCTTTCTTTCTAGCAATTGTCTTATTGGTTTATGTTCAAAAACATGTATGATGTTAAAAGAATGCTATAATGTACTTAAATAATCAAGTATAATGATATCATGTAGAGCCCTGACCATAGATCCATCATTGTCAGAAGTTAAATGATGGTGAAATAGGTTTTCCTAAGGGAACTCCGGGAGAGCATACTTTTGAGTATGTGGGGGTTATGGATGCGAATATCCTTACATCCTAATGAGGTAATTGATGTGAGATGTACATTTAATCTCTCAATCCTTCATTATATGTTTATGCCAGGATGATGTAACACTAATCTCCCGATGATGTTGTTAATGCCGAATCGATGTGGAATAAACAAGAAATCCCTCGATTGCGAAGAGAGTACAACATGCCACTGTAACTCTAATAGCGAAGTGCCAGAATACCCTGGATAGCTATTATGGCAGAGACACAAGAGGTCCTGCATGATGATCCTCACACCGACTAAGGAAGATGAGGTCATAGAAATCTGGCTCTTCTGATGACCTATGTATGGTATTGATTGCGATTTAGTAATGGTTGGTTGGAGTATGAGCGGTATACCTCATCTCCTCAGGGCATAATTATGTTTGTAAAATGTAATCAGTCGTGTAGCATATTTGCTTAGGTTGAACTATGAGAAACAATGATTGATGATACATTATTTATAATGTTCTAGTTGGACAAATAATATAAATGTTCTTCATATTCCTTATTGATTAAATGATTTGCTACTGAAACAAGTTATAATTGAAATGATTGCTTAGAGAATAGTACTCTACTTAGTTTATTCAATAAATTGCCTGTTGTTGAGTATTTATAATTCTACTGCTCAATGTTATTCATTTATTTTCCATAACAATGCTTCTGGAGAGGAGTTATAACTCTCGCTGGGACAATTATTCAATTGTATCACCCTTGTGGGATTCAACTGTTTAGGTAGACGTCGAGGAAGAAGAAACCCTTCAGTGGGTGAGCAACAACAGTAGCAGCAGTAACATCTGGGACAACAGTGATCCTTAGGTGGAGACACTGACTGTCAAGTCTTATAGATAGAATGTCCTATGTGTCGTCTCTGTACTCTTAGGTCCTAGGAGTCAGTGGATAGTTTAATATAGATCTGAGATTTTTGTCTTGATTCCTCGAAGATTTTGTATACTGCTCATGAACAGTTCAACAGGCCAATCAGTATTATGACTCTCAATATGTGATATTACAGAGATGTAATGATGGATCAGTTTGTAAATAACTTACTTTGGTTCTTTATGATAGAGTTTTACCGTATGTGGATTTCTTTACAAAAAGTTTTAAAATTTAGTGATTTTCAGTAATTCCACTGCTAACGAAATGCTTCCGCATTAGTTTTAATTCATTGATCTTGTTTTTGCGAGACGGTCGTCACAATTTAGTGGTATCAGAGCTCTAGGTTTGCTGAGTCTACAGAGACATAGGACTTAGGTTGTAGAGTTGTTCTAGTGTCTTCCAATATATTTGATAGTGTCTCCTACTCATATAGGAGGAGAAGATAAAACTAAAAATGTCTGGATCACATGAGGAACACATTGCAGAAAGTAGTGTTGCTGCACCTAGAGAAGGTGCAAGAAACCAAGAAAGAGAGGAACCTGTACCTGAACCACCCCAGTTCAACCCAGCTGACATGGGGAATCCAACTTTCCAAGCCATGTTTGGGCAGTTCATGACTGCCATGACACATATGACTGATAGGATGCCTATACCTGTACCTAGGGCACCTACCCATCCTGAAGGACAAGGAGTCGGCAAGACGTTTGAATGACTTCATCGAGTTGGAGCCACATAGTATGCTGGAACAGCTGACCCTACAAATGCTGACTTGTGGTTAACTGAACTAGAGAAGGCCTTTAGAATCCTGAACATCCTAGAAGCTGAGAAGGTTAGAGATGTTGTATACCTTCTCAAGGGGAGTGCTGGTCACTGGTGGACCATGGAAGAACAGAAAAGGCCAAGTGTGGAGATTGCATGGGATGTATTTCGACGAGAATTTATCAATAGATATTTCCCTAAGATGTTCTTGGATGAGAAAATCTCTCAATTTGAGAGATTAAGACAAGGACCGATGAACATTAGAGAATATGAGGCTAAGTTCATGGAGCTGTTGCGAATCTGCCCGTACATGGCATCAACAGATGAAGAAAGGATTAGGCATTTTGAGAAGGGATTAAATGTTGATTTGACCACCCCTGTGTCTGCTCTGGAGAATAGGGAAATGTTTGCTACCTTTGTGGAGTCATTCAGGATGATAGAGAGGTCCGTTTCAGAGAAAAGATAGACCAAGAACAAGAGGATGTATCCCTAGTTCCAAGGATCTTCATCTAAAGATTTCAAGAAACTGTGGTTTTCTGTGCTGACACCACCACCTAGATTCAGCACCCAGACACAGTTGACATCAAATAGGGGTAGAGGACGAAGCCTACCACTAGAAGGAGCTCATAGTTCAGCATCTATGTCGGTTACAGGACCACCCAGACCACAACAACTGAACAGAAGATGTGTGGAAAGATGGGACATCTGATGAAGGATTGCAGAGCCAGAGAAGTGAATGTGACTCAACCTCAAAGGTAGAGTCAGTAAGGTTCTCAAAGGAGATAGTTTCCAGGAGGAGCTAGAGGATGTGGACAAACATCCCAAGCTGGATCAGCGATACCTAATCATCGAGGTTTTATGCGATGAATCCACCTGATGCAGTGATCAACCCTCAGGTTGTGGCAAGTCAGATGGAGTTGTTTAATTCTGATATGTCCACATCTTACGTCGTATCTGTTTTAATTGATCCGGGTGCTACACATTCCTTTATCACTCGAAGAGTGATTCTTGACTGCAACATAACTATAAGTCATAGAGCAGATAGTTTGTTGTTAGAAACTCCGTTGATGGGATCTGCTATGCTGCAGGAGGTATGTTCTCCCTGCATTCTCTTCTTTTCTGATCATCGCATTCAAGTGGATCTTATACCACTTGAGATGCATGGATTCGATGTAATCCTTGGAATGGATACCTTAGAAAAGTATAAGGTTGTCTTGGATTGTGAGTCCAAGCAAGCTGTGTTCACTAATGATAGAAACAAGTGGATCTTTCAAGGAGATAGAAAGATTCTACCAACCTGTCTTGTGTCGACTATGGTTGCTGAGAAGTTGATGAGGCAAGGATGTTATGCATTCTTAGCCCATGTGGTAGATACCACCATGGAGAGTCCTAATCCTGCTGAAGTTCCTGTAGTTAGGGAATTTGAAGATGTATTTCCTGAAGAACTTCCAGGCATACCTCTTCCCTGAGAAATAGATTTTGAGATTAATCTAACTCCGAATACGCAACCTATAGCACAAACACCATATAGGATGGCGCCTGCTGAGATGGCAGAACTCAAGAAATAGCTGTAAGAGTTGCTTGAGAAGGGTTTCATCTGACCGAGTACTTCACCTTGGGGTGCTCTGGTCCTCTTTGTTAAAAAGAAAGATGGGTCAATGCGGTTGTGCATTGATTATAGACAGTAAAATAAAGTAACAATAAAGAATAAGTATCCTTTGTCGAGGATTGATGATCTCTTTGACCAGTTGCGTGGTGCAACCGTCTTCTCAAAGATAGATTTGAGATCAGGATATCACCAACTGCGTATTAAGGATGGTGACATACCAAAGTCTGCCTTTAGGACAAGGTATGGTCACTATGAGTTCACAGTTATGTCATTTGGGCTAACAAATGCACCAGCTGCATTTATGGAACTCATGAATAGAATCTTTCAACCTTTTCTCGATTAGTGTGTTGTTGTCTTTATAGATGACATCCTAATCTATAGTAGAGACGCTGAACAGCATCAACATCATCTTCGTCAAACTCTAACTTTGCTAAGAGAGCATAAGTTATATGCTAAGTTTAGCAAGTGTGAGTTCTGGTTACCAGAAGTTTCTTTTCTTGGACACGTAATATCTGCTAGAGGTATTCGTGTTGACCCTAAAAAGGTAGAATTTGTCCTGCAATGGGAGCAGCAAAAACACCGATGGAGATTCAAAGTTTCTTAGGGTTGGCAGGCTATTACAGGAGGTTCATTAAGAACTTCAGTTCTATAGCTTTACCCTTGACTAAGTTGACTAGGAAGGATGTTCTTTTTACCTGGAGTGACAAGTGTCAGCAATCATTTCAGTTGCTGAAGGAGAGGTTGACAAGTGCACCTATGCTTGTGTTACCTAAACAAGGAAAAGGATATATAGTTTTCTATGATGCCTCTAAGAATGGACTAGGATGTGTGTTGATGTAGGATAAATAAGTGATTTCTTTTGCTTGTCGACAGCTTAAGAAACACGAGGAGAATTATCCGACACATGATCTAGAACTAGCTGTTGTAGTTCATGCCTTGAAAATCTGGAGACATTATCTTTATGGAGAAACATTCCATATTTTCATAGACCATAAGAACCTTAAGTATATCTTTTCTCAGCATGAGCTTAACATGAGGCAATGCCATTGGATGGAGTTAATCAAGGATTACGATTGTACAATTGACTACTATCCAGGGAAGGCCAATGTGGTTGCCGATGCTTTAAGTAGGAAATCAGGAACCCTAGTCCTTGATAAGGCACAACTGAATTCTTTGGTATGCTCTAGAAGGGATATGCTTATTTCCTTAAGACAAGACAATGTACAATTAAAAGTATCATTGTTAGCCGGGTTGTTAGCTGAGATGCATATAAAACCTACTATGAGACAACATATTAAGGAGGCACATCAAGTTGATGCTACAGTTCAACTAATTAGATCGGAGTATGGTAGTGAGAAACGAGAAGGGTTCCATGATTCAAATGATCAGGTAGCCTGCTATCATGGTAGAATGATAGTACCTGATGTTGATAACTTGAGGAAGTTAGTCCTGGAGGAAGCTCATTCTTCGATGTATGATATGCATCCATGAAGCACCAAGATGTATCGAAACTTGAAAGATATGTATTGGTGGCCTGGTTTGAAGAAGGACGTTGCTGAGTATGTCATGCGGTATCCGATGTGTCAGCAAGTTAAAGCTGAACACCAGAAGCCTGCAGGAACAATGCAACCTTTACTCATACCACAATGGAAGTGGGATCATGTGACCATGGATTTTGTGGCTGGTTTACCAAGAACAACCAAAGGTCATGATTCCATCTGGGTAATAGTTGATAGGTTGACAAAGACAACACATTTCTTACCTATCAAAACAACCTATTATGTTGAGAAGCTGGCACAATTGTATGTAGATGAGATAGTACGATTGCATGTAGTCCCAGTCACCATTGTTTCTGACAGAGGTCCCAGTTTACGAGTCATTTTTGGGAGCAACTTCATAAAGACTTAGGCACACAATTAAGGTTTAGTACAACCTTTCATCCTAAGACTGATGGACAGTCAGAAAGGACCATACAAACTTTAGAAGACTTGCTTAGAGCATGTGTTCTTCATTTTACAGGAAGTTGGGATTTGCACCTAAGTTTGATAGAGTTTTCCTATAACAATAGCTATCAACATAGCATTGACATGACACCTTATGAAGCTTTGTATGGTAGACACTGTAGATCTCCCTTATGTTGGTATGAAATCAGTGAAGACCACCGAGAAGATTAAAATAATACAACAATAGTTAAAGGCTACACAGGATAGGCAGAGATCATATGCTGATAAGCGTCGTAGACCCTTAGAATTCTAGGTTGGAGACAGAGTGTACCTCAAAGTCTCACCTTGGAAAGGAGTTCTAAGATTTGGAAGGAAAGGGAAGTTATCTCCTAGGTTTATGGGGCCGTATCCAATCATAGAACAGATTGAAAAGGTAGCTTATAAGCTAGAATTACCATCAGAGTTGTAGAAGTTACATCCAGTGTTCCACATTTCCATGCTTAGGAAATGTCATCCTGATACATAATTAGTTCTGCAACACATGGAAGTAGAATTGAATGATGATGTATCTTATGAAGAAGGACATGTGTCGATTCTTGATAAAAGGATCAAAAAGCTAAAAAAGAAAGACATAAGTATTGTAAAAGTCCTATGGAATCACCGTGGTGTTGAAGAAGCCATGTGGGAATTATAGGAAGAGATGAGAAGGAAATACCCTACTCTTTTCTCTTAATATGTTTTTGTATCGATTTCGGGGACGAAATCCTTGTAAGGGGTGGATAATTTGTAACATCCCTGACATGGGTTATGTATTAACCCTAGGTGTTTTGCTTAATTAAGTGATTGGATGCTTGTGTTTATCCTTTGAAATGTAATTAAGGCTTTTGAGGAACTTACATTTCTATTTCAGTCCTTTTTGAATCATGTTGAAACATTATTTTGTTAATTATGGACTAAAGTGCAAATTACCCAACTAGAGGGGTTAACTTGCAAAGTTGCACATGTTAAGATGTTCCTCTAATGATGAGACATCATAATAATGAATATGATGAAGTGGTACAGTTTTCACAAGCTTGGGTACCAAGATATAGCTTGTAGAGCAATCCTTGTACTTTAAAGACCTAGTTTTGGTGTAAAGTGCAATTTACCCAAAACCTAGGGTTCAATATGTAAAATATACCTTCTTGAGGATCTCTCATGATTCTTGGCATCAAGTAGAGCAAAGAAAATGAGAGGGAGCCTCATTTGAATGATCAAGAAGGAAAGATAATCTTGATATTAAAACAATCAAGATTTAAGCAAATGGCCCTTTAATATATACAACTTATTAAGGTGTTGGTTCTTTTCCATTTAACCTTGGATAATGGAGGAGATTTGCATGAGGTTAGATGATGGAAACATTGCCAAGGATGGAGGAAGCCTTGGTGGATATACTTGAGGGATAAAAGGAAATAATTCTCTTTAAGCTTTTATCCTAAAAGTCCCATAAATATATATAGGAATCCTTTTCAACAAAGCAAGGGATCGTTTCCCTTAGTTCTTTTTCTTATCTTCTTGCCTTGGCCGACCAAAGGATAGCTCTGGAGCAGAGGAAGGATGACCAAGCTGATTGGGTAAGTATGGATCACCATCTAACTTGAATTCATGGAGGAAACCATAAAACAAGGTTGGTTTATTGGTTTTCTTTACACGATTCTTCTTTCTAGCCATCTTCTCCATCCAAAACTTGAAGAACGAAACTTGGAAAAAACCTGGAGCTTCATCCACCATTAAAGATACGAAGCTTGGAGCTCTGGATCAGACCTAAAGGCGGGTTTTATAACTCTAAACCTTGAGCTTTGTTTATGCATCTTCATCTCCATGAAAAATCGTTAGTTATTCTTCTTCCTTTACTACTTTTGTATTCTTGCTAGTAATTCCGTGAAGAACAACCCATGTTCTTGAGGAAGACGAAGGTGACGTTAATTCCTATGTTTATCCAAAAACCTACTTTAGCAAACGGTCTCCAACACTTGCTCAAACGGTTTCCCAAACCGTTTGCGAGCAAACAGTTTTAACCAAACCACATAGAAGTAAACGGTCCAAGACCGTTTGGAGGAATTGACTAGGCGTTGACCATTTGGAGGTCCTCCAAATGATACCAAGACCATTTGGGGTCAGGTCATGATCAAATTGAATGATGGTTCAATGATTTCAACTCAATTAGATTCATGTTGAAACATGTTGAGGGGTAATCGATTCCAATCCCTAATCCAATTGATCCAAGCCCTAATTGATGATCAATTGGGGGTCAATTGAGTGTCAAATCAGTCAAGAGTTGACCTAATAAACTCAATTGATGAATGGCTAACAAGTATGTGATCGATTGAGGGGTTCAACATTGGAAATCCTAACTCAATTGAAGTGGTTGAGACACTTTTTGGTCCTTGCAGTTTTGAGGTGGTTTGGACCAAACGGTCTCAAGACCGTTTGAGTCCAATCGATCCCAAACTATTTGATCTCGTGCGATTTCAAGGTTGGTTATGTCCATGCGGTTTCAAAGTCAAGATGACCAAACAGTCTTCACCCCATCTTAGGCAAACGGTCTTGAGTGTGCACTTTACCAAACGATTTCAAAAGTCTACAAGACCAAAAGGTCTTCAACACCAAACAATTTCAAGGTCTGTCCAAGCCCATTTGGGGGTTTAGTGTGCAAGACCGTTTGAGGTCTATGAAGGTCAAGATCGTTTGATGCCTTAGTGGTCAAGATGGTTTAGTGGTTGGTTAACCTAAACCTCATAGATACCTAAAGTGATTAAGGGACCAAGTAATTAGTTGATTAATGCTTGTTATAATCAGTGGTGATCTTTACAAAAATACCCTTGATGGGATAGAGTGACTAATACTCTTTGAACAAGTGAGCTTTAAGGATCACTATAGTAATGACATAACCCATGATGACAATGTTGAATTGACTTAGCCTAATCAAGGATGATACAAACATCATCTGATAGAAAGAGGAGAGAGAAGACTTCTTATAGGAATGATAATCAAATAATAAACTTCCAATATGTATGAATATATCTAATTAGGGTATGATCATTCATAGTGAGATCATGAAACCGTAATTATGATGGTTAATGAATCTTAACCCTAATCTGAGGGCATTAATGGAAGTAATCCTAATAAATGTGAATAGTAAACCCTAATCTAGGGTAATGTGATGTAATATGAATAGTAAACTCTAATATAGGGAAATGTGATGATATGAAAAGTAAACCCTAATCTTGGGTTATGCTTTTAAGCATGAAACTCTATGTTTGAATTATGAAATGAGGAATCATTATGCCTTTTAAGCTAAAGGGGTTGGATAATCCTAATTGAATTGAATAGGAAACTCTAACCCTAGAAACCAGCTGTAGGGATGTAAAACGGTCGTGGTAATCTTCTGTGGCACGATCGTGCAAGGTAGTACGACCGTGGTGGCTTCCCCATGCACGACTGTTCTTGGTTGCACGACCGTGGTGTTCTATACTTGACATGGAAATGACTGTATTCTGCTGATATAGATATAATGTGCATGTTATCAATTGTGTTAGTCATGCATGTCTTTATAAAGAAGTGAGCATAGACAGGTAAGGGTTATGATGCCATATTCATTGAAAGAACCTTATAAGCTTTGAAAGCAATGATATGCTATGTTGCCTAGTAAGAGGTAACAAATGAGACTGATAGGCTGTATGAGCCATGAGAAATATCTGCATTGCCACTATCATGTTCATACTGATAAATGACTTGATGGCAATATGTTACTTGGTAACAAGTGTTTTGATGATCTAAGGGTTTGAACACCCATATTCCCGAATCATAATGATGAGATGGTTAGGGGTTGATATCCCAATGTTAACTAGATGTGAAATGAACTTGATACAATTAGTACTCTTTCTTTCTAGCAATTGTCTTATTAGTTTATGTTCGAAAACATGTATGGTGTTAAAAGAATGCTATAATGTACTTAAATAATCAAGTATAATGATATCATGTAGAGCCCTGACCATAGATCCATCATTGTCAGAAGTTAAATGATGGTGAAATAGGTTTTCCTAAGGGAACTCTTGGAGAGCATACTTTTGAGTATGTGGGGGTTATGGATGCGAATATCCTTACGTCCTAATGAGGGAATTGATGTGAGATGTACATTTAATCTCTCAATCCTTCATTATATGTTTATGCCAGGATGATGTATCACTAATCTCCCGATGATGTTGTTAATGCCGAATCGATGTGGAATAAACAAGAAATCCCTCAATTGCGAAGAGAGTACAACATGCCACTGTAACTCTAATAGCGAAGTGCCAGAATACCCTGGATAGCTATTGTGGCAGAGACACAAGAGGTCCTACATGATGATCCTCACACTGACTGAGGAAGATGAGGTCATAGAAATCTGGCTCTTCTGATGACCTATGTATGGTACCGATTGCGATTTAGTAATGGTCGGTTGGAGTATGAGCGGTATACCTCATCTCTTCAGGGCATAATTATGTTTGTAAAATGTAATCAGTCGTGTATCATATTTGCTTAGGTTAAACTATGAGAAACAATGATTGATGATACATTGTTTATAATGTTCTAGTTGGGCAAATAATATACATGTTCTTCATATTCCTTATTGATTAAATGATTTGTTACTGAAACAAGTTATAATTGAAATGATTGCTTAGAGAATAGTGCTCTAGTTAGTTTATTCAATAAATTGCCTGTTGTTGAGTATTTATAATTCTACTGCTCAATGTTATTCATTTATTTGCCATAACAATGCTTCTGGAGAGGAGTTATAACTCTCGCTGGGACAATTATTCAATTGTATCACCCCTGTGGGATTCAACTTTTTAGGTAGACGTCGAGGAAGAAGAAACCCTTCAGTGGGTGAGCAACAACAGTAGCAGCAGTAACATCTGGGATAGCAGTGATCCTCAGGTGGAGACACTGACTGTCAAGTCTTGTAGATAGAATGTCCTATGTGTCGTCTCTGTACTCTTAGGTCCTAGGAGTCAGTGGATAGTTTAATATAGATCTGAGATTTTTGTCTTAATGCCTCGAAGATTTTATATACTGCTCATGAACAGTTCAACAGGACAGTCAGTGTTATGACTCTCAAGATGTGATATTATAGAGATGTAATGATGGATCCGTTTGTAAATAACTTACTTTGGTTCTTTATGATAGAATTTTACCGTATGTGGATTTCTTTACAAAAAGTTTTAAAATTTAGTGATTTTCAGTAATTCCGCTGCTAACGAAATGCTTCCGCATTAGTTTAAATTCATTGATCTTGTTTTCGCGAGACGGTCGTCACAATTTAGTGGTATCAGAGCTCTAGGTTCGCTGAGTCTACAGAGACATAGGACTTAGGTTGTAGAGTTGTTCTAGTGTCTTCCAGTATATCTGATAGTGTCTCCTACTCATATAGGAGGAGAAGATAAAACTAAAAATGTCTGGATCACACGAGGAACACATTGTAGAAAGTAGTGTTGTTGCACCTAGAGAAGGTGTAAGAAACCAAGAAAGGGAGGAACCTATACCTGAACCACCCCAGTTCAACCCAGCTGACATGGGGAATCCAGATTTCCAAGCCATGTTTGGGCAGTTCATGACTGCCATGACACATATGATTGATAAGATGCCTATACCTGTACCTAGGGCACCTACCCATCCCGAAGGACAAGGAGTCGGCAAGACGTTTGAATGACTTCATCGAGTTGGAGCCACAGAGTATGCTGGAACAGCTGACCCTACAAATGCTGACTTGTGGTTAACTGAACTAGAGAAGGCCTTTAGAATCCTGAACATCCCAGAAGCTGAGAAGGTTAGACATGTTGTACACCTTCTCAAGGGGAGTGCTGGTCACTGGTGGACCATGGAAGAACAGAAAAGGCCAAGTGTGGAGATTGCATGGGATGTATTTCGACGAGAATTTGTCAATAGATATTTCCCTAAGATGTTCTTGGATGAGAAAATCTCTCAGTTTGAGAGGTTAAGACAAGGACCGATGAACATCAGTGAATATGAGGCTAAGTTCATGGAGCTGTTGCGGTTCTGCCCGCACATGGCATCAACAGATGAAGAAAGGATTGGGTGTTTTGAGAAGGGATTAAATGCTGAGTTGACCACCCCCGTGTCTGCTCTGGAGAACAGGGAAATGTTTGCTACCTTTGTGGAGTCAGTTAGGATGATAGAGAGGTCCGTGTCAGAGAAAAGACAGACCAAGAACAAGAGGATGTATCCCCAGTTCCAAGGATCTTCATCTAAAGATTTCAAGAAACCGTGGTTTTATGTGCCTACACCACCACCTAGATTCAGCACCCAGACACAGTTGACATCAAATAGGGGTACAGGACGAAGCCTACCACTAGAAGGAGCTCATAGTTCAACATCTATGTCGGTTACAGGACCACCCAGAGCACAACAACTGAACAGAAGATGTTATATTTGTGGAAAGATGGGACATCTGATGAAGGATTGTAGAGCCAGAGAAGTGAGTTTTTATCAACCTCAAAGGCAGAGTCAACAAGGTTCTCAAAGGAGATAGTTTCCAGGAGGAGCTAGAGGACATGGACACGCGTCCCAAGTTGGATCATCGACACCTAATCATCGAGGTTTTATGCGATGAATCCACCTGATGCAGTGATCAACCCTCAGGTTGTGGCAAGTCAGATGGAGTTGTTTAATTCTGATATGTCTACATCTTACGTCGTATATGTTTTAATTGATCTGGGTGCTACACATTCCTTTATCACTCGAAGAGTGATTCTTGACTGCAACATAACTATAAGTCATAGAGCAGATAGTTTGTTGTTAGAAACTCCGTTGATGGGATCTGCTATGCTGCAGGAGGTATGTTCTCCCTGCATTCTCTTCTTTTCTGATCATCGCATTCAAGTGAATCTTATACCACTTGAGATGCATGGATTCGATGTAATCCTTGGGATGGATACCTTAGAAAAGTATAAGGTTGTCTTGGATTGTGAGTCCAAGCAAGCTATGTTCACTAATGATAGTGACAAGTGGATCTTTTAAGTAGATAGAAAGATTCTACCAACCTGTCTTGTGTCGAATTTGGTTGCTGAGAAGCTGATGAGGCAAGGATGTTATGCATTCTTAGCCCATGTGGTAGATACCACCATGGAGAGTCCTAATCCTGCTGAAGTTCCCTAGTCAGGGAATTTGAAGATGTATTTCCTAAAGAACTTCCAAGAATACCTCCGCCTTGAGAAATAGATTTTGAGATTAATCTAACTCCGAATACGCAACCTATAGCACAAACACCGTATAGGATGGCGCCTGCTGAGATGGCAGAACTCAAGAAATAGCTGCAAGAGTTGCTTGAGAAGGGTTTCATCCGACCGAGTACTTCACCTTGGGGTGCTCCGGTCCTCTTTGTTAAAAAGAAAGATGGGTCAATGCGGTTGTGCATTGAATATAAATAGTTAAATAAAGTAACAATAAAGAATAAGTATCCTTTGCCGAGGATTGATGATCTCTTTGACCAGTTGCGTGGTGCAACCATCTTCTCAAAGATAGATTTCAGATCAGGATATCACCAACTGCGTATTAAGGATGGTGACATACCAAAGTCTACCTTTAGGACAAGGTATGGTCACTATGAGTTCACAGTTATGTCATTTGGGCTAACAAATGCACCAGCTGCATTTATGGAACTCATGAATAGAATCTTTTGACCTTTTCTCGATCAGTGTGTTGTTGTCTTTATAGATGACATCCTAATCTATAGTAGAGATGCTCAGCAGCATGAACATCATCTTTGTCAAAACTCTAACTTTGCTAAGAGAGCATAAGTTATATGCTAAGTTTAGCAAGTGTGAGTTCTGGTTACCAGAAGTTTCTTTTCTTGGACACGTAATATCTGCTAGAGGTATTCATGTTGACCCTAAAAAGGTAGAATATGTCCTGCAATGGGAGCAGCCAAAAACACCGATGGAGATTCAAACTTTCTTAGGGTTGGCAGGCTATTACAGGAGGTTCATTAAGAACTTCAGTTCTATAGCTTTACCCTTGACTAAGTTGACCAGGAAGGATGTTCTTTTTACCTGGAGTGACAAGTGTCAGCAATCGTTTCAGTTGTTGAAGGAGAGGTTGACAAGTGCACCTGTGCTTGTGTTACCTGAACAAGGAAAAGGATATATAGTTTTCTATGATGCCTCTAAGAATGGACTAGGATGTGTGTTGATGTAGGATAAACAAGTGATTTCTTTTGCTTCTTGACAGCTTAAGAAATACGAGGAGAATTATCCGACACACGATCTAGAACTAGCTGTTGTAGTTCATGCCTTGAAAATCTGGAGACATTATCTTTATGGAGAAACATTCCATATTTTCATAGACCATAAGAACCTTAAGTATATCTTTTCTCAGCATGAGCTTAACATGAGGCAATGTCGTTGGATGGAGTTAATCAAGGACTACGATTGTACAATTGACTACCATCCAGGGAAGGCCAATGTGGTTGTCGATGCTTTAAGTAGGAAATCAGCAACACCAGCTCTTGATAAGGCACAACTGAATTCTTTGGTATGCTCTAGAAGGGATATGCTTATTTCCTTAAGACAAGACAATGTACAATTAAAAGTATCATTGTTAGACGGGTTGTTAGCTGAGATGCATATAAAACCTACTCTGAGACAACAGATTAAGGAGGCACATCAAGTTGATTCTACAGTTCAACTAATTAGATCGGAGTATGGTAGTGAGAAACGAGAAGGGTTCCATGATTCAAATGATCAGGTAGCCTGCTATCATGGTAGAATGATAGTACCTGATGTTGATAACTTGAGGAAGTTAGTCCTGGAGGAAGCTCATTCTTCGATGTATGATATGCATCCATGAAGCACCAAGATGTATCGAAACTTGAAAGATATGTATTGGTGGCCTGATTTGAAGAAGGACGTTGCTGAGTTTGTCATGCGGTGTCCGGTGTGTTAGCAAGTTAATGCTGAACACCAGAAGCCTGTAGGAACAATGCAACCTTTACTCATACCACAATGGAAGTGGGATCATGTGACCATGGATTTTGTGGCTAGTTTACCAAGAACAAACAAAGGTCATGATTCCATCTGGGTAATAGTTGATAGGTTGACAAAGACAACACATTTCTTACCTATCAAAACAACCTATTATGTTGAGAAGCTGGCACAGTTGTATGTAGATGAGATAGTACGATTGCATGGAGTCCCAGTCACCATTGTTTCTGACAGAGGTCCCCACTTTATGAGTCATTTTTGGGAGCAACTTCATAAAGACTTAGGCACACAGTTAAGGTTTAGTACAACCTTTCATCCTCAGACTGATGGATAGTCATAAAGGACCATACAAACATTAGAAGACTTGCTTAGAGCATGTGTTCTTCAGTTTACAGGAAGTTGGGATTTGCACCTAAGTTTGATAGAGTTTGCCTATAACAATAGCTATCAACATAGCATTGACATGGCACCTTATGAAGCTTTGTATGGTAGACGCTGTAGATCTCCCTTATGTTGGTATGAAATCGGTGAATATCAACTTTTAGGTCCTGATCTTGTGCAGCAGACCACCGAGAAGATTAAAATAATACAACAATAGTTAAAGGCTACACAGGATAGGCAGGGATCATATGCTGATAAGCGTCGTAGACCCTTAGAATTCCAGGTTGGAGATAGAGTGTACCTCAAAGTCTCACCTTGCAAAGGAGTTCTAAGATTTGGACGGAAAGGGAAGTTAGCTCCTAGGTTTATGGGGCTGTATCCAATCATAGAACAGATTGGAAAGGTAGCTTATAAGCTAGAATTACCATTAGAGTTGTAGAAGTTACATCCAGTGTTCCACATTTCCATGCTTAGGAAATGTCATCCTGATTCAGAATTAGTTCTGCAACACATGGAAGTAGAATTGAATGATGATGTATCTTATGAAGAAGGACATGTGTCGATTCTTGATAAAAGGATCAAAAAGCTGAAAAAGAAAGACATAAGTCTTGTAAAAGTCCTATGGAATCACCGTGGTGTTGAAGAAGCCACGTGGGAATTATAGGAAGAGATGAGAAGGAAATACCCTACTCTTTTCTCTTAATATGTTTTTGTATCGATTTCGGGGACGAAATCCTTGTAAGGGGTGGATAATTTGTAACATCCCTGACCTAGGTTATGTATTAACCTTAGGTGTTTTGCTTAATTAAGTGATTGGATGCTTGTGTTTATCCTTTGAAATGTAATTAAGGCTTTTGAGGAACTTATATTTCTATTTCAGTCCTTTTTGAATCATGTTGAAACATTGTTTTGTTAATTATGGACTAAAGTGCAAATTACCCAACTAGAGGGGTTAACTTGCAAAGTTGCACATGTTAAGATGTTCCTCTGATTATGAGACATCATAATAATGAATATGATGAAGTGGTACAATTTTCACAATCTTGGGTACCAAGATATAGCTTGTAGAGCAATCCTTGTACTTTAAAGACCTAGTTTTGGTGTAAAGTGCAATTTACCCAAAACCTAGGGTTCAATATGTAAAATATACCTTCTTGAGGATCTCTCATGATTCTTGGCATCAAGTAGAGCAAATAAAATGAGAAGGGAGCCTCATTTGAATGATCAAGAAGGAAAGATAATCTTGATATTAAAATAATCAAGATTTAAGCAAATGACCCTTTAATATATACAACTTATTAAGGTGTTGGTTCTTTTCCATTTAACCTTGGATAATGGAGGAGCTTTGCATGAGGTTAGATGATGGAAATGTGGCAAAGGATTGAGGAAGCCTTGGTGGATATACTTGAGGGATAAAAGGAAATAATTCTCTTTTACCTTTTTTCCTAAAATCCCATAAATATATATAGGAATCCTTTTCAACAAAGCAAGGGATCATTTCCCTTAGTTCTTTTTCTTATCTTCTAGCCTTGGCTGACCAAAGGATAGCTCTGGAGTAGAGGAAGGATGACCAAGCTGGTTGGGTAAGTATGGATCATCATCTAACTCGAATTCATGGAGGAAACCATAAAACAAGGTTGGTTTATTGGTTTTCTTTACACGATTCTTCTTTCTAGCCATCTTCTCCATCCAAAACTTGAAGAACGAAGCTTGGACAACATCTGGAGCTTCATCCACCATTAAAGCTATGAAGCTTGGAGCTCTGGATCAGACCTAAAGGTGGGTTTTATAACTCTAAACCTTGAGCTTTGTTTATGCATCTTCATCTCCATGAAAACTCGTTAGTTATTCTTCTTCCTTTGCTACTTTTGAGTTCTTTCTAGTAATTCCGTGAAGAACAACCCCTATTCTTGAGGAAGATGAAGGTGACATTAATTCCTATGTTTATCCAAAAACCTACTTTAGCAAACGGTCTCCAACACTTACTCAAACGGTTTCCCAAACCGTTTGGGAGCAAACGGTTTCAAACTGTTTGATTGCAAACAATTTTAACCAAACCGCATAGAAGTAAACGGTCCAAGACTGTTTGTAGGCGTTGACCGTTTGGAGGTCCTCCAAATGATCCCAAGACCGTTTGAGGTCAGGTCATGATCAAATTGAATGATGGTTCAATGATTTCAACTCAATTAGATTCATGTTGAAACATGTTGAGGGGTAATCGATTCCAATCCCTAATCCAATTGATCCAAGTCCTAATTGATGATCAATTGAGGGTCAATTGAGTGTCAAATTAGTCGAGGGTTGACCTAATAAACTCAATTGATGAGTGGCTAACAAGTATGTGATCGATTGAGGGGTTCAACATTGGAAATCCTAACTCAATTGAAGTGGTTGAGACACTTTTTGGTCCTTGCAGTTTTGAGGTGGTTTGGACCAAACAGTCTCAAGACCGTTTGGGTCCAAACGGTCTCAATACCGTTTGGGACCAAACAATCCCAAAACATTTGATCTCATGCGGTTTCAAGGTTGGTTATGCCCATGCGGTTTCAAAGTCAAGATGACCAAACAATCTTCACCCCATCTTAGGCAAACGGTCTTGAGCGTGCACTTTACCAAACAGTTTCAAAAGTCAACAAGACCAAACGGTCTTCAACACCAAATGGTTTCAAGGTCTGTCCAAGACCGTTTGGGGGTTTAGTGTGCAAGACCGTTGGAGGTCTATGAAGGTCAATATCGTTTGATGCCTTAGTGGTCAAGATGGTTTAGTGGTTGATTAACCTAAACCTCATAGATACCTAAAGTGATTTAGGGACCAAGTAATTAGTTGATTAATGCATGTTATAATCAGTGGTGATCTTTACAAAAATGCCCTTGATGGGATAGAGTGACTAATACTCTTTGAACAAGTGAGCTTTAAGGATCACTATAGTAATGACATAACCCATGATGTCAATGTTGAATTGACTTAGCCTAATCAAGGATGATACAAACATCATCTGATAGTAAGAGGAGAGAGAAGACTTATTATAGGAATGATAATCAAATAATAAACTTCCAATATGTATGAATATATCTAATTAGGGTATGATCCTTCATAGTGAGATCATGAAACCGTAATTATGATGGTTAATGAATCTTAACCCTAATCTGAGGGCATTAATGGAAGTAATCCTAATAAATGTGAATAGTAAACCCTAATCTAGGGTAATGTGATGTAATATGAATAGTAAAGCCTAATCTAGGGAAATGTGATGATATGAACAGTAACCCCTAATCCTGGGTTATGCTTTTAAGCATAAAACTCTATGTTTGAATTATGAAATGTGGCATTATGCCTTTTAAGCTAAAGGGGTTGGATAACCCTAATTGAATTGAATAGGAAACCCTAACCCTAGAAACCAGCCGTGGGGATGTAAAACGGTCATGGTAATCTTCTATATCACGACCGTGCAAGGTAGCACGACCGTGGTGGCTTCCCCTTGCACAGACGTTCTGGGTTGCACGACCGTGGTGTTCTATACTTGAGTTGGAAATGATTGTATTGTGTTGATATAGATATAATGTGCATGTTATCAATTGTTTTAGTCATGCAGGTCTTTATAAAGAAGTGAGCATAGCCAGGTAAGGTTTATGATGCCATATTCATTGAAAACACTTTATAAGCTTTGAAAGCAATGATATGCTATGTTGCCTAGTAAGAGGTAACAAATGAGACTGATAGGCTGTATGAGCCATGAGAAATATCTGCATTGCCACTATCATATTCATACTGATAAATGACTTGATGGCAATATGTTACTTGGTAACAAGTGTTTTGATGATCTAAGGGTTTGAACACCCATATTCCTAAATCATAATGATGAGATGGTTAGGGGTTGATATCCCAATGTTAACTAGATGTGAAATGAACTTGATACAATTAGTACTCTTTCTTTCTAGCAATTGTCTTATTGGTTTATGTTCAAAAACATGTATGATGTTAAAAGAATGCTATAATGTACTTAAATAATCAAGTATAATTATATCATGTAGAGACCTGACCATAGATCCATCATTGTCAGAAGTTAAATGATGGTGAAACATGTTTTCCTAACGGAACTCCTGGAGAGCATACTTTTGAGTATGTGGGGGTTATGGACGCGAATATCCTTACGTCCTAATGAGGGAATTGATATGAGATGTACATTTAATCTCTCAATCCTTCATTATATGTTTATGTCGGGATGATGTATCACTAATCTCCCGATGATGTTGTTAATGTCGAATCAATGTGGAATAAACAAGAAATCCCTCGATTGCGAAGAGAGTACAACATGCCACTGTAACTCTAATAGTGAAGTGCCAGAATACCCTAGATAGCTATTATGGCAGAGACATAAGAGGTCCTGCATGATGATCCTCACACTAACTGAGGAAGATGAGGTCATAGAAATCCGGCTCTTCTGATGACCTATGTATGGTACCGATTGCGACTTAGTAATGGTCGGTTGGAGTATGAGCGGTATACCTCATCTCCTCAGGGCATAATTATGTTTGTAAAATGTAATCATCCGTGTAGAATATTTGCTTAGGTTGAACTATGAGCAACAATGATTGATGATACATTGTTTATAATGTTCTAGTTGGACAAATAATATAGAGGTTCTTCATATTCCTTATTGCTTAAATGATTTGTTACTCAAACAAGTTATAATTGAAATGATTGCTTAGAGAATAGTGCTCTACTTAGTTTATTCAATAAATTGCCTGCTGTTGAGTATTTATAATTCTATTGCTCAATGTTATTCATTTATTGCCATAACAATGCTTCTGGTGAGGAGTTATAACTCTCACTGGGACAATTATTCAATTGTATCACCCCCGTGGGATTCAACTTTTTAGGTAGACGTCGAGGAAGAAGAAACCCTTCAGTGGGTGAGCAACAACATCAGCAACAACAACATCTGGGACAGCAGTGATCCTCAGGTGGAGACACTGACTCTCAAGTCTTGTTGATAGAATGTCCTATGTGTTGTCTCTGTACTCTCAGGTCCTAGGAGTCAGTAGATAGTTTAATATATTTCTGAGATTTTTGGCTTAATGCCTCGAGGATTTTGTATACTGCTCATGAACAGTTCAACAGGACAGTCAGTGTTATGACTCTCAAGATGTGATATTACAGAGATGCAATGATGGATCGGTTTGTAAATAACTTAGTTTGGTTCTTTATGATAGAGTTTTACCGTATGTGGATTTCTTTACAAAAAGTTTTAAAATTTAGTGATTTTTAGTAATTCTGCTGCTAACGAAATGCTTCCGCATTAGTTTAAATTCGTTGATCTTATTTTCGTGAGATGGTCATGACAATAAAGATAATGCCTCCAGATCTTCAAAGCATAGACCACATTAGCTAGTTCTAGATCATGTGTCAGATAATTCTCCTCGTGTTTCTTAAGCTGTCGAGAGGCAAAAGAAATCACTTGATTATCCTACATCAACACACATCCTAAACCATTCTTAGATGCATCACAGAAAACTATGCACCCCTTCCCTTGCTCAGTTAACACCAGAACATGTACACTTGTTAACCTTTCTTTCAACAACTGAAAAGAATGTTGACACTTGTCATTCCAGACAAAAGGAACCTCCTTCCTGGTCAACTTGGTTAGGGGTAAAGCTATAGAACTGAAGTTCTTAATGAACCTCCTATAATATCCCGCTAATCCTAAGAAACTGCGTATTTCCATCGATGTCTTTGGCTGTTCCCATTACAAGATAGATTCTACCTTATTAGGATCAACACGAATACCTGAGGCAGATATTACGTATCCTAGAAAAGAAATTTCTGATAACCAGAACTCACATTTTCTAAACTTAGCATATAACTTATGCTCTCTTAGCAAAGTTAAGGCCTGACGGAGGTGTTGGTCATGCTGTTGAGCATCTCTACTGTATATCAGTATGTTGTCTATGAAGACTACAATGAACTGATCAAGAAAAGGTCAAAAGATTCTATTCATGAGTTCCATGAATGCAGCTGGTGCATTAGTTAGTCCAAACGACATAACTATGAACTCATAGTGACCATACCTTGTCCTAAAGGCAGACTTAGGTATGCCACTCTCCTTGATACGCAACTGGTGATATCCCAACCTCATATCTATCTTAGAGAAGATAGTTGCACCACACAACTAATCAAATAGATCATCGATCCTTGGTAGAGGATACATATTCTTTATGGTTACTTTATTCAACTATATGTAATCAATGCATAACCGCATCATTCCATCCTTCTTCTTAACAAAGAGAACCGGAGCACCCCATGGTGAAGTACTCGGTCGGATGAAACCTTTCTCAAGCAACTCCAATAGCTTTTTCTTGAGCTCTGCCATCTTAGCAGGTGCCATTCTATAAGGTGTTTTTGATATAGGTTGCATTCCCGGGATTAGATTAATCTTAAAATCAATCTCTCAGGGTGAAGGTACACCTGGAAGTTCCTCAGGGAACACATCTTCAAATTCCCTAACTATCAGAACTTCAGAAAAAATAGAACTCTCCATTGTGGTGTCTACCACATGGGCCAAGAATGCAAAGCATCCTTGTCTCATCAGCTTCTCAGCTACCATATCCAACACTAGACAGGTTGGAAGAATCTTTCTATCTCCCTGAAAGATCCATCTGTCACCGTCATCTATGAATAAAACTTGCTTGGAATCACAATCCAAGACAACCTTATACTTTTCTAGGGTGTCCATCCCCAAAATTATATCAAACCCATACATCTCAAGTGGTATAAGATCCACCTGAATGCGATGTTCAGAAAAAGAAAAAATGCAGGGAGAACACACCTCCCGCAGCACTACAGATCCCAACAAAGGGGTTTCTAACAACAAACTATCTGTTCTATGACAGACAGTCATGTTGTAGTCATGAATCACTCTTTGAGTGATAAAGGAATGCGTAGCACCCAGATCAATTAAAACATATACGAAGCAGGATGAAGACATATCAGAATGAAATAGTTCCATCTGACCTATCACAACTCGAGGGTTGACTACTACTTTGGGTTGATTTATCACATAGAATCTCACCGTTGCTTACTATTGACCCTGTGCTCGGTTGTTGGGTGCCAATGAACCAGCTTGGGACGCTTTTCCACGTCCTCTAGAACCACTCAAAAATTGTCGCCTTTGAGAGCCTTGCTGACTTTGCCTCGGAGGTTGAGTCACCACAATGTTCCCAACTAGACAATCCCCTGCTAGATGTCCTACCTGTCTACACTGGTGATAGGTTCTATTCTCTTGATATGGTCTAAAAGGTCCTGTTACTGATGTTGATGTTGTACTGGGGGCTCTGTTCAGTGGTAAACTACGACCTCTACCCTTGCTGGGTGTCCACTGTGTCTGGGTGTTGAACTTTGGTGGTGTAGAAAACCTCAGTTTCTTGAAGCTTTTGGACCCTTGTCCTTGAAATTGTGTATATACCTTCTTACTGTGGGCCTGACGCTTTTCAATCACAGACCTTTCTATCTGTCTCATGGATTCCACAAAGGTGGCAAACCTCTCCCTAAAGCAGACACAGGAGTAGTCAATTCAGCGTTCAACCCCTTCTCAAAATGCTGAATCCTCTCCTCATCTGTAGCAGCCATATGTATACAGAACTGCAGAATCTCCATAAACTTAGCTTCATACTCACTAATGTTTAGTGGTCCTTGTCTTATCCGCTCAAACTGAGAGATCTTCTAATCTAGAAACATCTTGGGGAAGTATCTACTGATGAATTCTCGTCAGAATTCCTCCCATCTAAATTCAACACCTGGCCTCTTACCCTCTTCTATAGTCCACCAATGGCCAACACTCCCCTTCAATAGGTACACCACATGTCTAACCTTCTCAGCTTCTGGGATATTAAGGATTCTAAAGGCCTTTTTTAGCTCAGTCAGCCACATGTCGGCATCTGTTGGATCAACTGTATCGACATATTCTGTGGCTCCAACCCGGCAAAGTCATTCAAAAGTCTTGCCGGCTCCCTGTCCTTCTTGATGAGCTGATGCCCTAGGTTCAGGTGGTGGCATCCTATCTTCTATATGCGTCATGGTTGCCATGAACTGCCCAAACAGATCATGGAAAGCTGGGTTTTCCAATGCAGCTTGATTAAGCTGGGGATGTTCAGGTTCTGGTTCCTCCCTATCTTGATCCCTTCCACCTCTTCCTGGTGCAGCAATGCTACTCTCAACAACATGTTCTTCATGTGATCAAGACATATTTAAGTTCTTCTTCTCCTCCTATATGAGCAGAATACACTATCAGATAACTAGAAGATACTAGAACAAACTCAATAACCTTAATCCTATGTCTCTGTAGACTCAGTGAACCTAGATCTATGATACCACTAAATTGTGACACACTGATCGAACAAAACATCATTCATTAGGCGGAAGCGATCATTAGCAGTAGATTATTGAAAATCACAAGAAATTAAAATCATTTACTAAGAGATCCATTTCCAGGAAACTCTTATAGTAAGAACCAAAAATATTAATTTACACATACATTCTGGTTCACAAAGTACATATCCTGTACCATCCCTTCTCAAGGGTTACAAGTATCAACTGATCTATTAAAAACTATACAAAGGCAGCATAAGAACCTCGAGGCATCACGCCAATATCTCAGATCGATCATTAAAGTACTAACTACTAACTCCTAGGACATGAGAGTACAAAGACGACTCATAGGACTCATATCTACATGACACGACAGACAGTATCTCCCCCTGAGATGTTACTAATGTCCCTATTGCTGCTGTCCTTCCCTGGTTGTAGGGTTTCTACCTCCTCGTCCTCATCCACCTAAAAAGGTTGGATTCCACGGGGGCGAGACAATTGAAAATTGTCCCAGCGAGAGATATAACTCTCTGCCAGAAATGTTATTATTGTAGATGAACATTAATAAAATGAATAGAGGAATCTTTAATAAACATCAAGATTTAATCATTGTTAAGTAGAATAGATAAATGTAACCTCTTAAAGAATGACAAACTATAAAGTGATAAGTAGTAGATCATCTATTCTTTTAATAAGAATATGAAGAACATGTATAATATTTATCCACTATAGGATACCATAAGCAATGTAACATCAACCAATGATTTTTGTATTTCATCCTTGAGCAAATACACAACACGGATGATTACATTTTTCAATCATACTTATGCCCTAAGGAGATGAGGTATACCGCTCATGCTCCAACCGACCACAATTAAGTAAAGCATCGGTACCGTACATAGGTCAATGGAAGAGCCGGACTCCATCACCTCATCTGTAACATCCCTGACCTGGATTATGTACTAACCCTAGGTGTTTTGCCTAATTAAGTTGATTATATGCTTGCTCTTATACTTTTAAAAGTAATTAAGGCTTTTGAGGAACTTATATTTAAGTTTCAGTCCTTTTTGAATAATGTTGAAACTTTGTTTTGTTACTTTTGGACTAAAGTGCAAATATACAAGTTGAAGGGTTAACTTGCAAATTGCACATGATAAAATGTTCCTATGATGTTGTGACATCATAAGAATGAATATGATGAAGTGGTAGGGATTCCACAAGCTTGGGCACCAAGATAAAGCTTGTAGGGCAATCTTTGTGCATTAAAACCTAGTTTTGGTGTAATATGCAATTTATCCAA
Organism: Alisma plantago-aquatica; assembly: GCA_963693085.1. Lineage (NCBI taxonomy): Eukaryota > Viridiplantae > Streptophyta > Magnoliopsida > Alismatales > Alismataceae > Alisma > Alisma plantago-aquatica. The sequence goes on along the minus strand of OY856409.1, from coordinate 1,900,350,009 downwards.
AACCTAGGGTTCAATGTGCAAAATACCACCTCTAGAGGGTCTCTCATGTTTCTTGGCATCAAGTGGAGTAAATAAAATGAGAGGGGCACCTCATTTGAATTATCATGGAGGAGAGAGAATCTTGACATTAAGATAATCAAGATTCAAGCACAAATGGCTCTTTAATATAACTTAATGCAAAAAGAAATAAATTAATCAAAGAGCCCTTCAACCAAAAGTTGAAGGATGTGTTTGAAATAGTGTTGGATGAGCTTGTTCCATGAGTGGGCACAAAAATATCTTGGTTGAGTTGAAGCCATTCACATTAATATAATATAAAGCAATATCCAATAAAAGGATGGATATTAATATACAACTCTTTAAGGTGTTTAGTTCATTTTCCATTAATCCTTGGATAATGGACATGTTTTTCTTTGATATAGATGGTGGATACGTGGCCAAGGAATGGAGGAAGATTTGGTGGAAATTAGTTGTAATTAAAAGATAAACAACTCTTTTTCATTTTTCTTAAAAACCCATATACATATCTCTTATGTATATCTTTTCCAATACACATCAGAACCGTTTCCTTAGTTTCTTTCTCTTTTCACCTTGCTTTGTCCTTCCAAGGAAGATCTCTGGAGCAGAGGGAGGACGACCAAACCTGTAGGTGAGTTTTGATCATCTCCTACCTCAGATCCATGGTGGAAACCCTAAAACAAGGCTTGATTCATGGTTTTCTTCACTTGGTTTCCATTTCTAGCAAGTTTGTTCATCCAAAAGTTGAAGGACGGATGTTATGATCCATAACTAAGTTAACTAATAAGTACCTCAATTAGCGTGAAACACCTTGATTAGTGTTGAGCATATTATTAAATAGCATGGTTGATTAAGATAAGCTAAGTCATGAATCAATAGTTGAGATTTACTCATATGAGGTAATTAATGATGATATCAATGTTGATTATAAAGTTCATTAAGTTGAATCAAGTAAGCACAGATGCAATTTGAGATTTGATCCAGTGAAATAGTGTAATCAGTATGATTTCATTCCTTGAGTAGGTAGAGGAGTTCGTGCTTGAAATGATGCAAAAGAAATCATCTAAATTGGACCCCCAAGGCCATAGTTATGGCATTTTTTGAGAGTATTGGACTTGAGATGCAATTTCTCCAATTTTGTTTTTCACTCCTTTAAGAGGGTCGACTACCCCTCTTTTCCTTTACTTCTATCCCGATAAAACAGGATTTCATCTTCGTCAGGTTGAGCGGCGCCTAACGCCCGATCATCCGTGGCAAGGGGGGTGGGAATCTATGGGGTGATTTTGAGCACCCATGGCATCGCGTAGCTGCGCCTACCTCCGCCCACTCCTATCCTTCTCTTCTTCCTCATCCTCCATGCCCTAGAGGTGCCCTTTAGCCACCGATCTGCTGGGCGGTGCCCCAGCAAGAAGCTGCTACACGGCAGTCGTAGCAAAAAATTAGGGTGATTCAACCGGCGGTCTACCTCCCCTCTTCCTCTTCTTCTTCTATTTTCTCCACTCCACCCGCCTAGCCTAGAAGGCTTCCCTACGGCTTTGGCTGATGGCCAAGCTGCAACAGCTACTGCTGCATATGGCCAGGGAGATCACTGGGTGTGCCCAGTTGTGTGAGAGGGAGTTGCTTGGAGTTGCCGTGGAGTTTAGGTCATGAATCCATAGCCCTAGCTACAATTTGGCTACCGAAGAAGTTCTCCGCCGATCTGCTGTAAACGTAAAGCAACTAGGCGTGAACATGACTTTTACAAGGTAGAAGACAACCAATTTCCGTCCGGAAACAGGCCCTGCGCACATTTCCTGACGAATCAGGACATCCCAAATCGTTGTGAGTAGGAGTTCATTTAGTTATCATCATTTAACTCCTTCATTGGAAAATTTTGGTAAACTGTGCATTTTTCGCTGATACTTAGCTTTTGGATAGTATTTGGCGTTACTCGAATTTTATTTCATAAACTGCTTCCTTATGCCGTTATATGATTTAGTTTAGCATCTGATCAGTGTGGATTGAATCAGTGAATTTATATGGTTCATTGGAACTTGAAATACGTAATATGATTGATGAAAATGATAGAATTTCCTATATTACAACTGCAATGTATACGTTGAGCATAAAATGGATGTTTAGCATCGAAACTGGATAAGTTGATACTGAGTCATGTTTAAAGATGACAAATGATGTATATGTGTTTTCAAGTGATGTTCAGAATGTGATATAAGTATGAAATGTGATATTCCTGTTTAAGTGTTTATATGTTAATCAGTTAATAGACTTAGGTGCCCTAACACCGTAGAACCCCTTTGAGAGGTCTGCACCTTAGGGGTGAAACTTGTGTCCAACATCAACCAGTTGAGTAATTCTGGTGGCATGAGGGATTGATAGAAAGGGTTATCCAACATCAACTGGTTAAGTAATTCTGGTGGTAACCTAGTGTTGACTCCCTGCGCCTGTGTGCTCAGGTTAGAGGAGGAGTCCAGAGCACTCAGGATGAGTGCAGAGTAGGAAAGAGAGCCAGTGAGTTAGGCAGGAGAGCCTGTGGGTCATGTAGCAGACCAAGACGGAAAGTCAGACTTAGCATTTCCCGGGTGTGTCGCTAAGTCTTGTACGGTGAGATCGTAGTTCGCTATAGATCTTTGTATGTAGAGTACACTGCATATGATTAGGGAATAATAATAATATATATATATAATCATATAGGATCACAGTAAATTTAATATGTTAAGAGATTTGAACATCTGTGCCAATTCTCTATAACTGTTTATTTGTTTAAAATATCTGTCATCGCATAGAAATGTGATTATTATCTGTAAATTCTGCTATGTCATTTGAACTGCCCTGCTTAGTACTGCACTTATGTTTTATTTCAATTTTATATATCTGATGAGTTGTTTAGTGATAGCTAAATGAAATGCTATTCACTGAGCGAGTAGGCTCATCCCTCTACTCAAACATTTTCAGGTCAACAACAGCAACAGGAATCTGAAGGATCTTTTCATCCTAACGCTTAGTCTGTAGAAGGTATATGTAGTTAGTTTAGTTAGAAGTCTCTTTGTCCTTTCCCCTTGATCCTTGGGACATGGTGTGGGTGAGAGAGAGTATGTATGGCGAATGTGTAAAAGATGTAAATTAACTATTATGTTTACTTTCTGTTAAACAATGTTACATGTTGTAAACTCTGTTTATGTTCTCTAGCCAGGTTAATTGAAATGCTTCCGTAATAGTTTATTATGTTTTAGTTTACAGTAATAATTCAGATATCATTACGAGGTTTTAAAAAGAAAAAGTTCTCAGTGATTTGTTTATGTGATAATCCCTCCGTCGCGCCCTAATCTTGTGATTAGTGGTTAGTGTGAGATCAGGGTGTGACATCTTGGTATCAGAGCTTAGGTTGAGTACATGGTTATTCTAAGTCAAGGTCAGGGGACGATAAGAGACAAATAGGATTAGGACTTAAGTGTCTTCCTTCTAACTGTAATTTTCTAACAGGAAGTGTTCTGTTATACTATTGCAGATGGCAGGAAGAGGACGTGGTCACGAGAACCAAGTATAGAGCTTAGGTTGAGTCGTTAAGAATCATTAGGATCAAAAGATAAAGTTATAAGTGAGGAAAATAATAAGTGATGTGTCTTTAGCTCTGGAAAGTCTGAGTATTTAGGTACCCTGGCCAGGTATCTAAGTACTTAGATTGACCAGTATCAAGCTACTCTGTCTATTCTTCTCTGGATGCCCTGGCCAGGTATGCAGAGGAAGGATACACTAGAGTGAAACCCTAGAAATCATAGGGTTAAGAAACCGGAAATTTATCTAGGAGTAAGAGATTAAGCATAGGATGTGATACAACTCTTGCTTTATATTGCTTATTTGATTGGAGATCACTAGAAATGCTCTTATATGTATGAATTTAGATTTTCAGTTTATAAGATATAAATGATTCTTTTATATTGTTGTGCATCATAAATTGGTTTATTTATTGTTTATATTCTTTGTATTAAGCAGACCAGAAGTTATGTTTAAATGAGTTTGCCCTAAGTGGATATTCTTTCCACATGTTTGAGATTAATAGGAGTTGGTTGATCCTGAGTAGCTCTTGGCTTGAGGACTACAGGTTCGGCCTGGTCCGGCTGGCAGGATGCGTTACTGGGATCTAACGACTCTTATTAAAAATATAATAAAAGTAGATTCTGATAATTTAGACCCGAATCATGGTGAAAAATGTATATACACTAAGATGTTGAGATATAAGGGAAAGATTAGAACAACTAAGAATTAGTTGGAACTGATATCGGAGACCCAACGTTGGAACCTCATATGAGCAATCCTTAATTGGAAATAAAGGAATACGACGTAAGGTTCAGATTAAGTTTAATGATTAGTATTATATGATTTCTAAATATGAGAATATGGAAAAGATATGAGAATAGTCTGTAAGGGCTAAGATAGTAAGAATCAACCATGGAATGGATCATGTAATAAAGTAAAATACTTATATGTACTTCAAAGCAAAGGGAAAATAGAAGAAAAAAGTTAAGTATACAATAAGTACATAGAAATAAAGAGCCTTATGTAAATCATAAGACCAGGATAAGAAATTTAGTTGAATCAAGAGAAATGATAGAAATGATGACCTTGATTAAAGAATGAAGATTGCATGAGCAACATCTGAGAACGACATTGCAGTTGCTGAGGCAACATCAGTTGTATGCTAAGTTTAGCAAGTGTGAGTTATGGTTGGCCGAGGTAGCATTTCTTGGACATGTTATCTCGAGAGATGGAGTTAGCGTTGATCCTAAGAAAGTTGATTCTGTGCTTCAGTAGGAACAGCCTAAGACTCCTAATGAGATTAGAAGTTTCTTGGGCTTAGCAGGCTATTACAGAAGGTTTATACAGAACTTCAGTGTACTAGCATCACCCTTGACACGCTTGACGAGGAAGAATGCACCGTTTGTTTGGTCTGATAACTGTGAGAAGAGTTTTCAGATCTTGAAGAGGAAGTTGACTTCAGCACCAGTGTTGGTTTTGCCAGAGGCAGACAAAGGTTATACAGTGTTCTGCGATGCTTCCAGGAGAGGTTTAGGCTGTGTGCTGATGCAGGAAGGCAAAGTTGTGGCTTATGCATCTAGACAGCTTAAGAAGAACGAAGAGAACTATCCTACTCATGATCTGGAGTTAGCTGCTATAGTTCATGCTCTTAAGACATGGCGTCACTACCTGTATGGTGAGACATGTCAGGTGTTTACGGACCATAAGAGCCTGAAGTATATCTTCACTCAGAAGGATTTGAATCTGAGACAGCACAGATGGCTTGAGCTGATTAAAGATTATGAGGTGACAATCGATTACCATCCTGGTAAAGAGAATGTTGTGGCAGATGCCTTGAATAGGAAGTCAAGTTCAACAGCTGATGCATTTTCTATGGCATGTTTCAAGAGAGACTTGCTTGTAGATATGCGGAAGTTGAACTTAGACTTGGATGTGTCTGGACAGAGTGGGTTGCTTGCTCAGATGCAGGTCAAACCTACTTTCTATGATCAGATTAAGGAGTTGCAACAGAATGACGAAGAGTTGTGGCAGGTTATGCAGGATATGTCGGAAGGTAAAAGGTCAGAATTCAGGTTTTCTGACGATGGTGTGTTGTATCTTCATGACAGGTTGTGTGTACCTGGGAACAGTGAGCTGAAAGAGAAAATTCTTGAAGAAGCGCATGCTTATATGTATGCTATGCATCCAGGTAACACAAAAATGTATAGGAATCTCAAAAAGTTGTACTGGTGGTTTGGTATGAAAAGAGATGTGGCTGAGTACGTGGCTAGATGTGGAGTGTGTCGGCAGGTTAAAGCTGAGCATCAGAAACCTACTGGTACCTTGCAGTCTCTTCCTATACCTGAATGGAAATGGGAACACATCACGATGGATTTTGTGGTAGGGTTACCCAGGACGCCTAGAGGTTCGGACTCGATATGGGTGATTGTGGATAGACTAACTAAGTCTGCTCACTTTCTTCCTGTCAAGTCAACCTTTGATGTTCCAAAGCTGGCCAAGATATATGTGGACGAGGTAATCAGATTGCACGGTATTCCCGTTTCCATTATTTCTGATAGAGACCCTAAGTTCACATCCAGGTTTTGGGATCAGTTACATCGTGCGTTGGACACAAGGCTGAGGTTCAGTACAGCTTTTCACCCACAGACTGATGGTCAATCTGAGAGGACCATTCAGACTCTTGAAGACATGCTGAGAGCATGCGTTCTGTAGTTCAGAGGTAACTGGGAAGAACACTTAAGCCTGATGGAGTTTGCATATAACAACAGCTACCATTCTAGTCTTGGAATGGCCCCATATGAAGCTCTATATGGAAGGAAGTGTAGATCGCCAATTTGTTGGTATGAGGTTGGCGAAAAAGAAATTCTTGGACCTGAGATAGTCGATATAATTACAGAGAAGATATCTGTGATCAGGGAGCATTTGAAAGCTGCTCAGGACAGACAAAAAAGTTATGCAGAGAGACGACGTCGACCTCTTGAGTTTGAGGTTGGTGACTAGGTTTATCTAAAGGTTTCACCGTGGAAGGGAGTGCTAAGGTTTAGAAAGAGAGGTAAGTTGACCCCTAGGTATATGGGCCCATATCCTATTATTGAGAGGATTGGACCTGTAGCCTACAGGTTGGACTTGCCGTCTGAGTTGGCAAATCTTCATGATGTGTTTCATGTGTCTATGTTGAAGAAGTGTCATCCCGGTACAGAAAAGATTTTAGATCCAGTACCGGCGCAGCTTAAGACAGATGTGTCCTATGTGGAAGGACCAGTGCAGATAGTTGATCACCGAATCAAGAAGCTTAAGAACCGTGAGATACCGTTGGTGAAGGTTCTGTGGAGGAATCATAACCTTGAAGAAGCTACGTGGGAGCTTGAATCTGAGATGCGTAGCAAGTTTCCTTTTCTCTTTTAGGAATTTCGGGATGAAATTCTTATAAGGGAGGGAGATTGTTATGACCCATAACTAAGTTAACTAATAAGTACCTCGATTAGCGTGAAACACCTTGATTAGTGTTGAGCATATTTTTAAATAGCATGGTTGATTAAGATAAGCTAAGTCATGAATCAATAGTTGATATTTACTCATATGAGGTAATTAATGATGATATCAATGTTGATTATAAAGTTCATTAAGTTGAATCAAGTAAGCACATATGCAATTTGAGCTTTGATCCAGTGAAACAGTGTAATCAGTATGATTTCATGCCTTGAGTAGGTATAGGAGTTCGTGCTTGAAATGATGCAAAAGAAATCATCTAAATTGGACCCCCGAGGCCATAGTTATGGCATTTTTTGAGAATATTGGACTTGAGATGCAATTTCTCCAATTTTGTTTTTCAATCCTTTAAGAGGGTCGGCTACCCCTCTTTTCCTTTACTTCTATCCTGATAAAATAGGATTTCGTCTTCGTCAGGTTGAGCGGCGCCTAATGCCCGATCATCTGCGGCAAGGGGGGGAATCTATGGGGCGATTTTGAGCGCCCATGGCATCGCGTAGCTGTGCCTACCTCCGCCCACTCCTCTCCTTCTCTTCTTCCTCGTCCTCCATGCCCTAGAGGTGCCCTTTAGCCACCGATCTGCTGGGTGGCACCCCAACAAGAAGCTGCTACACGGCAACCGTAGCAACGAATTAGGGTGATTCAACCGGCGGTCTACCTCCCCTCTTCCTCTTCTTCTTCTATTTTCTCCACTCCACCCGCCTAGCCTAGCAGGCTGCCCTGCGGCTTTGGCCGACGGCCAAGCTGCAGCATCTACTGCTGCATATGGCCAGGGAGATCACTGGGTGTGCCCAGTTGTGTGGGAGGGAGCTGCTTGGAGTTATCGTGGAGTTTAGGTCATGAATCCATAGCCCTAACTACAATTTGGCTACCGAAGAAGTTCTCCACCGATCTGCTGTAAACGTAAAGCAACTGGGCGTGAATAGGACTTTTACAAGGTAGAAGACAACCAATTTCCATCCGGAAACAGGCCCTGCGCACATTTCCTGACAAATCCAGACATCCCAAATCGCTGTGAGTAGGAGTTCATTTAGTTATCATCATTTAACTCCTTCGTTGGAAATTTTCGGTAAATTGTGCATTTTTCGCTGATACTTGGCTTTTGGACAGTATTTGGCATTTCTCGAATTTTATTTCATAAACTACTTCTTTATGCTTTTATATGATTTAGTTTAGCATCTGATCAGTGTGGATTGAATCAGTGAATTTATATGGTTCATTGGAACTTGAAATACGTAATATGATTGATGAAAATGATAGAATTTCCTGTATTACAACTACAATGTATACGTTGAGCATAAAATGGATGTTTAGCATCGAAACTGGATAAGTTGATACTGAGTCATGTTAAAGATGACAAATGATGTATATGTGTTTTCAAGTGATGTTCAGAATGTGATATAAGTATGAAATGTGATATTCCTGTTTAAGTGTTTATATGTTAATCAGTTAATAGACTTAGGTGCCCTAACACCATAGAACCCCTTTGAGAGGTCTGCACCTTAAGGGTGAAACTCGTGTCCAACATCAACCGGTTGAGTAATTTTGGTGGCACGAGGGATTGATAGAAAGGGTTATCCAACATCAACCGGTTAAGTAATTCTGGTGGTAACCCAATGTTGACTCCCTGAGCCTGTGTGCTCAGGTTAGAGGAGGAGTCCAGAGCACTCAGGATGAGTGCAGAGCAGGCCGGAGAGCCTGTGAGTCAGGCCGGAGAGCATGTGGGTCCTGTAGCAGACCAGGACGGAAAGTCAGACTTAGCATTTCCCGGGTGTGTCGCTAAGTCTTGTACGGTGAGATCGTAGTTCGCTACAGATCTTTGTATGCAGAGTACACTGCATATGATTAGGGCATAATAATAATATATATATGTAATCATATAGGATCACAGTAAATTTAATATATTAAGAGATTTGAACTTCTGTGCCAATTCTCTATAACTATTTATTTGTTTAAAATATCTGTCATCGCATAGAAATGTGATTATTATCTGTAAATTCTTCTATGTCATTTGAACTGCCCTGCTTAGTACTGCACTTATGTTTTATTTCAATTTTATATATCTGATGAGTTGTTTAGTGATAGCTAAATGAAATGCTATTCACTGAGCGAGTAGGCTGATCCCTCTACTCAAACATTTTCAGGTCAACAACAGCAACAGGAATCTGAAGGATATTTTCATCCTAACGCTTAGTCTGTAGAAGGTATATGTAGTTAGTTTAGTTAGAGGTCTCTTAGTCCTTTCCCCTCGATCCTTGGGACATGGTGTGGGTGAGAGAGAGTATGTATGGCGAATGTGTAAAAGATGTAAATTAACTGTTATGTTTACTTTCTGTTAAACAATGTTACATGTTGTAAACTTTGTTTATGTTCTCTAGCTAGGTTAATTGAAATGCTTCCGCAATAGCTTATTATGTTTTAGTTTACAGCAATAATCCGGATATCATTACGAGGTTTTAAAAAGAAAAAGTTCTCAGTGATTTGTTTATGTGATAATCCCTCCGTCACGCCCTAATCTCGTGATTAGTGGTTAGTGTGAGATCGGGGTGTGGCAACGGACCTTGGAAAACTTCTGGAACTCCATCCACCATTAAATCCATGGAGCTTGGAGCTTGATATAAGTTCAAGAGGTGGGTTTTATAACTCTAATCCTTAAGCATTAGTATTGCACTCTTTTCTATAAGAATCATTGGTTACTTTTCTTTCTTTGACACTCTTGTGAGTTCTTGCTATAATTTCCGTGAAGAACAACACTAGTTCTTGGTAGAACAGAGGAAGATGAAGGTGACATCATCCTAGATGACTATCCAAAAAGTTACTTTACCAAACGGTTTGCTTTTGTTGCTCAAATGGTTTCCCAAACCGTTTGGGAGCAAACGGTTTCAAACCGTTTGTATGCAAATAGTTTCACCCAAACCGCATAGAAGCAAACGGTCTAAGACCGTTTGGTGGCTTTGACCAAGCATTGACCGTTTGGAGACCTATTGAGAATAATTTAGGCCAATTATCTATCAATAATTATTAATTAACTCCAATTGATTCACCAATTGAAGGTCCAACAATTACCAAAACCCTAATCGGGTTAGGTGCTGATTTGATAATTGAATAAGTTTGAAACTTGGGTTGAGTGACCCAAACGGTTTCAAAACCATTTGGGGATCACCCAAACGGTCTCAAGACCATTTGGTGATCACTCAAGACCATTTTGAGGTCTAGGGTTAAGCATGGTTGACCAATTGAAGATCCAAAGGTATCAAGTTGATGTACAATCAATTGCTGATTTGGTGACTAATCCTAGGATCCAAACCCAAAATGAATGACATAGTTAATGATGATATGATGGGAAAATGGTCTTAAGACCGTTTGGAGAATATCCAAATGATCCCAAGACTGTTTGGGGGTAACCCAAGACCGTTTGGAGGTCTAGGGTTAACTATGGTTAAGTGTTTGAAGATCTAAAGGTATTAGGTTGAAGTATATTCAATTGTTGACTTAGTGATCAATCTAATGAGCCAAACCCTATTTGGTTGAGTTGGTTTTTGATGTTAACTTGGGAAAACGGTCTCAAGACCATTTGGAGGTCATCCAAATGATCCCAAGACCGTTTCGGGTCTGGTCATGCCCAATTTGGATGATGGTTCATTGGTTTCAAATCAATTAGACTCACATTGTTTAATGTTGAAGGGTCATCGATTCCAAACCCTAATCCAATTGATTCAAACCCTAATTGATGACCAATTGAGGGTCAATTTAGGGTCAAATCAGTTGAAGGTTGACCTAATTAACTCAATTGAATGATGGTGTTAGGTCCGATTGATGATTGGCTACATGTACACAACTGTTGAGGGAAACAACATTAGAAACCCTAATTGAATTTGATGGGTTGAGACCATAATTGGTCCTTGCGGTTTTGAGGAGGTTTGGACCAAACGATCTCAAGACCGTTTGAGTCCAAATGGTCTCAAGACCGTTTGGGACCAAACAGTCTCAAGACCGTTTGGGACCAAACGATCCCAAACCGTTTAGGTTCATGCGGTTTCCAAATCGATCAACAGTTTCAAAAGTCAACTTTGGGCAAACGGTCTTCACCACCTATTTCACCAAACGGTTTCAGAGGTTGTGCAAGACCGCATGGAGGTCTAAATAGTCTTAGACCATTTTGATGTTTGTGGTCAAGATCGTTTGGGGTCTTTGTAGCCAGGATCGTTTGGTGAATAATTAACCAAAACCGCATGGATACTTGAAGTTGTTAAAGGTTAAGTGAGTTAATTGTTTAATATAAGATGTAATCAAAGATGATTATGGTACTTGAATCTTAATGGGGTAAGGTGATTAGTACCCTTGGAATAATTAAGCCTTAATGATGATAATTACAATGACATAACCTATGATGTCAATTCTCCTTCAAGAGTGAGTTGACTTAACCTAATCAAGATTGAAGCAAACATCATCTTTAGAAGATGAAAGAGAAGATTTCCTACATGGATGATAATTAAGTTTTGGACTTCTAATATGAATAAATGTCTAATTATGGTATGATCCTTCATAGTGAGATCATGAAACCCTAATTATGAAGATTAATGAATCATAACCCTAATTAAGGGCATTAATAGGTGAAATCCTAATGCATGATGATGGTATGAACTTAATTCATAATGCTGACATGATAAACCTTAATTCAAGGTACTTTGATGCTCACTCCTACTTGGGGTGAGTAGTAAACCCTAACCTAGGATGATGTGATATGAATAGTAAACCATAACCTAGGGTGATGTGATGTGAATAGTAAACCCTAATTGTAGGTTTTTGAACTTAAACCCTAATCAAGGGTGATGCAGGGTGAATAGTAAACCCTAATTCCAAATAAGGTGAATGAAAGTGTAAAACCCTAATTCTGGGTTATGCCTTATAGCATGAAGCTTTAAGATTGGATAATGAAATGATAAGTCACTAATCCTAATTGATCTTAGAGAATGATTAACCCTAATTGAATTGAAAAGGGAAACCCTAACCCTGGTAAGGGCATAGGGGTGAAACCCTTGAATAGTGATGTTATTATTGTATTGCATTGTGCGGATATGAAATAGATGTATCTGTTATCATCTGTACTTATCATGCAGGTCTTATGAGATATTGAATATAGCCAGGTATGAGCTATGATGCGTTATTTATTGAAAGTATTTTATGAGCTTTGTAAGCAATGATATGCTATGTTGCCTAGTGAAAGGTAACAAAAGGGTTTGATAGGCTGTAAGAGCCATGTGAAATACCTGCATTGTAATTATCATGTTTACACTGTCAGATGACTTGATGGTATTGAGTTACCAGTTAAAGTGGTAACATGTGTTTTGATGATCTAAGGGTTGAACACCCATATTCATGAATCATGATGATGAACTGATAAGGGATTGAGTTCCCAATGTTAATAAAGATGTGAAATGAACTTGATAAATAATACTCTTTCCTTACAACAATTGTTATAATGACTTATGTATGTAAACATGCCTGATGTTAAAAGAATGATGTAATGTACTTAAATAATCAAGTAAAATCACATCATGTAGAGCCCTGACCATAGATCCATCATCGTTAGTAGTTGGGTGATGGTGAAACAGGTTTTCCTAAGGGAATTCCTGGAGAGCATATTTTTGAGTATGTGTGGGTTATGGACGCGAATATCCTTACATCCTAATGGAGGAATTGATGTGACATAAACATCAAATCTCTCAATCCTTCATTACATGTGTATGCCAGGAAGATGTATCACTAATCTCCCGATGATGATGTTAATGCCGAATCGATGTGAGATAAACAAGAAATCTCTCGATTGTGAAGAGAGTACAACATGCCACTGTAACTCTAATAGAGAAGTTTCCAAAATACCCTGGAAAGCTATTTTGGCAGAGACACAAGATGTCCTGAATGTTGTTCCTCACACTGACCAAGGAAGATGAGGTCATAGAAATCCAGCTCTTCTGATGACCTATGTATGGTACCGATTTCGATTTCGCAATGGTCGGTTGGAGTATGAGCGATATACCTCATCTCCTCAGGGCATAAGTATGTTTGTAAAATGTAATCAGCCGAGTAGCATATTTGCTTAGGGTTGAACTACGAGAATCAATGTTTGATGATACATTGTTTAATATGTCCTAGTTGGATAATTAGTATACATGTTCTTCATATTCCTTATTAAATGAATGACTTGCTACTTAATAAAGTTATAATTGAAATGAATGCTTAGAGAATATTTCTCTACTTAACATTAATCACTGATTTACCTGCTGTTGAATATTTACAATTCTGCTGCTCAGTGTTATTCCTATATCTACAATAACAAATGCTTCTGGCGGAGAGTTATATCTCTCACTGGGACAATTTTCAATTGTCTCACCCCCGTGGGATTCAACTTTTTAGCTAGATGCCGAGGAAGGAGAAACCCATCAGTGGGTGAGCAGCAACAACAGTCACAACAACAGCAACAACAACATCAGGGACAGTACTGATCTTCAGGTGGAGACATTGTCTGTTAGGTTCTGTATATAGAAAGGCCTATGTGTCATCTCTGTACTCTCAGGTCCTAGGAGTCAGTAGATGATTTGATATAGATCTGAGATTTTTGACTAGATGCCTCGAGATTTTTGTATACTGCTTTACATAGTGTAACAGGGCAGTCAATGCTTATGACTCTCAAAATGTGATGATACAAAGATGTACTGTTGAATCAGCTTGTAATTAACTTATTTTAATTCTTTATAAAAGAGTTTTATAGTTTGTGGATTTCTTTGCAAAAAGTTTAAAATTTTAAGTGATTTTCAGTAATTCCACTGCTAGTAATTCGCTTCCGCATTATTTAATCTTGTTTTTCTGAGACGGACGTCACAGTTTAGTGGTATCAGAGCTCTAGGTTCGCTGAGTCTACAGAGACATAGGACTAGGGTTGTTGAGTCTGTCCTAGTGTCTTCCAATATATCTGATAGTATCTTCTGCTCATATAGGATGAGAAGAGAAAACTAAAGATGTATGGATCACACGAGGAACATGTTGCAGAGAGTAGTGTCGTTGCACCCGGAGGAGGTGCAAGAGACCAAAGAAGAGAGGAACATGTGCCTGAACCACCCCAGTTCAATCCAGCTGACATGGGGAACCCAACCTTCCAAGCTATGTTTGGGAAGTTCATGACTGCCATGACACATATGACTGATAGGATGCCCATACCTGCACCTAGGTCACCTACCCATCCAGAAGGACAAGGGGCCGACAAGACGTTTGAACGACTATGCCGGGTTGGATCCACAGAATATGCTGGAATAGCTGACCGAGCAGATGCTGACTTGTGGCTAACCGAACTAGAGAAGGCTTTTAGAATCCTAAACATCCCAGAAGCTGAGAAGGTTAGACATGCTGTGTACCTTCTTAAGGGGAGTGATGGTCACTCGTGGACCATAGAAGAGGGGAAAAGGCCAGGTGTGGAGATCAAATGGGAAGTATTTCGATGAGAATTTGTTAACAGATACTTTCCTAAGACGTTCCTAGATGAGAAAATATCTCAGTTTGAGAGATTAAGGCAAGGAACGATGCACATTAGTGAGTACGAGGCTAAGTTCATGGAGCTATTGTGGTTTTGTCCGCATATAGCAACTACGGATGAATAAAGGATTCAACACTTTGAGAAGGGGTTAAACGCTGAATTGACCACCCTTGTGTCTGCTTTGGAGAATAGGGAAAGATTTGCTACCTTTGTGGAGTCAATCAGGAGGATAGAGAGGTCTCCATAAGAGAAGAGACAGACCAAGAACAAGAAGATGTACCCCCAGTTTCAAGGATCTTCATCCAAAGGTTTTAAGAAATTGAGGTTTTCCGTGCCTACACCACCACCTAGATCTAGTACCCAGACGCAGTGGACATCAAATAGGGGTAGAGGACGAAGTTTACCACCATAAGGAGCTCACAAATCAACATCTCTGTCGGTCACAGGACCATCCAGACCACAACAAGGGGTTAGAAGTTGTTACATATGTGGAAAAGTGGGTCATCTAATGAAGGATTGTAGAGCCTGAGAGGCAAGTGTGACTCAACCTCAAAGGAAGAGTCAGTAAGGTTCTTAATGGAGATAGTTTTCTGGTGGCGCTAGAGGATGTGGACAAGCGTCCCAAGCTGGATCATCGACACCCAGTCATCGAGCACCGAATCAACCACAGGCAACGACGAGATTCTATGTGATGAATCCACCTGATGCAGTGATCAACCCTCAGGTTGTGATAGGTTAGATGAAGTTGTTTTATTCTGATATGTCTACATACTGCGTCGTATCAGTTTTAATTGATTCGGGTGCTACGCATTCTTTTATCACTCGAAGAGTGATTCTTGACTGCAACATGACTATAAGTCATAGGGCAGAGAGTTTGAAGTTAGAAACTCCTTTGATGGGATCTGTTGTGTTGTGGGAGGTGTGTTCTCCCTGCATCCTTTTCTTTTCTGAGCATCACATTCAAGTGGATCTTAAACTACTTGAGATGTACAGGTTCGATATAATCCTTGGAATGGATACCTTAGAAAGGTATAAGGTTGTCTTGGATTGTGAGTCCAAGCAAGTTGTGTTCATAGACGATAGTGACACATGGATCTTTCAGGGAGATAGAAAGATTCTTCTAACCTATCTTGTGTCAGCTATGGTAGCTGAGAAGCTGTTGAGGCAAGGATGTTTTACATTCTTGGCCCATGTGGTAGATACTACCATGGAGAGTTATAATCCTACTGAAGTTCCTATAGTCAAGGAATTTGAAGATGTATTTCCTAAAGAACTTCCAGGTGTACCTCTGCCCTGAGAGATTGATTTTGAAATTAATCTAATCCTGGGCACGCAACCAATAGCACAAACACCATATAGGATGGCGCCTGCTGAGATGGCACAACTCAAGAAACAACTACAAGAGTTGCTTAAGAAGGGTTTTATCCGATCGAGTAATTCACCCTGGGGTGCTCCGGTCCTCTTTGTTAAAAAGAAGGATGGGTCAATGTGGTTATGCATTGACTACAGACAATCAAATAAAGTAACAATAAAGAATAAGTATCCTTTGCCGAGGATTGATGATCTCTTGACCAGTTGTGTGGTGCAACTGTCTTCTCAAAGATAGATCTAAGGTCAAGATATCATCAGTTGCGTATTAAGGAGGGTGACATACCTAAGTCTGCCTTTAGGACAATGTATGGTCACTATGAGTTCATAGTTATGTCATTTGGACAAACTAATGCACCAACTGCATTTATGGAACTCATGAATAGAATCTTTTGACCTTTTCTTGATCAGTGTGTTGTCGTCTTCATAGATGAAATCTTGATCTATAGTAGAGATGCTTAGCAGCACGAACAACATCTTCGTCAGGATCTAATTTTGCTAAGAGAGCATAAGTTATATGCTAAGTTTAGCAAGTGTGAGTTCTGGCTACCAGAAGTTTCTTTTCTTGGACATGTAATGTCTGCTTCAGGTATTCATGTTGACCCTAATAAGGTAGAATCAGTCCTACAATGGGAGCAGCCTAAGACACCAACGAAGATGCACAATTTTTTAGGGTTGGCAGGCTATTATAGTAGGTTCATTAATAACTTCAGTTCAATAGCTTTACCCTTGACTAAGTTGACCAGGAAGGATGTTCCTTTTACCTGGAGTGACAAGTGTCAGCAATCATTTCAATTGTTTAAGGAGAGGTTGATGAGTGCACCTGTGCTAGTGTTACCTGAACAAGGGAAAGGATATATAATTTTCTGTGATGCCTCTAAGAATGGACTAGGATGTGTGTTAATGCAGGATAAACAAGTGATTTCTTTTTCTTCTCGACAGCTTAAGAAACACGAGGAAAATTATCCAACACACGATCTAGAACTAGCTTCTGTAGTGCATGCCTTGAAGATCTGGAGACATTATCTCTGTGGAGAGACATTCCAAATTTTCACAGACCATAAGAACCTGAAGTATATCTTCTCTCAGCATGAGCTAAACATGAGGCAATGCCGCTGGATGGAGTTAATCAAAGACTATGATTGTACGATTGATTATCATCCAGGGAAAGCCAATTTGGTTGTTGATGCTTTGAGTAGGAAATCAGCAACACCAACCTTAGATAGAGAACACCTGAATTCTTTAGTGTGTTCTAAGAGGGATATGCTTATCTCTTTAAGACAAGACAATGTACAGTTAAAAGTATCTTTGTTATCTGGGTTGTTAGCTGAGATGCACATAAAACCCACTCTGAGACAACAGATTAAGAAAGCACAACAAGCTGATGTTGTAGTTCAATAGATTAGGTCATAGTATGGTAATGAGAAATGAGAAGGTTTCCATGACTCAGATGATCAAGTAGCCTATTATCATGGTAGGATGATAGTACTAGATGTGGATAACTTAAGGAAGTTAGTCCATGAAGAAGCTCATTCTTCAATATATGCTATGCATCCAGGACGCACCAAAATGTATCATAACTTGAAAGATATGTATTGGTGGCTTGGTTTGAAGAAGGATGTTGCTGAGTTTGTTATGCGGTGTCCTGTGTGTCAGCAAGTTAAAGCTGAACACCAGAAGCCCGTAGGAACAATGCAGCCTTTGCCCATACCACAGTGGAAGTGGGATCATGTAACCATGGATTTTGTGGTTGGTTTACCCAGAACAGCCAAAGGTCATGATTCCATCTGGGTAATAGTTGATAGGTTGACAAAGATAGCACATTTCTTACCTGTCAAAAAAACCTATTCTGCTGAGAAGCTGGCACAGTTATATGTAGATGAAATAGTGCAGCTGCATGGGGTCCAAATTACCATTATTTCTGACAGAGGTCCCCAGTTTACGAGTCATTTTTGGGAGTGACTTCATAAAGCCTTAGGCACACAATTAAGGTTTAGTACAACCTTTTATGCTCATACAGATGGACAATCAGAAAGTAATATACATACCTTGGAGGACTTGTTTAGGGCATGTGTCCTCCAGTTTACAGGAAGTTGGGATCTACATCTAAACTTGATAGAGTTTGCCTACAACAATAACTATCAACACAATATTGATATGGCACCTTATGAAGCTTTTTATGGTACACATTGTAGATCTCCCTATGTTGGTATGAAACTGGTGAATATCAACTTTTGGGTCCGGATCTTGTGCAGCAAACCACCGAGAAGATTAAAATAATACAAAAACAGTTAAAGACTGCACAGGATAGGCAGAAATCTTACGCGGATAAGTGTCGTAGACCTTTAGAATCCAGGTTGGAGACAGAGTGTACCTCAAGGTCTCACCTTGGAAGGGAGTTCTTAGATTTGGAAGGAAAGGAAAGTTAGCTCCTAGATTTATGGGGCCTTATCCAATCATTGAACGGGTTGGAAAGGTAGCTTATAAGCTGGAGTTACCACCTGAGCTGCAAAAGTTGCACCCAGTGTTCCACATTTCCATGCTAAGGAAATGTCATCGTGACACAGAATCAGTTCTGCAACCTATGGAAGTAGAATTGAAAGATGATATATCTTATGTTGAAGGACCTATGTCGATCCTTGACAAAAGAATTAAAAAGATGAAAAAGAAAGACATAAGTCTTGTGAAAGTCCTCTAGAATCACCATGGAGTTGAAGAAGCTACATGGGAACTAGAGGAAGAGATGAGAAAGAAATACCTTGCTCTTTTCTCTTAAAATATTTTGTTTATGATTTTGGGGACGAAATCCTTGTAAGGGGTGGATAATTTGTAACATCCCTGACTTGGGTTATGTACTAACCCTAGGTGTTTTTCCTAATTAAGTTGATTAGATGCTTGCTCTTATACTTTTAAAAGTAATTAAGGCTTTTGAGGAACTTATATTTCAATTTCAGTCCTTTTTGAATAATGTTGAAACTTTGTTTTGTTACTTTTGGACTAAAGTGCAAATATACAAATTGAAGGGTTAACTTGCAAATTGCACATGATAAAATGTTCCTATGATGTTGTGACATCTTAAGAATGAATATGATGAAGTGGTAGGGATTCCACAAGCTTGGGCACCAAGATAAAGCTTGTAGGGCAATCTTTGTGCATTAAAACCTAGTTTTGGTGTAATATGCAATTTATCCAAAACCTAGGGTTCAATATGAAAAATACCACCTCTAGAGGGTCTCTCATGTTTCTTGGCATCAATTGGATTAAATAAAATGAGAGGGGCACCTCATTTGAATTATCATGGAGGAGAGAGAATCTTGACATTAAGATAATCAAGATTTAAGCACAAATGGCTCTTTAATATAACTTAATGCAAAAAGAAATAAATTAATCAAAGAGCCCTTCAACCAAAAGTTGAAGGATGTGTTTGCAATAGTGTTGGATGAGCTTGTGCCATGAGTGGGCACAAAAAGATCTCAGTTGACTTGAAGCCATTCACATTAATATAATATAAAGCAATATCCAATAAAAGGATGGATATTAATATACAACTCTTTAATGGGTTTAGTTCCTTTTCCATTAATCCTTGGATAATGGAGAGGCTTTTCTTGGATATAGATGGTGGATATGTGGCCAAGGAATGGAGGAAGATTTGGTGGAAATTAGTTGGAATTAAAAGATAAACAACTCTTTTTCTTTTTTCTTAAAAACCCATATACATATCTCTTATGTATATCTTTTCCAATACACATGAGAACCATTTCCTTAGTTTCTTTCTCTTTTCACCTTGCTTTGGCTGACCAAGGAAGAGCTCTGGAGTATAGGGAGGATGACCAAACCTGTAGGTGAGTTTTTATCATCTCCTACCTCAGATCCATGGTGGAAACCCTAAAACAAGGCTTGATTCATGGTTTTCTTCACTTGGTTTCAATTTCTAGCAAGTTTGTTCATCCAAAAGTTGAAGGACGGACCTTTAACAACTTTTGGAACTCCATCCACCATTAAATCCGTGGAGCTTGGATCTTGAGATCAGTTCTAGAGGCTTGTTTTATAACTCTAATCCTTAAGCATTAGTATTGCACTCTTTTCTATAAGAATCGTTGGTTACTTTTCTTTCTTTGACACTCTTGTGAAATCTTGCTATAATTTCTATGAAGAACAGTAGTAGTTCTTGGTAGAATAGAGGAAGACGAAGGTTAAATCATCCTAAATGATTATCCAAAAAGTTATTTTACCAAACGGTTTGCTTTTGTTGCTCAAACGGTTTCCCAAATCGTTTGGGAGCAAACGGTTTCAAACCGTTTGTATGCAAACGGTTTCACCCAAACCTCATAGAAGCAAATGGTCCAAGATCGTTTGGTGGCTTTGACTAAGATTTGACCATTTTGAGACCTGTTAGAATAATTTAGGCCAATGATCTATCAATAATTATTAATTAACTCCAATTGATTCACCAATTGAAGGTCCAACAATTACTAAAACCCTAACCGGGTTAGGTGCTGATTTGATAATTGAATAAGTTTGAAACTTGGGTTGAGTGACCCAAACGGTTTCAAAACCATTTGGGGATCACCCAAACGGTCTCAAGACCGTTTGGTGATCACTCAAGACCATTTGGAGGTCTAGGGTTAAGCATGGTTGACCAATTGAAGATCCAAAGGTATCAAGTTGATGTACAATCAATTGCTGATTTGGTGACTAATCCTAGGATCCAAACCCTAAATGAATAACATAGTTAATGATGATATGATGGGAAAACGGTCTTAAGACCATTTGGAGAATATCCAAACGATCTCAAGACCATTTGGGGGTAACCCAAGACCCTTTGGAGGTCTAGGGTTAACTATGGTTAAGTGTTTGAAGATCTAAAGGTATTAGGTTGAAGTATATTCAATTGTTGACTTAGTGATCAATCTAATTAGCCAAACCCTATTTGGTTGACTTGGTTTTTGATGTTGACTTGGGAAAATGGTCTCAAGACCGTTTGGAGGTCATCAAAATGATCCCAAGACCGTTTGGGGTCAGGTCATGCCCAATTGGATGATGGTACAATGGTTTCAAATCAATTAGACTCACATTATTTAATGTTGAAGGGTCATCGATTCCAAACCCTAATCCAACTGATTCAAACCCTAATTGATGACTAATTGAGGGTCAATTGAGGGTCAAATCAGTTGAAGGTTGACCTAATTAACTCAATTGAATGATGGTGATAGGTCCAATTGATGATGGGTTACATGTACACAACTGTTGAGGGAAACAACATTGGAAACCCTAATTCAATTTGATGGGTTGAGACCATAATTGGTCCTTGCGGTTTTGAGGAGGTTTGGACCAAATGGTCTCAAGACCGTTTGATTCCAAATGGTCTCAAGACCGTTTGGGACCGAACGATCCCAAACCGTTTAGGTTCATGCAGTTTGCAAATCGATCAAGTTCATGCGGTTTCAAAAGTCAACTTTGGGTAAACGGTCTTCACCACCTATTTCACCAAACAGTTTCAGAGGTTGTGCAAGACCGCATGGAGGTCTAAACGGTCTTAGACCATTTGGATGTTTGTGGTCAAGATCGTTTGGGGTCTTTGTATCCAGGATCGTTTGGTGAATAATTTACCAAAACCGCATGGATACTTGAAGTGGTTAAAGGTTAAGTTAGTTAATTGTTTAATATAAGATGTAATCAAAGATGATTCTGGTACTTGAATCTTAATGGGGTAAGGTGATTAGTACCCTTGGAATAATTAAGCGTTAATGATCATAATGACAATGAAAGAACCTATGATGTCAATTCTCCTTCAAGAGTGAGTTGACTTAACCTAATCAAGATTGAAGCAAACATCATCTTTAGAAGATGAAAGAGAAGATTTCCTACATGGATGATAATTAAGTTTTGGACTTCTAATATGAATAAATGTCTAATTAGGGTATGATCCTTCATAGTGACACCATGAAACCCTAATTATGAAGCTTTTTGAATCATAACCCTAATTAAGGGCATTAAAAGGTGAAATCCTAATGCATGATGATGGTATGAACTTAATTCATAATGATGACATGATAAACCTTAATTCAAGGTACTTTGATGCTCACTCCTACTTGGGGTGAAAAGTAAACCCTAACCTAGGGTGATGTGATATGAATAGTAAACCCTAACCTGGGGTGATGTGATGTGAAAAGTAAACCCTAATTGTAGGTTTTTGAACTTAAACCCTAATCAAGGGTGATGCAGGGTGAATAGTAAACCCTAATTCCAAATAAGGTGAATGAAAGTGTAAAACCATAATTCTGGGTTATGCCTTATAGCATGAAGCTTTAAGATTGGATAATGAAATGATAAGTCAGTAATCCTAATTGAGCTTAGAGAATGATTAACCCTAATTGAATTGAAAAGGGAAACCCTAACCCTAGTAAGGGCATAGGGCTGAAACCCTTGAATAGTGATGTTATTATTGTTTTGCATTGTGCAAATATGAAATAGATGTATATGTTATCATCTGTACTAATCATGCAGGTCTTATGAGATATTGAATATAGCCAGGTATGAGCTATGATGCCTTATTTATTGAAAGTACTTTATGAGCTTTGTAAGCAATGATATGCTATGTTGCCTAGTGAAAGGTAACAAAAGGGTTTGATAGGCTGTAAGAGCCATGTAAAATACCTGCATTCCAATTATCATGTTTACACTGTCAGATGACTTGATGGTATTGAGTTACCAGTTAAAGTGGTAACATGTGTTTTGATGATATAAGGGTTGAACACCCATATTCATGAATCATGATGATGAGATGATAAGGGATTGAGTTCCCAATGTTAATAAAGATGTGAAATGAACTTGATAAATAGTACTCTTTCCTTACAACAATTGTTATAATGACTTATGTATGTAAACATGCCTGATGTTAAAAGAATGTTGTAATGTACTTAAATTATCAAGAGAAATCACATCATGTAGAGCCCTGACCATAGATCCATCATTGTCAGTAGTTTGGTGATGGTGAAATAGGTTTTCCTAAGGGAATTCCTGGAGAGCATACTTTTGAGTATGTGGGGGTTATGGACGCGAATATCCTTACATCCTAATGGAGGAATTGATGTGAGATAAACATCAAATCTCTCAATCCTTCGTTACATGTATATGCCAGGAAGATGTATCACTAATCTCCCGATGATGAAGTTAATGCCGAATGTATGTGAGATAAACAAGAAATCTCCCGATTGCGAAGAGAGTACAGCATGCCACTGTAACTCTAATAGCCAAGTTGCCAGAATACCCTGGAAAGCTATTTTGGCAGAGACACAAGATGTCCTGCATGTTGTTCCTCACACTGATTGAGGAAGATGAGGTCATAGAAATCCGGCTCTTCTGATGACCTATGTATGGTATCGATTTCAATTTCGTAATGGTCGGTTGGAGTATGAGCGGTATACCTCATCTCCTCAGGGCATAAGTATGTTTGTAAAATGTAATCAGCTGAGTATCATATTTGCTTTGGGTTGAACTACGAGAATTAATGTTTGATGATACATTGTTTAATATGTCCTAGTTGGATAATTAGTATACATGTTCTTCATATTCCTTATTAAATGAATGACTTGCTGCTTAATCAAGTTATAATTGAAATGATTGCATAGAAAATATTGCTCTACTTAATATCAATCAATGATTTACCTGTTTTTGAATATTTATAATTCTACTACTCAGTGTTATTCCTATATCTACAATAACAATGCTTCTAGCGGAGTGTTATATCTCTCATTGGGACAATTTTCAATTGTGTCACCCCCGTGGAATTCAACTTTTTAGATAGACACTGAGATTTTTGTATACTGCTTTATACAGTGTAACAGGGCAGTCAATGTTTATGACTCTCGAGATGTGATGCTACAGAGATGTACTGTTGAATCAGCTTGAAATTAACTTACTTTAGTTCTTTATAAAAGAGTTTTATAGTCTGTGGATTTCTTTGCAAAAAGTTTAAATTTTTTAGTGATTTTCAGTAATTCCGCTGCTAGTAATTCGCTTCCGCATTAGTTAATCTTGTCTATCTGAGACGGACGTCACATCATCTGTCTCGGTCTGTACGAGATCATATGCAGGACAAATTGTGTCTTTTCTAAATAGCTTTCCAGGGTATACTGGCATCTTCGCTATAGAGTTATAGCCCGTAGCATATACTTTGTTCAGGATATGACCCGTAGCAAATGTCTAGTATTGTGGAGTTATGACACATAGCCATACTCTTATTGGAATATTTTCCATAACCATTCCTGTGCATAGGATATGGCCCTCAATCATTCCTATGAGGCGTAAGGATATTTTCGCCCATTACCCCCACATATTCAAAATATGCATTCCAGGAATTCCCATAGGAAAACCTATTTCACCATCACCACTTACTGACGATGATGGATCTATGGTCAAGGCTCTACATGATAAGATTTCACTTGATTAATTAAGTGTATTACATATTCTTTTAGAATCATACAAGTTTCCAAACCTCAATTATTATGACATAAGCTACAAAGAATGTGTAACACTTCTATTAAGTACTTTTCAAACTTTATAGCACATTGGGATCTCAATCCCTTATCTCATCATGGGCATTCTCATCACTTATCATCTCATCAAAATGATTATGAAATAAGGGTATTCAAACTCTCAGTTCATCAAAGAACACTTGTTACCACTTATCAGGTAACTAAAACACCTTCAGGTCATCTGACCAAGGTAAACATGATACTTGCTACACAAGCATCTCACATGACTCTCAAAGCCCATTTAATCTCTTGTTACCTCTTACTAGGCAGCAAACATATAATGGCTGAGAAGGCCCATAAAAAAATTTCAAGTAAATAACACATCATAGCTCATACCTGGCTATGCTCATCATCTCATGGTATCTGTAGGGTTAGTACACATGACAACAGTAATATCAATTACATATCAACACTGAGCAATGTAAGAGTAGCATCACTATTTCCTTATTAGAATTAGGGATTTCCAAATTTCATATCAATTAGGGATACTCATCCCATTTCTCAAAATTAGGGTTATAGCTTATCATCATATTGCCCAAGATTAGGGTTTCATACACTATAATCCAAAATTAGGACTTAACATACCTTTACCCTATATTAGGATTAGGATCTCATATCAAGGTTTCATATATCATTACATAACATCACCCTAGATTAGAGTTTCACATCATCTCTGTATTAGGGCTTCACATGACATCACCCTTAATTAGGGTTTCTCATCACATCAACCTAAATTAGGGTTTCACACATCATTATCTTGAATTAAGGTTCTACATGACATCACCCTTGATTAGGGTTACATCATTAACCTAAATTAGGGTTACATCATTACCCTAGATTAGGGTTAAATCATTACCCTAGATTAGGGTTACATCATTACCCTAGATTAGGGTTACATCATTACCCTAGATTAGGGTTACATCATTACCCTAGATTAGGGTTACTTCATTATCCTAAATTAGGGTTACATCATCATTGTCCTTAAATTAGGATTAATTGATCTTTCATAGATTTGATACTATTAGGTTTTCAAATGGTTTTAACATTTTTGAACCTTCAAATAGTTTTGACCTCCTTGATCTTCAAACGGTCTTGGAGTCACTTGACCTTCAAACGGTCTTGAAGACTGTTTGACCTTAAACGGTCTTGGTTCACTTGTAACTCAAATCAACCCATTCAGTCTTGAAACTGAATCAACCCGTTCGGTCTTGAAACCGAATCAACCCATTCGGTCTTGAAACTAATTTCATCCATTCGGTCTTGAAACTGAATGCTCATCAATTGTTTTGAAATCGATTGGACAATCCAACATTGAGATTGATTGAACCTCAAATGGTTTGAGACCGTTTGATCCCAAACCACCTTGAAACCGAATGGACCAATTAGGGTTTCCTCCAATCAATCAATTGATTTTAGGGTTTGTTTTATTGAATCACACATTAATTGGACCATTGAAAGTACATCAAATCATAGTCCTTGGATCTTCAACCATCCATCATCACAACCCTTGATCTCCAAACGGTCAACACATCCATATGGACAACCTATTCAAATGGTTTTGAAACTGTTTCAACATCAAACGGTCAACTCCTCCCAAAAGGTAAACACCTCCATACGATCAACACCTCCATACGGTCAACACTTTCATACGGTCAACCTATTCAAACAGTTTGAAACCGTTTCAACATCAATTAGAGTTTTGAACCCAATTGAATTAGGATTTGAAATTCAGGGACCATCAATTGTTGAATCCTTTTTATCTTAATCATTTGTAACCATTGGATCTTCATCCAATCGTAACATCACTTGACCATAAACGATCTTGAGCCCCTTTTGACCTCAAACGGTCTTGAGACCATTTGATCACCAAAAAGCAAAACCGTATACATATGTTCTATGTTGAGGTGTGTGATTAAGATGACATCATCATATTCAAGCTTGAAACCTTTGAAATAAGTTGTGATTCTTATGGTGATTTCAACAACTAATCAAAAGGAAATCAAAATAGAAGAAAGGTTCAACATATAATGCACAAATTACAAGCAATAATGACATTTAAGGGTTCAAGTTATATAACCCACCTTCAAAATTGAATCCAAGCTTCAATCTTCACGTCCTTTATGGTTAATGAAGCTCTCTAAACTTTCCAAGGCACATTCTCAAGTCTTTGAGTGAAAAGAATGGCTAAGGTTGAAGATTGAGTGAAGAAAAGAAGAAATTAAGCATTGAATTTC
Source organism: Alisma plantago-aquatica (assembly GCA_963693085.1). Taxonomy (NCBI): domain Eukaryota; kingdom Viridiplantae; phylum Streptophyta; class Magnoliopsida; order Alismatales; family Alismataceae; genus Alisma; species Alisma plantago-aquatica. The sequence continues at coordinate 1,900,323,298 of OY856409.1, read as the reverse complement.
GATTTTTATCATGAAATCAAGGTCTAAGATGACTATGGAGCTTACCTACAGGTTGGGGCACGTCCTCCTATTTCTCCTAATCTCCCTTGTGTTCAATCAAAACAAGGAAGGAAAGAAGGGTCGAAAAAACCTTTCATTTGAGTTGGAAATGAGATGTTTATAAGAGAATTTCAATGAGAGAGAAAGTGATATAATAATCCTTCAACTCCCAAATTTTATGACACATTCTCCCCTCAATCCCTTGCATATGAAGCTATCTTACACACATTCTAAATACTCTTCATTATCCATGAATTAAAAGAAAACAAATTAATCACCTTAACCATTATAATAATAATATCCAAAATTGAGTGGATATTACTTTTCCTTTAACTAATGTGAGTGGGTTCTCCACTCACTTAGGATATTTCGTTGCCTTTTCAAGGCACAAAGACGTTCATTCTTATAGATTTTCAACAAACACATTTTTGGTTGAAGGGCACTTCAATTATTATATTTATTTTTGCATTAAATTGAATTAGGGTTTCAATTATGCTTAAATCTTGATTATTTTAATATCAAGATTCTCTCTCCTCTAAAGTGATTCAAATGAGATGTGCGTCTCATTGTCTTGTCACTAATTGATAACAAGAAACATTAGGGACTCTCTAGAAGTGGTATTTTGCATATTGAACCCTAGGTTTTGGGTAAATTGCACATTACACCAAAACTAGGTTTTAATGCACAAACATTGCTTTATAAGCTCTTTCTTGGTGCTTAGGCTACCACAAGCCATACCTCTGCATCATTTTCATTCTTATGATGCTTCAATACTTGAGGAACATTTATCATGTAACATTTGCAAGTTAACCCCTCAACTTGGGTAATTTGCACTTTAGTCTAAAACAGGAAAAACATTGTTTTCAACATTATTCAAAAAGGACTAAAATTGAAACATAAGTTCCTCTTCAGCGTTAATTACTTTTCAAGAGATAAGAGAAAGCATATAATTAACTTTATTAAATAAAACATCTGGGGTTAAAGCATAATCCAGGTCAGGAATGTTACAGAAGTGATGTGGAGAATCCAATCAACTACTCTTGCATTCCACTGTAGTTTTTTTCATTAGTACTTTTGAAACAAATAGAGAATGCTATTTGAAGTTCATTATTGGTGACCTCAAAAGAAAAGGTTTATGAATATAAATACTTTTATTTGGGTGGCACATTCCAAATGAATTCATGGGCAAATTTTAAGTGGATATTCAAACTAATAAATTACACTTAGATAGGAAGTTTAAACATTTATCTACTACATCCCAATTGATTGTATGTAATTTATCCTTTTCATAGTAACCCTAAACTACCTATTCATTCTTAAACTATTACAATTTCAATGTCCAATCTTTAATGTAACTAAGTTTTTTAGCTAGAGTGATTGCATGTTTCCCACTAAATGTTTCGATACAAGTACAATGAGGGAACTTACTCACTGAACCAGTAGCTTAGACTCTTTTTGAAACATAATTTTTTAGATCAATGTAAAGAATTAACAAATAGCCTACTGGAAAAGTAATTATTAGCTCCTTGTTGGAAATAAGTTGGAGAAGTAGTAGATTACAATTAGCTAGTTTTCAATCTCTTGGTCACACAATCTTGGCGAGCAAGAGAGTTTGTGTCTTATTGTAATAATATTCTCTGTGTTTATCTTTCCAGCCAAATATTTTATTCATGTGTTAGATAGATAATTTACATAAAGTTTGTACATTTATTTGCAAGAGAAGTATAATGAAATTTTATTTATGTAGTGTGTTCATTGTGTCATCTCATCAATTTTTTTAACTAAAAGGAAAAGTTACTATTATTTCATAATTAAATTAAGACTATGGTTTAGTTTAGTCTAACATTATGTCTTAACTCCATTGCCAATTTGAAATGTGTTGTTAAAGAGTCACATCATGGTATATACCATAGTGTATATGACTCACTAAGATTCAATTTGGAGAATGTTACATAGCTTCCATATGTTTTTCAACTACAAACTACTAGAATAACATCAATGCATGTGGGAATAAGAGGTGGTGGAAAGGAGCTGATCCTATTTAATTAAGAGAAGATCCATCCTGGTCAAGGAGAAAATGATAATTATCACTCAATGACCCTTGTATTCATGGAAGCCTATTTTGAGGAGAATAAGCCAAATTGAGATGCTTCCAGATTTTATTCAAGCACCAATTTATAAGGAAAATAAACTCATTTAACTTCCTCTTGTACTCATGGTTTGATATGAATTCTATTTATCTTTTGAAAATTTTCTCTTGACACTGATGCACAAGAAACAACACATGTAATTTTCTAGGGATGAAATACTTAGATTTCACCAAATGTAAATGTATAATAATGTGACACCCCGCCATTACACAGACAACAAGATGACACGCGAAAACATGTGGAACCTCATATTATCAAAAACATAGGTTAATTAAAACCGATTGCGGAAAGTATACATGATAGAACTTTTGCATCCTGATCCTACAGAGAAACATGTTATAAGAATATTACAAGCTTTGATATATGTCCACAGCTTATCGGAACCAGTTGTACTGTCAGCACCAGAGTTCATCGCATGTTTATACATACATAACGGGCCACGTACGGCCAGCAGCAGGATATACAAAATAACAACAACTAATCATTGTGAGACGTCATCAAACACCTCTAAGGACCTGAGAATACAGGGATGACTCTGGGACTCTACTACAGAACCATCGAAAAAAACAGCATGTCCAACTCTTGCCTTCTATTGCTCCTCTTGCCGCTCGACCGCAAACTCACGACTACGACCACGTCTAGAGCGCTCACCTAAAAAGGGTGTAAACTAGCGGGGTGAGACACACAGACCCAGCGAGATACATAACTCCCCTCCGAACTATAAAACCTCAAAAGGTTAAAGTAGATAATAGCAGATAACTGATAAAGCGTATAACAAGAGCAGTATATTGAGCAAGGCTATTATTACCATCAGTCTTACTAAGATATCCGGGAGGCATAGAACCAAGAATTTCTTTATGGAACATGATTGACAAGATAAGCTTTATAAGAACTTATCACAAGATATAAGGATCATACACACAACTGAATAGTACAACTAGATCAGCAATATAAGTAAGGCCTCAATCAATGTTCCGTATTTTGCTCTAAGCAAGATATACTATTCGACTGGATTACATTTTATTATGCCCTGAGGAAGTGAGCCTTCCCTGCTCAAATCCAACCATTGGCTGCGAAGCCCAATCTGGTGCCATAAAAGTTCTAAGGAGATCCGGACTCCATGACCTCACCTTCTCGTGGTAAGTCCACTAATCATCAAGCAAGACCGCAGTCTTATGCTTATAGGGCCTCAGCCTCTGGGTCAGCTCCGCAAGCTACCCAAATCTCTAGCTCACCTCATCATAGGTGCTAGTGCATACATTTGATCCATGAACACATCATGCTCATCATCACATATCCTGATCCATGGGTCTGTTCACCATGCTCCATATATCACGAGTCTGCAACCACAACTGCACTCAAACTCTCCTATTTTCGGCTAGGGGAAACCTCACATATTCAACAATATGTGCTCCAGGTAATCCCGCAGGATAAACATGTTTTACCATCACCAAATACTGACAATGATGGATCTATGGCTAGGGAAAACTACATGATATATTCATCTATAATTATTTAGTATATTTTAAGCCAATTGTTGCGGAAAACAAAGTATAACATAGCCATATATGATTACATCATAATTTCCATTATCATACTATCCTAGGACCTCATTCCCTCATTGTATCAACCACTGCCTCTCAAGGCATCATAGACATGCATCCGTATTCTGGGAACACATCCCTTATCTCATCATCAAAGGATAACACCTCAACCAGTCACTCAACCTTATATCAGGTCCTCAGACCTATCAACTTGTTATCTCATTACCACATGGTGCTAGTCAAGAAGATACATCTCATATCTCTTACCGGGCTATGAATCCTCATGAAATACCTACATGGTTAGTATACACATCCATTGAGATAACTGAAGCCATCATGGATTAACAAGAATATCATGCTATCCAGTATTAAGCAACATCCATGGGCATATTACACATAAGATGTAGAAAGCATAGTTTTATTATCAATCTTAAGCATATATCATGCCCCATACTTGTGATCATAATTATGAGCCACATCATCATGTGAAGCAACATCACATGCTTCCAAGCTTCCTGGTTTGCAACCTATCATCTTAACTTCATTATCATATATGCAGGATTCAAGGTGATTACATCATATCACTTGTGTTATCGTTATTAGCTATAAACCTTCTGAGATATCAGGACCCTCACCAAAGCTCCTGAAACCCTCACTAGATAGTATCAGGCAGGGTGACTACCCTCACCCAAGCCTATCGGCCAAGCACAAGTGCCAACCCTTACCACCTACCACGCCTCAGCATAACGCTGCATCGGGCATCACCTACCCGACAACGTGCAAAACGTGACACTCAGTGTCCTTAGGCGAGCGACGATGCGTTGTGCAACCAGGGCTAATGCTATACCGTGCACACAACTACAAGGTGGTATTGCCCAAGACCCTATCGCCAACTAAGGGTTAGGCAACTACTATCATCACAACACCTGAGGCCATAACAACGCCTGAGGCCATAACTACCAAGGTCATAACGCCCAACCACCAAACCGTAACGTCCATGGGTAGAGTGACTATTAAGACTTCATATCGACTAACTCAACTGAGGGTGTGTTGTGCAACCACAAACCCCTAGCCCGACACAGGGTTACCCATCTTACCATAATATTCAAGGAAGAGATTGGGTGTCGCCCACTTCATAACAAACAAGACCTAGGCACCACAAGAAGGCCTATCATCCAATTAGGTCAGCATCTTATATCGACCACCACTAAGGCATCATCTAGGGTTCTTTGTACAACCATCACATCGGGCACTACTCCATAACGCTCAACGCCTCATATCAACCAAAGCACATCCAAGACAAGGAGGTGGGCAACCTCACAACAAGGTGTGTCGTGCAAAGCACACATCAAAGTGCATCACCCAAGCTCCTACTCCATAAAGGGTATCGGCCAAGCTCAACTAGGCATATCAGCCAAAGGTACAACCCAAGACAAGGCTATCAGGTAGCACTATTCCAAGGTCATATCGTGTAAGGCACAACCTAACATGGTCATCTTCAACCTCAAGTACATGGGCACCTGTGGGCTCTGATCTCTAAACCACGATATAAACACGATTCAAACTTAGCGGAAGCGATTCGATTAACAGCGGAAGACAAAAATCATGGGAAATTAAAACTTTTCGAAACAAGGGCTTGAATCCATAAAAGCTTCTTTCATAACAAGAGATAAACTGTTTACATCTCATGATAATTACTTCTTGAGTAATTATATACAACAAGACACAAAGTCTCAAGGACTCATAACAAAAGACTCCAAGACCTGAGAGTACAGAGGACACATAGGACTGACTCTAACTACACCACATGGCAGGCTAAATATCCACCTAAGATTTACTGCTGCTCCTAGTGCTGCTGCTGCTGTTGGGACTGGTCACCTGTAGACCGGTTCCTCTGTCTTCGACGTCTACCTAAAATTTGAAGTCTACGGGGTGAGACAATTTTACATAATTGTCCCAGCGAGAGTTATAACTCTCCGCCAGAAGCTTTATTATAACATCAAAGAATATCTTAAACAGTAAAGCTTTCAAAGTATTCAATAGCAGTTGCAGCTATAAACAAGAGCTCAACATTTATGAGACATGAAGAATATAAGCATTATTACAGTGTATCATCAATCAACTAACTCGTAGTTATCTCTAACAGGTATACTACGCGGTTGATTATGTTTTACAAATAATATTTTGCCCTGTGGAGATGAGGCATACCACTCATACTCCAACTGATCGCTAAGAAGTCACATCAGTATCATACATAGGTCATTAAGAGAGCCGGATTCTCATGACCTTCACCTTCCTCAGTCAGTAAGAGGATCACTTGTAGGACATCTTGTGTCTCTACTATTATAGCTCACCAGGGTAAACTGGTCCTTCGCTATTTTAGAGTTACAGTGGCATTCTGTACTCTCTTCATCATCAGGAGGTTTCATGTTTACCTACTACTGATACGGTATGGGATTGTAGTGAAGGATTGACGGATTATATATCTACATCAAATTCCTACACTAGGATGTAAGGTTCTACACATCCATATACCCCACATACTCAATAGTATGTGATCTAGGAGTTCCCTTAGGAAAACCTGTTTCACCATCATTTGATCTTTGACAATGATGGATCTATGATCAGGGCTTTACATTATACTTGATTAGTTAGGTACATTCAGTATTCATTTAACATCACACATTGTTCTTCAAACAATAACAGTAGCATAACAACTATAAAAGGAGAATACTAAATGTAACAAGCCTAACTCACATCAATCATCATTTCTCATTATACTCATCACAAGTCATCTCTAAAGCATGACCTTGATGGTATTCATGGCTCTCACAGCCCATTATTATCATAGAATGCCACTGACAAGGCATCAAGATATTTTACTTATTCATAAAGCTATCAATATGCCTTTAATGAATATAGTATCATCATCCATACCTGGATATGATCACCTCCATATCAGAACCTGCATGGTTAATTCAACTAATAAAGGTAATTCAAAACAATGATTATACTTTCCACTCTTGTCATAAGAGCTAAGTTCTTTGATTCTTATCAAATAGAGTTTAATACTCATATAACATGTCATCACCTTTGAATTAGGGTTTACTATTCACATCACATGTCATTACCCTTGAATTAGGGTTTACTATTCACATCACATGTCATTACCCTTGCATTAGGATTTACTATTCACATCACATGGTGAATTGAACTCATAACATCATCATGTATGAGGAACATCATCATTGATGCTCTCAGATTAGCTTAAGATTCATCATATATCATAATTAGGGTTTCCATGATCTCACATAGGTGGATCATACCCTAATCATGCACATTCATGTGTATTGAAGGTTCTTTACTTGAGTTTCCACCCTAAAAGGGTACTTTATCTCTCTTAAGATACTTTCTCTCTCCTCATACTAGTATATGGTGATAACACCACTCTAGATCAGGTTGGGTTAAGTCCTCATGGGCTAACATAAGCCAAAACATCACTATCATGTGATTAGGGTTTGATTTGAACAAGGTTTTACTCAATTGAACCCCTCAAGGGTATTTTGGTAATTCACCCCATTGATCACCATCATGGGTTAATTCATTAGTCACCTAGTCCCCTAATGTCCTAGGTTACCATTAGGGTTTAGATTTGAGCATCATTGAACCATTTATATCTTCAAGTGATTAAGTGAAATCAACCTTTGAAAACCTCAAACGGTTTCAACCTTCAACCTCCAAACGGTTTGAAACCGTTTGGATGAGTTGACCGTTTGCTAGGGTTGACTCCAAGACCGTGTGACCTTCAAGATCGTTTGCCCAAACTGTGTGAGGGTGTAGACCGTTTAACAAGTTTGACTTCAAGACCGAGAGGGCTTACACGGTTTGAGACCGTTTGGTGTCTCTCGATCTTGAGATCGTTTGAGTCCAAACGGTCTTGAGACCGTTTGGCCCCAAACGGTCTTGAGACCGTGAGGCCTCACACGGTCTTGAGACCGTGTGACCTCAAACGGTCTTGATACCATGAGGTCTCAAACGGTCTTGAGACCGTGTGACCTCAAACGGTCTTGAGACCGTTTGGTCCACTTGGTCTCAAACCGTTTGGACCCCCAACATGGTTCAATGATTTCAATCGTTTATGATTATCAATGTTGAAGCCTCCAAAAGGTCAAAGCCATGGTAACCACTTATAGATTGAGTTAATTAGGGTTATGCTTAACCAATTGGTCACTCAATTGACCCTCAATTGTTTTTCAATTAGGGTTGAAGTTGGTTCAATTAAGGTCCATCAACGTTCAACCATCAACACTCAACAATGTGAATCAACATAAGGTTGAACCCTTCAATTGAGCTCCAATTGGGCCCAAACATGGCCCAAACGGTCTTGAGATCGTGTGGATGAACTTCACACGGTCTTGAGACCGTGAGTCCAAGATTTCATCAAAATCTAATGTGATTTTATAGGAGTTGAACCTTGATTGAGTCTCAATTCAGTATTCTTGATTAATTCAATAACCTATTGCAATTGGGCCCTCAATTGATCAAATTACCTTAACCCTAGACCTTCAAACGGTCTTGGGTTGTCACCACACGGTCTTGAGACCGTTTGGTTGATCCCCAAACGGTCTTGAGACTGTTTGGGTCAATCAACCCAAAAACACTAAGTTATTCATTGAGATTTCAGTACTGATTTCAATTAGGGTTTACCCTAGTAATCATCCTTCAACTCATAGCTCGTTTGGAATTAGTCCATCAAATTTGGTGAGTTGTTAATCAACATTATTTTGAACAGTAATCTCATACGGTCAACGCTTGGTCAACGTTCTTACACGGTCTTGAGACCGTTTTCCCAAAAAGGGCGATTTCAACAGATTGGAAATCAGGAGTAAATTCAATTAAAGTTGTTGATTAAAAAGGCCATATCTCACGATTCCTTTGGAGTTATCATCTCAAATTTTGTGGGTGATTAGCCTACATAATTATGAACAGAAATCTTATACGGTCCACGCTCGGTCAATGCGGCTAAATGGTCTTGAAGACCGTTTTCCCTTACACGGCCTTGAGACCATTTGCTCTTACACGGTCTTGAGACCGTTTGCTCACCAAACGATTTTGCAAACCGTGTGAGCACTTGGTGGAGACCGTTTAGTAAAGTGAAAAGTAGTGGATTAACTTTGGAAATAACGTCTTCATCTCCTAGCTCAAGAACAGCAAGGATTTCTCACGGATTTGCTTGCAAAGTAGCAAAGGAAGGTAGAGAAGAAGAAGAACTATCATCTAAAAGCATAAACAAGATGTATATAACAAAGCATGGGTTTAGAGTTATAAAACCCACCTAAAGCTTGCTCCTTGAGCTCCAAGCTTTCGATCTCCAAGATTTTAATGGCGTTCTTGAGCTTCCACAGGTCGGCCAAGGTGAAACCTCCAGGGAAAGTAGAGAAGAGATGGCTAGAAAGGTAGAGCTACGTGAGCTAGCCATCAATTTGACCTTGAATTCGAGTTCTAACCATGAACTTAAGCAAAAGGGAGGATTCAAACCTACTTTGCACTCCTTGGTCATCCTCCTGAGCTCCACAGCTCCTCTTTAGTCGGTTTGGGTGAATAGAAGTGAAGGAAATGAAGGGAAAGTTCCCTTGCTTAGAGAGGTGGAGAGTATATATACTTGGGGTGAGATTTTCAACATAAGCTCATAAGTTCTCCATATTTTCAACTAAGTCCCTCCATCCTTCTATGCTCGTCCCTTAATATTAATTCTAAAGACAAACCTTCTTCTAAGGTCAAGAAATGAGGGCAAAGAAGATCAACCTATTAGTTAAGCATACACATAAAAGGGCTATAGCACATACACCTTGATTATATCAATCACAAAGGTGTTTTTCATTATATGATTATTCAATTAAAGTGACCTCTTCATCATTTCTTCTCTAAATGATGACAAGAGTCTTAATAAATACTTTAGATGATGTATTTTACAAGTTGCACCCCTCAAATTGGGTAAATTGCACTTTACTCCAATTTAGGGTTTTCAAGCGCAGGGATTGCTTCCACAGCTGCACCTTGGTGCCCAAGCTTGGGAAATCCCTCAAACTTCATCATAAAGATTCTCATGATGTCTCAATATCAGAGGAACATCTAAACATGTGCAAATTGCAAGTTCACCCTTCTAACTGGGTAATTTGCACATAGGTCCCTGTATTACAAAACAATGCTACAACTTTATATAAAAAGGAGCAAAAACTGAAATATATGTTTCTGAGAAACTTAATTACATGCCCAAAGTTAATCACAAGGATTTAATTACATATTTAGGCAAAACACCTAGGGTTAACTCATAACCCAGGTCAGGGATGTTACAAATTATCCACCCCTTACAAGGATTTTGTCCCCGAAATCGATAAAACATACTAAGAGAAAAGGGAAGGATACTTCCTTCTCATCTCATCCTCTAGTTCCCAAGTGGCTTCTTCAACACCACGGTGATTCCAGAGGAATTTCACAAGACTTATATCTTTCTTCTTTAACTTTTTAATTATGTTATCAAGGATTGACACTGGTCCCTCCTCATAAGATACATCTTCATTCAATTCTACCTCCATAGGTTGTAGAATTGACTCAGTGTCTGGGTGACATTTCTTCAGCATAGAAATGTGAAACACAGGGTGTAACCTATGTAACTCTGGTGGCAGCTCTAGTCTATATGCTACCTTTCCAATCCGTTCAATGATTGGATAAGGTCCCATATATCTAGGAGCTAACTTCCCTTTCCTCCCAAAATGAAGGACCCCTTTCCAAGGCGAGACTTTGAGATACACTCTGTCTCCAACCTGGAACTCTAAGGGTCTACGACGTTTGTCAGCATAAGATTTCTACCTATCCTATGCAGTCTTAATCTTTTGTTGTATTACTTTAATCTTCTCCGTGGTCTGCTGCACAAGATCATGACCTAACAACTGACGCTCACCAGTCTCGAACCAACACAGAGGTCATCTACAACGTCTACCATATAAGGCTTCATATGGTGCCATATCAATACTATGTTGATAGCTATTGTTATAGGCAAACTCTATCAAGCTTAGGTGTAGATCCCAACTTCCGGTAAACTGGAGAACACATGCTCTCAACAGGTCTTCTAAGGTTTGTATAGTTCTTTCCGACTGTCCATCAGTCTACGGATGAAAGGCCGTACTAAACCTTAGCTTGGTGCCTAAGGCTCTGTGTAACTGTTCCCAAAAATGACTTGTAAACTGAGGACCTCTGTCAGAAACTATTGTGATAGGAACTCCGTGCAAACGCACTATCTCTTGCACATATAACTGTGATAACTTTTCAGCAGAATAGGTTGTTTTGACAGGTAAGAAGTGCGCTGTCTTTGTCAACCTATCAACAACTACCCAAATGGAATCATGTCCTTTGCTTGTCTTGGGTAGGCCAACAACAAAGTCTATGGTCACATGGTCCCACTTCCACTGTGGTATGGGTAACGGTTGCATTGTTCCTGCAGGCTTCTGGTGTTCAGCTTTAACTTGCTGACACACAAGACACCTCAGAACAAACTCTGCAACATCCTTCTTCATTCCAGGCCACCAATACAGATCTTTCAAATTCCGATACATCTTGGTGCTCCCTGGATGCATAGCATACATGGAAGAATGAGCTTCTCCCAGGACTAACTTCCTCAAGTTATCCACATCCGACACTATCATCCTTCCATTATAACAGGCTACTTGGTCATCTGAGTCATGGAAACCATCTCGCTTTTCCTTTCCATACTCAGTTCTAATCTGCTGAACTGCAACATCACCTAGTTGTGCTTCCTTAATCTGCTCTCTTAGGGTAGGTTTAATATGCATCTCAGCTAACAACCCGGCTAACAATGACACCTTCAACTGTACATTGTCTTGCCTTAAAGAGATAAGCATATCTCTCCTAGAGCATACTAAAGAGTTTAGTTGTGCTCTATTCATGGTTGATGTTGCTGATTTCCTACTCAAGGCATCTGCAACAACATTGGCCTTACCCGGATGGTAATCAATTGTACAATCGTAGTCCTTGATTAACTCCATCCAACGACGTTGCCTCATGTTAAGCTCATGCTGAGAGAAGATATACTTAAGGTTCTTGTGGTCTGTGAAAATCTGGAATGTTTCCCCGTAGAGATAATGTCTCCAGATCTTCAAGGCATGAACCACAACAGCTAACTCCAGATCATGTGTTGGATAATTCTCCTCATGTTTCTTAAGCTGCCGGGAAGCAAAAGAAATCACTTGTTTATCCTGCATCAACACACATCCTAGTCCATTCTTGGAAGCATCACAGAAAACTACATATCCTTTTCCTTGTTCAGGTAGCACAAGCACATGTGCACTTGTCAACCTCTCCTTCAACAACTGGAAAGATTGTTGACACTTATCACTCCAAGAAAAAGGAACATCTTTTCGGGTCAACTTGGTCAAAGGTAAGGCTATAGAACTAAAGTTCTTAATGAACCTTCTATAGTAGCCAGCTAACCCCAAGAAACTTTGAATCTCCGTCGGTGTCTTTGTTTGTTCCCACTGTAGAACAGATTCTACCTTTGTAGGGTCAACACGAATTCCCGAGGCAGATATCACATGTCCAAGAAAAGATACCTCCGGCAGCCAAAACTCACACTTGCTAAACTTAGCATACAGCTTGTGTTCTCTTAGCAAGGTCAAAGCTTGGCGAAGATGCCGCTCATGCTGATGAGCATCCTTACTATAGATCAGAATGTCATCTATGAAGACGACAACACACTGATCAAGGAAAGGTCGAAAAACTCTATTCATGAGTTCCATAAATGCAGCTGGTGCATTGGTTAGTCCAAACGACATAACCGTGAACTCATAGTGACCATACCTTGTCCTAAAGGCAGACTTGAATATGTCACTATCCTTAATACAAAGTTGATGATATCCAGACCTCAAGTCTATCTTTGAAAAGACCGTTGCACCACGCAATTGATCAAAGAGATCATCAATCCTCGGCAGAGGGTACTTATTCTTTATTGTTACTTTATTGAGTTGTCTGTAGTCGATGCACAATCGCATTGACTCATCTTTCTTTTTAACAAACAAGACCGGAGAACCCCAAGGTGAAGTGCTCGGTCGGATAAAACCCTTCTCAAGTAACTCTTGAAGCTGTTTCTTGAGTTCTGCCATCTCGGCAGGCGCCATCCTATACGGAGTCTGGGCTATGGGTTTCGTATCTGGGATCAGATTGATTTCAAAATCAATCTCCCGAGGTGGTGGTATACCAGGAAGTTCTTCAGGAAACACATCCTCGAATTCCCTGACTATGGGAACTTCAGTAGGATTGGACCTTTCCTTGGTAACATCTACCACATGGGCCAAGAATGCATAACATCCTTGCCTCAATAGCTTATCAGCAACCATAGCTGACACAAGATAGGTGGGCAGAATCTTTCTTTCACCTTGAAAGATTCATGTGTTGCTTTCATCAGCAAACACAGCCAACTTGGACTCACAATCCAAGACAACTCTATACCTATCTAAGGTATCCGTCCCGAGGATTATATGAAATCCTTGCATATCAAGCGGTATAAGATCCACTTGAATGCGATGGTCAGAAAAGAAAAGGATGCAGGGAGAGCATACCTCCTGCAAAATGGCAGACCCACTCAACGGAGTCTCCAACAACAAACTATCTGCCCTATGACTAACAGTCACATTGCAGTTACGAATCACTCTTCGAGTGATGAAAGAGGGCGTAGCACCCGGATCAATCAGAACAGATACTACACAGGAGGTAGACATATCATAATATAAAAGTTTCATCTGACCTACCACTACCCGTGGATTGACCATTGCTTTAGGTGGGTTCATAGCATAGAACCTCGCTGTCGCCTGGTGTTGAGGTGGTGCTGATGATCCAGCTTGAGATGCTTGTCCACGTCCTTGAGCTGTTCCTTGATGTTGCCTATTCTGAGATCCTTGTTGATTCTGTCTCGGAGGCTGTGTCACACTGACAGGCCTAGAACGGCAATCCTTCATCAAGTGTCCCATCTTACCACAGTTGTAGCAACTCCTCTCCTGTTGTTGTGGTCTGGGTGGTCCAGTTACTGACATTGATGCAGAACTGTGCATCCTTTGAGGTGGTTGACTCCGTCCTCTACCTCTGCTTGGTGTCCATTGAGTTTGAAAACCCGATCTGGGTGATGGAGGGTTAGGTGCAGAGAATCTAGGTTTCTTGGAATCCCTAGATGAAGAACCATGGAACTGTGGATATCTTTTCTGAGTTTGTCTCTTCTCAACCACAGATCTCTCTATCCTTCGGACTGACTCAACGAAGGTAGAGAATCTCTCTCGGTTTTCTAAGGCAGACACATGGGTTGATATATCAGCATTCAAACCCTTTTCGAATCTTCTGATTCTTTCCTCCTCTGTGGAAGCCATGTGCGGACAGAACTGCAGCAACTCCATGAACTTAGCTTCATACTCACTAATGTTCATCATACCCTGTCTTAGTCTCTCAAACTGAGAGATCTTCTCATCTAGGAAGGTCTTTGGAAAATATCTATTGATAAATTCCCGACGAAACTCTTCCCATGAGAACTCTATTCCAGGTCTCTTCTGCTCTTCCATGTTCCACCAGTGACCAGCACTGCCTTTGAGAAGATAGACAGCATGTCTAACCTTCTCAGCTTCCAGGATAATAAGAATCCTGAAAGCCTTCTCCAACTCTGTCAGCCATAAATCAGCATCTGCGGGGTCGGCAGTCCCAAAGTACTCGGTAGATCCGACACGACGAAGTCGTTCGAACGTCTTACCGATACCTTGTCCTTCAGGTTGGACAGGCACCCTAGGTGTAGGCATGGGCATCCTGTCGGTTATGTGTGTCATGGCAGTCATGAACTGCCTGAACATTGTCTGTACTGCTGGGTTACCCATGTCGGCTGGGTCAAACTGGGGTGGCTCTCTTGGTGACTCTGGTGCAGGATGTTCTATTCTTGGAACCCTTGCACCAACTTGAGGTGCACTAGCACTACTCTCTGCCACATACTCATCATGAGGCTCAGCCATCCTTATGTATCTTCTTCTCCTGAGGAGCAGAAGATTCTATTAGATAAGGAAGGAGTACTAAAGATAGACTCGACATCCTAAGTACTATGCCTCTGTAGACTCAACTGACCTAGAGCTCTGATACCACTAATTGTGGGCTCTGATCTCCAAACCACGATATAAACATGATTCAAACTTAGCGGAAGAGATTCGATTAACAGCGGAAGACAAAAATCACGGGAAATTAAAACTTTTCAAAACAAGGGCTTGAATCCATAAAAGCTTCTTTCATAACAAGAGATATACTGTTAACATCTCATGATAATTATTTCTTGAGTAATTATATACAACAAGACACAAAGTCTCAAGGACTCATAACAAAAGACTCCAAGACCTGAGAGTACAGAGGACACATAGGACTGACTCTAACTACACCACATGGCAGGCTAAATCTCCACCTGAGATTTACTGCTGCTCCTGGTGCTGCTGCTGCTGGGACTGGTCACCTGTAGACCGGTTCCTCCGTCTTCGACGTCTACCTAAAATTTGAAGTCTACGGGGTGAGACAATTTTACATAATTGTCCCAGCGAGAGTTATAACTCTCCGCCAGAAGCTTTATTATAACATCAAAGAATATCTTAAACAGTAAAGCTTTCAAAGTATTCAATAGCAGTTGCAGCTATAAACAAGAGCTCAACATTTATGAGACATGAAGAATATAAGCACTATTACAGTGTATCATCAATCAACTAACTCATAGTTATCTCTAACAGGTATACTACACGGTTGATTATGTTTTACAAACAATATTTTGCCCTGTGGAGATGAGGCATACCACTCATACTCCAACTGATCGCTAAGAAGTCACATCAGTATCATACATAGGTCATTAAGAGAGATGGATTCTCATGACCTTCACCTTCCTCAGTCAGTAAGAGGATCACTTGTAGGACATCTTGTGTCTCTACTATTATAGCTCACCAGGGTAAACTGGTCCTTCGCTATTTTAGAGTTACAATGGCGTTCTGTACTCTCTTCGTCATCAGGAAATTTCATGTGTATCTCCACTGATACAGATATCTATGTTTTCTTCGTCATCAGGAGGTTTCATGTTTACCTACTACTGATACGGTATGGGATTGTAGTGAAGGATTGACGGATTATATATCTACATCAAATTCCTACACTAGGATGTAAGGTTCTACACATCCATATACCCCACATACTCAATAGTATGTGATCCAGGAGTTCCCTTAGGAAAACCTGTTTCACCATCATTTGATCTCTGACAATGATGGATCTATGATCAGGGCTTTACATTATACTTGATTAGTTAGGTACATTCAGTATTCATTTAACATCACACATTGTTCTTCAAACAATAACAGTAGCATAACAACTATAAAAGGAGAATACTAAATGTAACAAGCCTAACTCACATCAATCATCATTTCTCATTATACTCATCACAAGTCATCTCTAAAGCATGACCTTGATGGTATTCATGGCTCTCACAGCCCATTATTATCATAGAATGCCACTGACAAGGCATCAAGATATTTTACTTATTCATAAAGCTATCAATATGCCTTTAATGAATATAGTATCATCATCCATACCTGGATATGATCACCTCCATATCAGAACCTGCATGGTTAATTCAACTAATAAAGGTAATTCAAAACAATGATTATACTTTCCACTCTTGTCATAAGAGCTAAGTTCTTTGATTCTTATCAAATAGAGTTTAATACTCATATAACATGTCATCACCTTTGAATTAGGGTTTACTATTCACATCACATGTCATTACCCTTGAATTAGGGTTTACTATTCACATCACATGTCATTACCCTTGAATTAGGATTTACTATTCACATCACATGGTGAATTGAACTCATAACATCATCATGTATGAGGAACATCATCATTGATGCTCTCAAATTAGCTTAAGATTCATCATATATCATAATTAGGGTTTCCATGATCTCACATAGGTGGATCATACCCTAATCATGCACATTCATGTGTATTGAAGGTTCTTTACTTGAGTTTCCACCCTAAAAGGGTACTTTCTCTCTCCTAAGGTACTTTCTCTCTCTTAAGATACTTTCTCTCTCCTCATACTAGTATATGGTGATAACACCACTCTAGATCAGGTTGGGTTAAGTCCTCATGGGCTAACATAAGCCAAAACATCACTATCATGTGATTAGGGTTTGATTTGAACAAGGTTTTACTCAATTGAACCCCTCAAGGGTATTTTGGTAATTCACCCCATTGATCACCATCATGGGTTAATTCATTAGTCACTTAGTCCCCTAATGTCCTAGGTTACCATTAGGGTTTAGATTTGAGCATCATTGAACCATTTATATCTTCAAGTGATTAAGTGAAATCCACCTTTGAAAACCTCAAACGGTTTCAACCTTCAACCTCCAAACGGTTTGAAACCGTTTGGATGAGTTGACTGTTTGCTAGGGTTGACTCCAAGACCGTGTGACCTTCAAGATCATTTGCCCAAACCGTGTGAGGGTGTAGACCATTTAACAAGTTTGACTTCAAGACCGAGAGGGCTTACACGGTTTGAGACCGTTTAGTGTCTCTCGATCTTGAGATCGTTTGAGTCCAAACGGTCTTGAGACCGTGAGGCCTCACACAGTCTTGAGACCGAGTGACCTCAAACGTTCTTGAGACCGTGAGGTCTCAAATGTTCTTGAGACCGTGTGACCTCAAATGGTCTTGAGACCGTTTGGTCCACTTGGTCTCAAACTGTTTGGACCCCCAACATGGTTCAATGATTTCAATCGTTTATGATTATCAATGTTGAAGCCTCCAAAAGGTCAAAGACATGGTAACCACTTATAGATTGAGTTAATTAGGGTTATGCTTAACCAATTGGTCACTCAATTGACCCTCAATTGTTTTTCAATTAGGGTTGAAGTTGGTTCAATTAAGGTCCATCAACGTTCAACCATCAACACTCAACAATGTGAATCAACATAAGGTTGAACCCTTCAATTGAGCTCCAATTGGGCCCAAACTTGTCCCAAACGGTCTTGAGATCCTGTGGATGAACTTCACACGGTCTTGAGACCGTTTGCCCAAGATTTCATCAAAATCTAATGTGATTTGATAGGAGTTGAACCTTGATTGAGTCTCAATTCAGTATTCTTGATTAATTCAATAACCTATTGCAATTGGGCCCTCAATTGATCCAATTACCTTACCCTAGACCTTAAAACGGTCTTGGGTTGTCACCACACGGTCTTGAGACCGTTTGGTTGATCCCCAAACGGTCTTGAGACCGTTTGGGTCAATCAACCCAAAAACACTAAGTTATTCATTGAGATTTCAGTACTGATTTCAATTAGGGTTTAACCTAGTAATCATCCTTCAACTCTTAGCTCGTTTGGAATTAGTCCATCAAATTTGGTGAGTTGTTAATCAACATTATTTTGAACAGTAATCTCATACGGTAAATGCTTGGTCAACGTTCTTACACGGTCTTGAGACCGTTTTCCCAAAAAGGGAGATTTCAACAGATTGGAAATCAGGAGTAAATTCAATTAAAGTTGTTGATTAAAAAGGCCATATCTCACGATTCCTTTGGAGTTATCATCTCAAATTTTGTGGGTGATTAGCCTACATAATTATGAACAGAAATCTTATACGGTCCATGCTCGGTCAATGCGGCTAAACGGTCTTGAAGACCGTTTTCCCTTACACGGTCTTGAGACCATTTGCTCTTACACGGTCTTGAGACCGTTTGCTCACCAAACGGTTTTGCAAACCGTGTGAGCACTTGGTGGAGACCGTTTAGTAAAGTGAAAAGTAGTGGATTAACTTTGGAAATAACGTCTTCATCTCCTAGCTCAAGAACAGCAAGGATTTCTCACAGATTTGCTTGCAAAGTAGCAAAGTAAGGTAGAGAAGAAGAAGAACTATCATCTAAAAGCATAAACAAGATGTATATAACAAAGCATGGGTTTAGAGTTATAAAACCTGCCCAAAGCTTGCTCCTTGAGCTCCAAGCTTTCGAGCTCCAAGCTTTTAATGGCGTTCTTGAGCTTCCACAGGTCGGCCAAGGTGAAACCTCCAGGGAAAGTCGAGAAGAGATGGCTAGAAAGGTAGAGCTACATGAGCTAGCCATCAATTTGACCTTGAATTCGAGTTCTAACCATGAACTTAAGCAAAAGGGAGGATTCAAACCTACCTTGCACTCCTTGGTCATCCTCCTGAGCTCCACAGATCCTCTTTAGTCGGTTTGGGTGAATAGAACAGTGAAGGAAATGAAGGGAAAGTTCCCTTGCTTAGAGAGGTGGAGAGTATATATACTTGGGGTGAGATTTTCAACATAAGCTCATAAGTTCTCCATATTTTCAACTAAGTCCCTCCATCCTTCTATGCTCGTCCCTTCATATTAATTCTAAGGACAAACCTTCTTCTAAGGTCAAGAAATGAGGGCAAAGAAGATCAACCTATTAGTTAAGCATACACATAAAAGGGCTATAGCACATACACCTTGATTATTCAATCACAAAGGTGTTTTTCATTATATGATTATTCAATTAAAGTGACCTCTTCATCATTTCTTCTCTAAACGATGACAAGAGTCTTAATAAATACTTTAGATGATGTATTTTACAAGTTGCACCCCTCAAATTGGGTAAATTGCACTTTACTCCAATTTAGGGTTTTCAAGCACAGGGATTGCTTCCACAGCTGCACCTTGGTGCCCAAGCTTGGGAAATCCCTCAAACTTCATCATAAAGATTCTCATGATGTCTCAACATCAGAGGAACATCTCAACATGTGAAAATTGCAAGTTAACCCTTCTAACTGGGTAATTTGCACATAGGTCCCTGTATTACAAAACAATGCTACAACTTTATATAAAAAGGAGCAAAAACTGAAATATATGTTTCTGAGAAACTTAATTACATGCCCAAAGTTAATCAAAAGGATTTAATTACATATTTAGGAAAAACACCTAGGGTTAACTCATAACCCAGGTCAGGGATGTTACAACACCAAACCCTAATTGATCAAGAGGATCAACTCACCTCTCAACAAT
The DNA here is from genome assembly GCA_963693085.1 of Alisma plantago-aquatica. Classification (NCBI taxonomy): domain Eukaryota; kingdom Viridiplantae; phylum Streptophyta; class Magnoliopsida; order Alismatales; family Alismataceae; genus Alisma; species Alisma plantago-aquatica. The sequence goes on along the minus strand of OY856409.1, from coordinate 1,900,303,451 downwards.
TAAGAGAGAGGGGTTTTGCACAACCTCTATCACAAATCGTACAACCACAAGGACCAACCTCAACATAGGTCATCACATATCCAAGAGATCACCTCTCAAATCCATGGTGAGAGGAGGGTGTTTCCCAAGCAACTAGGATGTAGACTCACCTCTCAACTTAAACGAGAGAGGGGTATTTCCCACATTACTAGAGATCAAGCTCACTTCTCTAGACCAAGGAGAGAAAGGAGTGTTGCTACCAATGCAAACCGCAAACTATAGTTTGGCCAACGAGACCCAAAGGCATATAAACATCAACAACATCATGCTCACTATATCCATAAGATCAACGACATGTACTAGAGCAAGAAACATAACATGCATGGCCGATTATCAACATATAAGAATCATGCATCATAAAGAAGGTAGAATAGCTAGGGTTAGAAGTTATGTAACCCGCCTTAAGAAAACTCTTCAAGATACAAAGCTCCAAGCTTCTAGATCCTAGTTCCAAGCACACCACTTTCGGCCACCTCAAGAAAAGGAACAAGAACCATAACCACCATGGCCAAAGAGTAGGTAAGATGGAGAAGAAGATGCTAAGGAGAGAGGGAAGATGCTTACCAAGGAAACAAGACCCACTTAGGGTTCAACCACCAACCTAGAGGAAGAAGAAGGGATCTCCACTAAGGGGAAAGGATCGGCCCCCAAGCTCTCCAAGGAAGGTGTGTCATGCACACAAGGAGAGAAGAGCAACAAAAGAGCTAAAGGGTTCCTAAGGAAGAGAAAGGAAAGGCATATATAGATGAGGGATCTCACTGGGATTGTGTGTCTCACCCCGCTGGTTTACACCCTTTTTAGGTGAGCTCTCTATATGTGGTGGTAGTCATGAGGTTGCTGTCGAGCAGCAAGAGGAGCAGTGGAAGGCAAGAGTTGGACATGCTGCTTTTTTGGTGGTTTTGTAGTAGAGTCCTAGAGTCATCCTTGTATTCTCATGTGCTCAGAGGTGTTTGATGACGTCTCACGATGATTAGTTGTTGTAATTTTGTATATCCTGTTGCTAGCCGTATGTGGCCCGTTATGTATACAAGGATGACTCTAGGACTCTACTACAAAACCACCACAAAAGCAGCATGTCCAACTCTTGCCTTCCACTGCTCCTCTTGCTGCTCGACCGCAACCTCACGACTACTACCACATATAGAGCGCTCACCTAAAAAGGGTGTAAACTAGTGGGGTGAGACACTTTACCAAGGGACATTTGTCCACACATTTTACTACCTTGCAAACCTGATGCACATGCCATGCCACCACTCAACTAAGGTTCGTCCACATTTCCAAGCTAGGGTGACACAACCAAGGCAAGGAGGTCAACAAAGGTCAAAGGCTGACACACTACGCCTCCATGGCCGACACACCCATGGGCGATACCCCATGGCCGACACAAGGCATCCTTGCTGGATACAGGGCTCCTCAAAGCAAGGCAAGGCCCAACAAGGCTCAACCAATCCCAACAGAGCTTCAACAAAGCCCAAGACAACTCAAGGCATGGGCCAAACCTTCCTCCCAACTCTAGAGGAAGAAAAGAGAGAGAAAGACATCTCTCTAGGTGACAAACTTGCTCTTCAACCCTAACTAGGTTATTTTACAAGTAGCACCTACAACACTCAACAAAGCACAAGCAAACCCTAATCACCACTAAAGGTTCTTAGCAAGCAACCAAGCACAAGGTTTAGGCAAAACAAACAGGGTAAGCCCAAAATGAAGGTCAGTGTCCTTACATGCCATAAACCTCTACAGAGGGATTTCATCCCCGAAATCCGAAGAGAAAAGCAAGGGATACTTTCACTTCATCTCTTCCTCAAGCTCCCATGTGGCTTCCTCAATGCCACGATGATGCCAAAGAACTTTCACAAGAACCAGGTCCTTCCTCTTCATCTTCTTTACTCTTCTGTCAAGGATCACCACCGGACCCTCTTCATAGGTCACGTTTTCATCAAGCTCAACCTCAACTGGCTGTATCATTGTCCCTGTGTCTGAATGACTTTTCTTCAACATGCTGACATGGAACACCAGATGTAACCTGTGCAACTCTGGCAGCAACTCTAACTTGTAAGCTACCTTGCCAACACGTGCTATTACCGAGTATGGTCCCATATACCTAGGTTCGAGTTTACCTTTCTGGCCAAACCCTAGCACGCCTTTCCAAGGTGAGACCTTGAGATACACTTTGTCTCCCACTTGGAACTCTAAAGGTCGTCGACGATTGTCTGCATAAGACTTCTTTCTATCCTGTGCCACCTTCAACTATTGTCATATCACCTTGATCTTTTCTGTTGTTTGCTGTACTAACTTAGGACCCAAAAGCTGATACTCACCAGGCTCATTCTAGCATAAAGGGGATTTTCACTTCCTTCCATATAGAGCCTCATAAGGAGCCATGTCAATGCTCCACTGATAACTATTGTTATAAGCAAACTCTATCAGACTGAGATGCATGTCCCAACTGCCTAGGAACTGCAAAACACATGCTCGAAGAAGGTCCTCCCAAGTCTAAATAGTCCTTTTAGAATGTCCATCCGTCTGTGGGTGGAAAGCGGTACTGAACCTCAACTACGTTCCCAATGCTTTGTGCAACTTTTCCCAAAAATGACTTGTGAAATGAGGGCCTCTGTCGAAGACTATTGTTGCCGGTACACCATGGAAACACACTATCTCATCTACATACACCTGTGCAAGCTTCTCTGCTGTATATGTCATCTTTACTGGTATGAAATGAGCAGATTTTGTCAGCCTGTCCACTATTACCCAAATGGAATCATGATTCCTAGCTGTCTTAGGTAGACCAACTAAGAAATTCATGGTTATATGATCCCATTTCCACTACGGTATCGACATGGGTTGCAACATACCTGCCGGCTTTTGTTGCTCAGCTTTAACTTGCTGACATACTGCGCACTTAGCCACAAACTAGACTACATCCTTCTTTAAGCCAGACCACCAATAGAGGTCTTTCAAATTATGATACATCTTGGTGACTCCTGGATGCATAGCATACATCGACGTGTGTGCTTCCTCAAGTACTAGCTTCCTTAGATTATCAACATCAGGGACCACCATCATACCATGATAGCAAACTAGTCCATCCTCAGACTCATGGAACCCATCACACTTTTCGTTGCCGAGCTCTAACCTGATCAACTGCACTGTATCATCTACCTGTTGTGCAGCATTGATCTGCTGTCTCAGTGTAGGCTTGACTTGCATATGTGTCAACAGCCCTGCCAACAAGGAAACTTCCAAGTGCACATTCATCTACCACAAGGAGACAAACATATCTCACCTATGGCATACCAAGGAACTCAACTGTTCTTTCTTCGTGGGGAGAGAAGAAGACTTTCTACTAAGCGCATAAACTACCACATTTTCCTTACCAGGATGATACTTAATGGTGCAACCATAATCATTGATTAGCTCCATCCAATGACACTGTCACATGTTTAGCTTACTCTAAGAAAAGATGTACTTCAAGTTCTTGTGATCTGTAAAGATATGACACACTTCCCCATAAAGATAGTGTCTCCAAATCTTTAACGCATGGACCACCGCTGCCAACTCCATATCATGTGTCGAATAATTCTCCTCAGGTTTCTTAAGTTGTCGCGAAGCAAAAGAAACCGCATGATCCTCCTGCATCAGCACACATCCTAGGCCCTTCTTGGAAGCATCGCAGAAAACAACATAACCCTTCGCAGGCTCTGGCAGCACCAACACTGGAACACTAGTCAGCTTCTCCTTCAGACTTTGGAAAGCTTGCTGACAACGATCATCCCAAACAAAAGATACATCCTTCCTGGTCAACTTTGTCATCGGCAACACGATCACACTGAAGTCCTTGATAAACCTTCGGTAATATCCAGCCAAACCCAGAAAACTACGAACTTATGTTGGCGTCTTTGGTTGCTCCCAATCTGCAACTGACTCCACCTTCTTAGGGTCCACTCTGACTCCTTCTACAGATATCACGTGACCCAAGAAAGTCACTTCCTTCAACTAGAACTCACATTTGCTGAACTTGGCGTATAGCTGATGTTGGCGAAGAAGAGTCAACGCTTGTCGAAGATGTCGTTCATGCTCTTTCCTGTCCTGAATGTAGATCAAGATGTCATCTATAAAGACTATAACAAATTGATCTAGTAACAGACGGAACACTCAGTTCATCAGATCCATAAAAGCAGTAGGTGCATTGGTTAGCCCAAACGACATAACCACAAACTCAAAGTGACCATACCTTGTCCTAAACGCTGACTTTGGTATTTCGTCCGCCTTAATCCTCAACTGATGATATCCAGACCGTAGATCGATCTTTGAGAACACTGTAGCGCCTTGCAGCTGATCGAATAGATCGTCTATCCTCGACAACGGGTACTTATTCTTGATCGTGACTTTGTTCAACTACCGATAATCTATACATAGTCGCATCGATCCATCCTTCTTCTTAACAAACAACACTGGAGCACCCCCAAGGCAACGTGCTTGGTCGGATGAAACCTTTCTCTAATAACTCATGAAACTACTTCTTCAACTCTGCCATCTCTACTGGAGCCATCCTATGCGACGTCTGTGTAACACGTTGTGTTCCTGGTACTAGATTGATCTCAAAATCAATCTCTCGAGGTGGGGGAACACCAGGGAACTCATCAGGAAACACATATGCAAACTCTCGGAAAACTATCACCTTCTCAAGGCTAGGACCTTTCTCCTTAGTATCCACAACGTGAGCTAAGAATGCCTTACAACCTTGCCATAGAAACTTCTCTGCCACCATCACTGACACTAGACATGTCAGAAGAATCTTCCTATCTCCTTGGAAGATCCACTTCTCCCTACTGTCATCAAACACTGTTTGCTTGGAACTATAGTCCAACACAACCTTATACTTCTCTAAGGTATCCTATCCCAAGGATTACATTGAATCCATGCATCTCAAGTGGTATAAGATCCACTTGTATACTGTGTCCTAAAAAAGATATAACACAAGATGGAAACTCCCCTCGAAGCATCGAGGAACCATCAAGAGGTGTTTCTAATAACAAGCTATCTTTCTTACAACATATAGGTACAAGACAACTATCAAGCAGACTATGTGCGATAAAAGAGTGCATAGCACCGGGGTCAACCAGAACAGATATAAAGCAAGAAGAAGACAAATCAGAATGAAATAACTCCATCTGACCTGTCACCACTCGCGGGTTGACTATCACCTCCGGCTGACTCATAGAATAGAATCAGGCCATTGCTTGTTGTCCACGTCCTCTGCTTCCTTGAGTAGACAATCCTACTTGCGATGCTTGACCACGTCCTCACCCTCTGATACTACTGGGCTGCTGTCTGTCTGACCCTTGTTGATTCTGTCTTGGTTGCTGTGTTACCTCAACGTCTCTTCTTGGGAAATTTGACCTCAAATGCCCAGTCTGTCCACAGTGATAACATGACCTACCTTCTATCTGTGGCCTAGATGGCCCTGTCACTGCCACTGTGGCTCTACTATGTGCCTTCGACGGTGAAGAAACATAACCTTTTCCCTTACTCGGGGACCATTGTGAAGTTGCACTGGAACCTCTCATCATGGAAGGTGCTGAAAACCTTGGCCTCTTGAAGCCACCTGATCTTTGTCCCTAGAACTGAGCAGGCCTTTTCCTGGTCATGGACTCCCTTTTCTCCCTGATAAACCGTTCAATCTTGGGGACAGACTCCACAAACGTGGAAAACCGCTCCCGATTCTCTAAAGTAGCAACATGTGTCGATAGCTCAACACTCAAACTGCCTGATCCGTGCGTCATCTGTCGTCGCCATATGAGGACAAAACCTCAACAGTCCATGAACTTGGCTTCATACTCGGTGATGCTCATCGTCCCTTGGTGTAGACGCTCAAACTGATTGATCTTCTCATCCAGATACATCTTCGGAAAGTATCTGCTGACGCACTCTCACCAGAAGACCTCCCAACCTATCTCCTCACCGGGTCGCTTCTCCTCCTCAATGGCCCACCTGTGGCCATCATTACCCTTCAGAAGATAGACAACGTGCTTGACTTTGTCTGCTTCAGGGATGTCGAGGATCCAGAAGGTCTTCTCAAGACCCGTCAGCCACATATCTGCATCTACTGGATCAGCCGTTCCAGCATAATCTGAAGCTCCGACATGGAGAAGCCGCTCAAATGTCTTCCCAATACCCGATGTTTCACCATGGGGAGTCTGTACTCTTGGAGGAGGCACTGGAAACCTTTCCACCATGTGATTCATCGTAGCCATCAACTACCCCATAAGATGTTGGTACGCAGGATTCTCAAGAATGGCTGGGTCAAGTTAGGGGACCTCAGACACCCGATCTTCACGTGCCTATCCTCATTCTCCATCAACTGATGCAGCATCGCTGCTCTCTGCAACATGTTCTTCATGGTTTCTAGACATCTATAAACTTTATCTTCTGCTGAGAGCAGAAGGTTATTGTAATAAAATCTAGAAAACTCACAAGAATAGATGCAAACCTAGTCCTAGATCCCTGTAGACTTAGCGAACCTAGAGCTCTGATACCAAACCAACTGTGACACCCCGCCATCACACATACAATGAGATGACACGTGAAAACAGGCAGAACCTCATATTATCAAAAACACGGGTTAATTAAAACCAATTGTGGAAAGTATAAATGAGAGAACTTTTGCATCCAGATCCTATAGAGAAACATGTTATAAGAACATTACAAGCTTTGATATATGTCCACAGCTTATCGGAACCAACTGTACTGTCAGCACCAGAGTTCATCGCCTGTTTATACATACATAACGGGCCACATCTGGCTAGCAACAGGATATACAAAATTACAACAACTAATCATCGTGAGACGTCGTCAAACACCTCTAAGGACCTGAGAATACAAGGATGACTCTAGGACTCTACTACAAAACCACCAAAAAAGCAACATGTCCAACTCTTGCCTTCCACTGCTCCTCTTGCTGCTCGACCGCAACCTCACGACTACCACCACATATAGAGCGCTCACCTAAAAAGGGTGTAAACCAGCGGGGTGAGACACACAATCCCAGTGAGATCCCTTCTTCTATATATGCCTTGCCTTTCTCTTCCTTAGGAACCCTTTAGCTCTTTTGTTGCTCTTACCAAGAGTTGGACATGCCGAACTATAAAACCTCAAAAGATTAAATTAGATGATAGTAGATAACTGATAAAGCGTATAACAAGAGAAGCATACTGAGAAAGGCTATTATTACCATCAGTCTTACCAAGATATCCAGGAGGCATAGAACTAAGTATTTCTTTATGGAACATGATTGACAAGATAAGATTTATAAGAACGTATCACAAGATATAAGGATCGTACACAAAACTGCATAATACAACTAGATTAGCTATATAAGCAAGGCCCCAATCAATGTTCCGTATTTTTCTCTAAGCAAGATATACTATTTGACTGGATTACATTTTATTATGCCCTGAGGAAGTGAGTCTTCCCTGCTTAAATCCAACCATTGGCTGCGAAGCCCAATCCAGTACCATACAAGGTCTAAGGAGATCCAGACTCCATGACCTCACCTTCTCGTGGTCAGTACACTAATCATCAAGCAAGACCACAGTCTTATGCTTATAGGGCCTCAGCCTCTGGGTCAGCTCCGCAAGCTACCCATATCTCTAGCTCACCTCATCATAGGTGCTAGTTCATACATCCGGTCCATGAACGCATCATGCTCATCATCACATATCCTGAGCCATGGATCTGTTCACCATGCTTCATATATCATGAGTCTGCAACCACAACTGCACTCAAACCCTCCTACTTTAGGCTAGGGGAAACCTCACATATTCAACAATATGCGCTCTAGGTAATCCTACATGATAAACCTATTTTACCATCACCAAATACTAACAATGATGGATCTATGGCCAGGGCAAACTACATGATATATTCATCTATAATTAATTAGTATATTTTAAGCCAATTGTGGAGGCAACCAAAGTATAATATAGCCATATATGATTACATCATAATTTCCATTATCATACTGTCCTGGGACCTCAATCCCTCATTATATCAACAACTGCTTCTCAAGGCATCATAAACATGCATCAGTATTCTGGGAACACATCCCTTATCTCATCATAAGAGGATAACACCTCAACCAGGCACTCATCCTTATATCAAGTCCTCAGACCTATCAACTTGTTATCTCATTACCCCATGGTGCTATTCAAGCACATACATCTCATAGCTCTTACCAGGCTATGAATCCTCATGAAATACCTGCATGGTTAGTGTACACATCCATAGAGATGACTGAAGCCATCATGGATTAACAACATTATCATGCTATCAAGTATTAAGCAACATCCATGGGTATATTACACATAAGCTGTAGAAAGCATAGTTTTATTATCAATCATAAGCATATATCATGCCCCATACTTGTGATCATAATTATGAACCACATCATCATGTGAAGCAACATCACATGCTTCCAAGCTTCCTGGTTCGCAACCTATCATCTTAACTTCATTATCGTATATGTAGGATTCAAGGTGATTACATCATATCACTTGTGTTATCGTTGTTAGCTATATACCTTCCGAGATATCAAGACCCCCACCAAAGCTCCTGAAACCCTCACTAGGTAGTATCGGGAAGGGTGACTACCCTCACCCAAGCCTATCGGCCAAGCACAACTACCAACCCTTACCACCTGCAATGCCTCAGCGTAACGTTGCGTCGGGCATCATCTACCCGGCCACGCGCAAAATGTGACGCTCAACATCCTTAGGCGAGCGACAATGCGTCGTGCAACCAGGGCTAATGCTATACTATGCACGCAACTACAGGGTGGTATCGCCCAAGACCCTATCACCCACTAAGGGTTCGACAACTACCATCATCACAACGCCCAAGGCCATAATGACCAATGTCATAATGCCCAACCACCAAACCATAACGTCCATGGGTAGAGCGACTATTAAAACTTCATATCGGCTAACTCAACTGAGGGTGTGCTGTGCAACCACAAACCCCAAGCCCGACATAGGGTTACCCATCTTACCATAACATTCAAGGAAGAGCTAGGGTGTCACCCACTTCATAACAAACAAGACCTAGGCATCACAAGAAGGCCTATCGTCCAACTAGGTCAGCATCTTATATTGGCCACCACTAAGGCATCATCTAGTGTTCTTTGTACAACCATCATATCGGGCACTACACCATAACTCTCAATGCCTCATATCAACCAAAGCACATCCAAGACAAGGAGGTAGGCAACCTCACAACAAGCTGTGTCGTGCAGAGGACACATCAAAGTGCATCGCCCAAGCACCTACTCCACAAAGGGTATCAACCAAGCTCAACTAGGCATATCAGCCAAAGGTACAACCCAAGACAAGTCTATCAGGTAGCACTATTCCAAGGTCATATCGTGTAAGGCACAACCTAACATGGTCATCTTCAACCTCAAGCACAAGGGCACCAAACCCTAATTGATCAAGAGGATCGACTCACCTCTCAACAATCAAGAGAGATGGGTTTTGCACAACCTCTATCACAAATCGGGCAACCCACAAGGATCAACCTCAACATAGGTCATCACATATCCAAGAGCCCACCTCTCAAATCCATGGTGAGAGGAGGGTGTTGCCCAAGCAACTAAGATGTAGACTCACCTCTCAACTTTAATCAGAGAGGGGTATTTCCCACATTACTAGAGCTCAAGATCACTTCTCTAGACCAAGGAGAGAAAGGAGTGTTGCTACCAAAGAAAACCCCAAACTATAGTTCAGCCAACAAGATTCAAAGGCATATAAACATCAACAACATCATGCTCACTATATCCATAAGATCAACGACATGTACTAGAGCAAGAAACATAACATGCATGGCTGATTATCAACATATAAGAATCATGCATCATAAAGAAGGTAGAATAGCTAGGGTTAGAAGTTATGAAACCTGCCTTAAGCAAACTCCTCAAGCTCCAAAGCTCCAAGCTTCTAGCTCCTAGTTCTAAGCACACCACTTTCGACCACCTCAAGAAAAGGAACAAGAACCATAACCACCATGGCCAAGGAGTAGGCAAGATGGAGAAGAAGATTCTAAGGAGAGAGGGAAGATGCTTACCAAGGACACAAGACCCACCTAGGGTTCGGCCACCAAGCTAGAGGAAGAAGAAGGGATCTCCACCAAGGGGAAAGGATCGGCCACCAAGCTCTCCAAGGAAGGTGTGTCATGCACACATGGAGAGAAGAGAAACAAAAGAGCTGAAGGGTTCCTAAGGAAGAGAAAGGCAAGGCATATATAGATGAGGGTTAAGGTTAAACCAAGGCAAGGTGTCACCTTACCAAGGGACACTTGTCCACACATTTTACCACCTTGCAAACCTCATGCACATGCCATGCCACCACTCAACCAAGGTTTGGCCACATGTCCAAGCTAGGGTGACACAACCAAGGCAAGGAGGTCAACAAAGGTCAAAGGCCGACACACTATTCCTCCATGGCCGACACACCCATGGGCGATACCCCATGGCTAACACAAGGCATTCTTGCCCGATACAGGGCTCCTCAAAGCAAGGCAAGGCCCAACAAGGCTCAACCAAGCCCAACAGAGCTTCAACAAAGCCCAAGACAGCTCAAGGCACAGGCCCAAACCTTCCTCTCAACTCTAGAGGAAGCAAAGAGAGAGAAAGACATCTCTCTAGGTGACAAACTTTCTCTTCAACCCTAACTAGGTTATTTTGCAAGTAGCACCTCCGACACTCAACAAAGCACAAGAAAACCCTAATCACCACTAAAGGTGATTAGCAAGCAACTAAGCACAAGGTTTAGGCAAAACAAACATGGGTAAGCCCAAAACGAAGGTCAGGGTCCTTACAAATAATCCTACTCACATTTGGACAAATCTTATTGCGGTATAGTTTAGGATCGAACTAGTAAATAATTATCCGATCAATGTAACTGAGTGAGAACTAGTATATAACACACAAATTCATCGTTCATTGATTATTCTAAGATTGAAATAATGAAAGTTTGGAATAAAGTTCTATTTATCAAATTGATGAAACACTAGGGTGTATAGGTTTCACCATCTTTACCTATGTTTTCTCTCACATTGCATCATGATAAGAATGAACATATATATGTTGCAGCCAGTTAGATCCCATCTTTTAAAATTAGGAATAAATATGGATAGATATTACTCTAAGCTACATGTCGTGTTACCTAGAGTTCATATACACATCACCTCATAAAACATAGAATGAAGTTATCATCAAATACTTTAATATAAAATAAATGAAACTCTAGATTTTAGGTTGAAAGTTTAGTACATACAATATATATTAAACATGAAAAATAGTCGGCCAAATTAGATTTGCAATCATAAGATTTAGCTTTCAAAAGATAGCATGGTCCGTACGACAACATATGTTGTAAAAAGAACAAAAACTGGGTAGCGGATATACTCCTTGCACCCTAGTGAGCAGACTACTCACTCATGTTATTATTAAAAAGTTTAATGGGAAAATAGAGGGAGAAAGACTTTGTAATAGTAGAAGATGGAGGGATAGTTGTGGTGTATGATTTCTTATCTTCAAGCTTGGAGATGAGGGTGATCAATGGAGCAACAAGGTACACCCTTTAATGTTTGTGGGTGGGGACTTGCGATCATCATTCTCCTTCTTTGCAGTCTAGACTTGTCCCTATGAGGGCAGAGCAGGTGTTGGGTTTTTAGGAACTGGGTACATCAGAATAACAAAAAAATCTTCTTTTTTATACCCTAGTTGTCCAATCCGTCATAGCCATTAAATCCCGATGAACAAAAGATATACAAAGGGATAAATGTTATACCTTTAGACATGCTACTTTTCAACAACAAAACACATCTTTTGTCAGTGAAAAACACAAACTTTTGGACCTAGATATAGAATGACCAACAAGAAATCCAGATGGATGAGAAAGAGATCAAAATTAACCACCAAGTTGTTTCATGGTTGTCTTCTTGTGGAACTACTTCTTCAAGCTTTTGCACGTCTACCTCACCCTCTACTTCATCCATGTAGACGAGGGAGAACGTGATGTACTACCTTAACCACCAAGTCAAAGAGTAAAATGAGTTGTTAATGTGCTAGTCATCTTGGAATCCCCTTCTTTTTCCATCTAGGGCTACATTCCTTAGGGTGACTTCCTCTCTCAGTGAGAAGTTTGACAGACAAATAGTATCACATGTTATGTCAATTGCTGTGAACAACCCTTTAAGATGTGACATCTTTATTGTAACGACCCCCACTTTTGAGTGTCCCTCAATCAAGAGAGGACCTTAAAGTTGAGATCCATTACCTAAATTTCAATGATCATATTCAGCGAATAACAAATAATAGAAAATAATCTCCAATAATTGAGCATTAACTGTACATAGAATGTATAATGATACTCTTCTAAGGAGTTATATGAAATTCTCATAATAAAATAACTTATACATATGAGAAGAAATAGCTACTATTTAGTTAATCCTCCTTGGCATAGCTTTAATATCTTCAATAACTTTCAACTCTATCTTCATGTCCTTGTATCATGTGTATCAACTACCTAAAATTTCAGTGAACAAAACGTGTCAGCATATTTCTATACATGTATGTGGGTTCAACCAAGACATGTCATGTATACACACACACACACACACACACACACATATATATATATATATATATATATATATATATATATATATATATATATATATATATATATATATTCTCAGGTGTAAACACTATCCAATATTGGTCTTACATGTATTACCCCTTGATGGTGTATCCCAAGGTTTAGAATATTGTATACTTCATGTGATACTCATATTGGCATTATAATTGTACAAAAAATAAATAAAAACCCTACACTTTATTCCTCAATCATCAAGAAACCATGGGAAATCTTTGGGTGTCGATACATGTGAGTATTCATGATCATAAAAAAGTACCTTTGTCATGCAGAAGTCATATAGCTATACTTTACGTGTACTTTAACATTGCAACACAAGCATCTAAGCAATCAACATTTAATAAACATTATCTGCATGTATGCATACTACATATGTGTCACCATGTATTCATATTGTTCAGATTATTTCCAAACTAGGTCATGATCTAGGGCTTAAGGTTATCTTGGATTTGGAATAGTAATGAGGGTCATAAACCCTAATTCCATCAAATCATGGTTTCTAAGGGTTATAAATCCTAATCAAGCCTTAGGTGAATTGTAATCATCATTATAGGTTGATTATCACATTATGAATCAAGTAAGTTGAATCATGAGGTTGAAGATCTTAGTATTAATATTTATCATCATTAAAACCTAATTATCTTATTAATTCCCTAGAAAGCCTAATTTTTCATCATTATTAACTAATTCCAATTTAGGACATTGGGATCTCTTCGTTATTAGGATATATCTCAAATAAGTGTATTTTACATGATTAACAACCTACTCATTAAAACAAAGATTTATATGTAAGAATCACCTTATTTACATGTATTAGCTATACTTTTTGGAACTATGATCAGAATAAGGACTCACTTATATTTATTTTGGACTCTACTCATTAACAAACTAATATATACTTTCAATATCATTCATGATAGGGTCTCGCAAGATAAGCATAGACCGACCAATGGTTGATTGCCTGTCATCCAAGAAGGTCCTTACTTCTATTAAGGCATTGGGCTGGGTCAGGGTTAATGAAAAGACAGTTGGACCCTTTCCCTTTGAACATGCCCACAGGGGCATTTAGTAAACTATCCCCTGATCATCTTCCTCCTTTTGAAAGTTTGATCCTGCCACGGTGGGGGGTCAACCATGTGGATGGCTCCTTGCTCCTAGATTCTAGGAGTATGGGAAATGGTTTTGGAATCTCTGTGGAGGTCCACTAGTCCTAAAAGGGCCCGCGTCTTAGGCGGAGGTGGCAATGTTTGGGAGCTGGAATCTCCTTTTGTGTTAGCTATATACTATAGTAGGAGTCTGGAAATAGAGCTGAAACAATAATCTGGTATCACAAATATGGTTAGACGATCCTCATGGGTCTCTCATGAAGACCGCACAATGTCCAAGGAGTTTGGTCACTTATTGCTGGTGTCAAGGTTTCACAGGAAGGTTGTCAGTCTTTTCCATGAATGGATGAAGGATTAGAGGAAAACTAGATATCAATGTGTTGTTTCTTGTGTGATAGGAGATGCAACCTCTTGGGCCAATCTTTCTGAGAACTCAACCAATCTTATATAGGCTGTGGTGTTAGGGAAAAGAGTCAAAGGTGAGAACCCTATTGCACTAGATAGACAAGGATTTGTCTTATCAATACCCATGATGATAAAATATAAGTAGTTATGGTGGTGATCCTAGGTCTACCAAATCTAGGTGTAGGAGTCCTATGTACTCAAACCATATATATATAGAGAGAGACTATTGGAGCTTAGACTAAAGGTCCATCAAATCACCCTATGTTTGGGTGAAGGGGATACAATCCCCATTTGTGGATCACCCAAGATTTGAGAGTTTGCCTTAGGCTGAACTCTGTTCTCATAGGTAATATATTTTATTTACTTAAACACCATTAGTTTAAAATAATTCTACATTGCACTATATGACTCCACTTAATCCCCAGATTTTAGCTAAATTCCTTTTACTATTATCTCTCATTGAAAACAAGATAATTCATTAAACATGTTCTTGTTGTCCAAAACTTGATCTCCAAGCATTTATTAGGTCATCTTCAATTAATTTCCCAGATCTATAGCTTGGAATCTTCTAGAATTTCTCACACAATCTAATATCTTCAATATCCATCTACTAAAATTGTTTTGGGTATTTATCTTGAGCACCGAATACCAAAATCCTAATTTTGTATCGAAGGGACCTATTTGTAAACCCTAATCGGCCTAAATAGGGCTTGAATTGGATTCTAAGGCCCTAATCCATCCCATGGTATTACAAAGGGTCGCTATGATTAAATACATCCTTAATAATGAATGCATTTTTAAAATTATAATAACTCCATTAGAGACCCATTTTAATATATTTTTTCAACTTTACATTATTTACTTTAATTGAAGATCTATGTAGATCTAGGACCTACTTATATTAATCACCGTCATATATACTATTTATTATTCTACTTGATTATCACATAATATCCTTGATTAAATGTAAATTCCCTAATTTTGAGGATCTTACATTTAACCCTCCTTAGAAAGGAAATTTGTGCCCAAAATTAAAAACCAATAATGTTAAGGTGAATGATACCTCCTATTTGTCTGAAACATTTGGTCTAGCAACCTTTCTTGAATAGGATTTAGCTAGTTATCATTAATAACTTTCATTGATACAAAATTTTCTTATATTACTGAGCTGTAACCTAAATTCAATTCAAAGGTATTTTCACATCCTCATTCATCTATGCTTAACGTTTGATGATTTTATTTTCACTTGGTGATTTTGTCTTTCATCTAGGTATCAAACCTACTAATTATTATTCAGCCATATTTGTTTAAGGGTGAAGTATTAGTCATAACACTCAACTTAGGGTATTCATTCTTATATGTCAATTATGTATCACATGCGACTACCTCATCTCTCACACTCACAGTAAGATGAAATAAACATTTGGTTGTTGTCCAAATACAAAGTTCATCCTATTATATGTGTAGAGATGATGTACACACACATTATCCTTTAATTCAAAAATTTGGTTGAATCATCCTCAATGATGAACCCAAACTGCAAACCTATTCTAATCCAAAAATTTCACTTAAACTATATGAACTCACATGGAAAACGATTTATCATAATTATCGACTCTATGCATAACTCCCTACAAGATTTCATTTCAAAAGTATTACTACATACTTCTTGTATTCTTCAAATCTACATCTCTTGTATCATTAGCATTATCCATTCCCTTAGGGTCTCTAGGGGTATATGTATCCTTGGAGTGATATCCTCTTGACTCCATAGGCCTTATGTGCTTATGGAGATCCTTTCACATCAACCCCTTGGGGCCTTATGTACTGATGGAGGTGGCCAATTTACTAACCCCTTGGGCCTTATGTACACATGAAAGACTTTCTCATGGACCCATGGGCCTTATATACTTAGTACATGATGATCTCATGACCTCTTAGGTCTTATGAACATTTACTCATCCCTGATTGACCCTCAGGTTGACTTAAGGTTCTACTCTGCCTAGGGTTTATTGAGATGTTAATTATTGTATTTTGTTTCTTCATTACTTGCACCTTGTTTTAGGACAAGGGTCTCCAATTTCACTATGTTTGTATGTTCCATGAGTCATCCTCGCCCAGGAGATTCCATGACTTAGGTGTCCTCCATAGGAACTTATTTCAATGTGTTAAATTTTCATATTTCACATTTTACTTGATATTTCTCAAACCAAAGTTCTTTATTATTATAAATTATGCATCAAGGGATTAGATCCAAACACACACCCTTGTTCTATAGACTTGGTGGCCGTAGGTCTTATATACCTTAGATGCATGATTTCCTTCAATGTAAATTACTTGTGATTACAAGTTTACCTTGGGATTCCTATAACTAAGGTTTTCACATTTAATATATGTTGGAATTGTATTTCCCATTTTATAAATGACATTGTATTATAGTTAGGTATGATAGGTTCCTTCATGCCTTATGCCCATACCTTCCCATATAACCCATCCCTTTTGGGTCAGGTCTTTTAAGGACGTCCATGATTTCCTAATATTTTAAAAATCTAACACATGGCAGTTCAACTCATCCTCACAAGGGAGGTCCTAGCCTCCCCCATGACCTTTTTCCCATTCTTGGGTTGACCCAACCTAGGTCATGACACCATCCCTAAAAGGTTAATTAAGGGTATTATAGCTTCCCTTATGTCATTAGTTATTTCATATCTTTCATATGCATATATTAAACCCATTGTGTGCACCATTCATGCATGTATGTTTCTTCTCTACGTACTTTCATGCATGGGAGCTGTGGGTATCCAAACAGGGTACAAAAAGCTGAGTTATCCAACCCATTTGGGTTTTTATCTTTCCTTCACCCCTACTTAGGTTTTGTCTGATTAGGGTTATTATTTTACCTGCAGTACTCCCATTACCTAGGATTAAGGTTTAGGACCAGGGTTAGAGATCACACTATGCATTTTATGATTTTACAATTCCCTTGACCTACTAGAGTTTTCATACCCTACTGGGGTACCCTACTCAAATCCCTTATGGACAACTTGATTTTCCTACCCATGCCTAGGTAGTTCTAGGGTTTACCCTCACTAGAGAAAACCTCAATAACACATAACCATTTTTCATAACCATGTCATTATTTTAACATTATGTATGCATAAGTTGGCAGAGGATTCCTGAATCCTACTTCTTCTCAAAACACTAACATGAGATGAGTATGGAAGTTTATTTTAGGATTTATTAACAAGAAAGATGATAAGTGTACGAAATTTAAAGATGAGATGCTTAGAGGAAACATTAATTTAGGAAAACCTAGGTTCTGGATTGGCAAGTATCACATTGGCTAAGGGAGTCCTTGTGTACCAACTTAATGGTGAGAAAATATTGACAACCCCCAAAGTCGTAATCTTATCTAGATACCATTACCATTAGGTTATGCCGTAATAATTTTGCTTATATATACAACATATTTGAAATTATCAACTATTAAATATTATTTGATAAATCTGGGATCAGATACCAAATGTAATGATCCCTCACTTTTGAGTGTCTCTCTTTTAAGAGAGGACCTTAAAGTCAAGATCCATTACCTAAATTCCTGGGATCAGATTAAAAAATTAACAATATTAGTAAATAATATCCATTAATTGAACTTGAATTGTTTACAAATTATATAATGATACTCTTGTGATGATTTACATGAATTTCTTAGAAGAAACTAACTTATATATATGAGAAGAAATACCAAACTATTTAGATAATCCTCCTTGTCTTAACTTTAATATCTTAATAACTTTTAGCTTTATGTTCATGTCCTTGTATCATTTGTATCAACTACTGGAAATGATGACAAACAAGGTGCACTCAACATATTTCTATAATGGTAAATGGGTTAATCCAAAACATCACATGTACATATATTTTCAACAATCATTTAATGACATATATGAAACTAGTAATTTTTTTTGTATATTCTAACCCATGCTTGGTATGCCCTATTGGTTGTAATCATTGTGCATCATTGGAATTATGTGTATTACCCCTTGATGGTGTAGCCCAGAGTTCAAAATATTCTATACTTCATGTGATACTCATAGTCATATAATTGAATAGAAAGTAAGTAATCATCCAACAATTTGTACATCAATCATCACAAAACCATCAACATTCTCTGTGAGTCGATACATGCGAGTATTCATAATCGTAACTATGCACCTTTGTCATGCAGAAGTCATGCAATTATACTTCAAGTGTACTTTAAGAATGCAATCCAAACATACAAGCAATCAACAATCAGTCAACATTATCTGCAAGTATGTATACTACATATGTGTCGCCATGTATTTATATTATTCAAATTAAACCTAACATAAGTCATATCTAGGGTTTAACATTGTCTCAGGATTGGAACAAGAATAAAGGTCACAAATCCTAATTCCATCACATCATGATTTCTAAGTGTTATAAACCCTAATCGAGCTTTAATTGAACTATGATCATCATTGTAGGCTGATTATGACATTATGACTTCATTAAGTCGAATCATGAGGTTAAGTATATAATTATCAAGGTTTATCATATTAAACCCTAATTATCTTATTAATGCATTAGAAATTATAAAAGATCATCATCATTAACTAAATCTGATTTAGGACATTGCGATCTCATCAATATCAAGATATATCTCAAATAAGTGTATTTTTCATGATTAACAACCTATTCATTGAAACTAGGGTTTATATGTAAGCATCACATTATATACATCTATTAACTATACTTTTTGGAACTATGATCATAATCAGAACTCACTTATCATATTTGTTTTCTACTCATTTTTTGGTCAAATGGGTTTGTACTTATAATGTCATCTAATCTAGGGTATATTTTCTTCATTAATTGCAAGGTAAACATAGAGTGACCAGTGCGCGATTGCCACATCATCCAACAAGATCCTTAATTCTTCTAACGGTCTGGGATGGGTCATGTTAAGTGAAAAGTAGCTAGACCCTTGCCCTATGAACATGCTTGTAGGGGCTCTTAGATAAACTAACCCCTAATCATCTTCCTCCTTCTAGAGGTTTGATCCCACCATTGAGTGGGGTCAACCGCGTGCCTAGCTCCTTACTATTGGGTGATGGGAGTCTTGGAAAAAGGTATTTTCACCTCTGTGGATGTCTACTAGACTTAATAGGGCCACTGAATTAGTCGGAGGTCACAGGGTTGGGAGCACAAAGTTCTTTTCATACTAGATATATACCACAGTAGGAGTATAAAATAGATTTATAACTATAATTGGAATCACAAAGACGCTCAGACGATCATCAAGGCTCTCACAAAAATATCACACACCGTCTATGGAGTTTCAAAACTTCTCTATGGTGTCAGGGTCTAATAGGACGGGTGTTGATCTTTTCCATTGATGGATGAAGGATGTGAGGAAGATTGGATATCAGGGTGTTGTTTCTTGAGTGACATTAGTTGCAAACTCTTGGAATAATCTCTTAGAGAACTCTTCCAACCTTATATAGGTTGTGGTGTCAGGGAAAAGAGTCAAAGGTGATAATCCTAATGCACTAGATAGAGGAGGATTTTGCTGATCAAGAGCTATGTAGATGAAGTCTAAGTAGTTAAGTTAGTGAGGCTAGGTCTATCAGAGCTTGGTCTAGGAGTCTTACGTACTCAAACAATCTGGATACAAACATTTTTGGAGCTCAAGCTCCAGCTCCCATGGAATCATGCCACATTCGGGTGAAGGGGAAAAGCTCCTGATTCACAGATCACCCAAGATCTGAGAGTTTGCCTTAAACTGAACTCTATTTTCATAGATAAAATATATTTGTACTTGAATTACATTATCTTAAATTAATTATGTAGTCCATGATATAACCCACTTATTCCCCAAATTTAGATAATCCTTGTTTTACTATTATCTCTCATTGAAAAGAGGATAATTCATTAAACATATTCCTCTTGTCCGAAATTTGATCTCCAAACAATTATTAGGTCGTACTTTAAATAATATCCTAGATCATAGTATAGCTTAGACTCCTATACAATTTATCCCATAATTTAATACCTTGATTATCCATATACTAAAATTATTTTTGGTATTTATCATGATCTCTGAATACCAAAACCCTAATTTTGTATCCCATGAACCTATTTGTAAACCCTAATCGGACCAAATAGGATTTGAATTGGACTCTAGGGCCTATTGCCCATTCCATTATCTTTCAAATGGTCCCTATGATTAATAATATCCTTAAGTATGAACTCAAGGCTTTTGTTATTATAATAAGTCCATTTAAGCCCCATGTTAATATATTTTTTCAACTTTACATTATTCACTTGAATTGAAGATCTATGTAGATTTATGACCTACATTAATTAATCATTGTCATCGTATCCTCTTTATTATTCTACTTGATTATCAATCATATCCTTGATCAAATATAAATTCTCAAATTTATAGGATCTTAAAGTTTTATAGGACAGTCATGTGGATTCAAAAATTATAATTCAATTCAGTTTTCTAATTGAAGTTCCAAAATAAGTTTAAAGCAAAAAAATTTAGAGTGGATCCTTTCCTAATTGTAGTCCCAAAAGAAGTTTAATGCAAAAAACTTGGACTAGATCCTGATTGCCTGATTAGGCTGCCTAATCGGCCAATCACAATTCTATTGGGCACTTTGATCGTCTGATCAGTTAGTTGATCGACCAATCAGGAAAATTTAGATCCACATCTGATTTGCTTTACAATATGATACTTTCTCTGTTATATTGTGTTTTCCCAACTAAGTTGCATGATTGACCAATCATGCCAGTTCAGTTGAAAATCACTATACCAATTGACAATCAATTGATTCATTGGCCCAACCAATTTGATTGCCTCATCAAATGTTCTTATTGCTTGATTAGAGGGTCAATCAACATGTTTATAATTCAAAACCATTGTAATCATATGTTTGATTGAAAACTTAAATTCCCTTTTGCATCTTGATGTATTTAGCCTGATTGGTTCCACATTATGTTGGTAGTGATATTTAAAACAAAATAGGCAAAGGTTGGTGTGTAGCCACACATTAGGCCATCCAAGTAATACAAATGAGTTGGAGAACAACAATAACCTATAAAGTGACCAATGTTGCCATGATAGTATAATCCCTTTATCACAAATATCCAAACTAAAGGTGAGGCATGGAATGACATCCTATTATCATGAAAACCTTGTTCCTTGAATAAGAGAAGAATATTCGAGATATCATGAGATCAATATCATTTATTGATTCACAGGAGAATGACCATGCATTTCACAATCTCGCTTATCAAGTGGTTTGGTATATCACTAAAAAGGTACAAATTCCATTTACATCACTTAGAGTACACCCAATGTGTCATAGTGTATCCAATCACCATCTTTTTTGCAACTTGTATTTTAGAGCATGTTGGGATAGTGTCAAAGTTCACCGAATGACATGTGTTACTATACTGACTATAGGATAAGGATCACAATCACCACTATCACATTTATATATGACTCTATCATGTCATTACATTACTTCAATTTTTGAATTTCAAGGTGGTTTTGTCTAGTACAACTTGTTCTCTAACAAGTACCCATGTATCCAAGTTGATATCCAATATCATGCCTAAAGAGACATTGTCATCACTCATGATACATTATAGTATCATGTATTATTTTTGTCCTATAATGTACAAATAACAGCCAACTATGAACATAACAAGAATGAGTACTCTTATTATACATTTACTTTCATGTTTAGGTCCTCAACTCAAACCATATGTCATTAAGTCAAAAAAAATTCTTAGGACATTATTAAGTTTATTCATTATCTCAATATTGAAATAAACATAATAATTGAAATTACATTTTATTAATAATCAAATAAAGTGCAAAATATCCCTTTTCAATTATACCATTATGGATCTCAGGGGATATAGCCAATAGTCTCCCACTTGCACTAGAGCCAACCACTCATCGACCTAAGTCCAATCGATCTAACATGACCATCGTGTTTTTTTTTTGTAAAAGTCTTTATTTGGAGGATCAACAACATTGCTTTTTGTTGGTATCTCATTATTGTCTGATATCACGTTTGAGATGGTAACACCCGAGTATGTGCTTTGAATGTGATGTGATATGAGTTTCTTAGATTGTGCAATAGCTCCATTATTGTCATAGTAAAGCTCTACTACACGTTTGAAAGTTGGAACCACCTCAAGTTCTCTACTATAGGAATAAAAAATACAACAACTTGGGCTATGTGCTACACCAAAATATCAAAAACTTTAATCGATCTTGCTAAGGAACCACCATTGTACCTCTGAGGTATTATTCTAAATCACCCATGTTCTTCCTAGGGTATATTTACTTGGATGAATTCATTGATTATTCTATCTTGCATGATACCTTAATGAATTCTTCAAAGTTCTCTCTATCCCTTTTTCCAATCGATTAAATATGGTGTTGGATCTCTACAATCGTCCATGATTCAGACATTCTAAACTTCTCTATCTAAGTGATACTGTCTTTGTAAAAAAACAAAATGAAACAATGATTATTATTTATACTGAGCAAATAACATGTATCCATTTCTCAAGATTTCCATCTATTAGCTTTTACTACTAAGGGTGGTATATGCCTATTACTTGATTTGAAATTCATTCAAAACATGCTTCCAATACTCTTTTTCAAGTTTGCATGGCACCACAAATCAACATCACTCTTTAGACATATACAACAAGCTTTAGATATTATAGTTCATGTAAGTCCATTGGGAAAAAGACCTTTTCTAATTGGTTCTACAACTCATATGCCTAATATGGAACTAAAATACTTACAAACTATATTCCCCCATACTTCATTAGTAGATAAATATCACAATATCCTTGTGTTAAATGATACTTTTTCTCAATTTCTTCGACTCTTCAACAATATTATAATAACATTATTACAAAAATTGAATTACCTTCATCTATCTTGTCTAGGAGTTCTACTAGATCTTAGTCTTGAGATATATAGGTTGATATATCTTTATAATCTAGCATTTGCAGAAGAAATAGTAAGTGACTAAAAACAAGGCACGAAACAGATGGCCCAAACATCAAGGCATGAAGTAAAAATCATTCCATAGAAAACATGTGCGTGAAGAGGTATAGGAGTACCCTGTTAAGTGAGAAAGAGAAAGAGAAATAGGTAGGGTTTTATGATCCCTCTCAAGGAGAAAATGTTAGTGTATTTCATTTGGTGAAGTTGGCCTTTTATATCAAAAAATAGCAAACATATAGGCCAAGAGAGGATTGGATTCCCTATAGGGTTTCAAACAAATGAAATGAGTGAGGGAGCTTTTGTAGACTCCTTATTAGAACCAATTTTGGGTGCAAATGAAACAAATCGCATATGGAACATGAATTGAATACTTGTAAAGAGTATAGGACCTAAGAGGGGATCAACTCCCTACTAAAATTTTTGAAGAATAAAACATCCATTCTAAACACACTCAAAGGTACATTGGAATAGGTGTAAAATTTTAAAATTTCAATAACTGATATTCAAAACAACCAAAGTGTAGCAACAGAATTAAATAGATGACTATATTGAATTTTCACAAAAGATTACAAAAGTACATAATAATCCCCCATACCGGTTACATGTGTGATATAACATAAGGATCTTAGTAGAGGGAAGTTTAAACTACTTCAAATCTGTCTCCAAGCAACATATCTAAGAGCTAGGTCCATGTTGGAAGCTATGTTCTCCTTGGGCATGTTCAACACCTTGATCTAAACTTGGGTGGTTGGGAAAACACCCAACAAAAGGGAGAGGATAATAAAGTATGTGCCAAAAAATATGAATAGGATGTCAAGGAAAAGAAAACATGTAAATAAAGGCTAGTTTTCATCATAAGAAGAAGATTTCAAGAGTATGAGGTTATTTTTAAATAGATACTTGCCATAAAAAATATAATGAAAAGGGTTGCATGTATGATAATTATGACTTCCTTAACTAAGTAGGGTTGAGGCACCTACCGGACCTCAGCCTATAGGTGAGGGGAGAATTAATACATTCCCAGTCACCTACATATCTTTTTTGGGGGAGAATAAGACATGCTCCAGGACGAATTAACACATGCTCTATCTATGGGTGGTTGTACATAAGTACCACTACTATAGCTAAATAGCCCATAAAATCAACATGATTGAAAAGAAATCATGGCAAGTAAAATCATCACATCAATTAGAACATGGGATTAGGGTACATGACCCAAACAAAAGAGAAGCAATACTAATTTAGAGGCATATATAACAAAGGATTAAACAATAGAAGATTTAGGGTTCATTTAAGCTTTGTTAGGGAAACTAAGGTTATGGATGAAAATATCCCAACTTAGGGTGAAATATTCACATACCTCTCTTACTGATATCAATTACTAACTTTCACCATTTTAATTGAGTCCAAATACCTCTTTGCCTATTTTCAATATATTAACATGTATTAGAGTACATAATGCACAATAATGTATAGAAACCCTAATTTTAGACCTTTTTAGAAAAACTTAGATTTAGACTCTAAAAACCTCACCAATGAATTTATTAGATTCTCTTGATCAAGAAAATATATTTTTAACGTTAATTTTGAAGTTATGATGATTAAGATGTATTTTTTATGGATTTTATGCATTAAATTCATTTTCCAAAAATCATCCTTCATCAAACCTTGAAATCATACCTTGAAAATATTTTTATTAGATAGATATTAATTTCAAAATATATGTATTTGTTAAATTTGGATAAGCGGATTACAAGATATGAATTTTTCAATTTGAACCATTTAGGAAATGACAAGTCATAAATCTTCAAGAGAGAGAGAGAGAGAATCATTGGACCCAAGATTAGGTTTGGAGTTGCATAGGTGACCAAACTAGAGCTTCTAGAGAAGGTAAAATAGCAATAAACCTAAACCTTAGAAGAACATGGTAAATAGAGATAGAGATCATCGATTTTAAACATGGAAGCATGAGTTTGAAGCATGTAGTTTGTAATCCATGGGAAGGGGGTTATAAAACTCATCTCTAGGATGGTATACAGGTTCAAGAAGCAAGGATCCCAAGATAGAGAGGCTAGTTTCTCCAAAAAAGCTCCTATCTCAAGCAAGAAGTACCTTCTCCACTTTAGAGGTAAAAAAACCCTAGCAAAAGAACATGGAGATGAGGTGTTTAAGGGTTCTAGGTGGGGTTTCACCATGGAAGGCCATGGTTAAGACCTCGAAGAAGGTGGTATGAAGACTAACATCATGAAAACATGGAAGTAAAGGAGGAAACTAACTATTTTTGGTCAAAATCGCCAATAAGGAGCTTTAGAACCCTAAATAGAGCAAATTTGGAACCGTAGGAGCCTTCTTCACCAAGGTAAGCACCCTCTTTTACATTGGGATAGAACCTTCATGGACAAACAAAGTAGGAACGATTCTCTAAGCTAGAGGAAAGAGAAGGAGAGAAATATTTTTTGAATTGGGAGGTGGGAAGGGGTAGATATGGCTTTATAAAGAAGGTGCAAGCATGAGGTGCTTATGGGACTTTCCATGTGTCCTTAGCCTAGGGTTTCATGGCCATGCAAGAGGACATGTCATAGAGGCTTCCTGAATATCAAATGTCAGTTATAAAAGCCCATGGAGACTTCCAGGCCATTCCCACCAACCTCCAATCAAAGAATAACCCCATTGGTTGATAGCTTTTAAAGATAAGCTCATTTATAAATAGGGTAGTCCCTAAAATGCCCTTGGAGAGAAACTCCTTCAAACCAAGGTGCAACTAGGTGCCCCATGGTTCAAAATCTGAGAACTGTAATGGAATATCTAAGGATTATAATTCATGTGATAATTTTCAAAGTAAACCTCTTAATTGGGTAAATTGCATAAAAGTCCAAATGTACCTAAAATTGCATAACTTGCACAAACAACATCCAAATTGAACCAAATTTGAAAATTAGGCTTATGTTATTATTCTAAAACACATTAAAAGTTATATTAAGGTTTATATCACTTAATCATGGTAATTAATCTTGTTTAATACATTAATCAAGGTTTGGGGCCTTGTACTTCTAGCACAAATTTATTTAACATTCTTCCACTTAAGTGGTGAGTTTGCATTTTAGATCCTTAAATAAGATTTCACTGAGGTATTTATCCATAAACCCTTCCATTGGTATAATTATAGAACAATTATTCACCAGACCACTATAAATTCCACTAATTCATCAACCAGGACATAAAGGACTAAAATGTGAAGAAAACTTAGGAAAAGGGTTATATGGAGAATACATTTAGAATTCAGTATGTTACAATACTAAACCTTAATCTTATAAGGAAAGAAATGAATTTCGTTTCCTTACAGTATTCCATTTGGTTGATAGGAATATACATAAGTATTATTATTTAGGATCAAAATGAACATATTATATATGCAAACACTTCTTAATTTGGTTTTCCCATGTGTTTTAACTAATTCAATTGTTATATAGAGTCAACATGATTAAATAACAAATGTTATAGCATGACCATATTAGTAATTTACCTGATTGTTTTGTTAATATATTAAATACATTACTCATGAAATCACAAAAGTGTACATATTGAAAAAAAATATTTAAAAAGTTTTGTAATGAGACCAATAAATTTCAAATAAGATCCACAATTTAAGTGCATATAATGTTATACTAACAACTACAGGCAAGATCAATATTATGTATATGTACTTAAAAGTTACATGAAATACTTTATTACATATTCAATGATTGTTTTTGTAGATAAACATCATTCCTCAACACACACACACACACACACACACATATATATATATACACATATATATATATGTATATGTGTGTGTCTATATATATATATATATATATATATATATATATATATATATATATATATATATATATATATATATATATATATATATAGACACACATACATGCATACATATATATAGCCATTCATTCACTACCTATGCGGGTAACTAAGGTTAGTTACCCCTGCATCTGTTTTGTAATAGGAATCCACATATTTGTATTGAGACAACCAATGTTGTAATGAGATGATCAAAGTTGTAATAGAAAGATCATTTTGTAATACTACATAAACTGTTGTCATAAATATAATATTTACTATTTTTAGAGTGAGAATAAAAATTCCACGTTGTATTTACAAAATGAGTCTTTGTATTACAATTTTGGTTGTCTCAGTACAATTAGGTGTCTTCCTTTTACAAAACACATCGATAGGTAATAAAAGTTCATTACGCATGCAATCATTGAATATATACCTCCCCAACACCATATATATGTATATATATATATATATATATATATATATATATAAGGTCCATGTGTTTTGATCCCATAGATATAACATTAGTCCTGGAGAAAAATATTGCAACTTCAGTGTCACATTGGTGAGTAATATTTCCTTACAAATAAAACTTAGGCATCTGAAGTCAGAGGAAAAAGTCTGCAATCATATTTTGTAAATTGAAGATAATTATCTTACCACATATTCACTCTTCACGGTAAACACATAAAGCAAATCAAACATCAGACATTTCCATGAAATTTTAGTTCCATATAATAGTCACCGAAAGGTGTCCTAATTTTCGATATGTTAGCATAATTTTTTTTCCTTTCACATGTCTTGCTAATATCTTTATATCTTTCCACTTAGTGGTTCCATGAAACCTACTAACATGCTAAAATCATGACTTATATGCCATAGTGTACATATCTGTGAATAAATCAAACTCCCCACAAGAGATACATAACTATATTTGATGATTTCTGCATGTTGCAATTCATTATATGGACTATGCCTAAGATCAAGTTTGGTTCCTTTCTAAAATAACTTAGGACAAGAATAACACATTATTGTGCCAAAAATTTCTAATATTTTATAAATATACTCTATTTGAGATAAAACTAAAATACAAAGTGACATATTGAAACAACTCATGATTTGAGGCTTTAGATAAAATAATATTAAAAAGAATGATTTGAATACCCATATCATCAAGGTGCACCTCCTTTTTAGGTTGACCATCAATATGTACTCTATAGTTAAGCTTGCTCGGCTAAGAGTAGTACTTGTGTGAGTGAACTGTAGGGAAGTTGATCTCAAGTTGTGCATGAGTGAGGAGAAAGCCCACACCCAAGGCTAATGGTGGTCTGTGATCATCATTCCTAAAATTCTACTAGATCTTTCAGAAATGGGTCCTAGTGTTACTACTAGTGTTAGAGCCAATTCCCATCTAGTGGGTGGCACCCACATGGTCATGTGGCATACTAGTCTTGAACAATGCAATCTAGGCATGTTGGAAAATGCTATCTTGGGTGAAGGAGTCATCCTTGTACTGGTAGCTATGATTAGGATTTAGGTGCACATGGCCCTTTCCGCATCTGCACAAAAATGGGGAAATATTATGAGGGATATAGTCAAGACTCGATAAGGATGTCAATAGTTTAAGAGGGAGGGTTGTATAATCCCAAGATTAGAGGCCGTAGATAAAATGATTTAAAAAGGAATGATTGGGATACCCGTACCACCAAGGTGCACATCTTTCTCAGTTAGCCCACTAATAGGTACTCCAGAGTTAAGTGTACTTTTCTAAGAGTAGTACTAGGATGGGTGATCTATCAGAAAATTGATCCCCACTTATGAGTGAGTGAGGGAAAAGCACACAACCAAGGCCAATGGTTGTATGTAGAGCTAGACATCATTCCTAAAACTCTACTGATCTTTGGACAATAGGTCTATGACATGAACCTGTCGTGGAGTATTTCCATTCCAAGTACATAATATATAACAATTCAAAACCCACATGTACCTAAATCATAGATTAGCGTTCTAGATTATGCCTAATTTATTACCATCTATGTTAATATTGAATTCTAATTAATCATAGGTTTTATATAAATACACTTAACCGTAGTTTTGTGGTAAGATATGTACATATTCACTTGATTATCTAGAAACGCTAAATAAGAAAATAATTTTCAATTTCATGTAAAATAGATTACTAGAAAATCTAATTGAATGTCGAACAACTAGTTACATTAATGCCTATTTAATTTAATATAATTGATGGAATGCACATGTTAAATGTGTGGTTGACATAAGTTGTGAATGATGTGTTTATATGATAAATTTAAAAATAAAATATGTCTAACATATAGTTTAATATTGTTTTTAATGGAAAATCTATTTTATTGCAAGAAAACATATTATTAGAGGATTATAATAGGTTTTGGTATATGTAGAATAGGGTTGCAACACTTAGAATTATGATGCTACATTTAAAGAGAAATAGGCTGATCTGAAGCTAGATCAAAATGATATTTGGTAACCTAATGCTGCCCATTTGGGCAAAGCCTAATTTCTGGCCAGACTGGTTCAACCAGACTTGTTTGTAGTCTTGACAAAGTTGGCTTACTTCCCATCCAAGTCACTTCATTTTTCATGGGCCAAAATATTTGGTTTTTCATACTTCGAGCTCTAGAATGCTCGATGCATTCTCATTAGGCTTTAAAGTAAGTAAATCTCCTAAGAAGTTATGTTGACTTGTCAAGGGACAAACTTGTTTTTAGAACTTTGTCCTAATATAGTGACTAATATAATCCCATCGGTCTAGGAAGTCCATCGACCTTCACTAAACTCGTATGCTGCTATTTTGAGAAGATAAAAATAGAATTTTCTTGTTTAATTCTATTTCATTATTTCATCATTTGGAGCTCTACACTTTGCTACTAGATATTTTCTCTAGCAATTTTAGACTATCAGAGATGATCTAGATAATGATCTAGATTTTCTTATAAATCTTGGCTCAAGAATACTTGCTTCCTTGTTTGCTACAAGAATCAATGATTATTTTCATATTTATTTATTTTATGGATCATATCTCCTTCCTCCTCTCAATATTTATTCAATATGTTTCTCTTGAAAAAATGAGGATATATACCCATGTTTATTCTTTCTATTTTATACATTTCCCAATCTTGTTGTTCTTTTCTAGAGTAAAAGTGTTGAGGACTATTCTTGATGTGGAAAAAATTATTGCATAAGAATATCACTAAGATATTGGTCTTGGATTGTATATGTAAGTACAATAATCACCACCCACAAGAAGAAAAGTCATATCACAATATAGATTTAGGATTGAACTCAAAGGAAAAACTTTTCAAAATCATGTTAACTTTTTCTAGCTAGAATTATGATCAATATTTAAAAATCAGGTTTCTTGATTCATGATTAATCAAATTGCAAGGAATTAAAATTGAAACAATATTAGGTTCATAAAAAATGGAAAGTACTATGGGTTTCACCATAACTACATCTATCATTTCTCTCATATTTCATCAAACACTCATATGAAAATTATTTTGGGGCCTAGGAAATGTTATATCCTCTCAAGTTATAGAATTTATAATGATACATTTCCCAGTTGGATTGTGGTCTTATTACCTATGGATTCAGAATTTTTCATTCCTGAAAATACCATTGCACGATTGTATCCAAGGTTCAACATCAATTAACTAGCATTATAATCCTATGTTTAAATGTCCCTATGTCTAGAGTTACATAGCACATGAATTAAATAGTTCATAATTCATAAAACATGCATTAAATAGTTAAATTAAAATCTAATAGTTCATACAAATAGCAATTGACAATTTGAGATTACAAAATATAGGGTAAAGGGATAGTGTTTTCACCCGAAGGAGGAAACTAATCGTTCATAATAGGAATTAAAGAAAAAGAATGATAGGAAGTATAAGAGGTCATGTTTATTGGAGTAAAGACAACAAAAGCCGTGATATGCGGAAGTTTGGTAGCACTTCAACAACGATAGAGTTCAACACAGCCATAGGGGGATATATTGTGATCCTCTTCTTCTCTAGTCTCCTAGATCCCAAGAATTGTGTTCAAGAATATGGGAGTTGATATTTTCTCAATAGATTTAAATTTGTCACATTCTTGCAATGTCATGCCCACCAATTAATCACTTAAGTGGCCCAACAAAGCTCCTAATTGTGTGTTGGAAAAAAGGTCAGTTGGTAGACTGAGTGGTCAGATGTTGAACTTCCAGGACCCTCATCCAAGTGACCTACAAATTGGTTGATCAAGTGGATAGATGTTAATGTCATGTTGCATGGGGCCAAATAATGAACTGCATGAATTGTTGTATGAATCATTCGATTGGATACTAATAAGCCCTCTAAATATCTTCTCAACTGACTTGGGGTTGGTGATGAACTTTGATGCCAACTGTTGACTAGATAATGAGTCTACCAACTGGGTGGACATTAGAGTTGATGATGAGTTCTCCTCTTTGGCAAACTGGTTGAATAAACCAACCAATATACTAACTCACATGGATGTTGATTGGACTTTGAAGACACAACCCAACCAGTCAATTGGGAGATCCAGTTGATCAATTGGACGTGCCTATGAGTGTTGAAGATGCTTGAACCATGGTGGATCATCTATCAATGCTTAGATATTGGGGAGAATGGTCTACGTCACCTTGATTATGCTTTGAGTCACTATTTTTAGGCATTTGAGACAGTCTTGCAATATTCCTATAATGAGACACCTATTTTCAATAAATATACAATGAAACTAATAAAACAAAAATAAACCTAATTTTATTTGAAATAAAGATAAATGTGAATGAAATGTATGATGATCTAGTTTAAATTTGCAACTAAAATGAGATGAATATGCGTTCATCAATTCTACTCAAAATAAGGAATTTTTCATTTTCTTGTTGGATCTTTAAGAGTCTATGCATCTCACTTTTAGTTTCTTTTAGTTTCTGTGAGGAAACAGTGTATGTAGAATTATGTATATGCAAATTTATTTTTACAGATCCCTAATCATGCTTTAAGAATCCTTTGATTACTAAATGGACAAAATGGATTATATCAAAATCAAATGTGCAATTTTTAATTTCCTTGCTTTTTTTTTTCTATTTGAATGAAAGGAATCCCTAGAATCATAATGTACTATATTTTTCACTATCATACATGGTGGAAATATCCTTAAATTCATGGAAAAGGTTAAAATTGTATATGTTGGCCATGTTAGCAAGTATTGTGATGAGGTACAATGATGATTATGATTTACTATGGAAAATTGTATTATATGAGATCAAAGTGAAAGGCGTTGGTATTGAAATATATTCTACATATATGAAATTTCTTATTGTTAATGTAAGTAAACATAGAAGACCCTATATTTCCATAAATGTTGATTCATATGAACTTAATGATAATGATTATGTTTGAATTCCTTAAAGAAAGTAAGACATCTACTAATAACCTACCCACTCCTAAAAGAAAGCATCACCTTCACCATCTTCATTAGTAACTGTCATTTGGAAAAACAATGGTATTCATCGGACCTAGTTTCTCGAAAACACCAACAATGCCACTTAGCTTTAGCCTGTCCCACTCATCATCAAAGCACATAAAAACCCTAGCATGACCTTAGACTATATAAGCACCTTCCCCACTCCTTGTCCTACAACACCCTAGACGTCCCCCATTCCATACTAATCTCACCAACTCCACCCTTATTCTTATTCCAAAAACTCAAATTTTGAAAACCTACTCACATCTAAATCTCGATCTCCTGAAATGCATTTGTATTTATTTTCTCTTTAAAGTAATCATGTCATGCATCAAATACTACCTCAAAGACTAAATCTCATCCTTGGAGTTCATTATATACTAGACAAGAGGTTTGAGGACTTTGTTTCCCTATTCTAGGAGATTATACACTCCATTAGAAGCAAATCATGTACAAGGAAATGTATAGCCATCAAGATTAACCTTGCTAAAGCTTCCAAGAAAATGAGTTAGTGCATAATTCTTGATACCCTTTAGAGAACATCACTGACTGCTAACTTAATTTCCATTATTTTCAAATAGTAATTCCAATATCTTCAAATAGTAATCTAATGAGATACGTATATCCTTTGGAATAAACAAAAGATAGAAGAATTCAAACCATCATGTGGAACAAAGAAAAGTGACCCTTTGTACCCCTACCTCTTTTTTTATGCCCCAATTGATTCACCAAACTAATTACTAAAGAAATGAGAGAGGGAATTGGAAGCCTATTGTTCTAACTATAAAGATGATGAAGTTCACTCATATCATCTTCATCGGTGACATAATCCAATATGGAGAGGCCCAAAATTGATAAATCTATATCACCCTTAATTTTCTACACAAATTTGGATCTGCATTAGGAGAGTACCTTTTGGAGGAGAAATTACATATCTTTTTCTCACATAATACTCCAAGGCCACCTAGGGTTTAAATATGTAGAAAGCCCAACATTACCAAAACTAGAAACCTGGGTCGTCGGTTAGGTGTTCACATTATCCATTAAAGGAAAGGAATGCTTCTCTTATTTACCAAAACATCTACAACAACAAATACAAGGCTGGAAAAAGCGGATGCTCTTATTAGCTGGTTGTGTAACTATGATTAAATCATGTTTCATCTCTCGACCTACATATACAATGCAAATGATACAACTACCTATATAGGTATGTGAGAAAATAGACCATATTATCATGAATTTGATTGGGAATGGAGTTTATCAAAGTCGTCAGAGCAGTAATGTGGCTTGGAAACACCTAACAAAACCTATGAATCAAAGTGGTTTGAAGATTAGGCTTAAAAAAGAATTTAACAAATCACTAATTATAAAAATAGGTTGGGAAGTTTCCCAAAATAAATAGGTTCTCCGAATCAAGCTCATGCAGGCCATGTACATGGGCCAAAATGGTCTTCACAAAGTAGTTTTGCATACTTGGAGGAGTTTGATGAACTCCTCATCTTGAAGGCAAATTTTAGACAAACATCTATCTCAAGAATGGATACTCTTGCATGGTCCAATCAATAAGTTGGTGAGGAAGATGCATGTCCTCCAATCTCACAAATTGATCCCTACTGATCTTCAAGACATGTTAGTAGCTAGCTTGGTCACTAACAATGACTCTTGGGACACAATATTTATGAAAGCTTGGTTTTCTCCTCAAACTGTAACCTCTATATGAAGAATGCATACTACAAAAATTACCTTTGTTAATGACACTTTGGCGTGGAAAGGTACCAAGGATGGCACATTCAAAACTAACTCAACCAACATACAACTTACCATCTCTACTGATATTGATGTTGAGACTTATGTTGAAACATAGAGTTCCTCTCACCGATAGAATGAAAGCCTATCTCAGCATGATTGATCACGACAAACAACATGATGTTCACCATGATAGATCATGACTAACAATATGAGATTCATCAGACAGATGAAACTTGACAACTATTTCCCAAGATGTTGAGAAGAAGAAACAATCCTTCATGATTTGAGGGATTGTATATTTACTAAACTCCTATGTCTTCATCTATTACCTATAGAAATAGATTATTTCTTCACCCACTTCAATACCA
Source organism: Alisma plantago-aquatica (assembly GCA_963693085.1). Classification (NCBI taxonomy): domain Eukaryota; kingdom Viridiplantae; phylum Streptophyta; class Magnoliopsida; order Alismatales; family Alismataceae; genus Alisma; species Alisma plantago-aquatica. The sequence goes on along the minus strand of OY856409.1, from coordinate 1,900,268,650 downwards.
CTGACTGACTTGCATATAATCTAAAGAAGTTGAAGATGTTGAAAGGATGACAGTTGTTATTTGCTACTACATGTTGGTTGGAATGGAAAAATAGAAACTCTCTGGTATTCAATCAAAAAAACATACTAGTTCATCATATGGTAGTTTCCTATAAAGTTGAAGTAGTCTCTCTAGACAAGACCTTCATAATAACTCTTACCCAGTCATCAAACAATGTAGTCACATGAGACTCACAATTATCTTCCCAAACTCAAGACTTACTCTTACTATAGACACTTCTAAAGACTCAAAGAGTGACATCCAATCCACAAGTTTGATACTAGGGATTGTTGGGGATGTTAGTTTGCTAGTAATGCAATGTTTATGAAAAAACAAGATCTACTAAGTAGAGAACTATATGCTACCCTTGATGGAGCTTCTTATGCTTGAGACCATGTCATATCACCATGTGTTCTAGTTAGTGGTTCTAGAAGTTTTTCGAGACCATGAACTCCACAAATAACTACATAGGGAAATACAAATTTCTTATTGAAGAAATAAGAGAAACTTGTAGGGTGGTGAGTATTGAGAAGAAAGTGCACAATATCATCTTGCAAACCAACTTTCCAAGAAATGCATGAAACAACCTTTTCTTCAAAGCCCATAGATTCATTGTTCACCATTTATTTGAGACATATTTTGACAAAAAAATCATAGATTTGCCTCTTCTAGAAGGGATAATATACATGTGTCACAACGTGGTAATAACAGTCAAAGGGTGAGCATCACTTGGAAAGCACCACTGGTGGGCGTAGTCTAGATTTCAGTAGATATTGCGGAAAAATTGAAACTCAATATGCAAAGCACCAGTTACATTGTTGGGATAGCAAGTAGAGAATGGGTGGAGGGAGGAGTTGTCAAGATCCCAAGATAGGGTCCCCTAGAACGATAACTACTCACAATTCTTAGAGGCATTCATGTGGCTCACATAGGAGGGTGGACAAACTATGAACTATGCATGGATTCCGAATGGTCAGTCAAATTCTTGATAGATCATCAGAGATGCTCCCACATATTATTTCATGGTGGAGAAAATCAATCTCCTCATAAATGTTTCTCAATCAGTAACAATCATGAAGATAAGGAGGGACTCCAATAGACTGGCCAACAAGATGGCTAAATAGTTTCTCAAGATACCTGGAGATGCCTTGCTTATGTCCACCTGCCCAGAGGAGTTGAAGAAGACTCTCAATCAAGACAAGACCTAGTTTTTTCCTTCCAATTTATTATGTATGAGAAAATGACAATCATGATGAAATCAATATTGTAAAGAGTGAGGACTTTCACATAACTGGAGTGTGGAACCAACTTTGGCGGTCTACAAAAAGGTGATCTATTAGACATTGGATGCTTTTTGTGAATGAATCCTAACAAGCTGAGCATTCCAACAATGTCGTCCACATTCTCTAGCTTCATGGAAAGTTCCCAATAAATGAACTCAAATAAAAGTGGTCATTGGGGGAGGGGGGTGAATAGATTTCCTAAGATTTTTTCTCAATAAAAACACTATTTGCAATCGAACAAGGGATTTAATACAACTTGAAAATCTCTAAGAAGACCTACATCCATGCTTGATGTCTTTTCAAGTACCTGTATTTGGTAAATAAATTTTTATATTAGTTGTGAGTGCTACAATAAAAAGCACAAACAACTATGGAATAAATGTCTAGGTTGGGCTGTGGGCCACAATCGTCATTGATTGTCAACTAGGTTGGGCATCGTCCGTTCCTTGGTCGTGAAAGGGGGACCAAAGAGGATGATAGTTTCTTTTGGATTGTTTCCTGTATAGCTTGAATCCAAGTTGAAGAAACAAATAGAGTGGGCATCCAGTTCAGTAGAATCGTGCGGATGAGGGCATCGATTGAATTTTGTTGCCCTACAGATGCAACATATGATGCAAACTAGATCAACACATATCCATGATGGTAACTAACATGAGTGTAAATCCTTGGTTTGAGTACTTCCCCATTTGTCCATGTACGACTACTCAGTTAGACGTCCCTTTAGATTATGTCCCTTCAGATACCCCTCCTTTGTCTCTCCAATCAGATGGGTGGCCCAACTCACTAATAGACACTCCTTGAGCATTTTTCCTGCATTTGGCACGGGACTGAAACCTGATTTAGGCTTGTCTTTTAGTGCTAACCCCGCCGAACAGGCGACCGATTGGGACTGGATTGTGTTTGGTTGGTAAACCAATTTTGGCCCCGTTTTGGGATAACGGAACCCTGAAAACTGGCCCAGGCCAGTCCCATGACGGCTGGGATTGCGATTCCTAACCCAGTTTCTGCTCAGAACGTGAGTACCCTCATTTTCACCTCGCCCTACCCCCGACACCCCCCTCGCCCACCTCCCGACACCCCCTTCTTCCCTTTCCCCTATCCCTCTTTCGCTCTCCCTCTCCTAAGACCTCGACATCCTCCCATATACTATTGCCTGTGTGAGTTAAAGCTAACGGCCCATCGATTCCATCGCGGAATCAATGATAGGACATGGGCGTAGTTTGTACAGACGGCCAATGAAGGCGAGCAGATCATTTTGGGGGTGTGTTGGTTCACCTGCCATCACCGAGATACGCTTCCAGGCTAGATGGTGAGAGTCAAGGTTAGGGATCCCGACTTGTCATCTCCCATTAAAGCCCCTTGACTCCCCCTTTTCACTTTGTACAAGGCATGGAATTAACCCTAGCGAGGGCAACGACTGTCGCAACTTCTATATAGTGTTGCGTGTGTTTGCTGATATCTTGCCTATTCAACTGTCCATCCTCCACCAAGTCTTCTTTGAAGCCGCCGCTATTGAGCCCCTGTATTCCGAAGTCACCCAGCTGCTTGAGAGGTATGTGTTGGCCGATCATCATTTTGTTTCAGTAGGCGGGTGTTGTAGTGGCTTCATGTATGTACTGAGAGTTTCTTTCAGTAGGCTAATATGTATTCCCTTTATCTTATCTTCATGTATGTACCGACCCTTCCACTGTGACTGGCCGTGATCCCTCTTGTACCTGGATTTCAGTGTAACAAGTATATCTCCTGAGCAATACAAAAATGTTTTCTTTAATTTGTTCTATAAGCATAGCCTTATTGAATGCTTGATACTGATGTAATATTTGTTGTAATGAACGATACTGATGTTCCAGGGATGTATGATTTGTTTGATAAAAACCTATTATATGGTATGATCCCTTGAATGAGGTCTGACTGCTTTGTTCATATTCATTCAGTAGAAAAAAAAACAAATGTCTCTATTTAACTCATCTACCTTCATACCAAATAAATCAAAATGATTCACCTTGAATGCTTGTTTGGATTTAATGTACCCTAGTACAATTTAGTTTAATTTCATGTCCAACATAGCCTGTTCAGTTACGATTGTGTATTGAATATTTTCTTTGTTCATAAACATGTAAATATTTACCTAGTCGACCTATTATGTAATATGTTTATTTAAGTTGGAACCTTGTCTGATCCCTTGAATGAGATCTGACCCCTTGAACTAGGTCTGTTATGTTGCACCAAAATTTGACTCTGCCTATTACGAATTATGTTTATTTAACTTGGAACCTATTATTGTATAGTGTATATTTTCTATGCTCATTGACATTGCATGTTCTACTATAATGATTGACCAAAATATGTATATTTTTTTAGTTGAATAGGCTCTGAATTCTTGGTTGAGCTTCATTGAGTAGCAATAAAATGAATATGTCATTATTTAACCAATATACCATCATACCTAGAAAATTAAAATGATATATCCTAGTCCAGATTGGTTGAATTTCATGTCCAACATAGCATGTTCAACATTACGATTATGTATTGAATATTTTCTGTGTTCATAAATAGGTAAATATTTTCTATCTGTTAATAAACATGTCATCATATATAACTACTACACCTAATGTGTATTATGTTTATTTAAGTTGGAACCTTGTGTGTGTCTAGTATTTCATAAGAGGACACGTTTTAATATGTGATTGTGTAGTGAATATTTCTGTCTGTTACCAAATAGGTCATTATATATAACTACTACACCTATTGTGTATTATGTTTGTTTAAGTTGGAACCTTGTAGTGTGTCTAGTATTTCATAACAGGACACATTTTAATATGTAATGAATGATTAGGTCATGATTAATTCTCTGTGATGGACCAAAATATGTACATTTGTTCACTTGATCTTGTTCTGATCCCTTGAATGAGGTATGAATGCTTCGTTGAGCTTCATTGATTACCAAATAAATAAAAATGTCATTCTTTAACTCATCTACAATCATACTAATAATGATTGGCCAAAATATGTATATTTGTTCACTTTAATGTGCTATCATCCCTTGCATGTGGTTTGAATGCATGGTTGAGCATCATTGCGTAGCAATAAAATTAAGATGTCATTATTTAACTAATGTACCATCATACCAAATAAATTATAATGATTTACCCAGAATGATTGGTTGAATTTCATGTCCAACATAGCCTGTTCAAAATTACGATTGTGTATTGAATATTTTCAGTGTTCATAAATAGGTAAATATTTACCTAGTCCACCTAGTAGGTATTATATTTATTTAAGTTGGAACCTTGTCTGATCCCTTGAATGAGACCTGAACCCTTGAACTAGGTCTGTTATGTTGGACAAAACTTCGACTCCGCCTATTCTGTATTATGTTTATTTAAGTTGGAGCCTATTATTGTGTAGTGTATATTTTCTGTGCTCATTAACATTGCCTGCTCAACTATAATGAATGACCAAAATATGTATATTTGTTAAGTTGAATGAGATCTAAATTTGTGGTTGAGCTTCATTCAGTAGCAATCAAATTAATATGTCATTGTTTAACCAATATACCATCATACCTAGAAAATTATAATGATATACCCTAGTCCAGATTGGTTGAATTTCACGTCCAACATAGCATGTTCAACATTATGATTGTGTATTGAATATTTTCTGTGTTCATAAATAGGTAAATATTTACCTAGTCCACCTATTATGTATTGTGTTTATTGAAGTTGGAACCTTGTCCAATCCTTTGAATGAGCTCTGATTTCCTGGTTGAGCTTCATTGAGTAGCAATCAAATTTATATGTCATTATTTAACCAATATACATACCTAGAAAATTATAATGATATACCCTAGGCCAGATTGGTTGAATTTCATGTCCAACATAGCCTTCTTAGCATTATGATTGTGCATTGAATATTTTCTGTGTTCATAAATAGGTAAATATTTACCTAGTCCACCTATTATGTATGGTGTTTATTTAAGTTGGAACCTTGTCTGATCCCTTGAATGAACTCTGATTTCCTCATTGAGCTTCATTGAATACCAATCAAATTAATATGTCATTATTTAACCACTATACCATCATACCAAGAAAATTATAATGATATACCCTAGTCGAGATTGGTTGAATTTCATGTCCAACATAGTCTGTTCAGTTACAATTGTGTATTGAATATTTTCTTTGTTCATAAACAGGTAAATATTTACCTTGTCGACCTATTATGTATTATGTTTATTTAAGTTGGAATCTTGTATGATACCTTGAATGAGATCTAACCCCTTGAACTAGGTCTATTATGTTGGACCAAAATTTGACTCCGCCTATTATGTATTATGTTTATTTAAGTTGAAACCTATTATTGTGTAGTGTATATTTTCTGTGCTCATTAACATTATCTGTTCTACTATAATGATTGACCAAAATATGTATATTTGTTTAGTTGAATGAGCTCTGAATTCGTGGTTGAGCCTCATTGAGTAGCAATCAAATTAATATGTCATTATTTAACCAATATACCATCATACCTAGAAAATTATAATGATATATCCTAGTCCATATCGGTTGCATTTCATGTCCAACATAGCCTGTTCAGCATTGTGATTGTGTATTGAATATTTTTTGTGTTCATAAATAGGTAAATATTTTCTCTCTGTTAACAAATAGGTCATCATATATAACTACTACACCTATTATGTATTATGTTTATTTAAGTTGGAACCTTGTGTGTGTCTAGTATTTCATAAGAGGACACATTTTAATATGTGATTGTGTAGTGAATATTTCTGCATGTTACCAAATAGGTCATTATATATAAATACTACACCTATTGTGTATTATGTTTGTTTAAGTTGGAACCTTGTAGTGTGTCTAGTATTTCATAACAGGACACATTTTATATGTAATGAATGATTAGGTCATGATTAATTCTCTGTGATGGACCAAAATATGTACATTTGTTCACTTGATGTTGTTCTGATCCATTGAATGAGGTATGAATGCTTTGTTGAGCTTCATTGATTAACAGATAAATAAATATGTCATTCTTTAACTAACCTACAATCATACCAATAATGATTGGCGAAAATATGTATATTTGTTCACTTTAATGTGTTATGATCCCTTGCATGTGGTCTAAATGCGTGGTTGAGCATCATTGAGTAGCAATAAAATTAATATGTCATTATTTAACTAATGTACCATCATACCAAATAAATTATAATGATTTACCCAGAATGATTGGTTGAATTTCATGTCCAACATAGCCTGTTCTGAATTACGATTGTGCATTGAATCTTTTATGTGTTCATAAATAGGTAAATATTTACCTAGTCCACCTATTATGTATTGTGTTTATTGAAGTTGGAACGTTGTTTGATCCCTTGAATGAGATCTGACCCCTTGAACTAGGTCTATTATGTTGGACCAAAATTTGACTCCGCCTATTATGTATTATGTTTGTTTAAGTTGGAACCTATTATTATGTAGTGTATATTTTCTGTGCTAATTAACATTGCCTGTTCTACTATAATGATTGACCAAAATATGTATATTTTTTCAGTTGAATGAGCTCTGAATTCCAAGAAATGTAGTGTAAATTGTGTATTGAACATTAAAATGATATACACTTGTCCAGATTGGTTGAATATACCATAATACCAAGAAAATTAAAATGATATACCCTTGTCTGATCCCTTGAATGATCTCTAATTTCATGGTTGAGCTTCATTGAGTATCTATCAATCAAATTAAAATGTCATTATGTGTAGGCTACATTCTCTATGCTCATAAACATAGCCCGATCAACTGTACTGATTGACCACAACACCCATTATTCTTCATTTTAATGTGCCCTGAGCCCTAGAATGAGGTCTGAATTTGTTCTTGAGCTTGATTCACTAGCAATCAGATTAATTGGTCTACTATTTAACCACTAAAACCCACATATTATATAATCCAGAATAAATATGAATGATTTTACCCTCAATGGTTGGTTGACTGTTTTTTGTCCAACAGAGCTTGATGTGGATTACTATTATGTACTGAATATTTTATATGTGTTCATAAACATGGTCATATTTCCCTAGTCCACCTACTTTGGTTTATGTTGAATTTAAATTGGCTCCTTGTCCACAACCCATGACTCAAGTCTGACCCCTTGACCTAGGTCTACTATGATTCTCCAAAATTGGAATCCATATATTACATAGTATTTTTATTCAATTTGGAACCTATTATTGTGTAGTGTACATTCGTTCTTGAGCTTGATTAAGTAGCAATCAGTTTAATATGTCATTATTTGTTCAGTTTTAAATATATTATGTATTATTTTTGTTTAACTTGGAACAAGTATCTGGTCCCCTTAAGTGTACTCTAAGCCCTACATTGAGGTCTGAATTTGTGCTTAAGCTTGATTCAATACCAATCAATTTAATAGGTCATTATTTTTTCAGTTTAAAATCAATTATGTATTGTTTTATTTAAGTTGGAACATATATTTGATCCCCTTAATGAGGTTTGACCCCTTTAGTTAGGTCTATTATGTTAAACAACACCTAAATTCTGTCGCTGTTAATCATCTTATAAATATTAATACACCACCGACAATTGTACTAGACAAAAATTAAACACCACCTACAACTATAATATAAATGGTTGTTATCCCTAAGTTGTCGCCATTCGATCAGAAAACATCAACCTTATGATAGACTACTTTAATACAAGTTATCACTGTCAAGTACATAGACCCAAACTAGGTTCGTATAATGGTTTCATTTGAACACCCTGACTAAAGTGATCTATTGTAGTGTCATTGCTACTATGTCTGCACCAGACCCGAAGATCCGTATTGTATGGACGAAATAGTTGGATGAGGCTCTAGTTGCGGCATTGATGAGACAATATGACCTGGGTAGGTGCGTCGATGACATTTTTACTAGGGACGCATGGAGGGAGATGCTGCGCGATTGGCATATTAGGATGGGGAGGAACGAGGGTTCAATGGAGTAGTTAAAAACTCGGTGGAAGAACCTCAAGAGAGACTTTTCCAAGATAAAACTAGTGACCAACAAAAGTGGTGTTGGATGTGATGAGAGAAGGAACAAGCCAATACTTCCTGACACACTAGAGTGGAGGGAGGCACTTGTGGTATGTCTAATGATATATGGTCCCATGAGTATTAAATATTAACGTGAAGTTATTAATATTGACCTAATCATTAGTGCTTGACCATTTTAAGGAAACAAAGAACTAGCGAGATTGATCACTAGACCATTCTACCACTACTACAATGTCAAGATGATGGGGGGGAAGAACATAGCTAGGGGCCATCATGCAATGTCCTCAACGGATAGACAATTTCCTTCTGGTGTTGCATCTGAAGATGATGTTGCTGTCGACCTAGATGCATCTGATTCATTTGTCAGCCTAGAACCAACTGGTCCAACCGGTCTTACTGAAGATATGGGTTATTCTAGGATGCAAAATGAGGACAACAACGACGGAACAAACAACCAAGGTGTTGGTACAAGGACTCCTACCACACACAGATGCAGAAAGTGAGCCTCAACCACACAGGAGAGTTGTGGCATGTCTAATGATGTCGTTTCTAAATTCACAAAGGTGTTTTCCAAGGTACATGAGATGAGCAACGGTATTGCTGGTATATCTAATGACAAAGATGAGTATCAAACCATTTTGCACCATTTTCATGCAACCTACCCTGACACCCCTGTCCCTATTTTTACCACTCTTGTGCATGCCATAAAGGAGTTAGGAAACCATAACATTTACCTAAGCCCTATGGATACCCCACACAAAATTACCATTTGGTTGCAAGACCTTTGGGAAATGAAGAATAGAGCTTATGGAGCTTCTGGATCATAAAACCCTTCACGCCACCACCATATTCACAATCACCACCGTCTTCATTTAGTAGCACGAGTTGTTGCAATAGAGGACATGCCTCGTAGTCATTCTTCTGAGGTTGTGTAATTTAAGAACTATATCAATAGCCTGCCTTTAATTTAAGAACTATTTCAAATTTGGATGTTGTAATATTTGATTCTAGTGCATTCACAATTTCTGAATTATGGTACTCTGTAATATTTTATATTGTTATTTGTTATTTGGTCGCTATCCCAGTCATTTAATTTCTACAATCTGTCTATATATATATTTGTTATGCATGTAATCTCTTTTAATTATAGACATCATGGCCGGTATTGAACAACCACAAATAACGGATGACATTGTACAACTTTTCGATCTTATATCCGGTCCAGCAAATGAAATTGCTAATGCAATAGGCTACCAAATAGCAGACCAAATATCACACAATATCATGGACAATTCAAACGATGCAACCACACAACAACCAATACCGAGATCTGTTACTATTAGGAGCGGCCATCAAAAGGTTTTAGAAATAATAACCGGCCATGAAAGGAGGGTGTATGATCTGTACTGTATTCTACCCAACACGGTTTTAGCCTTTGTGGACAAACTTGAGGACCAAGGTTTGTTGAAAAGTACTACAGGTGTGTCATCAGTGGAGGCAGTTTGCTACTTCCTTCAAATGGTTGGACATAGTCATACCAACTGTGTTCTGACTGAGGACTACATTCACAGTGGTGAGACCATAAGTAGAAAGTTTAATGAGGTATTGGATGTAGTGTGCGCTTTTTGCAATGAATATGTTGTGATGCCAACTGCATCGACAACTCCGTACCACCGCATACTGGAGAGTTCAAGATTTTACCCTTACTTTAAGGTATGACCATAACTTTGTTGACCATGTGTATTCTGTTGTTAGTATAACCAATTTCATCATCACTGAATTTCATATATACTTGCATTAAGATGCCATTGGGGCAATTGATGGGACACACATCCCCATTTTGGTGAAGCGCGATAAGCAGAAACGTTATAGAAATAGAAAAGGGAATGTTTCCATGAATGTCATGGCTGTAGTAGACTTCTCAATGGAGTTTACATATATCATGACTGGTTGGGAGGGATCTGCGGCTAACCAAAGGGTACTACACGTAGCTACAAATACATGCAGTTTCAAAGTACCCCCTGGAAAGTATTATCTTGTTGATGCAGGGTACGCCAACACCCAACAATTTCTTGCACCATACCGAAATGTAGCTTACCATATAGCAGAGTATCGGGGTAATAGAAAGTAATATACCAGTAAAAAGGAAATGTTCAACCACCGACATGCTCAACTACGTAACGTTGTTGAATGAGCCTTTGGTTTATTGAAGAAGAGGTTTTTCTACTTTTGAAAAGGAGCTACTTTTCCTGTGCATTCACAATCTCACATTGTTATGGCTTGTTGTATCGTCCACAATTTTATCCGGCACCAAAATGATGGTGATCCTTTGATGGACGAAAACTTGGAATACCCTCATAATACCCCTGACATCTTGAACGATTTGAGTTCTCTCCAACAAACAAGCCAGGCTGATGCTACAGAGGGAGATGTTTTGCGCGAAACACTAGCCAATTCCATGTAGGAAAATCAATGATTTTCATATTTTTTGTAACTTGCAGACATTGAAACATGATCTACAACATGTTTCACTTATTCCCTTTTCAAATTTCATTTTGTTGCTTAACGGTCAAACATTTCTTCTCAAACTCTATTGTTGACTACAATTTTTCCTACTTCTAAAAAATGTCACATTATGTTTCATTAGGTTATCTGTCTAGAAATGGATAATGGAATGTCGTCATGTCCATGTGGTCTCCAGTGCACCGTACGAGTGTACATGGATGCCACAGATGTGGATAATGGATGGTTTGAAGACAACAACCCCCACAGGCTGTATTTTACATGTGGTAAGGGTCTTGTTCTGACCAGATGTTGTATGATGTTTCCCGCGTAGTGAGTACAACCTACAGTGGCCACACTTACTGCAATTAGGGATGTGTTGCTAAGAAAACTTGCATATGCACGCAACAAACACAAGAAATGGTCAGAACAATGCGATTTTGTCTGCTCCACAAGAGCAGACACCGATAGGCTAATAGCAGATATTGACAGTCTGCGGAAGAGGTGCCTATATCTTTGTGAACGGCTTCACCTACCAAGTGATAGTGACTCTTCAACAGAGGAAGACGGATACAATACATCATAGGTGTAGTATGTAGTATATTTGGATCTATGTTTTTTGAACTCGATAGGCTAATAGTATAGTTAGAATACTCAACTGGTCATATCCAAATACTCTCCAACTATGTTTCATAGAAATCTATGTTTTGAACCCGACTTTATGTTACTAATCATCAATCTTGTTCTAGATTTCGATGAATCCAACTGAAGTTCCAATGTGTGAATGTGGTTTGGTTGCAGCATTGGGGCTAAACACAGAGGATGCAGGGTTATATGACTTTGGCATTCTTAGCAAAAGGAAGGTAGAAATGTATTACATATGTCCTTCTAGTAAGGTGTACTAGTAAAACTAAAAATAATTAGTTGCACTTGCTAAGTACATCCACGTATTCATTGTTATTAACTAGAATTTGGAAATTTTTTTTAGGGAAAAGACCGATGCAAATACTTTCATTGGGCAGTCGATCTCTCCCCAATAACTGATTCGTTGAAGGCTGAGATTACATTACTAACTTGCGAGTGAAAGTCAATATGGGGCCAGGCGATGAACATGAAGGACTTTGTTGAAATCCATCACAACTCCAAACATGTTTACACCTGTAGAAAGAATGACTATGAAGTTCTTCAAACTTTTGTTCATAAGTTGGAGGAGAGTTGTGCTCTTCTTTTGGATACTCCTTCACCTCTGATGTCTCCATAACACGTGTTTTTTCATTTTGTTGCGTGGTTATGGATGTATAAGATTGTATGACCTATGTTAGTTGCACAAAAAATTCAAATATAACATTACATCCACCATTGCCGTCTAATATGGTTCTACTTATGCTATTTCAACATCTTACATACAAAATTTGTTTTATGGCTTGTCATCTAATATGGTGTGTGGAGCACGATCAAATCCTACTTGATGCGATGAGAAACCAGTATGACCTGGGGAGATGTGTCAACAAAGCATATGTTACGACCTCACCTTTCAGTAACCCCCAATTAAGGGAGACCAAGAGGTTGAAGCCGCATCCATTAATCCCGGATCAAAGGTTCGGCATATAACCATAAACAATTATCAAATTCTAACAGACTATACTGAAAATGGTAATAAAATTTTTCTTTACATACCTTTTGAAAACTTGGTTGATTAACCTTCTATCCACACCGATACTAATCTATCTAATCCTCCTTTATACTTTAACTCTCTTTTAGTATCACATGTGCCACTTTACTGTTTGTTCTTTTCATTGTACCTAAAACGCCGACAAACAAAACGTCGGTCAGTCGAAGCTGGTATGTGGGGGAGAAGCAGATAATTGTTCAACTAAGTTAACAACATAATCATTCAATTAATGATTTAACAAACAAGATTACGTTTTAAACCATATAACTCAATCCATACATATTCACAACTCTGGGCTGTCCCTGCAGTGGACATGGATATCACCTCTCTTTTAGGTATAGAGTCGCATGGCACTATCCGAGGATAGCCCAATCTCTAACTCTTTATGACTTGATGGTCCTACCTCCATGGTAGCCATGTACTAAGTCAACCATTGACCTGATGGACCTACCCAATGGGTAGCCATGTACTAGGTCATCCATAGACCTGATGGACCTACCCAATAGGTAGCCATGTACTAGGTCTTTCTCTAACCTGATGACCTACCCATAAGTAGCCATGTACTAGGTTAGCTATTTTGCCACAGAGAGAACCAGGATCTGAGTTTATAGGTGTACACATTAAGTGATAGTCATAGCCACATTATATTTGCAATATGAACATCCAAGCAGTTTAGTTGCATTCAAAGCGATAAAACATTCGGAAAACGCCGGGAAACCTAAACGGTTAACCATAAGTAACCACATACCTGATTTGAAGAGTCATGCAGATTATTGAACATTTACTTCATGTATATATAATCAAGCCAATCAACATATCCAAGCAAGTAATTCAATCATCACATATTTCCTGAAAAGAATATGTACTCTATTGTTACACTCTTCATCAAAAACTACTCTATTTACTTGGATTCACTTTCTAGGGTTTTGTGTCTATCTTAGGGTTTCATTATACAATTAGGGTTTCCCTTTATCTTTCACCGCATTAAACCCTAATTTTATGCGATTATTCAAAAACCCTAGTTATTTTATCTATTCTTCAATACTAAGGTTATTTCCACAACATATAACCCTATTTCCACATTTAAAGGCATATTACTCATCAATTAATTTCATTAAACTTCTTTTACATTAAAGATACTATTTTTATCCCTTTTAATTCATGACAAGATCATTATGTGCATCTATCATTAATTCAAATCTCATTAGGGTCTAATTAACATAGGAACTCATTTTGCCATCATATCTACCTTTTATTCATAAAAGGACCCTAATTACTACTTTTAGGTATTTATCCAGAATTAAGGACTTTCGTATACCAAAAACTTATAACAATCATTTAACAACATATTCTCATGATATCTTCCCCTTTTCTCTAAGTTAGGGTTTCTAAATGCATTATCATGTAATCTTGGTTTAAAACCTTAAAACATGCAATTTCTCATCTAGATTAGATTCACATCTGATATTATCCTTCAACAAGGTAACATTATTCAAACTAACATATTAGGCATCATATATTCAACCTTTAATTCACAAATAGGGTTTTTATCTTTACTTTAATGCACTTTTCATTAACTTATAGTAATTTTGCAATCAGGAACGAAATCTATATTTATTAACATTTTTATTGGATTCCTCTCATTCTCCTGATCAAAATTCGTATATAACTTGTTTCAATCCGAGTTACGGTTTACTAGTTATGATTTTTGCAAAATCTTACTTACTTGGCCAATGGAGGAGTGCCACGTGTCTTTGTCCATGCGATGTTGTATTGGAAACATAATTAAATGACGTCTTTGCCCCCGCGTAAGTGATAGACACTTCAGCCCATAGAGGGGCAAAACCGACCAACGTGCATCCACCCTTCTCCTACCTTGGGCAGCCCGACGGCTGCTGCCCTAGCCGCCGAGCGCAGCCCTAGGGGCGGCTCCTGCACCCAGCTCCGGACCCACAAGACGCTCTCGAGCCTTCCCTTGCCTCCGTCCAGCCCCTGGGCTCCTCCCCGTACCCTCAGACCACAGCCATAGCGGCTGGTTTGGGTTGGGTAGGCCTGCTTCGTGCGGCCGTCCAGAGCAGCCATGCTGCAGCCAAACGCAGGGTAGTTTCCGTCGCTCCAAGGCACGAAACTCACCGGAACTTGTCACCCTGGATCCGTCGTGCCTCTACGTACGTGAAGATGTTGCTGGGTCATGGCCAAGTTGACCCATTCAAGCTCCATGTCTCTGCCATACGTGGATGACCTGCTACTCTCTTGTGGCCACCGTGCAAGAGCTCGGAAAGATAGCCGCGTTCCCTGAGTCTCCGTGGGAGTATTGTGCTTCCCTAGTACTTGTCTACTCATTCCTTGTTGCTCATAGAAGCACTACTCCTCCACCTTAGGGTTTGCTTACAAGAAGAAGAAGAGGAAGAGAGGGATACGTGGAACTCCCTTGAACTTCGACCCTGGCCTCTACCCCTTATATAGGGGAGGGTTATCCACACCCCAGACTACTTGCCCACGAAGCAACCAAGTCCTTTCCCAACTTGGTTTCCTATTCTTTCAATGAGAAGAAACCTTCTCTCTCCTCATTACTTCCTTGATATCCCTTATGGTATGGTTATTAATAAATTCGAGAATTATCACTTTTAATGTCCTTTCCCTTGGATTTTATCCCTTGGCCTCGAATTTTAAGTTTCCTTAACGGAAAATACTTTCTTTTCATTAATATCACAACAACCATTAATAATGTATCACATTATCATTTTATTTTGCAAATTTGGTATTTTCTCTTTCTTTCTTCTTCATTGGGACTCCTTGAATCCCAATATACTCCATTATTTCGAAATCCTTTTCCAAGGATATTTATTATCCTTCTAGATGCATCTTTATGCCTTATTTCACATTATCTTGTTTATTTCTCATTTAAATATTCCTTTTTGAGGATTTCTTTTTATTTCTCTTTTATTTTCCTCATTGGCATCCCTTTTATCATAAGAAATCCTTGGGATACAAAATTCCATAAAGGGTACTCAATTATTCACCTTTTCACTTAATTTCCACATTTAATCAATGTTTTCAATTTCTTTCTTAATAAAGAAATACATAATTAATCTTTTCTTTTTCTTATTGCTTTTCTTTGCAACTTTAGACTCCTTGGAACCCAAGGAATCCAAGAGGCACGAAATCCTCTTTGGATTTGCCTTCTAGAGGTTTCCATTATTTCTTTTCTCGAATATTCAATTATCCATTTACTAATTGAATTTCCTTTGTTATTTTCCTTTTTATTGGGCCCAATAGCCAATAAAGCCCACAAATCAAATAACAAGGCTATTTTAAACGAAATCCATTTATTCTCAACCAAATATATGATTATTTGTTCAAACATATTTAATATGAGAAATTATATTTCTCACCACTTGAACCCAAAATTTGGGGTTATAACATCCTTCCCCTCTTATAGGAATTTTGTCCTCAAAATTCAAACAAGCAAGCAAACAATTCAGGATAAGACTTTTCCATGTCCATCATTGGCCCCTATGTGGCTTTGCCGTACCCATGGCATTTTCAAAGAACCTTTATTATCACATATTCTTTTTTTCTGAGTTCTTTCATCCTGGCGTCTATAAACTACACAGGTGACTCAGGCCATTTCAACCTCCCTTGGGGCTCACTAGGTTCATTGCTCAGCACATGGTCGGGTACCTCACATAGTGCTCTAAATTGGACACATGGAAAACATTTCTCATTACTCTATCCCGAGGGGTAGGGTCAACCTAACCTTCTTCACCCATCCATCTCTAATGGACCCATGTATCGGGGACTCAGCTCTCTTAGCTATAACTTAGAGGGGTCGGATTTTCACGTTACATTTTCTCCCACAGTGAACTGCATGTCAGTCTACTTTGCATCTGCTTACGACTCTTATCGTCTCTAGGCTCCTTTCAGCCATTTCACGATCAAAGTGACTTTATCTACACGCACTGTGGTCCTTTTTCTAACCATCATATGGTCCTTTCACCAACATCACCTTACTGAAGTGGTGACCGACACAACCTCCCTTACAGAGCTTCATATAAAACCTGATACATGGTTATGGTGGTTATTGTCACATATTTCATAGGACAAGAACTGTCTCTAGTTATCACCCTGAACGAGCACACATGCCCTCATCAGACCCTTTAGTCTGGACCATCCTAACCATAGTTAGGGGTGATAAACTATACTAACATAGAGTTCTTCATGTACCTACTTCCACTTTATAGAAGTGAACCTTTAGGTCAAACTTAAGTACCTTTGAACTCACTTAAAGGGGTAGTTGAACCATCTCTCTCATGGATAGTTCAACTAGATCTGTCCCTTAACAAAACTCTTCATTTCTCATATTATCTAGGTAAGGCGTCCTACCATAACCCATATTGTATCTCGACCTTCCTCGGTCCAGTGAAAATCTATCACAAAATCCATAGTGTTGATCTCTCATTCCCTCTCAGGGATTCCTTTGACCTCCATATTGATACACTGGGTTACTGGGGTTCGTCCTTTACCTCCTGGCTTGCATGGCCATAAACCACATGCAACCACATCTTAAGCATCTAACGTGCTATTGCCATTTTCCACGGTGTATGATGATCTCCAACCATGACTCCCTGTATGTCATGACTCTTTCAAGATCAACTTCCTCGAAACTCTAAACCACTCTAGTCGGGGTTTCATTACCTTCTCTTCCAAAGAGGTGCACTTGAGGTTCTACCATTATCCTTCCATCATACCAAGAATTAGACTGGCTAACCAAACAACCCTTAACCTTTCAACATATCTTGTTACATCTGGGTGTTATCGAACCACCTCTCCTTTTCAATCTTAGGGTAGTCAAACAACCTCTTCTAGCTCCTAGTTAAACAAGGCAGATGTATCTCAACCAGAGCATCCAGTACCACTTCACATCCTTAGGTATTAGGTAACGTTACCCTTTCATGCATTTCACTTATCATGTCACCTCAAACTATATGTTTATCTTCCTAAGAACACTCTCTGATTCCATCTCCATGGTGATCAAACTCAACCTGGTATAACTTGTAAGTTCCACGTAGCTCATGATAAAAACATCTTCATAAGGGAACTACCTCATTCCTCTTAGTGTTTAAAAACCATCTATGTATCATTCATTCACTTTACCATGGTAAGATAATTTCTCTATCCCCATTTCTCGTGGCAACGCTCCAACCTACATCATCTCTTATCCTTGGTGTATGGCATGCATAATGCCCTATCTCTCACCCCCATAACAAGAGGAAATAAGCATTTGGCTGCAGTCCAAATACAGAGTTCCTCCTATTCCAAGAGTAGAGATGGTACATCCCACCTTGCCAATACACCTTTAAATTTGAGTTGCAACGTGCCACATACGTCTCTTCATCACAACCATCATGATATCAAACAAGTCTTGAACCTACTGAGGTTTATATCCTTAGTCAACTCCTCTAGGTCCATAGGGTACCGACTCTTTTGGGGTCATCCCTCTTCCCTCATGCATCAAGAGAGTGCCCTACTCATCTGCCCTTTGGGTCCCATGATTTCATGAAGGTGATCAATCTCCTAACCCATGGCCCTAAGACAATGATAGTTGTTACCTCCCGACCCTATGGTCATGTGCAACTGGGGAATTAGGCAACTCCTACCTTCATCGGACTTATCCCTACCTGACCCTAGGATAGACTTAGGATTCTCCATCATAGAACATGTTCACTTAGAACCTTACCCAAGTCTTCATCATCTCTCTTTATGCATTCATGGGCTGGCCTTCATCCTTTCATCAGGATCATGGCAACCTATCTACCTTGGTCACACCCTTTACTGGTTACCCCCATGGTAACACATTCACATGCAATAGAGATGGATATCTACGGGTCTATGGGTTCATTCTCATACTATGTACTTTTCTCTTAGCTTCTCAAGATCTTAAGAGACCTCTTTAGGTCACCTTAAGCTAACCAAAACTGATATACACCCTTCCAAAGGGGTCCCTCTCCCATGATGGGAGGAAAACTATCTCTAAGGTCACAAAAGCTCTTAGGTCTAGGGTTTACATCCACACGAGCCTATTTAACCCTAGCAAGCCATCAAGGCACAAGCAGGTCACTTATTGTACTATGCTAGGTCATACTTGTCCTCTTTCCTCAATGTCGGATTAAGATCATACCTTTCTTTATCATCAACTTAGCTGTGAGGGGTTCATCAAACACACCTTTAACTTCAGGGGCTCCTCTTTTCCTCCATTCATGAGGATTACTATTCTTACTTGTATAGGAATTCAACTTCTCATCATGAGCCATAGGTACACCACTTCCCCTCTTAGGCCTAGGACCCTAGGTTCACTGCGTGCTCTGTCTCTTAACTACGAACCAAGCATGAAAAGGCATGACATGCACTCCTTGTCATCCTTCAACTCAAACAACACTTAGGATTGGGTCCTCCTCAAGGTCACCCAACAAGGTACAGGGCCTCATAACCTGCTACTAAACCTTTCTAGGTCTAGGAACTCTTCTTCAGATGCTTCATCTTCTATCTCTAGGGCTTGGTTCCTCTAAAGGAAACCAAGATATCATCAATCTTCAGGGATCGATCATGAAGCAACCACTATCATCCATAGTTCAGGGTTTTAGGCTTCCAACCTTCTTACCGGGTTTCCTTCTCTCTCTAGGGATAACCCTACATCCAACCTCACCAGTAGAGGTCCTCTCTTCATGAAGGTTCAACCTCAAAGGCATGCTCTACATGGGTGAAGCCTAGGTTCGAACTTATGGTTGCTCAAAATCATCCATACCCCTTATGATTCCTTATCCAGGGTTTCATCCTACCGTCACCCCCATGACGTGCCCTAGGTTTCAGCTATGCCCTACTGGTACAAGTCCATGGGGTTTCTAAGGTCCTTCACTAACCTCATCATCTAAGGAGTTATCCTTTACCCTGACATGCACGATCCTTCCCCGGTTTGGGTTGCCAAAGGTGTTAGGTCATCTGTGGATCATATGGCTTCCCAAAGGCATGTCCCTTCAAACACCTGGTCCAACTCATCTCTCTCTAACCATCACTTAGGGTTAGGGTTAGCATCATCCTCATAGGATGTGCCAGGTCTCTACTAGCAATGGAGATCTCTATCTCCAAGACTGACTTATCCTCCAGACAAGAAGGTCTAGCCTCAGGTCTCTCCTGAGGACATGACATCTTATGTCATACAACCTAAGCATGTATCTATTATTTATTTTGCGCTTAATCTATTAAGCTTATGTCCATGACATCTTATTTACATGCCTTTCATTAATTTAGTGGAGGATCCCTTAAACCTTATTAACCTTACCCATACCTCAAGAGGGTGAGGAGAAGGAAGAAAACCCTAATCCTTTATGTCCTTATCAGAATTTTGTGATGAGAAGGGATGAATAAGATGAGAAGTCCTAAAGGTATCTTATTTCGATTCATACCCTAAGACTTTGGCCAGGCGGTCACACGGGTCCGGGAGTCCTCGTATTCCGACTAGCGGTGCGGAGGAAAATCTTGCCAGCCCCCGGTCGTGATCCCTTTCTAGACACCTCCGTCATTCGGATACTCCTCTAATAACTCCCTTGGGTTCTATGGAGTTTGTAAAATTTAATAATCATTAATGGTTAAATGAGGAACCTACGCTCTGATACCAAATGTTACGACCTCACCTTTCAGTAACCCCCAATTAAGGGAGACCAAGAGGTTGAAGCCGCATCCATTAATCCCGGATCAAAGGTTCGGCATATAACCATAAACAATTATCAAATTCTAACAGACTATACTGAAAATGGTAATAAAATTTTTCTTTACATACCTTTTGAAAACTTGGTTGATTAACCTTCTATCCACACCGATACTAATCTATCTAATCCTCCTTTATACTTTAACTCTCTTTTAGTATCACATGTGCCACTTTACTGTTTGTTCTTTTCATTGTACCTAAAACGCCGACAAACAAAACGTCGGTCAGTCGAAGCTGGTATGTGGGGGAGAAGCAGATAATTGTTCAACTAAGTTAACAACATAATCATTCAATTAATGATTTAACAAACAAGATTACGTTTTAAACCATATAACTCAATCCATACATATTCACAACTCTGGGCTGTCCCTGCAGTGGACATGGATATCACCTCTCTTTTAGGTATAGAGTCGCATGGCACTATCCGAGGATAGCCCAATCTCTAACTCTTTATGACTTGATGGTCCTACCTCCATGGTAGCCATGTACTAAGTCAACCATTGACCTGATGGACCTACCCAATGGGTAGCCATGTACTAGGTCATCCATAGACCTGATGGACCTACCCAATAGGTAGCCATGTACTAGGTCTTTCTCTAACCTGATGACCTACCCATAAGTAGCCATGTACTAGGTTAGCTATTTTGCCACAGAGAGAACCAGGATCTGAGTTTATAGGTGTACACATTAAGTGATAGTCATAGCCACATTATATTTGCAATATGAACATCCAAGCAGTTTAGTTGCATTCAAAGCGATAAAACATTCGGAAAACGCCGGGAAACCTAAATGGTTAACCATAAGTAACCACATACCTGATTTGAAGAGTCATGCAGATTATTGAACATTTACTTCATGTATATATAATCAAGCCAATCAACATATCCAAGCAAGTAATTCAATCATCACATATTTCCTGAAAAGAATATGTACTCTATTGTTACACTCTTCATCAAAAACTACTCTATTTACTTGGATTCACTTTCTAGGGTTTTGTGTCTATCTTAGGGTTTCATTATACAATTAGGGTTTCCCTTTATCTTTCACCGCATTAAACCCTAATTTTATGCGATTATTCAAAAACCCTAGTTATTTTATCTATTCTTCAATACTAAGGTTATTTCCACAACATATAACCCTATTTCCACATTTAAAGGCATATTACTCATCAATTAATTTCATTAAACTTCTTTTACATTAAAGATACTATTTTTATCCCTTTTAATTCATGACAAGATCATTATGTGCATCTATCATTAATTCAAATCTCATTAGGGTCTAATTAACATAGGAACTCATTTTGCCATCATATCTACCTTTTATTCATAAAAGGACCCTAATTACTACTTTTAGGTATTTATCCAGAATTAAGGACTTTCGTATACCAAAAACTTATAACAATCATTTAACAACATATTCTCATGATATCTTCCCCTTTTCTCTAAGTTAGGGTTTCTAAATGCATTATCATGTAATCTTGGTTTAAAACCTTAAAACATGCAATTTCTCATCTAGATTAGATTCACATCTGATATTATCCTTCAACAAGGTAACATTATTCAAACTAACATATTAGGCATCATATATTCAACCTTTAATTCACAAATAGGGTTTTTATCTTTACTTTAATGCACTTTTCATTAACTTATAGTAATTTTGCAATCAGGAACGAAATCTATATTTATTAACATTTTTATTGGATTCCTCTCATTCTCCTGATCAAAATTCGTATATAACTTGTTTCAATCCGAGTTACGGTTTACTAGTTATGATTTTTGCAAAATCTTACTTGGCCAATGGAGGAGTGCCACGTGTCTTTGTCCATGCGATGTTGTATTGGAAACATAATTAAATGACGTCTTTGCCCCCGCGTAAGTGATAGACACTTCAGCCCATAGAGGGGCAAAACCGACCAACGTGCATCCACCCTTCTCCTACCTTGGGCAGCCCGACGGCTGCTGCCCTAGCCGCCGAGCGCAGCCCTAGGGGCGGCTCCTGCACCCAGCTCCGGACCCACAAGACGCTCTCGAGCCTTCCCTTGCCTCCGTCCAGCCCCTGGGCTCCTCCCCGTACCCTCAGACCACAGCCATAGCGGCTGGTTTGGGTTGGGTAGGCCTGCTTCGTGCGGCCGTCCAGAGCAGCCATGCTGCAGCCAAACGCAGGGTAGTTTCCGTCGCTCCAAGGCACGAAACTCACCGGAACTTGTCACCCTGGATCCGTCGTGCCTCTACGTACGTGAAGATGTTGCTGGGTCATGGCCAAGTTGACCCATTCAAGCTCCATGTCTCTGCCATACGTGGATGACCTGCTACTCTCTTGCGGCCACCGTGCAAGAGCTCGGAAAGATAGCCGCGTTCCCTGAGTCTCCGTGGGAGTATTGTGCTTCCCTAGTACTTGTCTACTCATTCCTTGTTGCTCATAGAAGCACTACTCCTCCACCTTAGGGTTTGCTTACAAGAAGAAGAAGAGGAAGAGAGGGATACGTGGAACTCCCTTGAACTTCGACCCTGGCCTCTACCCCTTATATAGGGGAGGGTTATCCACACCCCAGACTACTTGCCCACGAAGCAACCAAGTCCTTTCCCAACTTGGTTTCCTATTCTTTCAATGAGAAGAAACCTTCTCTCTCCTCATTACTTCCTTGATATCCCTTATGGTATGGTTATTAATAAATTCGAGAATTATCACTTTTAATGTCCTTTCCCTTGGATTTTATCCCTTGGCCTCGAATTTTAAGTTTCCTTAACGGAAAATACTTTCTTTTCATTAATATCACAACAACCATTAATAATGTATCACATTATCATTTTATTTTGCAAATTTGGTATTTTCTCTTTCTTTCTTCTTCATTGGGACTCCTTGAATCCCAATATACTCCATTATTTCGAAATCCTTTTCCAAGGATATTTATTATCCTTCTAGATGCATCTTTATGCCTTATTTCACATTATCTTTGTTTATTTCTCATTTAAATATTCCTTTTTGAGGATTTCTTTTTATTTCTCTTTTATTTTCCTCATTGGCATCCCTTTTATCATAAGAAATCCTTGGGATACGAAATTCCATAAAGGGTACTCAATTATTCACCTTTTCACTTAATTTCCACATTTAATCAATGTTTTCAATTTCTTTCTTAATAAAGAAATACATAATTAATCTTTTCTTTTTCTTATTGCTTTTCTTTGCAACTTTAGACTCCTTGGAACCCAAGGAATCCAAGAGGCACGAAATCCTCTTTGGATTTGCCTTCTAGAGGTTTCCATTATTTCTTTTCTCGAATATTCAATTATCCATTTACTAATTGAATTTCCTTTGTTATTTTCCTTTTTATTGGGCCCAATAGCCAATAAAGCCCACAAATCAAATAACAAGGCTATTTTAAACGAAATCCATTTATTCTCAACCAAATATATGATTATTTGTTCAAACATCTTTAATATGAGAAATTATATTTCTCACCACTTGAACCCAAAATTTGGGGTTATAACAGCATATACTACAGAGGCTTGGAGGGAGACATTACTTGACTTTTGTAACATAATTGGGGCGCTTAGCATTAATTTGAACATGCTAAAAACATGTTGGAAGAACTTAAGGAAACAATTTATCAGACAAAATAGTTTCCTTTTGGGACATTTATTGCCTCCTCATCCCTTAGCACAATATGTGATCCCCCCCCAGGAGTTGCTGAAAACCTAAGCAATGTTGACAACAATAATGACACAACTACGGGATTAGGTGGTGAAGCAAACAAATGAAGTTGCGAACAATTGTTGACCAACTTAGGGACGTTCAAATATTTTGTTTTATATGCATTTAAAAATGTTTGTCATTATGTTCGATTCAGGAACATTTGTCATTGTGCTCAATAGTTTGCATGTCTGAATCTATTTTAATGAATGCATAATTGGGCATACTCATTTCATGCCCCTATAATTAAATGTGATACTGACTTAGGTATATGTGTTTTTGACCATTCCTTTTGGAACAACATGTAGATGTAACACAACAACACATTCAATACAAAGTCCGTATGCTACACAAAGCGTAAGGATAAGTCGACGAAAGATGTAGTAGACTTCTCAATAGAATGTGATATAGATGGGATACTCCTTGACTGGTCAAAGTATACATGATGTATCGATGACAACTCGGGTTAATGTTTTAAAACCACTATACAAGGGAATAATTGGGTGTGTAGATGTAGTCATGCACCCTGAGATGTTGTGCTGGCCAAAAGAGTGCAATTGATACATCTGGTAGAGAGAGACTACATTTTTGTTGACAAATAAGTGGAGTCCAATTAGCATGATAGGAGTTGTACGGTTCATAGTGGTCATTCAATGGAACACCTTTGTTTGTTACAAAATTTAGCTGGAATAGTCACGTGATGCGGTATGGTTTGGTTTGGCTACTGTTACAGTTGCCAAATTAAATCAGACTAGATCCTATGACTAATCCAGCTGAATTTAGTAACAACTGTAGGTTTTTCATTGCTTGACCAAACCGAACCAAATAAATCATACCATGTCAAATCAGACTTCATTTACTTGTTGAAAAAAATACAGTCTTCTATCTACCGTCTATTTACATTACCTTGTTTAGGCCAGCGCAACAACTCTTGAAACATGACCACTCACCGTATGGTCATCTAATGCCCTTGCTACACTAGTACGAATTTGTCTTTGTCAATGTACCACATATTTATTTGACTATGTACTACACTTAGTTTGTATGTTTCCTACTAGCATCTTGAATGGTGGACATGTACTAAGATTATTCACAATACTTAATTTTAAATGCTATATAATTTCTCATTCTACATTATCTCCATCATGAATGTTTCTTTACCGACTACACACTTATTTTTCAGTTTAACAGATACAATGAATCAGTTTGTATGGGATGCAGAATGTGATGCAACCCTAGGAACAATGTTAGGTTGACAATATTACTTGCGCAAACTACGTGGACCTTCTGCACGGCAGGGTTGGCGTGATGCCATAGCGGAGTTTAATGAGATAACTGCCAGAACGGATATTGGTATGAGTGTGTTTAAGGCGAGATGGAAAATTTTAAAAATTGTGGATGCAGTTCTAAAAATTTTCTGGACTAGCCCGCGGACTTATCAACTAGGACTACAACAACATCTAGTTAACCAACAACACACATCGCATACTTCCACAATACATATAGAAGATACATGTAGACTATTCGAGGATGTTGGTAGAAAATGAAAAACTTAGTGCAATGAATTCCACTTTGCATTTGATTGACTATTGTCTATTGTTTGCTTCGTTTGTTGTTAACTACACATAAAATATGTTATATTTTCATTTGAAAAAATTATTTATCCGTAATGAATATCAAATAACCCATGTTGTTGTCTGTTGTTTGTACTTGCATTTATAGTACTTGTTCTCAACCTTATTTTATATTGTTGTAGGCATAACATCTAAATTGTTGACACTCTCTCCAACCACAACACCCTAGGACCATGGCTTGAGCCTCTACCCCAATGTTACTATTCCCTATTGAAGAACAATTGGACATCACCCTAGACGATTGTTCCTTAGCACAACTCATTATACCTAAACATTGGCGTGATCTAAATGGAAGACGCTACAAGGCTGGTGAACTGTACCTAAATTATGAAAATTTAAGATCTGTTATCGAGGTTAAGTATGATGTTGACAGAAATCTTGTATCCACATCTGGTTGGCGCGAGTGGGTTATGAAGATACTATTGGGCTGTATTGACAAAAATTTTCTTCGTCCGGTTGACCATAATACCATCAAGATATGGATAACCAACATCAACAACGAGACGCCCGATCATCTCAAATGAATTGAGTATTTGATAGAGGATAGCGAACATGATGACGAATCTGATGATGGGAACACACCTGATGATTGCTACGAAGTCCCTTTTATTCCTTTAGGCACCGTCGATTTTCCTATTACAATCAGTTCAAATTCGTCTAAAGACAACAACGAGCTTTGCGACACAGCAACATCATAAAAAAACCAAAGTAGGTCCAATCAACAAATTGATGATTCCAATCTTATTTTGTTTTTCCACTTTGTCTTAAAGTAATCAAACTTCATACCTATTTTTTATTTTTAAAACTTCAGGAGAAGACAACAACAATGAAAGGGCCCTCACAATTGCTGATTCCAGACCATGATGCTATTTTAAAGTTGTGTATCTAGTCTAGTAGTGTCTCTTTGTTCCAATTATTTTACTTATGTTTAGTTAATGTCATTCATCCCTTGTAATATTAGTAGAGTGGTTACAATATTTTTCGTTTGTATTACAATAACAAACTATTGAGGTTAATTTGTGTTGTATAACCATTATAATATAGTCAGTTAATTTCTGAATACCTTACCACAGACGAAATCACCAACATCAAAACTACAGCCTTAGGCAGACGAATGAAATTGTAAAAAAAATTGGTCCAATTTGTATTTGTTTAAGATTGCTTGGCAACATTTTCTTGTAAAACTTATGCCCATCATGACTTTGTTTTTACCATTATTTCATCAAAGGTGTAGTCATGTATTCTGTATCGAAGTCTAACATTGCGTTACAACTTACATATCTAAGTTTGTTTACCAACTTTAACTTGTACAAACTGTTACATATGTACTTTGTTATTATGATTATTTTGTCTTACTTATATTTATTTTAAAAATTTATTAGACGTCGACATCACAGTCAAAGTCACAATTAAAGTTTGAAAAGTTGTTGATGTCCCCGTCAAAGATACACAGATATGTTGAGGAATACTTAGTATGCAAACAAAAATGTTGTGAACCTGGAAATCAGGGTGAGCCTGCACAAAAGGGGTCCAAATTTGATAGCTATGAAGAAGAAAATATTGGGGTCAATAAACGTGTTCCTCATCTACCATTTCTATTTGATTGGCCAAAAGACAAAATCAAACAACTACCTCAACCATTGCAAGAGGACTTTCCCCTGTCATGGGACGAGTACGAGGAGGCCCTA
This sequence comes from Alisma plantago-aquatica, assembly GCA_963693085.1. Taxonomy (NCBI): domain Eukaryota; kingdom Viridiplantae; phylum Streptophyta; class Magnoliopsida; order Alismatales; family Alismataceae; genus Alisma; species Alisma plantago-aquatica. Next base: position 1,900,241,324 of record OY856409.1, on the reverse strand, counting down.
AAGTGAACCAATTGGGAAGGTCCTACGAGGGAACAAGAACAATCATTGTCCACCCCGAAAATCGACCAACACAGTGGCTAGACACTGTCTTAGCATGTGTGTATGGGTGTGTAGGTCTAGGCCCAGGGCAAACAACTCCTTTTTTGTCCGCTCTCCCTTGGTTCATGACACTTTTGCCCGGGATCACATTATGTTCTTGTCAACTTTTCTTCGACGTGGTTTAAGTTCTGCTGCAAACGTTATTATCTGTATTCTGTCATTTATTTTATTATGAAACTGTTATGGCTATTTTAATCAAACTATCTTTCAAATGATGTTTGGTCTACTTGTGCGTAATTTATGTTCTATTATGCCAATTACAATTATCTTGACAGTTACCAATTACTAGGTCGAATATGCAAAACTTTATACATACATACAAAATGAACATGCCATGTAAGACAATTGTAAAGTTTAATATATTTAAAATAAACATATAAAATGACCATATTTATTACTATCCATTTGACTAAAAAATAAATAATATCACCCACATTATGTATCAAAATATATATATTTTGTTAATTTTATACTTGTACAATAGTGACATCATAATTTTACATAAGTTGTTATTGTTAAAACAGCTATGTAAGAATAGGACACAATAAGCAGATCATGTCTATGTTGCTAAACGGAACCAGGCTGAATACTGACCGGTATCCAAACAGAATCAGTCTGAAACTAGACTCAAAACTGACCAGCTGACCAGAATCAGACTGGGTTGCCAAACAAAATCAGACTGCATCCTGACTACCCAACCCAGATCATCAGACTAACCCAGACTAACCCAGTCCAGATTCTAGAATCTCAGTCCCGTGCCAAACACTAGCTTAGACTTACGGTCTAGCGGCAGTATTTAACCAAGATTTCTCATGGTCCATCCTTGATATTCTCACGAGATTTCTTTCAAACACATACCGTAACTAATACCAACCACAGCTGACACTTCGCTAGACGGATCATAAACCAAACAGATAAGAAGAATCACGGATTATCGCAGAGCATGATTGCAACTTTCAGTTTTATTGCTCCTTTTTCTTGTATGGACTGTAGGCTGTAGCGGCTACTGCATAGAAAAAGTGCGAGTGAACTGCAGTTTCAAATGCCATCCATGCGCAGAAGGAAAGCAAGATAAAGGAAAAGTGTGGTCAACAACAACAACGACCACACGGTCAGCAATGGAAAGCAACCGCTCAGCACGGCCCGTGATTCTCTCCTCATCTAAACGTATCGGCCGACTGACACCAGAACCACCCGTTCCATGGTAGTGGAAGGACAGCGGCTGACCGACTTGCTTCGCCCTTTTCCTTCGGCTCACACCACAAACAATATTAGGATTTTTAAGACTGATGCAATCAATAACTTAATTTTAGAAGCAAACTTCGGCATCGAGTTGGAGTTTTAATTTCTGGAAAAGAGATGGAATTTCCTTTAGCTTTCATTGGTAGCATACAAAGATTCGCATTCCTGTAATTTCTCATTGAGCATAAGAAAATTTAAGCACGGATCATCATATTTTTAATATAAAATTACAAAGAAATAGAAGAGAAACGGGCACTAAATTGTGCCGTCAGTCCCTTTTGGATGGCAAATCATATACTCCGAAAAATCACATCCATAGACCTGAGAGTCATAACATTATTGTGCATAATTTTTGGGATCCTCTTAAAGAGTTTCACCGCCTCATGTGCTAAGAACTCAAAAGTATCAAATCCGAAAGGGATAAAAATATGTTGGTTGTCAATATATACTTTCTCATGCTTGATCACTTTAGTTGATGCAGCTTTCTGGGCAACAAGTCCTGCAGTAAATTAAAATCACCCCCTTTCAGACCCACCAATGGAGAAAACTCCAGTTGAATCAACACATGCGTGTTTTCCTCCTGTCCCGCCAAAAATCAAAACATCTGTTGGTCTAAGTGTCAATCTTCCTTCACGTGGATCCGTCAAAAAATTCACAGGTGCTTGTTTCTTAGAAGCAACTTCAGTATGTCTAAGTAGATCATAAAGAACATCTCTGACAGGATCATGTCTATATACATGATCATGTCTACATTTGAAACCTGGAAGTTCTCTATAATGAACAACGTGGTCTCCAAAAGTGTCTAACTAAGATTTACGACATACTGGGCATGCCTCGTCAATTGGGAATAGAAGAATCATGAGAGATATTTGAGAATAGTATGATATTCTATTGGTGACATATGCAGTCCAAGGCCATCAATGAGAATAGCAAGAAGAAAATCTTGAGCATGGTCGTCTTGTAAATAGTGAAGAATATGTTTTTTGTCTAACAGTCATGTCAAACTCAATCTCCATGTCCTTAATAGTTTTGCTGAAAAGGGAACTCGCCAAAGCGTTCTAGGCTTTAGGGGGACAATACCCTTATTAGAAAAACATGTAAGATTGAAAGACCAAATTGTGACACGTAGACAATATAAAGCATACTTAAAATCAGAATCCATACCGTGTATTCTACTGTCTCGTAAAATATGATCTTGAAGCATCTAAGATTAGGCGCTGGAGACTAGAAAAGCATATGAAGAATACTCCATTCGTAACGACCCCACCTCCTGATAACCCCCAATTAAGGGAGACCAAGAGGTCAGAGCCGTTATCCCAATTTCCCAGATCAAAGGTTCGACAAATAATCAGTAATAATTATTAAATTCTACCATGACTATACTGAAAGATGGAGTAAAATAAAACTTTGCATACCTTTTTCATAAACTTGGATATCTACTTCTATCCACATCTGGAGTCTATTCTAACTAATCCTCTTTTGTAATTCAATTCTTATTTAATTCCACATATGCCACTTTACTGTTTGTCCTTTTCAAACTTGTACCTAAAATGCCGACAAAATAAAACATCGGTCAACATAAATGAATATGTTGGTATGTGGGGGAAACAATAATCATGTAATTAACTGTAACAACATATTGCAGTCAATTATGATTTAACAAACAACTTTACATTTTAAGCATAACTGCTCAATCCATACATACCCTAGCCTCTGAGTTGTCCCTGCAGTGGACCTGGATGCTACCTTCCTCATGGTAGATCCCCATTAAACCACACATGATCCTACCTAATAGGTAGATCAATATCTAGGGTTGAGTCGCATGGCACTACCCATAGGTAGCCCAATCCCCAACTCATGGTGTGCTAAACAGTGGCATGGCACTACCCATAGGTAGTCCAATCCCTAACTCTTAATAACCTGATGGTCCCACTTAACAAGTAGACCCTTTACCAAGTTACCCTTTTCATCATTAGCAAAGCCACAGAGGAGGAACAGGATCTGAGCCAGTCATATATACATACTTATGGTGATAATCATAGTCACTTTATAGTTGCATGAAATAAAAGTCATCCAAGCCGTTATTTTTAGGAAACCGATAAAATAATTGGGAATCATCGTGAAACTAAAGGGATTAACCATAAGCATAACCACATACCTAGTTTGTAGATCTTTGAGATAGAATAAACCAATCAATGCAAGAAATCCAATAGGCAAGCAAGCACACAAAGAGATCCTGAAATATGCATATAATTTCCTATCATTGATCATGCCATCAAGATCTATTAAACCTAGCTCACTTCCTAGGGTTTCTAGTCCACTTTTAGGGTTTCATTTGCAATTAGGGTTTCACTTCATTTTTATTATTTTAAACCCTAATTTTATACAATTACTCTTCAAACCCTAATGATCTCATCTACTCCTCAAAAAAGATATTAAGGTTACCTTTTAACAACATATAACCCTAATTTCAGATAAAAGGCAAAATTAAAAGTCCATTAAGTCTATTATGCCCCTTTTTATTAAAGCTACCATTTTTATCCTTTTAATTCATGACAAGATCATTAGGACCAATTATCATCTTTGGTTCCTTTCAAATGAACTATATTTATAACTAATTCCACCTTTATGCTTTAGAAAATCCTAATTACTATATTAAGGGTATTTATCCACAGTTAGAAACTTTTATACTCAAATTGGCCTTAGGACAACATATCTATATCTTATTCATAGATTTACACAATAAAAACCATTAAGAGTCATAATTACCAAAATTAAGGTATCTAAGCATATTCATGTACATGAAACCCCAAATTAAGCCAATTAGGCACAAAGATTACACCTTTAGATCTAACTACTCCTTTTATGTCCAAAAATCTAATCTTTGATTAATAACATCAACTTAGTTTCTTAAACTCATCCTAAATAAAAAAATTAGGGTTTTGATTCATTTAAAGCATTAAGGTTAGCACTTTAACTACTTTCATATTATAATCAGATTCAGTCTCTAAACCATTTTTATTATATTCCTCATTTTCTTTTGATCAATTTTCATATATTACTTGTCATAATCGGAGTTACCAATATGTAATTATGAATGTCCAAAGAACTTACCTTTTTGGGCCAATCATAGAGAGCTATGTGTACTTTAATCTCCTTTTCTTGCAATTCCCTTTTTTTTTCTGGTTCCCGGATCCTTTTCTGACCCACCTAACCCAACACCCGGGTCCGGCGGTCGCCCCCCCTTTTTTGTCTTCGTGACTCGCGCGGACAGGGGGTTTCCGCTCCCCTATTTCCTCTGCAAAACAGAGGACGACGACGATCACCTAACCCAACGCGACGCCTCCTTTGGCCCGAAATAGTTGCGCCCTCACAGCCTCTGCTCGTGGGGTACCACTACGTCAGATCTTCCCTAGGCTTGCGACCGTGAGACCTCTCTACGTCACCTATACCGCACCTACGACCACCTACGCGAGCGGCAGCCAGGCTGGTCAACTGCCAACTTGACTCCAGTTTCAACGATCGAAACTTATTGGCTTATTCTTGCGAACTCGACAATAGGTTTAGGGATATAGCATAAGGTTTGTAGCCCCTCCCTTATATAGGGGATAGAAACCTGTGTTTCCCTCTAATTTGGGGAAATCTCATACAGATTAGGAAAGGCCTTCAATACTAGGTCGGTTGGAAGGGGAATGTAACATCCCAATCTTGTTATGCAAATTTTCCAATATACTTTGTTCCTTGCATGCTCTTTTCCTAATTAGATGATTATTGAGGACTTAAATGCAATTTTCCCATGATTAGTTTTGTAAAATCATTTATTATGTCCAATTGCTCTATTATACTTGTTTTATTTAAAGAAAATGTCTTCATGTATATTTATGCCCTTTTGTTTAAGAAAATGAGGATAAATGCTTTTATGACAAATTTTCTCTCTCATATGATAATTAGTGATTTACATGTTTAATTTCTTGTTTAATGGCTTCCATATTGTTAATTAAAAAGAAATAATATTTAGGGCACATTTTTATGTTTTGCAATCCTTATTTGAGAAATCAATGACTTTATATGCACTATTTATATTCATTTAAGTGAACATAATGATTTTTGATATATTAGGACTAAAACGTGTACAAGCATAAAATCCAATTGAATGGGAATGTTCTAGACACTCTAATCTACCTATGGTTCAAATTTGAACTCTTTTGGACCATGTTTGACCCTTCAAATCAATTTTGAAAGATTTGAATATTGTTTGGCCAAGAATTTAATTCAATTTCATTGATTTCATTAATTTTCCCTATGTCCCAATTTTATGACTGTCACACGTTACATATCTTGCGCGCGTACACAGTAGCCGTTGGATCAAGATCCAACGGAACTCACGTTCTCTTCTTCCTCTATTTTTCCCCACGAGCATAGCCGTTTCACAGCAGTTTGTCCTCCGATCGGTTACTCGCCCACTGACGAATCATTTTTGAATGTTTCTTCTGCTTTGAATTCACGAGACTCCGTCGAACCCTTCAAGCCCTCACTCACCTTCTCTCTCACACTATAGAGAAAACAACCAATCTAGGACTTGGACTACCCGAGTTGCAGAGGGCACGACCGTGCCTCTACTTCTTATTTAAGCAACCCTAAAGCATCGGCAGACCCCAAGTATCCCTCCTCCTCACTCAATTTCTCCTCTGGATCCCCGAGGCTCCCTGACCTACTCACTTTTGGTTTCCTGCGACCTCTACCTTGCCGCACTGTTCGTCATCGCCTTTGATGCAATTTAACACCGAGTAAGCATCTACGGACCACCAAACATCTCCCATGCTCGCTCGTTTGCCGCAAGGATCCCCAGTGCATCGGGTCCTATGGACAAGCTTCTGACCTCCATCTTCTTTCACCACCACAGTGCTCGAGGGGCTCTTTTGATGCAAAAATTGCCGCGTTCTCTTTGCCTTGACTCCGAGATCATTTTACTGATCCTTATCGACATGTAACTTCCTATTTTCTTCAGTCTACAAGCTCCGACCTCCTCCCCTGTTCTCATGTTTTTCCGGTGAGTCCTAGAGATGCAGAGATCCTCACCTTCCTAGGCTTGATGCACCACCTCCACCGGACTCTAGGGGTGGCTCTCTTCCCGCCAGGTTGTCATTGTCTTGCCTGATGATGCCCCATAGAATTGGGGTTGAAGCCCCAGTAGTTGCTTTCGCCATGGATCGACAGGAAGAAACCAGGTCAGGAAATGACCGTGGTGCCGGCATGAGTTCAATCTGTTAACTGATCGCCCAAGGGTAGTATCGGTATTTCAACATTCATTTTGTTCTCCATCGACCGCGAGAGTATTTTGTCTTAAATGACAGTTTTACCCCCGCTCGTTTGATTCATGTGTCATGTGCGCCTAAGGTACTTTAGTAATTCCACATTTTATTTCCTTTTGATTAATTGTTGATTTATATTGCTGTCACAACAAGGTTTCTTGTTTTCTGATTGGTCCAGAGTGTAAAATTCATAACTTTTGCATACAACCTCAGAAAAATATAAATAAATATGTTTTGGAAAGGATTTTTGATGAGGAATACAATTTTTTGGGTTTCATCAACTGGTTTCTCTATTTTCACATCTCAATATTTATATAAACAAATTAGGGTTTAATGATGTGTAATGAAGGATATATATATGCTAATTTCAGGTGATTAAAAGGATCCAACCAGTCAAACTAGGTTTGACTTAGGTGTTTTAACTCAAGGTAAGCGGTCCATGCCCTTGGCATAGTAAACTTGATTTATTGAATGATTATGATATGTTTATGCACTTTATACTCAAGTCATGATAAATATATGTTTTTCTTCAATGTATATGATTATTGGATGTTGATTGTTATGATCTAAGTCTAAGAATAGAAATCACATTAAGATTATGAATTATGATTAAGATACATGAAACCAAGATTTAGAGGGAAGGAATTCCCATCCATGCTTAAGAGGGAGAAATCCCGTTATGTTTCATGGGGAGAAATCCCAATCATGTTTAAGAGGGAGAAATCCCAATTAAGATCAGGTTTAGGTTATTAAGAAGATAAGTAAAGTCTAAGAAAGATCATGGCTAAGAGAATTTGATTTAGATTTATATGCACCTTGTTATGGGATTTTTGAGCATTATGGGCTTTCCGAGCAATTATGGGCTTTCCGAGCATTATGGGCTCCTTATGGGGCATTAAGAGTGGAGCATATACTTCTTGTCAAATTCTTCATGTAAAAGATGCCAAGAAATGATTAATGTTAATGCATGTTCATGTTTATGTCAAATCACTTTATATGTTTTTTTTTATGCTTTATAACATGCCAATGCCGCTAACTCACCATGTTTGTTTTTCCTTTGCATGGCTGGGGACGAGATGTCCGTAGGAGTTGGAGCTAAAGAGAAGGAATCATCTTGAGAATACTAAGGACCCTAAGACCTAAGGAGTTGTTGCCTGGTGGGACGTCCATCTATGGAGATCCTATCTTTTTCTTGATTATCTAGTTTATGTTTAGCGTACCTTTAGAATCATGATGTAGCTTTCTTTCCATGAACTCATGTATGAATCTATGTTTCTATGAATGCCAAGTGTTGTTTATTTCTTGATATGAGATCATGCATGTGACAATCCCTCCCTGATATGCCAAGTACCCCACATTATGGATAATGTTGGGGGTTAGGTTGTGCTTCTGCTGGTTACGTAAGAAACCCTAGGGAGGGGTGTTATAGGGAACTTGCTCCGGAAGCCCTCGGGACTGTCTCCAATCCCACCCAATGATCGTACATCAAGAGCATTGAAATCGAACCAGACTGTGCCTATTCCCGATTCTTCTCAACTAGGTGATGAGCAACCATAATTTGATCTGGGATCGACGACTATTAAGCCTCGCGCCAAGAACAAGGTTTCAGATAAAAGTGACATTCAATTCGATTTAAAGATTATCACCTCTCTTTAGGATAATTTGTAAAATCCATAACTCTTAAATGGTATATCCTTTTGATCCCAAATTTTAAGGGAAAGTCTACAAAGACTTAATCTACTTATATTACAAGTTTGAAGCCGAAACTCAAAAGGAATAACTCATTTTATTCATTTGCAAGTCAATGAGTTATAAGGCATATATTATCCATTAAAACATATATTCTCTGTTTCCTCTTTTCCTATATTCTTTATTTTGATTACTATTTCCATCAGTAATCACATGTAAATGAAATCTAATCAATTGTGGCCATTAATGCCACTTTTTAGGGATTTTATACATTTCTCATAAATACATTGCTTAAAATTCATTATCTTTTATCTTTCTATAATTTTTGGATTTTTCTTCTTTTCTTCTCTAATATTGGATTAACATTATAATAGGAATCATGAAATTCCTATTCAAAGGGATATTTGCAAAGAAATCCATCCTTTGAAGCAAAGCATACAACCTTTTCAATTAAGTACATATTCATAAAATCATTATATTTCAATTATGAAAACAAATGCAAAAATTGAGGTTTTAACATCCTTCCCCTCTTATAAGAATTTTACCCTCAAAATTCCATCAAGCAAACAAACAATTCAGGATAAGATTTTTCCATGTCCATCATTGACCCCAATGTGGCTTTACCCTATCCATGGCGCTTCCAAAGAACCTTTATCATCACTTATTCTTTTCTCTGAGTTCTTTCACCTTGGCCTCTATAAACCTCATAGGTGACTCAGGTCATTTCAGCCTCCCTTGGGGCTTACTAGGTTCATTGCTCAACACATGGCCCAGGTTCCTCACATAGTGCTCTAAATTGGACACATGGAACTCATCACACATTACTTTATCCTGAGGGGTAAGGTCAAAAATAACCTCCTCCACCAACCCATCTCAAATGAACCCATATATCAGGGACTCGTCTCTCTTAGCTATAACTTAGAGGGGTCGGATTTTCTCATCACATACTCTCCCACAGTGAACTGCATGTCAGTTTTCTTTGCATCAGGTCACGACTCATGTCGCCCCTGGGCTCTCTTTCAGCCATTGCACGATCAAAGCAACCTCATCTGCACACACTGTGGTCCTTTTCTTACCTTCACGAGGTCCCTACACGAACATCATCTTAAAGAAGTGGTGACTGACACAACCTCCCTTACAGAGCTTCTTTACATCCTAATACTGGCTATGGTGGTTATCCTCACATCTTATAGAGGACATGAACTGTCTCTAGATATCACCCTGAATGAGCACACATGCTCTCATCAGACCCTGTAGTCTGGATCAAACTAACCATTAGTTAGGGTGATAAACTGTACTAATATCGAGTTCTTCATGTACCTACTTCCACCGCATGGAAGTGAATCTTTATGTTATACTCAAAAACTTTTGAACTCGCATCATGTTGTAGTTGAACCATCTCTTTCTCATATGTAGTTCAACTGGATCAGTCCCTTGACAACATTATTTCTTTCTCATGTCATCTAGGTAAGGAGATCTACCATAAAATTACATCTTGACCTTCTTCGGTCCATGGGAGACTTACCCCAACATCCATATTGGTCAACTCCCATTCCCCCTTAGGGATTCTCCATCCTCTGTACCAACTCAGTGGGTTACTAGTGTTCGTCCTTCACCTCTTGTCTTGCATGGCAACAAGCCACGTGCAACTTCATCTTAAGTATCCAAAGTACTACTGTCACTTACTATCTTCATAGTACCACGGTGTGTGGCGATCTTAAAATCATGATCTCTGTATGTCATGATTCCTCAAAATTGATTCCTCGAAAACCCTAAACCACTCTAATCGGGGTTTCATTACTTTCTTTTCCAACAAAGTGTATCTGAGGCTCTACAACCATCCTTTATTGCATCAAGGCCTGAGCTGGCTAACCAAACCACCACTAACTTGATCAACATATATCATTACATCTGAGTGTTAGCCAAACTCATCTCTTTTCAAACTTAGTGCTAACCTAACAACCTCTTATAGCCCCTTGCTAAACTAGGCAGCTGCATCTCAACTAGACCATCCATTACCACTTCACATCCTTAGGTGTTAGGTAATGTTGAAGACATACACCTCCATGTATTCCACTTATTATCTCATCTCAAACTCTAAGTCTAACTTCATCAAGTAACTTTGAGCTCATTCTCTTGGTTTTTGAACTCACCCTTGTATAACTCATATCTCATGATAAAAACATTCTCATAAGATGACTACCTTATTTCTCTTAGTGTTTGTAAACCATCAATGTATTGTTCACTCCACAAGGGTATGTTATCATCTCTGTCCTCATACCTCATAGAAACGTTCCAACTCACATCATCTTTTATCCTTTGTGTATGGCATGTGTACTACCCCATCTCTCACTCCCATAATAAGAGGACATAAGCATTTGCCTGTAGTCTAAATACCAAGTTCTTCCCATTCTAAGAGTAGAGATGGTACATCCCACCTTGCCAGTACACCTTCAAATTTAAACTGAAACATGCCTCACATGCATCTACATCATTAACATCTCAATATCCAAGTTACTTCCATTAAAAACTACTCTCAAACATACTTGGGTCATTATACAATCCTTAGTCATCTTCTCTAGGTCTGTAGGGAGCCAGCACTTTTGGGGTCTTCCCTCTTCCCTTACACATCAGAGAGTGCCCTCTTCATCTGCCCTTTGGATCCCATGAGTTTGTGAAGGTGATCAATCTCCTAACCCATGGCCCTCAGACAATGATAGTTGTTACCTCCCGACCCTATGGTCATGCGCAACTAGGGAATTAGGTAACTCCTACTTCCATCGGTCTTATCCCTACCTGACCCTAGGATAGACTTAGGATTCTAACATAGTATATATCCACCGTGAAACCTTACCCAAGTCTCCATCATCTCTCTCAGCATTCATGGTCTAACTTACATCCTTTCATAGGGGTCATGATGACCTATCTACCTCAGTCAGGCCCCAATACCGATTACCTCCATGGTAACACATCCACATGCACTCAGAGATGATCATCTATGGGTGTACCGGTTCTGTCTCATACTATGTACTTTTCACTTAGCTTCTCAAGATCCTATGAGACCTCTTTAGGTTACCTTAAACCAACAAAACTAGTATACACCCTATAAAAGGGTCCCTCTCCCAGGATGGTAGGAAACTACATCTTGATAACAAAGGTCACAAACGTCCTTATGTCTAGGGTTTACATCAACATGAGCATGCTTAACCCAACAAGCTACTAAGGCACAAGCAGACCACCTACTAAACCATGCTAGGTCATATCTGTTCTCATTCCTCAATATCAGACCAAGATCATACCTTCCCATGTCACCAACTTAGTTGTGGGATTCACCAAACATACCTTAAACTTAAGGGGTTCCCTTTCCTCTAAACATGAGGAGTGCCATGCTCAAATCTATAGAAACTCAAATCTCATTATGAGAATTAGGTACACCACTTCCCCTCTTAGGCCTCAGAACCCTAGGTTCTAGTCCACTTTTAGGGTTTCCTTTGCAATTAGGGTTTCACTTCATTTTTACTATTTTAAACCCTAATTTTATACAATTATTCTTCAAACCCTAATTATCTCATCTACTCCTCACAAAAGATATTAAGGTTGCCTTTTAACAACATATAACCCTAATTTTGGATAAAAGGCACAATTAAAAGTCCATTAAGTCTATTATGCCCCTTTTCATTAAAGCTACCATTTTTATCCTTTTAATTCATGACAAGATCATTAGGACCAATTATCATCTTTGGTTCCTTTCAAATGAACCCTATTTATAACTAATTCCACCTTTATTCCTTAGAAAGCCCTAATTACTATATCAAGGGTATTTATCCACAATTAGAAACTTTTATACTCAAATTGGCCTTAGGACAACACATCTCTATCTTATTCATAGATTTTCACAATAAAAACCATTAAGACTCATAATTACCAAAATTAAGGTATCTAAGCATATTCATGTACATGAAACCCCAAATTAAGCCAATTAGGCACAAAGATTACACCTTTAGATCTAACTACTCCTTTTATGTCCAAAAATCTATTCTTTGATTAATAACATCAACTTAGTTTCTTAAACTCATCCTAAATAAAAAACTAGGGTTTTGATTCATTTAAAGCATTCAGTTTAGCACTTTAACTACTTTCGGATTAGGATCAGATTCAGACTCTAAACCCATTTTTATTAGATTCCTCATTTTCTATTGATCAATTTTCATATATTACTTGTCATAATCGGAGTTACCAATATGTAATTATGAATTTCCAAAGAACTTACCTTTTTGGGCCAATCATAGAGAGCCATGTGTACTTTAATCTCCTTTTCTTGCTATTCCCTTTTCTATGGTTCGTGGATCCTTCTATGACCTGCCTCATTCAACACCCGGGTCTGGCAGTTGCCCCCCCTTCGTCGTCTTCATGACCCGTGCGGATAGGGGGTTTCCGCTCCCCTGGTTCATCTGCAAAACAAAGGACGGCGGCAGTGGCTGGGCGGCGACGACCTAACCCACCGTGACGCCTCCTTTGGGTCGAAATAGTTGTGCCCTCACAGCCTCTGCTCGTGGGGTACCACCACGTAAGATCTTTGCTAGGATTGCGACCGTGAGACCTCTCTACGTCACCTATACCACACCTACGACCACCTGTGTGAGCGGCAGCCAGGCTGGTCAACTGCCAACTTGACTCTAGTTTCAACGCTCGAAACTTCTTAGCTTCTTCTTGCAAACTCGACAACAGCTTTAGGGATATAGCACAAGGTTTGTTGCCCCTCCCTTATATAGGGGATATCAACCTGTGTTTCCCCCCAATTTGGGGAAATCCCATACAGATTAGGAAAGGCCTTCAATACTAGGTCGGTTGGAAGGGGAACTTGCTCCTGAAGCCATCAGGACTGTCTCCAATCCCGCCCAACGATCGTACAACAAGAGAATCCAAATTGAACTAGACTGTGCCTATTCTTGATTCTTCTCAACTAGGCAATGAGCAGCCATTGTTGGATCTGGGATCAATGGCTATTAAGCCTCGTTCCAAGAACAAGGTTTCAGATAAAAGTGACATTTAATTCGATTTAAAGATTATCACCTCTCTTTAGGATAATTTGTAAAATCCATAACTCTTAAACTGTATATCCTTTTGATCCCAAATTTTAAGGGAAAGTCTATAAACACTTAATATACTTATATTCCAACTTTGAAGCCGAAACTCAAAAGGAATAACTCGTTTTATTCATTTGCAATTCAATGACTTATAAGGCATATATTATGCATTAAAACATATATTTTCTCTTTCCTCTTTTCCTAGATTATTTATTTTGATTACTCTTTCCATTAGTAATCACATGTAAATGAAATCTAATCAATTGTAGCCATTAATTCCACTTTCTAGGGATTTTATACATTTCTCATAAATATATTGCTTAAAATTTATTATCTTTTATCTTTCTATAATTTTTGGACTTTTCTTCTTTTCTTCTCTATTATTGGATTAACATTATAATAGGAATCACAAAATTTCTATTCAAAGGGATATTTGCAAAGAAATCCATCCTTTGAAGCAAAGCATACAACCTTTTCAATTAAGTACATATTCATAAAATCATTATATTTCAATTATGAAAACATATGCAAAAATTGAGGTTGTAACACCATTGCAGAATACACGTCCAAACCACCGATTCTAATGGGCAAGGACGCCACCCACCATTGGAGGTCGCTAAAAAAGGACCTCCATGTACCACAATATCCTCAATTGACCTACATAGCCCTTTGTTAAACCATGTTGTAGCCTACTCCATGTATGCTGGTTGACATGTCCTTAAGCCGAACATAAGCTTGGTTGTACCCATACAAGAACATAATAAAAGAAGCTCGCTTTGTGGACCGTGCAACTGGGAGAGTAGATGCATCAAGTCGACAACCTTGGTTGCCCTCCTCATACCCAGATCTTCAATAAAATATTTGTCCCGGCTAACAACTCCTCCAAGTAGCTTCAGTCCTAACATAGGCCTCCCAATGTCCAACCCTTTATGCATCTTTCGACCATCACAAGAAAGCCAAAAAAGCTCACTTTTACGAATATTCAGAACAAGCCCCAACTCTAGACCATTGAGTTACATGATGTCAAGTACCTTGGACACCTTCGATGTGTCCCCGATGGTGGTATCATTGTCAAGATACCATGCATAAAGCAAAATTAACTACTGTCTTTGATCTCATGAATAAGTGGATGCAATACAAGAAAAAAAGTGGGCCAGAGGATCACCTTGTTGCACATTAGTGGCTGACCATATATGTTTGTCTCTGGTGTACAACCTAGAAGCTTGAGCATAGAGAAACTCCACCTATAAAAATAGATGAACACGTCCTCCTTACCTCAAGGAGCAACACAAACCTATCTACCATGTTGAAATCATTATAAATAAGAATATAAGCATGCAAAACCCTAAATTGAGCTTCATTGTTTCAAGTACTCTCATTAATGAAGCTGAAAGAGAATACATCATGCAAGGAACAACCAAGAAAGGGATTCCATAAGTAAGAGTATCATTCGCAGGAAGAATAATGCTATCATTTCATCTTACCTGAGCATTCATATATTGTTTGAGTGTAGAACATCATAATCTAAGCATGATAGTATCTCAACCCAGATTTAGCCATTATAACAGATGCATGGGTGGGAAGATACTAAGTTTTATGTAGGTAACATAGGGCTGAAATTTCGTAATATAAGCAAGGTACAAGATAACTCACGATAAAAGCATGAGAAAACAACTTACAAGCCTTGAGAACAAACATACAATCATCATAGAAGTATATTCCCTCTTTACCATCCCGTTTCTACACATATCTAGTAAGGATGAAGTATCCACTCACCTCTAGGAAGCCACATGAAAGGCAAACCATAGCAAAGAACCCAACCGAGCACATAGCCTCTAGTTCAAACTTCTGACAGCAAGATCAACCTTTTTTGTGTCCTCACCTCCATAAAATTGTGAAACGGCCTCCTCACGACCAAACAAAACTCACACGGGAACAGGAAACCTTCAAGATGCCATCCCCATACTCAGTATAAGCCAAAAGAGACCAAGCAGGAGGGGTAGAATAAGAAGGAAGTCTAGGATCCTCTAGTCCCAGTCAAGAATAGACATCCTTGGTTCCAAAGAAGTAACATAAGAAGAACAAAAGGAAAATGGAAGAATCAACCTCAATCCAAGGTTATCCACCAAGATCTACCAAGGAACAACCTTCTCCAAGGCTAGGGAAGGCTGGATTGTCACTGGAGTGCTCTCTTGAATCTCCTTTGAGATCCCACACTACAAATAAAATGAAGAGGATTCTAACCCATGACTATAGGGGTTCCCTTGCAATATATAGCCCGTCAACTGACAGATCCATTGTCTATAGTTAATAACACTAATGAAACAAAACTGAACCACATCTGGGGAACTCAACCTAGAGTTATCTTCATTAGGAAATGGAAGCCCGATGCAAAAAGAAGTCGATGAGCCATCTAGAAACTCATCATGAGATCAAAATAATTGGCCCAAATTTTCTTGATTAGCTCGAGTTCAACCTCGTTTGATTCAACTTTCTCTCTATATATCTCTTTCCAACAAAACATCATCAACATAGGTACTAACTACTAAGCTCAACTGAATTGCTCAAATTCAGTCTGAGTTCACTTTTTATTCCTTGCTCTCTTCTCTCTCTCATCTACTAACACCAACTTGTGAAAGGGGGGGTTCCAAACTAACTGGGCGCACATCAACACAACTGAACTGAGTACACTAGCAAACATATATAATTGCAAGTTTACAAGAATGTATTTTTCTTAGCAAAAACATAAATTAGTAACAAGAAGGAAAACAACAATATTTAAAATACTTTATTTTAACAAGCAAGGATGCTTTAAGTTCATTTTCATTATACCAAAAATATCTTGTCTATTGACCAGCTTTCAAAAGGAAGGTTCAATGAGGGTCATTAAAGTGAACACTACTAGTAGCACTGGTTTCATGGTGAGGGGCTACAAGACCCAAGTCAAGAGTTAATCCAATCATTAACATGGTATTCCCTTTCTTTAAAACTCAAGTAGTATGTCTAGCCTTGTGCCCTTATCTCGAGAGTACATGCATGTGCATTAGGTTTGTATCATGGACAAGTTTGATTGTGTTTTCTCATTTGTTCAACATGGTTTAAGTAAGACTAAACAAAGTAGTCATAGGGAATATGTCACTCAAACAAGTACATAAATTCGAATATTTCATACTACATATATAAAATCAAGATTCAATACCAGTAGTCTGGTCAATAGGGGATAAAGTGTATCTTGATTAAAGCACGAGAATAACCACTTGATTTAGGAAATAAGATTAGCAAGTTTGACTAGATCCTCGAAAAAGAGATTCTTATGTTATAAACCAACACAGTTTGATTAACTTGCATCAAGATTAGTTCATTATAGTCATTACATAGTGGTTGGATGTTTCACCTAATTCTCGATATGACTATCTTTAATATCATTTTTGATATCTCATCTTAGTCCATGCAAAGTCATTATCAGGCTACAAAGTGCATCACATGTTCATTTACCACTTAGTGTGACACATCACAACCAAATAAGACATCTAACATTAGCGTTAAAATTTTTAGATAGATACATCATGATATTCAACCAAGATGAGAAACATAATCATTAACAAAGTGAAACTAGTCATTTTAAGTCATTTTCATATAGAACAGTAAACATTAGAGCATAGATGGGGTCCATTTGGATTAGGTGTCAAAAAATCCTTAATTTACTTATTGGTATGTATTTCATAGCATATTTCATCATTAAGGTGATATTTGCATAAAATTAAAGTTCCAAAACTCACTATGCAACATAGATCATATTTCATGTCAAGATTAGGTCACTTATTCAAAAAAGTGTACAAGAATACTCCATATGGTATTTAGGGATACAAGTCATTTATGATACTGATCTTGAGGTTATATATTTAGTTTGGACATAAAATATCAACATTTGAGAAAGGTTGGAGATTCAACATCAAGGTATTTATATTAATCATGTTTATAGGTTCAATGCACACCATCATATCAAAACAGGGTACCATTATGACCAAGTTCAAATCTTGGTTCAACATACATCTAAAAGTACTTCTTTGGGCGAATAATAAGGATTTGGGGAACCTTAAATCAATATTAGTCATTACATAAGTGGTGCTTAGGATAAAATCCTATTTTAACTCATGTAAGCAACATTTAGGGTTGTAAATGGATATGGGTAGACTCGCGGACCCACAAATTTGGATCCTTTAAAAAACCATCATGGGTCTAATTTTTTGTACCTGCATACGCATGGACTGCATACCCTTGGATCCGAATATAAGTGAGTCTACTAATGAGTCTTGGACTCCGACTTGCTAGACCGATGTCCCTTCTATACATAAGTAAGTACTTAAACAATATGTTATTTATATCATTCTTTACTACTCTAATTAATATAATAATTGAGATTATATCTTACTCTAATTATAATAAGATTGAGACTAGTCATCTTCTTGAGAATTAACTATTCTATTTACAATCATGAGTACCATATGTAAACTTAAAATCAAAACCGGTACATGATATTTTACATAATTAATACACTATGACGATGACTATAAATATGTAAGCAATTAACTCAACTAGTCTTCAATCTACATTGCAATATATTATTTAATATGACTATTGCATGTGGATATCCAACATAATAGCAATATTTAGATGTATTAAAATATATAGAACATTGTTATAATTTTTCTTACTTAAACAATATGACGTTTTATATAGTATTGCATACTCGTACATTGTACCCGCTATTATTGTGGGTACATGTGTGATGTCGGTCTACATTTTTATAATGAGGGTCTAGAACCAAAATTCAACCCTCTAAATTAAATGGGTATGTGTATGGGTATGCCTAGACCCACACTATACCTGCACCACATACCCCCTAGCAACATACTTACTCATAGGTTGCATTCAATGATTACTGCTTTGATGAATACCTTCTCTTGGGGTAGGTCATTTGAGGGTGAAAAGATGGATAAAGATTGAATCCTTATACATAAAGTAGTTCAAGTTACCGATCTTATGCTAACATCAAGTATTGGGGCATAAAAGATCAAGACCGTACATTCAATAGCATTAATCACCTTAATAAGACTTCAAAAGTAAGCATGATAGGATATCAACAAAAGTAAAAGTAGATTTAGCTTCTCGATGTATTTTTATTGGGAATTTCAGATTTTATTTATCAAAATGACATATTCTATGTTTATATTTATATAGAACATAATAAAGATATGATTTTTTGAATCTTTACCTTCATTTGGATGATCAAAATCCATGATTCTTGATCGTAGGGTTGTGAATAGTGTTCGGGCGACATCGTGCATTAGGGCTCCATGGGCCTTGTCTTGGTAAGTATGCCTAGAGAGCCAATTATATGATGATTACGATGGGAATTTACATAAATGGTTTGGTTAATTGTAATAATTGCAAGCTTCCAATTTATTATGTTTCACTCAATTATGAGATAATGAGGAAACATAATGAATGTATAAAGAATGCCATTTCTCAATGACGTATGTCTTCAAGTATGTGACTTGAACAATGAGATCATACATATGATTAGAGTATGTACATTCTTGTTATGTCCCTAGTCAGATGTTATTATGGAAGGCAAATAGACAATAATAACAATAAAGACTAGAGTGTGTGTTGGTTGATGACAAAATCCCATCAATCATGATAATTGTGATATCAAACCAATCACATAGATACTTGTTAAGGAACAATGTATCAGACAGACTCACCTTGAGAGAGAGACATGGAAATCATAAATTGTGGTCATAATCATCTCTCATAGTGAAGCTGGTGATTGTGGTTCTTAGACCTGAAGTCATTACACTCATCATATGTTATTCGATATGTTTTGACATCATCCAATGTGATCCTGAATAAGGGTTGCCATAAAGGTGATGATAAAATGTGATGTGACACATGGGGATGATTGTATGATGTAGACGGTATTTGTCCCTCCTACTAGAGTTTGATATCCATGCCAATTGATAAGAGCGACTGAGAAAAGCATACACATGCACATGTGAAACATGATATGATATTGAGGTCACATATATCTCAGATAGTCTTCTCTGGATCAAGTAACATGGATTGAACATTGAGAGGATGATAATTTCATGCCTCAAGTTCATTCTGAATATCATAGACAAAGGAATTAGACAATCACTATAACACCTGACACAAATTGTAGGTTGAATTTGTTCTCCAACTACCATGACTATTTGGGTAGCAATGATGTGTGACTAGGCACCACTCTTTGCTTGTGATGTTATGAATAGGTTATGGACATTCAATGACAACATAAATAGGAACCTATGGGGCCACACACATAGGATACATCTAGAAAAGGAGTTTGATCAAGAATGATAATCAAATTGATTATTGAAGTGTTTAGGTATTAAATTTAAGTAATGAATCAGTTGATTGAATTCTCAACCGACCGATTCAAGTAGTGAATCAATCGGTTGGAGTGTCAGGTTGATTTGAAATTTCTTTGGCTGAGTTCAGCATATATTGGGGAGTGAACCGTCCGATTCACCCAATGAACCAACCAGCTCGAGGTTTCCAGCCAACAATTTGTCCAAGAGAAACACACGATTAATGGTGCAATTTGATTGCATCAAGGATTAGTGTAGATATCATGTTGTGCATTAATTGGATTAGAATTGACAATACAATTGTGATTGGGAAACATGATGAAATGACAGGTTCACTGGGTGAATCGATTGACTCGCATGCCAACCGTTTGATTTTCTAGTGAACTGATCGTTTCACCCATCATAGTTTGCAAAAATTCATGAGATTCTGATCCCTTCCACTCCCTCACAGATTGGAAACCCTGACCCTAAGCCTCCTATAAATAGGATGTACTGGGGGTTTTCCATAGACAAAACTCAATTGCCTATGAAAATTATTGTCTAATCTATGATAACCAATAGAGAGCCCGAGCAAGTCCTACCTGACAGAATGAGGGATAGCAAGGGAGAACAATTGTGGGAGAACAAGTTGGTTACTAGTACCCCAATGGGAGGGATAAATCCTTTCTGTCTGTTCTAGTAGAACAAGAGGAGTTATAGGTAGTTTGTGAGGACTACCATAGAGGCGTGGATAATTTTCCCACTAGGAGGGCAACGTTACCCTGGTGTTCGTGGTGGAGACCAGGAGCTTCTTTAGACACTGTCCCAGTGCAACCAGGAGAGCTACACTACTACAAACAATCATTGGATTTGCTCTAGGACCAGTTATGAACTCATTAAACCATTCATCCCATTACATAGTTATTGATGTGACCTTTCTATTTTGGGGAATATGGACAATTTTTTTTGTTTCTTCTACCTATCTGATGCCCATATTTCCCAATACCTTGAACTTCAGCTGGAAACCCTTGGACCAATGGCATACACCAATTCCAAGAGAGGGCGGACTAGAAACCAATCAAGACCAATGGATTAAGGGTCTGATGCTCCTCACACCTTGATCCAACGATGCTTGTTGCATGCCCACCATGTGTCCTTGTGGTGGTTGTTGGAATATATGCCCAAAGAGACAATCATATGATGATTAGAGTGTGGCATTAGATACCTAATTTGATTATAATAAAGGTAATTATGTCTATTATGTTTGGCGCAGATACTTTCCCAGTGCAACTAGGAGAGTTGCACTACTGCAAATAGTCCCTGGACTTGCTCCAGGACCAGGTATGAGCTCATTAAACCATCATTCCTATTGCATAGTTATTTATGCGATCTTGCTGTTACGGGGAATACAAATAGAAAATTTTTGTTTCTACTCCCCATCTGATGCCCATATTTCCCAGCAGTGGTATGAGAGCCACGTCAATCGACAATGTTTTGAGATAATCAATATGATCAAATTTTTGGTCTTCATTATTTATTTATTGCATACGATGAAAATACTTAAACTTCTTAATATGAATATCTGATTAAATACCACATATGATCCCAAACTTATATATATATATATATATATATATATATATATATATATATGAAATTTACACGTCTTCCTAAAAGTGAGTTTTGATG
Organism: Alisma plantago-aquatica; assembly: GCA_963693085.1. NCBI lineage: Eukaryota > Viridiplantae > Streptophyta > Magnoliopsida > Alismatales > Alismataceae > Alisma > Alisma plantago-aquatica. The sequence goes on along the minus strand of OY856409.1, from coordinate 1,900,219,814 downwards.
GTGGATGTGTAGCATGGTTATGGCCAATAACCCAAATATCTATTTGTGGTTGGATAATTTCTTCGATTCATGTTTTGTTTCAATTTTCATTGTGGGATTATATATATATATATATATATATATGAAATTTACACGTCTTCCTAAAAGTGAGTTTTGATGGTGGATGTGTAGCATGGTTATGGCCAATAACCCAAATATCTATTTGTGGTTGGATAATTTCTTCGATTCATGTTTTGTTTCAATTTTCATTGTGGGATTCTACTTTCTTCTTTCCAATGTAGGTGTATTATTATTTCCTACATTTGCCCCCCTCAAATGCAACTCAAGGTTTCTCATTACCATGTACTAAGTTTAATATCAATGAGATAGTTTCATTTTGTGCAACAATGAAGATGATGATCAAGCATTAGGTGAGCCGACCATTTCACGTGACAAGCTGACTACCTGGAAGACCAAGGAGGACTGAACGTAAGAGAATGAACCGACCACCTGGTGGACCCAATCAATTGTTTGGAGGTGTCCATACATCCGTTCGTTAGGAGGCAGGAGATCGTCCAAATGACCAATCGACCAACCACGAGGTGAGCCAACTAGATCAAAGGTCGAACTGATCAACCCGGACTGCCAAGAACATATCTACACCTACAACAAATTATTGTATGTGATGTAGACCTAGGTGGTAGTAGTTCCTTATGGATCCAAGGAATTATAGTAGAATGGCCATAACCATCACTAATGTTGTATATTTCATGTTTACATTGAAGGATATAACATGTATATGATAAACACTATATATATGTGGTGATTGGATAAAGTATATGTGTTTATAAATACAAACTCCCTCAATTAAATATTAAGTGTAAGATTTTTTCCATAAGAAACACACATGAGTCACATGAAAATCTTGATCTACCAAGCTTAGGTTATGCCCAAGTGTGGTGCGTCGTTCATCTCGTAGAAGTGTGATGGTAGATATGTAGGTTCTGCCCAAGCAGAGTGCATAGTCTATCATCTTGGCTTTTAGGTCAGGCTTAACTAGTGTACTTAATGGGATTAAGAACTAGGGGCATGTAGATGACTATGGCAAGGAGTTGTGCATATCATCTATCCAAGAATTGCATATGATGCAATTGACAAAAGTTGCCTACCTTAATAATTGACTATGGACGTTGGCGTTGGCCGGGTAATAGTTGAATTATTTTGAATCTTGTCTCAGTAGAAGGTTGTACGTCAATCTTCTAAATTGATATGTGAGGTCTATAAATTTTAATAAAATTGTGGGAGTGATAGTTAACTAAAGTCCTAATAAACATCATCGTTGACAAAATTGCAAATTCTTTTGTAGAATAAAATGGAAACACACAATAACACCTTTTCACTACGACCAGTCCTTGAGAAGGACAAGTTAAATGGTAACAACTTCCCCATGACTAGTTTAGGAATCTAGGAATTGTTCTCACATAGGAGCACAAGCTCTATATCCTAGAGATACTAGAGCTAGACGAACCTCTTCCCATCGTATTTGAGGATGACATGGATGCTTATAAGAAGCACATTGAAGATGTCGTTGATGTCAAGTGTCTGATTTTTTTCTCCATGAACTATGAGTTGCAAAGACAGCATGAGAAAAAGGATTCTATTGAGATGGTCACACATCTTAAGAACATGTTCCAAGATCTGGCAAGATAGGAGAGATACAATGTCTCCAAGGCGTTATTCAAATGTAACATTATAGAAGGATATCCAATAGGTCCTCATGTGCTCAAGCTTATTGGGTATGTGGAGAACCTATCTAGATTGGGATTACCCTTGGGCTAAGAGTTGTTCATTGATGTGATTCTATAATCTCTACCAGAATCCTACATATAGTTTGTCATGAACTACAATATGAATGACTTTGACAAGCCCTTGACAGAGTTACTAGGTATGTTGAGAATAACTGAGGCACAAATGAAGAAAGACAAGCTCAAGTCTGTGATGATGATTAGCAAGACAAAGGGAAAGTCTAAGGGAAAAGGAAAATCCAAGAAGAGTTCTAAACCTGGCAAAAAACCCAAGTCTTTAGATCTCAAGAAGAAGGGAGGAATAAAGAAGGGAGGCAAGTGACACTATTGTCATTAGGTTGGATATTGGAAGAGGAATTGTTACACCCACATCCCACGATTACCACTAATCATGATATTAGGGCATAAGTTTGAGGATTATACTTAATACAAAGTTCACTCCCAACCTTTTATTTTGTTTCAAACTCTTTGTTTTCTCACATTCAATCACATAATCAAACTTACAAGAGAATTAAACTATGATTACTCTAATATGATCTCAACATTAATGATACACATCCATACATTCATTATGTTTCTCACACTTCCATGTACATATGACATGATAATCATATACATTCTCTCTTATTACAGAAACAAAGATACATAACATCATTTAAAACTCTCTCACATCTATACAAGGACCTAGAGTTATAGGGACCGACTGAACTAAACTAATCTCATACTTAAATCATGCGGCAGATCTACTCAGATGCATTAATCTTCTTCAAGTCCACGTGGTTTCCCTAAAAATTGTGAGTAGAGCTGTGAGCCTACTCGCTCAGTGAATGAGAACTTCATGGAAATAGTTTAAAGCACTTATATATTTATAGATATATTGTCGACCAACTAATATCAATTATAACAACAGTAATCTTTAAAGAGACAAATCATTTAAAAACATAAACATGGAAAGATACTTTAGATATCTACAAGAGTGAATGGATATATGAACATTCTTGATTGATCATAAAGAGAACTAATAATTCATAAACATATGAAGTATAATTGAATAACTGTACACACTTGTTTAACCTGTCATTCATCTTATTATGCCCTAAACTCACATGAGGTGTACCACAACATGTGAAAGAATTACCGCAAGCTATGATTTCACTATACAAGGCTTAGAAGCATGCCCAGGTTCCTAAGCCTATCTCACGAGTAAGACCCCGTCTGTAGTGGGCCTCGACACGTCTGCCTCTCGGTGACTAATGGGAGTAGCTGGATATCTCAGACTCCACCTCTCAACCTGGGTACTCAGGCGGTAAGGCAAAGCTCTCATGCTTATTGTGCATCAGTCGACCTACTGACCACTGATCACTCAACATGTAACAAAGGTACCACTGCATCCCCAGTTGGTGTTGGGTACCACACAATTGTAAGGAGCCTACCCTACTGATCAAGACCCCCACACCCTACTAGTGCGCTCTGGCTTACGTCAATCTGGACTACCTCCAATCGGGAAACTATTTCCTCCCCACAACACTGGCCTCATCCTATGAGGGTTCTATAGTGTTCAGGGCATCTAAATGTCTAATTTACTATTCAAATTCACAATTCACTCGTCATATCAACATATCTTTGTTCAACTTTGTAAACCGTTCATTTCATAAGCCATCTGATAACATTTACCACAATTGAACTGTTAAGCATAACCACATCTTATACTGAGAAACATTAATATCACCATACTTATTTCACTGAACACCCTATCCTTAGGGTTTCATTTACCTCATTCACTAATCACATGTCTCACATATGGATTTAATTCATCATAACATCATTGAATAAAGATTGCTCTCAACAATTTATGTATAATCAAATATATATATGAAACCATGTAATGAACTAAACTAGGGTTTCCACGCCATTTACTAAAACATCATACATCAAGAATAACATTGAATAAAGATGTCTATTTGCAAACCTCTAACTTTCCATTCATTTAGGGTTTCACCCTCCTTACTGATATATCAAGCAAACATTGATGTCATTGAATGAAATCCAAGATCTTATCTGACATATATGAAATATGCATACAAATAAAACAATCATTCGTAACAAAGGAGATTCAACTAGGCAAACTTCGTTATTCAATTATACAACAATTTCAGTCGTAGCCTAAAACCCTAAATTTCAATTTACTTTTATAACCTCTGCAAATACTTTAAGAATTATCATTTAGATGGATTGTACACATTTCTAATATGGTTTCATCTTCTGAAATTCATCATAATAGATAAATAATCTATTTCATATCAACTTGCAAAATCTAGATAAAAAAGACCAATTAGGGTTTGTACTCACATACTAAGCAATTAAAAATTATTGATGATTTAACTCATTTTTGTGCAATATATTATTTAAAGGAAGTACCACTCACCATAAGGTGTGAAAACACCTTAAAAATGCAGCCCATTTCTAAAATATCAGATCCATACCAAAACCCTAGCAAATCAGCGGTTTCTTCTTCCTTTTAACCCTAAAGAAGATCTGCTATAGGTGGAAGATGAAAATTCAATGTGAAACCAAACCTCAAATTCATTGGATTAAGGATTCTGAATAAGGGGAAATGAGGAGAAGGAAGAATCAACGATTAAATCTGCTTACCAAGTTGAATCTATGGCAACCCTTTTGGAGTCCTGCCATTCTTCACCAAACATTTCCCCAAAAATTTCCTTATAGGTCTCCCTCTCATTGAGCAAAGTGTCTGAGATGATAGATGATCAAATTGCGGTTCTAACACACTTCATTTCATTGAAATCAGATAAGTATAGCCCAATATATGATCATTTTATGATTAGTTGTCCTGGGCGACATCTGTCGTAGTTGCAGAACTAGAATCGTGGTTGCGGCACATGATGTAGTATCATGGCGGCACTAGCATCATGGCCGTAGCATAGGATACAATGTCATGGTCGTGGCATACGATACAACGTCGCGATCGCGACACTCTGTGCATGTTTACTAAAATGGGCATAACACTCTCATTTTAACTCTGATTTGATTCATTCTTTTTTGGATTAATAATTGAATTATCTATAATACTAAGGTATTATTTTGATAATGTTATCAAATTAAAATATATTTATTAATTATTTCCTCTAATGTCATTAACTCTCTTCTTGCATACATGTATGTGTTAATGCTATATTAACTCCAACTCGAATCTTTATAGTATGCTTAACTCATGATTATGAGTTGCCCAAATAAGTATTTAAGGTTACTAAAGTTAATATAAAGCACAACATAGAATATTACTAATAAAAGCATGACAAGCATTAAGATTATCTTAAATCTTTAGGATTATTAGCAAAGCTAGGAACGGGTTGTAATAGGAATTGCCCCCTCTATCTGAAGGAATTGAAGAAGAAGAAGGAGGAGATAGAGGTCACCACTTCAAGTATATATATTTTAAGATAATTCTAAATTACTTCTTTATCACTGGTATGTGATACTAGATGTAGAATTGGCATATGTTTGATATGCAGGGTCTACCAAGAAGTTGACCTATTAGGAAAGGGCAAGGATGGACTGTAGAAGCAAGATTTACTGAAGCTAAAGTGTAAGTTTAGATTTTATCTTATCACACATGGCATGTAATAGAGTTAGACGAACTTGTATTTCATTATACCAATAATAGAAACATTATTTTTTCTACATCTTGTAATGACAAGGATAATTATGAATAAAATAGTTTATTTTCTATTTCAAAGAAATGATCTTGTATGGAAATACACAAATATCTTATGATCCTAATGTGAATGGATCAAAAGATGAATTTAATAACGTAATAACCTAGTGGATTATAATTGATAACTCAAACAATCAACATATATAGCACTGTAATCTAGAGCACACATATAAGAAATGCATATCTAGAATTCATTTAGACACTTTTGGTTATTGAACCAATAAGACATATGCAAGTATCATATATGAGAAACATGACAACCACTTCTCACTAAGTGTAGTGGGAGAATAAGTATTCTATAAGGACATGTACATGATGATGTACACATACCTTTGGAATAAATGCTACAAATAGTTGTTTGCACTTCAATACATTTAGTAATAAAATTGTGATATGTACTCAGTAAAATACATATCTCCTGAAGTGTTCAACATGATTACATGTATGAAGTACACAACTTCTTGAAAGGTAGTAAGAAACTTTGATAATGATCAAATGTTAAAACACTTTATAGGAATGGTTTGAGGCACTTCTGGAAAGAATGTGATAGTCTATCACAATCAACTCAACCTAAAACATGATGATGTATCAGTAAGAAGGAATCACATCATGATGAGTCATAACATGATTATCATTTAATCTAATCTTCTAATTTCCTTATAAGGAATATGCTTAACATTAAAACAAAGTACCATCTAAATGGCTTAAAGACACCATATGAGATATGAAATTGGAATGTCCCGATATGTCTTAAGTATGAAGCTCATATGAAGAAAGTACTTTGTTGAAAAGTTTATCCACAATTCATAAGTCATTGTATACTATTTTTAATCCTAATCTGACAAAAAAATGTTTGTTGCTAAAATAAATGAGTTCTAAAAGAATCACTGGGAGTAAAAGTTAAACTTGAAAGGTTGTAGGATGACAAGAGGGTACAATGGTTACAATTAAGAATCCAAATTTTTGTCAAATCTCAAGTTCCTTATGTAACACAGAACCTCATAGTTCTATTAGAGCACATCCGAGATCAAAATATTGTGAATCTGATAAGTCAGATAGGTTGGTCATAAGATGATGAGACAAAAAAACAACTAGAAGCTATTGAGAACTAGAATTTGAGAAGTGGCTTAAGGCCATTATGGAGTCCATGTACACTAACAAGGTCTGACCTTGCTAGTACCACCTAAATAGGTAAAACCCATATGGTGTAGTTGGGTTTTCAAGATAAATATCAACATGGATAACATGAAAGGATAGATTGGTTGAAAGGTTTTTTTCAAACAGTTCATAGTGTTGAACATGATGAAATCTCTTCGCCAATGAGAGTGCTTGTTATTGCAGCTTGATGAGACTATGTGATTTGGCATATGAAGCTTAAAACCATGTTCCTTAATAGGGATAATTAAGAGGATGTGTACGAGACACCGCCTGGAGGTTTTATGACTGCATTAATGCAAACAAAGTCTATAAGCTACAATGTTCAATTTAGAGATTGAAATAAGCATCTTAGAACTGAAATCTTTTGATTTGACAAGATAGTCAAAGTGTTTGATTTAAGTCAAGAAAAAACATGAAATATGTGACTACAAAATATTTAGTTGGACCATATATATATAGATATGCATAAATATCTCGCATACTGATGAGGAATGATTTTTCAATACTAAGTATTGAAACCTGGCATGGAAACTTCCTTCACGATAAAAGATAAGGTGAAATATCTTAAGTGATAGGAATTGAGATCTATAGAGATAATTCTAGAAATTTCCTTAAATTAAAGTATGAGCACATATATTGGCATAATGCTAAAAAGGTTCAGTTTGCAGGGTCCAGTGAGAAAATCTATTCATGAAGATGGGATAAGTTTCTCAAGAATCCAATGTTCCAATTCTTTTGAAGAATGGAAGGGATGTCATATGCATTCTCATTTAGATCTATCCACAATATAGTATATTCATCCCATTATCTTGTATGTGTTAGACATGACAAGAAGAGAGTAGTGAGATCCAATGAAGGTCATTGGAATACCATAGAAAACATTCATTAGTACTTGAGAAACACTAAGGATCAGTTGTTGCACTATGAATAAGGAAGAGTTGAATGTAAATGGTTACATTGATGCAAGCTTCCGAAGTGATAGAAAATGTTCGCATATAAAAGTATGTGTTTAATCTTAGAGAAGAGTTATTAGTTGGAAAGAGTTCCAAACTAACAAACCATTATTCTACAATATAAGCCGAGTATCCTTGTGTTCAGAACACATGAGTGGATACTATATCAGATAGAAGTTCATATGGGTGAACTTATGAGATGTTCCAACCATTGATGACACAATAGAAATACTATATCAACAAAGGAGCTATTGGTTAGGCAAGGAATATCAAATAGCATATTACGGTAATTCCATCTCATACAAGATATCATACAAATAAGAGATGTGATACATGCAATATACCAACTATAGAAAAATATTGCTAACCAATTGGATTAGCACTAGCATAGAAGAAACATGATGGACATGTTTGGATCACTATAAATGAGATTCGTGGGTGATTGTCTCTAAGTGCATATGGGAGTCTATTGGTAAGTATGCCCAGAGAGCCAATCATTTGATGATTGCGATGGCATATTACATAAATGGTTTCATTAATTATAATAAAGGAAAGCTTCTAATTTATTCTATTTCACTTAGTTATGAGATAATGAAGAAACATAATGAATGTCTAAATAATACCATTACTCAATAATGTATGTCTTCAAGTACGTGACTTGAATAATAAGATCATACAAATGATAAGAGTATGTACATTCTTTTTATATCCCTAGTCGGATGTTACTTTGGAAGGAACATAGACAACAATAACACTAAACACTAGAGTGTGTTTTGGTTGCTGACAAAATCTCATCAATCAAGATATATGTGATACCAAACCAAGCACATAGATACTTGTTTGGGAACAATGTTTCAGGAAAAGCCACCTTGAGAGTGACACATGGAAACCATAATTGTTGGTCATAATCATCTCTCATAGTGAAGGTGTGATTGTGATTCTTAGATTTGAAGTCATTACACTTATCACATGTCATTTGGTATGTTTTGACATCATACAACGTGATCATGAATAAGGGTTTCCATAAAGGTGATGATCAGATGTGTTGTGATACATGGGGATAACTGTGAATTATGTATGTGGAATTTTTCCCTCCTGCTGGAGTTCAATATCCATGCCAAATGATAAGCGATACTGAGAAAAGCATGCACATGCACATGTAAATCAATATATGATATTGAGGTCACATATATCTTAGATAGGCTGCTTTGGATCAAGGAACATGAATTGAACATTGAGAGGATGACGATTCCATTCCTCGAGTTCATTTCAGATTTCAGAGACAAATTAATTAGACAATCACTGTAACACTTGACACAGATTGTAGTTTGAAAATTTTCTCCAACTTTCCTTATTATTTGGGTAGAAATGATGTGTGACTAGGCACCATGCTTTGCTTGCAATATCATAAAGAGGTTATGGACATTCACTGCAAACATAAATTGGAACCTATGGGGTCACACACATAGGATGCATCTAGAAGAGGAGTTTGATTATGAATGATAATTAAACTGATTGCTAAAGTGTTAAGGTATTCAATTTAAACAATGAATCAACTAACTGAACTCCCAACTGACCGGTTCAAGTAGTGAACTGACCAGTTGGAGTGTCAGGTTGATTGGAAATTGCATTGTATGAGTTCATCACAAATTGGGGAGCGAACGGATCGATTCACCTAATGAACCAATAGGCTCGAGGTCTCCAGCCGACCGTTTGGCTGAGTGAGAGAACCGGTTCATGGAGCAATTTGATTACATCAAAGATTAGTGTTGACGTCATGTTGTGCATTAATTGGATTGGAATTTCCAATACAATTGTGATTGGGAAACATGACAAAAGGACCAGTTCACTGGATGAATAAATCAAATCGCATGCCAACCAATTGGTTTGCTAGCTAACCGACCATTTCTCCTATCATAGGTTGCAAACATTCATGATATTCTGATCCCTTCCACTCCCACATAGATTGGGAACTATGACCCTAACCCTACTATAAATAGAGGGGTACAAGGGGCTTCCCAGAGACACAACTCAATCATTTCTGACAATTATTGTCCTCCCTGGTTGTGATAACAAACATAGTTAATGAGCACGTCCTACTCAACAAAGGGATGGATAGAAAGGAAGAACAATTGTGGGAGAGAAAGTTGGTGACTAGTACACCAACGGGTGGGACAACTCCTTCCTATATGTTTTGGTATAATGACAGATTTTCTAGGTGTTCTGTGTGGACTACCATAGACGCATGGATAATTTTCTCGCTCGGAGGGTTATATCAGCTTGGTGTCTGTGGTGGAAACCAGGAGCTATTACAGACACTATCCCAGTGCAACCAGGAGAGCTGCACTATTGTACATAGTCGCTGGACTTGTTCTAGGACCAGGTATGAACTTGTTAAACCATCCTTCCCATTGCATAGTAGTTATTGATACAATCTTGCTGTTCTGGGGAATATGGATAGAAATTTTTTGTTTCCATTGGCTATCTAATGCCTATATTTCCCAATACCTTGGCCTTCGACCTGAAACCCTTGGTCCAGTGGCATGCACCTGACCCAAGAGAGGGAAGACCAAAAGCCACTTAAGAATAATGGATCGATGGTATGGATGCTCCTCGTGCCCTGATCCAATGATGCTTGTCGCATGCCCACCATGTGTCCTTGTGGCAGTTGTTGGTATATATGCCTAGAGAACCAATCATATGATGTTAAAAGTGTGGCATTATATACCTAAATTAGAAGAAAGGTAATTCTGTCTATTATGTTTATCTCATTCATGCATGCTAATTAGACTATTTCACTGGATCAAAACTCTAATTGCATTTGTGATCACTTAACTTAACTTAATCATATTGATTATGCACTAATTGTATCTTGTGTACTTAATTCAAGTTAATCAACTTGATTATGCACTAACCACTACATGATCACTTAACTTATCTTAATTAACTTAATTATGCACAAATCATGATACTTACTGGTTAACTTTGAAATGGGTCATAACAATCTCCCTCCCTTATAAGAATTTCATCCCGAAATTCCTAAAAGAGAAAAGAAAACTTATTACGCATCTCTGACTCGAGCTCCCACGTAGCTTCCTCTAGGTTATGATTTCTCCACAGAAATTTCACTAATGGTATCTCACGATTCTTGAGTTTCTTGATCCTCCGATCAACTATCTGTATTGGTCCTTCAACATAGGACACATCTGGTCTGAGCTGTACAGGTTCTGGGTCTATAATCTTCTCTGTACCAGGATAACATTTCTTCAGCATCGATACATGAAACACATCATGTAAATTAGCCAGTTCAGATGGTAATTCCAACCTGTAGGCTACAGGTCCAATCCTCTCAATGATAGGATACATGCCCATAAACTTAGCAGTCATTTTTCCTCTCGTACCAAACCCCAGCACTCCCTTCCATGGTGAAACTTTCAGATATACTTCATCACCAACCTCAAACTCAAGAGGTCTACGTCTCTTCTCAGCATAACTCTTATGCCTATCCTGTGCAGCTTTCAACTGTTCTTTAATTACAATAATATTTTCAGTGGTCAAATCCACTATCTCTGGTCCAAGGATCTGCTTTTCACCTACCTCATATTAACATATGGGTGATCTACACTTTCTACCATACAAAATTTCATACGGGGCCATACCAAGACTGGAATGGTGACTATTATTGTATGCAAACTCTATAAGGCTCAAGTGTTCTTCCCAACTTCCACTGAAATGCAAGACACATGCTCTCACCATGTCCTCAAGAGTCTGAATGGTCCTCTCTGACTGACCATCCGTCTGTGGGTGAAAAACTGTATTGAATCTCAACTTTGTACCCAAAGCACGATGCAACTGATTCCAAAACCTGGATGTGAACTTAGGATCTCTATCAGATATAATTGAAACTGGAATATCATGCAACCTGACTATTTCGTCCACATATATCTTAGCCAACTTTGGGACATCAAAGGTTGACTTAACAGGAAGAAAGTGAGCAGACTTAGTCAGTCTATCCACAATCACCCATATCGAGTCACAACCTCTAGGTGTCCTGGGCAACCCTATCACAAAATCCATTGTTATATGTTCCCATTTCTATTCTGGTATAGGAAGAGATTGCAAGGTACCTGCAGGTTTCTGATGCTCAGCTTTGACCTACTGGAACACACTACATCTAGCCACGTAATCGACTACATCTTTTTTCATACCTAACCACCAGTACAACTCCTTGAGATTCATGTACATCTTAGTGTTACCTGGATGCATGGAATACATCGATGCATGTTCCTCCTCAAGAATCTGTTCTTTCAAGTCACTATCTCCAGGTACACACAACCTGTCATGCTGATACAACAAACTATCATCTGTAAACCTGAACTATGGTCTTTTCCCTTTGTCATATCCTACATGATCTGCTGTAGCTCACTATCATTCTGCTGAAGTTCCTTGATTTGATCATAAAAAGTAGGCTTGACTTGCATTTGTGCAATCAAACCACTCTGTTCTGTCACCCCTAAGTCTAAGTTCAACTTTCGCATTTCTACTAGAAGGTCTCTCTTGAAACATGCCATAGAAAATGCATTAGCTGGTGAACTATATTTTCTGCTAAGGGCGTCTGCTACCACATTCACCTTTCCAGGGTGATAATCTATCATCACATCATAATCTTTGATCAATTCTAACCATCTTCTTTGTCTAAGATTCAGATCCTTCTGGGTGAAGATATATTTCAAGCTCTTATGATCTGTAAATACTTGGCATGCCTCACCATAAAGATAGTGATGCCATGTCTTAAGAGCATGAACTACAACAACTAACTCCAAATCATGTGTCGGATAATTCTCCTTATTCCTTTTAAGTTGTCTTGATGCATAAGCTACTACTTTGTCTTCCTACATCAACACACAACTTAAACCTCTCCTGGAAGCATCACAAAACACTATGTAGCCCTTATCTGCCTCAGGCAGGGTCAGCACTGGTGCTGTAGTCAATCTCTTCTTCAAAATCTGAAAAGTTTTCTCACAGTTGTCTGACCACACAAACGGTGCATTCTTCCTCATTAAACATGTCAGAGGTGACGCTATAACACTAAAGTTTTGGATGAACCTCCTATAGTAACCTGTCAATCCTAAGAAACTTCTGATGTCAGTAGGAGTTTTATGCTGCTCCCACTGTAGAACAGACTCGACTTTCTTAGGGTCAACACTTACTCCATCTCCTGAGATGACGTGTCCAAGGAAAGATACCTCAGCTAACCAGAACTCACACTTACTGAACTTAGCATATAATTGATGTTGTCTCAACAACTGTAATGTTATCCTCAGATGTTGCTCATGATGTTCATCATTTCTGGAGTAAATCAGAATATCATCTATGAAAACTACTATGAATTGATCCAAGAATGGTTTGAAGATTAGGTTCATCATATCCATAAAAGTTGATGGGGCATTAGTTAGTCCAAATGACATGACCAGAAATTCATAATGCCCATATCTTGTTGTGAAAGCTGATTTAGGGATATCTGAAGCTCTTATTCTCAACTGATGATATCCAGATCTCAAGTCTATCTTTGAGAAGTTCGTCGCTCCATGCAACTGATCAAATAGATCATCTATCCTTGGTAGCAGGTACTTATTCTTGATAGTGATCTTATTCAACTGTCTATAGTCTATACATAATCTCATAGTACCATCTTTCTTCTTCACAAACAAGACTGGAGCTCCCCATGGTGAAGAACTAGGTCGAATGAAACCCTTATCAAATAATTCCTATAACTGGATCTTGAGTTCCTTCAACTCTGCAGGTGCCATCCTGTAAGCTGGCAGTGCTATAGGTTGACTATCGGGCAACACCTGGATCTCAAAGTCTATCTCTCTTTCAGGAGGTAACCCTAGAAACTCATCTGGAAAAATATCTGGAAACTCACAGACCACTGGCACATCTAATAAACTGATTGTGCTCTTTTCTGCTCTAGTGTCTACCACATGTGCCAAGAATGCCTCACAACCTTTCTGCAACATATTATCAGCTACAACAGCTGATATGATACACGAAGGTAAGACTTTTCTATCTCTAGAAAATACACAAGAAAATTCACCCTGTTGAAAGATAGCCTCTTTCTTCCAACAGTCGAGTTCAACTCGATACGTCTCTAGGCAATCCATACCCAATATAACTTGAAAAAGGTTAATATCTAGGGGTATTAGATTAACCACGATGGTGTAACCACCAAAAGTCAACAAACATCCAGGACAACACTCTGTCAACACTGTCGGTTCACCTATGGAACTCTCAACATCAATTCAATTGGTAATTCTGGTGTTAACAGGTTAAGCTTGCAAGCTAAAGAATGTTGTATGAATGAGTGAGTCACACCCGGATCTATCAAAACTTTAACTGACAAACTATTAAAGAAAAGCATTTCTCCTGTAATTACTCGAGAAGAAATAATACCTTCTTGTGGTGTCAGAAAGAAGAAGCGTCCTGAAGCTCTTCCTCTCCCATGGTGTCCACGTTGTCCTTCGCTAGCACTAGGTGCTGCACCACCTTGGGAACCTAGAGCTACAGAAGAATTAGGTCCTCCAGCTGGAGTCTGTCTCGAGACATTCTGATACTGTAACTGGGAACCATGTGATGCTGAATGTTGTAACTGGGGGCAATTCCTCTTGACATGTCCCATCTGTCCACACTGATAACATCCTTGAAACCCTGTTCCCAAACACTGTCCTGAGTGTGATCTTCCACAGATGTCACATGCTCGCACCTCTTGCCTGGGTGGACCTGTCACTGAAACCGATGAACCAGATGACCTAGTTGGAGGTGTCCATGTAGGATGTGTACTCCATCTTCCAGAATAGGATCTTCCTCCACTTGATAAAAAGCTAGATCCTTGTCTACCAAAACAACCAAGTCCTTGTCCTATCTTTGAAAAGAAACCACCACCTCCTCTGTATCCACCACTACTTTGTCCTCTTCTATGAAAGTCTCCAGATGTTTTCTTACTTTCAATCTGCTTATCAGTGTAAACTAACTCTTCTACATGTCTCGTTGCCTCAAGAAATTCTCCGAAATTCTCTCTTTTTCTCTGGCCAATAACATATACAGTATGCCGGATTTCAGACCTCAATCCCTCCTGGAACCTTCTACACTTTTCTACATCGTTTGGGACGAGCTGCTGGAAGAAGTTTACCAACTTGGTGAAGTGTGCCTCATACTCTCCCACTGACATATTGTCTTGTCTGATGTTCTGCAGTTGCTTATCTTCTCATTCAGAAAGGTAGGTGGATAGTACTTAAGATGAAATTCATCAACAAAGTCCTTCCAAGTCAGTGTCATGTTTCTCCTTTTGTCTTCCCCCCCATGCCACCAGAGTTCTGCATCACCCTTAAGGAAATAAACTGCATGATTGATTTGCCTTTCCTCAGACAGCTCTATCAGACGAAACACTTTCTCAATCTGTCACAGCCATTCATATGCCACTGCGGGGTCTGTAGTTCGAATGAACTCAGAACCTCCAAGCTTCTTTACCAGTTCATAGGATCTCATCAAATCCTTACTACTCGAGGTAGAAGCTCGTTTATCTAACTTATATTTTTCCTTGGTTTCCAGAAACATTCTGTACATTCTCGCTAACTCATCTACCTCTTCACCACCACTTGGACCCATCTCCTGGGGATTGGGTCCAATGTGGCTCTCAGCTTGGTCCTCATGACCACGTCCTCTTTCTGCCATCTGTAATAGTATAACAGAATATTTCCTGTTAGAAAACTGTAGTTAGAAGAAAGATACTTAAGTCCTAATCATATTGATCTATTATCGTTCTCTGACCTTGACTTAGTGTATCTATGTACTCAACCTATACTCTGATACCAAAGCTGTTGTGACGCCCCGACCTCCATGCCATCTCTTATGACCCCAAAGACCGGGTAGTCACCCTCGGTAAACCACTCTTAACTTTTTCTTTTCTTGAATACTTAGTTTAACTTAAATGAAAAACCATAAAACTTGAATAGCATCAAATTATAATAAAACTACGGAATCGGCTTTCCATAAACCTTACTAAGAAGAAAAACAAGTTTACATGACGTATTATATTTCTCGTAAAGACTATAAAACACAGCAGATAATTGAAAACTAACTACATATTTCACCACATTCTCTCTCTAACCCACCATATGCCGAAAGATCGAGGGGAAAGGACTAAGAGACCTCTAACAAACTACTAACTACCTTCTATGTACTTGGATGATATGATCCTTCAGCCTCCGCGTGCTGACGTTGACCTAAAAAATGTTTCAGTAGGTTGGTGAGCTACTGGCTCAGTGCATAGAATTTCACCCAACCATCACAGAAAAACTCATTTGTTTTTATTATTCATAATAATATACAAGAAATACTACACTGAGTAGGTCTAAGCAGTTTAATTTAAATAACAGAAGATATCAACATATCATTATGATAATAATTGATGCAAAGCTGTAAATACAATTAATTAACAGAAAATACTAGAATTCCACTTAAAGAACAACTGCTGTGAAGCTAACTCATATCTTTCTTAACTCTTTAACTTATAAAAACTCTGTGAACCTATATGAACATATTTTATCTTATGTTCTGATCATATGCAGTGTACTCCACATATGAAGACTTGTAGCAAACTACGATCCCACCGTACAAGACTTAGCCGACACCCCAAGATTGTAGCCGACACCCCTGGATAGCTAAGTCTGACTGTTGTCCTGGTCTGCTACATGACTCTGGCTCTCTGGCCTCGACATCCTATGGTGCCGTAAACTGGACTACTCCTCTAGCTGAGTACACAGGCGGAGGGTCTGAGACGCTCTATGGGCCTCAACTTAGTACGCTCTATGGGTACCTCTGGGTTACCACCGGGACGTCCGATTCATGTTGGGTAACCTATTTTCTCTTAGGAGACTTCCTCAAGAGCTTCGTCTCCCCGCACGCTCTGTGGGTGCGTTTCGATCCCCGTATACTGGACGCACCGCCAGGATAGGTCGTTTCACCCCTAGGGTACAAACCTCTCAAAGGGGTTCTACGGTGTCAAGACCCTTAATCTAATATTTTATTATTCTAGAAAGGCTCTCACTACATTGCATCTCTCTCTCTTACTTGTTTTGGACTTTGATATCTCTATGGTACCTCATCTATTTGATTTCAGTTTAAATCACAATATGATATCTTTCTGGAACTGACAGAGCAGTATACTCAAAATCATTGTAAATACCGAGCAATCCTTATATCATGCATGCAGGCAGATTTAAAATTCATAAATAACCCAAACTCATATCAATTTGGCACATACATACTGAATTCATGCAATTGAACATCTTATTGCACAGATAAGAGTAATTTATTTCACATTTAAGAAATCATCCGTAGTATTTATCAATTATCTGAAATTTCTTGAAGAACTTGCACATTAACCCTAATCCTTGTTTGTGCATCACATAACTCAATTAAGAGTTACTTACGTATCATAACACAAACAATTAGCAATACTTGAGAATTTCTAGTAATATCTTAGAGAATGTGCCAATTCATGTAAATGTTAATTCATACACATTAACATAACAGTAAGTATGCAACTAGGGTTTATTTGCATATTTTTATGTTATCATACCTTCTTTGAAATCGTACATCTGAAAATTTACAAAATCTGTATTGCCTGGTTTTATATCCCAAATTGTACCATTTTCAGCCGTGTATTACTAATTTCAACATTTACACTAAGCAATTTAGGTTCCGATGAACCGCATAAATTCACTGGTACAATCCACACTGATCAGATGCTAAATTAAATCATATGAAAGTGTAAAGAAGCAATTTATGAAATAAAAAGTCGGGTGACGCTAAATACTGCCCAACGCCTGATATATGCTGTTATCAGCGAATAACGCGCAATTAACCAAAAATTTCCATACACTAGAGTTAAATCATGATAGATGAGTGACACCTACTCACAACCATTCGGAATGTCCGGAGTGGTCCGGAAATGTGTCTAGAGACCGGATTCTAGGCAAATTCTGGTTGTCTTCAACCTTGGACTTATACTGTTCACGGTTATGTTGCTCACAGCAAACGCACATCTAGGCCAGGTTGATAGAAGAACTCCTTTGATAGCCAAATGGCAGCTAGGGCTGCGGATTCATGCTGGGATCTTGAATTCGGAGTTTAAGGGAGCTTTTCCCTACTGCTGGGCGGCCCAAAAGGACCCCTTGGTTGCTTCCGTATGCAGCAGCTAGCTGCAGGTTGGCCGTTTGGCTAAGTGGTGGGCGGATGGTAGAGCTACTGGTTGCTAAGGTGAAAAAGAAGAGAAGGAAGGGAGGAGAAGCAGAAGGGAAGAAGAAAAAGAAGCTTGTGCCGTTGAATCGGCCAAGGAGGCCAAGAAATCACCTGTCGTTCCAGCTGCCATTCGCGCTGCTACAGTAACGAAAAATGATCGCTCGAGGAGATAAAGGAAACAAGAAAGGAAAAAGGGGTTTATAAATCCAAAACTTGGAAAAATTGCAGATCAAATCCCAGAAATTGAAAATGCTCTAACTTCTGCCTCGTAGGTCCAAATCACACGTTTTCTTTTGCAACTTTTCAAGCACGAGATACTCTACCTTCTCAAAGAATGAAAACATACTAATTAGACTATTTCACTGGATCAAAGCTCTAATTGCATTTGTGATCACTTAACTTAACTTAATCATATTAATTATGCACTAATTGTATCTTGTGTACTTAATTCAAGTTAATCAACTTGAGGATGCACTAACCACCACATGAGCACTTAGCTTATCTCAATTAACTTAATTATGCACTAATCATGATACTTACTGGTTAACTTTGAAACAGGTCATAACAATCTCCCTCCCTTATAAGAATTTCGTCCTGATATTCCTAAAAGAGAAAAGAAAACTTGTTACGCATCTCTGACTCGAGCTCCCACGTAGCTTCCTCTAGGTTATGTTTTCTCCATAGAACTTTTACTAATGGTATCTCACGTTTCTTGAGTTTCTTGATCCTCCGATCAGCTATCTATATTGGTCCTTCAACATAGGACACATCTGGTCTGAGCTGTACAAATTCTGGGTCTATAATCTTCTCTGTACCAGGATAACATTTCTTCAGCATCGATACATGAAACACATCATGTAAATTAGCCAGTTCGGATGACAATTCCAACATGTAGGCTACGGGTCTAATCCTCTCAATGATAGGATACAGGCCCATAAACCTAGGAGTCAGTTTGCCTCTCTTACCAAACCTCAGCACTCCCTTCCATGGTGAATCTTTCAGGTATACTTCATCACCAACCTCAAACTCAAGAGGTCTATGTCTCTTCTCAGCATAACTCTTCTACCTATCCTGTGTAGCTTTCAACTGTTCTTTAATCACAATAATCTTTTTAGTGGTCAAATTCACTATCTCTGGTCCAAGAATCTACTTTTCACCTACCTCATACCAACATATGGGTGATCTACACTTTCTACCATCCAGAGCTTCATACGGAGCCATACCAAGACTGGAATGGTAACTATTATTATATGCAAACTCTATAAGGCTCAAGTGTTCTTCCCAACTTCCACTGAAATGTAAGACACATGCTCTCAGCATGTCCTCAAGAGTCTGAATGGTCCTCTCTAACTGACCATCCGTCTGCGGGTAAAAAGTTGTACTAAATCTCAACTTTGTACCCAAAGCACGATGCAACTGATTCCAAAACATGGATGTGAACTTAGGATCTCTATCAGATATAATTGAAACTGGAATACCATGCCACCTGACTATTTCGTCCACGTATATCTTAGCCAACTTTGGGACATTAAAGGTTGAGTTAACAGGAAAAAAGTGAGCATACTTAGTCAGTCTATCCACAACCACCCATATCGAGTCACAACCTCTAGGTGTCCTGGGAAACCCTATCACAAAATCCAGTGTGATATGTTCCCATTTCCATTCTGGTATAGGAAGCGATTGCAAGGTACCTGCAGGTTTCTGATGCTCAGCTTTGACCTGTTGGCACACACTACATCTAGCCACATACTCGACTACATCCTTTTTCATACATTACTACCAGTACAACTCCTTGAGATTCTTGTACATCTTAGTGTTACCTGGATGCATGGCATACATCGATGCATGTGCCTCCTCAAGAATATGTTCTTTCAAGTCACTATCTCCAGGTACACACAACCTGTCATGCTGATACAACAAACCATCATCTAAAAACCTGAACTCTGGTCTTTTTCCCTTTGTCATATCCTACATGATCTGTTGTAACTTACTATCATTCTGCTGAAGTTCCTTGATTTGATCATAAAAAGTAGGCTTGACTTGCATATGTGCAATCCAACCACTCTATTTTGTCACCCCTAAGTCTAAGTTCAACTTTCACATTTCTACTAGAAGGTCTCTCTTGAAACATGCCATAGAAAATGCATCAGCTGCAGAACTAGACTTTCTACTAACGGCTCTGCTACCACATTCGCCTTTCCAGGGTGATAATCTATCATCACATCATAATATTTGATCAATTCTAACCGTCTCCGTTGTCTAAGATTCAGATCATTCTGGGTGAAGATATTTCAAGCTCTTATGATCTGTAAACACTTGGCATGCCTCACCATAAAGATAGTGACACCATGTCTTAAGAGCATGAACTATAACAGCTAACTCCAAATCATGTGTCGGATAATTCTCCTCATTCCTTTTAAGATGTCTTGATGCATAAGCTACTACTTTGCCTTCCTGCATCAACACACAGCCTAAACCTCTCCTCGAAGCATCACAAAACACTCTGTAGCCCTTATCAGCCTCGGGCAGGGTCAGCACTGGTGATGTAGTCAATCTCTTCTTCAAAATCTGAAAACTTTTCTCACAGTTGTCTGACCAGACAAATGGTGCATACTTCCTCGTTAAACGTGTCAGAGGTGATGCTATAACACTAAAGTTCTGGATGAACCTCCTATAGTAACCTGCCAATCCTAAGAATCTTCTGATCTCAGTAGGATTTTTAGGGTTCTCCCACTATAGAACAGACTCGACTTTCTTAGGGTCAAAACTTACTCCATCTCTTGAGATGACGTGTGCAAGAAAAGATACCTCAGCTAACCAGAACTCACACTTACTGAACTTAGCATATAACTGATGTTGTCTCAACAACTGTAATGCTATCCTCAGATGTTGCTCATGATGTTCATCATTTCTGGAGTAAATCAGAATATCATGTATGAAAACCACTATGAATTGATCCAAGAATGGTTTGAAGATTCAGTTCATCATATCCATAAAAGTTGCTGGGGCATTAGTTCGCCCAAACGACATGACAGAAATTCATAATGCCCATATCTTGTTCTGAAAGTTGACTTAGGGATATCTGAAGCTTTTATTCTCAACTAATGATATCCAGATCTCAAATCTAACTTCGAGAATATCGTCGCTCCATGCAACTGATCAAATAGATCATCTATCCTTGGCAGCGGGTACTTATTCTTGATAGTGATCTTATTCAACTGTCTATAGTCTATACATAATCTCATAGTACCATCTTTCTTCTTCACAAACAAGACTGGAGCTCCCCATGGTGAAGAACTAGGTCGAATGAAACCCTTATCCAGTAATTCCTATAACTAGATTTTGAGTTCCTTCAACTCTGCAGGTGCCATCATGTAAGCTGGAAGTGCTATAGGTTGACTATCGGGCAACACCTGGATCTCAAAGTCTATCTCTCTTTCAGGAGGTAAACCTGGAAACTCTTCTGGAAAAATATCTAGAAACTCACAGACCATTGGCACATCCCATAAACTGACTGTTCTCTTTTCTGCTCTAGTGTGTACCACATCTGCCAAGAATGCCTCACAACCTTTCTACAACATCTTATCAGCTTCAGCAGGTGACATGATAAATGTAGGTAAGAATTTTCTATCTCCAAAAAAGACACAATAAAATTCACCCTGTTAAAAGACATCCTATTTCTTCCAACAGTCGAGTTGAACTCGATACATCTCTAGGAAATCCATACCCAATATAACTTGAAAAGAGTTAATATCCAGGTGTATTAGATTAACCGCGATGGTGTAACCACTAAAAGTCAACAAACATCCAGGACAACACTCTGTCAACACTGTCGGTTCACCTAATGGAACTCTCAACAACAATTCAATTGGCAATTCTTGTGTTAACAAGTTAAGCTTGCAAGCTAAAGAACGTTATATGAATGAGTGAGTCACACCCAGATCTATCAAAATTGTAACTGACATACTATTAAAGAAAAGCATTTCTCCTGTAATTCCTCAAGAAGAAATAATACCTTCTTATGGTGTCAGAGAGAAGAAGCGTCCTGAAGCTCTTCCTCTCCCACAGTGTCCATGTTGTCCTTCCATAGAACTGGGTATTCCACCACCTCGGGAACCTGAAGCTACAGAAGAACTGGGTCCTCCAGCTGGAGTCTATCTCAGGACATTCTGATACTGTAATTGGGAACCCTGTGATGTTGAATGTTGTAACTGGGGGCAATTCCTCTTGACATGTCCCATCTGTCCACACTGATAACATCCTTGAAACCTTGTTCCCAAACACTATCCTGAGTGTGATCTTCCACAGATGTCACATGCTCGCACCTCTTGCCTGGGTGGACATGTCACTGAAACCGATGATCTAGATGATCTAGTTGGAAGTGTCCATGTAGGTTGTGTACTCCATCTTCTAGAATTGGATCTTCCTCCACTTTATGAAAAGCTAGATCCTTATCTACCAAAATAGCCAAGTCCTCATCCTATCTTTGAAAAGAAACCACCACCTCCTCTGTATCTGCCACTTCTTTGTCCTCTTCTAAGAAAGTCTCCAGATCTTTTCTTACTTTCAATCTGCTTATCAGTGTTAACTGACTCTTCTACATGTCTCGCTGCCTCAAGAAATTCTCTGAAATTCTCACTTTTTCTCTTGCCAATAACAGATACAGTATGTTGAATTTCAAACCTCAATCCCTCCTGGAACCTTCTACACTTTTCTACATCATTTGGGATGAGCTGCGGGCAGAAGTTTACCAACCTGGTGAAGTGTGCCTCATACTCTCCCACTAACATATTGCCTTGTCTGATGTTCTGCAGTTGTCTTATCTTCTCATTCAGAAAGGTAGGTGGATAATACTTAAAATGAAATTCATCAACAAAGTCCTTCCAAGTCAGTGTCATGTTTCCTTTTGTCTTCCACCCCATGCCACCAGAGTTCTACATCACCCATAAGAAAATAAACTGCATGCTTGATTTGCCTTTCCTCAGACAACTCCATCAGACAAAACACTTTCTCAATCTGTCTCAGCCATTCATCTACCATTGCAGGGTTTGTAGTTCCAGTAAACTCAGTACCTCCAAGCTTCTTTACCAGTTCATAAGATTTCATCAAATCCTTACTACTCGAGGTAGAAGCTCATTTATCTGACTTATATTTTTCCTTGGTTTCCAAAAACATTATGTACATTCTCACTACCTCATCTACCACTTCACCACCACCTGGACCCATCTCCTGGGGATTGGATCCAATGTGGCTCTCAGCTTGGTCCTCATGACCACGTCCTCTTTTTGCCATCTGTATAACAGAATATTTCCTGTTAGAAAACTATAGTTAGAAGAAAGATACTTAAGTCCTAATCCTATTGGTCTCTTATCGTCCCATAACCTTGACTTAGAGTATCTATGTACTCAACCTATGCTCTGGTACCAAAGTTGTTGTGATGCAACGACCTCCGTGCCATCTCTAATGACCCCGAAGACTGGGGAGTCACCCTCGGTAAGCCACTCTTAACTTTTTCTTTTCTTGAACACTTAGATTAACTTAAATGAAAAACCATAAAACTTGAATATCATTGAACTATAATAAAACTGTGGAAGCGGCTTTCCATAAACCTTACTAAGAAGAAAAACAAGTTTACATGACATATTACATTTCTCATACAGACTATAAAACACAACAGATAATTGAAAACTAACTACAGATTTCACCACATTCTCTCTCTAACCCACCATATGCCCAAGGACCGAGGGGAAATGACTAAGAGACCTCTAACTAACTACTAACTACCTTCTATGTACTTGGATGATATGATCCTTCAGCCTCCTCGTGCTGACGTTGACCTAAAAAATGTTTCAGTAGGTTCGTGAGCTACTGGCTCAATGAATAGAATTTCACCCAACCATCACAGAAAAACTCATTTGTTTTTATTATTCATAATAATATACAAGAAATACTACACTGAGAAGGTCTAAGCAGTTTAATTTAAATAACAGAAGATATCAACATATCATTATGATAATAATTGATGCAAAGCTGTAAATACAATTAATTAACATCAAATATTAGAATTCTACTTAAAGAACAACTGCTGTGAAGCTAACTCATATTTTTCTTAACTCTTTAACTTATAAAAACTTTGTGAACCTACATGAACATATTTTATCTTATGCCCTGATCATATGCAGTGTACTCCACATATGAAGACTCGTAGCGAACTAAGTCTGACTACTGTCCTGGTCTGCTATAGGACTCAAGCTCTCTAGCCTCGGCATCCTATGGTGTCGTAAATTGGACTCCTCCTCTAGCTGAGTACACAGGCGGAGGGTCTAAGACGCTCTATGGGCCTCAACTTGGTACACTCTATGGGTACCGCTGCGCTACCACCGGGACGTCTGGTTCATGTTGGGTAACCTATTTTATCTTATGAGACTTCCTCAAGGGATTCGTCTCCCCGAACGCTCTGTGGGTTCGTTCCGACCCCCGTATACTGGACGCACAGCCAGGGTAGGTCGTTTTACCCCTAGGGTACATACCTCTCAAAGGGGTTCTACGGTGTCAAGGCCCTTAATCTAATATTTTATTATTCTAGAAAGGCTCTTACTACATTGCATCTCTCTCTTACTTGTTCTGGACTTGGGTATCTCTATGGTACCTCATCTATTTGATTTGAGTTCAAATCACAATATGATATCTTTCTGGAACTGACAGAGCAGTATACTTAAAATCATTGTAAATACTGAGAAATCCTTATATCATGCATGCAGGCAGATTTAAAATTGATAAATAACCCAAACTCATATCAATTTGGCACATACATAATGAATTCATATAATTGAACATCTTATTGCATTGATAAGAGTAATTTACTTCACACTTAAGAAATCATCCGTAGTATTTATCAATTATCTGAAATTTCTCGAAGAATGTGCACATTAACCCTAATCCTAGTTTGTGCATCACATAACTCAATTAAGAGTTACTTACGTATCATAACACGAATAATTAGCAATACTTGAGAATTTCTAGTAATATCTTAGAGAATGTGCCAATTCATGTAAATGTTAATTCACACACATTAACATAACAGTAAGCATGCAACTAGGGTTTATTTCATATTTTTATGTTATCGTACCTTCTTTGAAATCGTGCATCTGATAATTTACAAAATCTGTATTTCCTGGTTTTATATCCCAAATTGTACCATTTTTAGTCATGTATTACTAATTTCAACATTTACACTAAGCAATTTAGGTTCCGATGAACCATGTAAATTCACTTGTCCAATCCACACTGATCAGATGCTAAATTAAATCATATGAAAGTGTAAAGAAGCAATTTATGAAATAAAAAGTTGGGCGACGCTAAATACTGCCCAACGCTTGATAACTATTGTTATAAGTGAAAAATGCACAATTAACAAAAAATTTGCAAACACCAGAGTTAAATCATGATAGATGAGTGAAACTCTACTCACAGCTATTCGGGATGTCCATATTCGTCCGGAAATACATCTAGAGACTAGATTCCATGCAAATTCTGGTTGTCTTCAACCTTAGACTTATACTGTTCACGACTCTGTTGCTCACAGAAAATGCATGCCTAGGCCAGGTTGACGGAAGAACTCCTTTGATAGCCAAATCACAGCTAGGGTTGCTGATTCACGTTGGGATCTCGAATTCAGAGTTTAAGGGAGATTTTCCCTACTGTTGGGCGGCCCAAAAGGACCCCTTGGTTGTTGTCGTATGCAGTAGCTAGCTGTAGGTTGGTCGTTTGGCTAAGTGGTGGGCGGATGGTAGAGCTACTGGTTGCTAAGGTGAAAAAGGAGAGGAGGAATGGAGGAGAAGAAGAAGGGAAGAAGAAAAAGAAGCTTGTGCTGTTGAATCGGCCAAGGAAGCCGAGAAATCGTCCGTCGTTCCAGCTGCGATTCGCTTTGCTACAGTAACTGACTAAAGAAAAATGATCGCTCGAGGAGATAGAGGAAACAGGAAAGGAAAAAGGGGTTTATAAATCAAAAACTTGGAAAAATTGCAGATCAAACCCCAGAAATTTAAAATGCTATAACTTCTGCCTCGTAGGTCCAAATCACACGTTTTCTTTTGCAACTTTTCAAGCGCGAGATACTCTACCTTAGAATATTTCATTGGATCAAAGATCTAATTGCATTTGTGATCAATTAACTTAACTTAATCATATTAATTATGCACTAATTATATCTTGTATACTTAATTCAAGTTAATCAACTTGATGAAGCACTAACCACCACATGAGCACTTAACTTATCTCAATTAACTTAATTATGTACTAATTATGATACTTACTGGTTAACTTTGAAATGGGTCATAACAGTATACCCTCTTGCACGATATGGGGGTGTAGTATACACCTCTTTCATGATATGCTTGTGCGATAGGAAGTCAAGTATAGACTCCATGCACGATACAAAGTTAAATGTATACTTGTAAGTTGATATGAAACCCTAATTTGGGTAACCCGATATGAGTAAAGTATAGCAAGTGCTATCGCACGATATGATCATATAATATATCATTGGAACTGGGTATCACGAAGTATGCACATCTAGGGCATGATAGGAATAATTAAGTAAACCCGATTGCTCGAAATGAGGTATGGATTCAAGAGTAAGATGTAACCCAATATGGCAGCCCGATACACAACCCTAGATGGCATGTAACCCGTCATAGCCAACCCTAGTTGATGTCTAGCCCGACATTATGATAAGATGATACCTCTTAAGCATCATGAGAGATACATACATGTACCATGTGCCTATCACGACCAACCCTAACCCGACATGGATGTTATAACCCAACATGGGATGGTGTAGCCCGACATGGCTTGGTACCTTTTACTCCTATCGGCTTGTGTAATGGGTTGAGAAGAATTTAACCAATTGTTTAACCTATTACTCATCCTTAAGATAGGATGGTACCCTTGAAGGAGGAAATGAGACAAATATATTGGGTTGAGTCCGATATGGAAAACCCTAACCCGTCACAGCCAACCCTAGATGATGAGCTACCTGATATGGTGATTAAATGCACCTATAGCCCAACATAGTGATGGTTTAATACCTCATGCATGATATGATTAACACATGGAAACACCTCCAGTCTGATATGGATGGTTTTCATATTCCTCTAACCTGATATGGTGAGTGATCATACACCTCCAACCCGATATGGTGGTGTCTATACACCTACAACCCAATATGGTGAATATATGCACACCTCCAACTTGAGACACTTTGTAAATGTGAGGGCAAAACTCTCTTAGGAGTGATGAGTATTATACCAAGCAATGGTGTGGATAATACCTTGATAGGTGAAACACCTAAAGTGATTGATAATGATCAATCCTATATTAGCAATTTCTTAACCTGATATGAGTCCATGTCACTTGATGATAGTTGGGCAATTCAAGTGTGTGAGTTATGGCCAATACATTTCAAGATAAATCTGATGGGCTAGTGCATAAAGTATTAGGATGGGAAATACCCTAATACAAGATAAGTTGATGAACTTAATTAAGTTAAAAGTGATGAGGGAAGTGATACACTAAGACATGATAAATATTACATCCAACACCTCAAGGTTGATACACCTTGATGCATATCAAATCCAATATACTTGGATGAGTAACACATGAAGTGTGTTATGTCAATTGTTACATTGAGATGTAATGCACTTTGATAAGTGTAGGCTAACATGCCTCGAGAAGGGTTAAGCCAAGTTAATAAAGTATGATGTAACTGCAATCCTTAATATTCCACCTTTAATTGATTAAACCAACCATTTAATCGATTGTTTTGCTTTATTTTATTTTTCTTTTCTTTTTCAATCAACTCTCAAACCATTTTAATCGGTCTAGATGATTGCAAACAGTTAGTAGTAGTCTACCGAAAATATGTTCCCTGAGTTTGTCTCGGGCCTCAAAAAGGCCTATATTACTTTGGCGTGTGCACTTGCGTTATACGCACGGTAAATTCATGTCAAGTTTTTGGCGTTGTTGCCGGGGAATGGTGATTTTAGGCACTACAAGGGCTATAAGCGGCCACTCTAGGCCACATTTTTTATTGTAATTCTGGAAATTAATCATCTATATTTCATAATCTGTAATCGCCCAGCACTGTGACTAATTAAATTTATTACTGTGCAGGTACTAGTGCATGGTGCGTACGTGTAGCACAGACTACGCACAGTCATCGCCGGAGGTCCCATTTTTTTTATCAGACTATGAGAATTTAGATTCTGACACCGAAGCAATGTCTGAGGAACAAACAATCTGGGAGAAAATCAAGGCGTCATCCTCTTCTATATCTAAGGGGCCAATTAAGAAGCAGGCCATCAACATTCCTAATTATAAAATTGACCCAGGGCTAAACAATTTGGTCAAGTCCAGTGAGTTTCATGGGTTCAAAAATGAAGATCCGGTGACCACATAAGCCAGTTCATGGAGAACTGTGATATGGTCAAGATAGACCGGTTTCCACAAGATATGCTCTACTTGAAGTTATTTCCCAGTTCTCTGGCGGGAAATGCTCGAGAATGGTTACATAATCTGGACGATGAGTATGTGGAATCTTGGGACCACATGGTCGAAGTGTTCTTTTAGAGATTTTTCCCACCTGAGAAGACAAATGATCTTATAAGAAAAATCCACAATTTAAGTTAGAAAGCTGGTGAAACATATTCTGAGACTTGGGAGAGATTCCAGATAATGTTGAGGAGATGCCCACATCATGCACTGGACAAATTAAATCATGTCAAGATTTTCTATTTTGCTCTTTCTGAGCATGATAGAAGCAATCTAGATTCAGCAGGATCGGGGTTCTTCCTGAATAACACTGATACAAGGTGTTGGGAAATTATGAAAAACATGGTTAAAAAGCAGTCATGGGGTGATAGAGATGCTCCAGAACAAGTTAAGGTTGCGGGGGATGCCAAAGCTATCAAAGAACTCAATGAAAAGATGGACCTAATTGCTAAAAGGCTACTTGCACAAGAGGAGGAAACGGATGAAGAAGCGCAGGTCAAATACATGCGTCAACAATAAGGGTACAGAAATAATGATTACTCTTAGAGGAAAGACAAAAAGTTCTCATGGAAGAATCTAAATAATTTTCTCCAGGATCCGGATGCTAAGCCACAGCCCACGACAGAGGACAAGAGCAATGATTTGCTCAACCAGGTGATAAAGCAGAATCAAGAGCTGATGAGCACCTTTGGTCAACAAATCAAGCAACAAGGGGAATTTATGAATCAGTTTGGGCAAACTCTGCAAAGTCATGGGGCTCAAATGAGGACACTTGAGATGTCTTTAGCACAGATGGCAGCAGATATTTCAATTTTAAAGAAACCAACACAACAAGGCTTCCCAGGAAATACAAATGTTCCATGAGGGAATCAACAAGCCAAAGCAATTTTGTTGAGGAGTGGAAAGAAGACTTTAAACTCTTAGGCTGATGAACCAAGCATAACATAGCCAGAAGCAATGGGTGAGGCCGCAGAGGATGTCACAGCCACAGAGATAGTGTATGATGTTGTAGAAAAGGTCACAGAAGAGCCCATCCCAGAAGAAGAAAATTTTCAAGAGACTGAGAAGAGGACATCATATGTGCCACCACACCAGAGGGCACAGGTTGTCCCCGTCCCTTACCCCAACAGCCTCAAATCCAAGAAAGTGGATGCACAGTTTAAGAAATTTTTTAGACAACTTTCAGAAACTTTCTGCTAATATTCCTTTATTGGAGGTGATTGAGCAGATACCCTCTTATGGTAAGTTTCTAAAAGATGTAATTACTAAGAAGAGGAAGATTCCTGATACTGAGGTGGTATTTCTTAAAGAGCAGATTAGTGCCTTCATTTTGGGCACATTGCCACCAAAGCAACAAGATCTGGGCTGCTTCAATATTTAATGTTATATTGGCAAAGTGCAATTTGGCGAAGCATTGTGTGATTCTTGGGCAAGTATAAACTTGATGCCCCTATCTACTTTTAAGAAGCTGAGAATTAAAGAATCTACCCAAAACAACATGACGATTCAACTCGCAGATAATTATGTGGTTAGGTCATATGGAATTTGTGAGGATGTCTTGGTGAAAGTTGACAGATTTGTATTTCTAGCCGATTTTGTAGTTCTAGAGATGCAAGATGAACAAGGTAATGAGTTTCTCTTACGAAGGCCCTTCCAGGATACCACTGATATGATACTGGAAATGGGTAGAGGTCGTCTAACATTGGGTATAGCAGATGACAGATTTGAGATGGTCATGCCACCAAGTACAAAACAATCACAGGCAAAGGAGCAATGTCGTATGGTGAAGTACTTTGATCAGAACATTTCTCTTTGTTTAGGGAAGCCATTTATGGAAATGGCTCATGTGATGAATAAGATAGACAAGGGGACACTGGCAGTGGATATCATGGAACAAACAAAAGTTATATCACTTTGCAAAGTTGTGGGTTATCCAAATGATGAAGAGGAAGAAATTTCTCTATCTACTGAGGATGATGCTATAGTAGTCTCGATGATTGACTCATATCTGAAATTGCCCCTTGAGGCATGCCTATTCAATGTCATGGATGATTGGATGAGAAACGCATCTCTATGAGAATGTGTAAACATGCTTCAAGTTCTTCCTTGCTATTATGCCAAGCACTATGAGGATCTAGGGCTCACTGCCACCACCACTTCAATCTTCGTTGGCCAGCCCCCCAAATCTCGGGTTGAAGCCACTACCCCCTCATTTGAAGTATGCTTTCTTAGTGGATGATGAGAAGCTCCTGGTGATCATCTCGGCATGTCTAAGTGTTGAGGAGGAAGAACAATTGATGATCGTGTTGAAGAACCACCGTGGAGCATTCAGGTGGTCAGTTTTTTGATATTAAGGGGATCTACCCTACTCTTTGTCAGCACAAGATTCAGCTCGAGGAAGGAGCCAAGCCGGTAATTCAGCCACAACGTCGACTCAACCTGATCACGATGGAGGTCATCAAGAATGAGGTGATTAAGCTCCTTTCTATGAGAATCATCTATGCCATTTCAGACTCGACGTGGGTAAGCCCAACACAGGTAGTCCCTAAGAAGGGGGAATTATTGTTACTCAGAATCTGCTAAATGAACCTGTCACTACCAGATTGGTAACCAGGTGGCGACTGTGCATTGATTACCGTCACCTCAATTCTGCCACTTTAAAAGACCACTTCCCTCTCCCATTTATTGATCAGATTTTAGAGCGGCTAGCTGGCCGCTCTCATTTTTTCTTTTTGGATGGTTATTCCGGCTATAATCAGATTTCTATAGACCCGAAGGATCAAGAGAAGTCTACCTTCATTTGTCCTTATGGGACTTTTGCATATCACCACATGCCGTTTGGGTTATGCAACACATCGACCACTTTTCAGGGTTGTATGCTTGCTATTTTTTCTGATATGGTTGAGCGATGTTTAGAGGTTTTCATGGATAATTTTTCCATCTACGGTGCGTCGTTTGATGAGTGCTTATATAATTTGGATAAAGTTCTACAAAGATGTGAGGACACACATCTCGTCCTTAATTGGGAAAAATGTCATATGATGGTTAGCGAAGGAATTGTGCTTGGACAAAAGGTGTCTAGAAAGGGACTGGAGGTGGATCCAGTCAAGATTGAGGTTATTTCCAAACTACCTCCACCAAATTCAGTGAAAGGGGTGAGGAGTTTTCTTGGTCATGCGGGGTTTTATCACTGTTTCATTAAAGATTTCTCTAAAATCACTAAACCATTGTCTGAATTACTTGAGAAGGATGTCGTGTTTGATTTCAATGAGAAATGCATACATGCCTTTACTGTCCTTAAGGAAAAATTAATTTCTGCATCGGTTGTCTAAACGCCGGATTGGACTAAGCCCTTTGAGCTTATGTGTGATGCGTTGGATTTTACTATAGGGGCTATTCTTGGGCAGTGTTTTGAGAACAAACTCGAAGTGATTTTCTATGCATCTAAAACTTTAAATGATGCACAACTTAATTACACCGCCACTAAAAAAGAGTTACTTGTCGTGGTTTTCGCATTTGAAAATTTTAGGCAATATTTAGTGGGGTCAAAATTTGTGGTTTGGACGGACCAAACTGCCATCAAATACTTAATGGAAAAGAAAGATGCCAAGCCTAGATTGATTAGGTGGATCTTGCTCTTGCAAGAGTTTGACATCGAAATTAAAGATAAGGCGGGCATTGAAAACATGGTTGTGGACCACTTGTCTCAGTTAGAGCGGGTAGATGAGAGAGATATCGATATACCCATTACTGAGACATTTCCCAATGAGAAAATCCTTTCAATAAAATCTAAGGATCCATGGTTTTCAAATATTGTGAATTATCTTGTATGTAAGGAAATACCAGACAATTGGACTTATCAAGAAAAGAAGATATTTTTCAATTCTTTAAGATATTATTTTTGGGATGACCCAATTTTGTTGAGACAGTGTAGGGATGGCATCTTACGCAGGTGTGTACGAGAAGGTGAATATGATAGTGTGCTCAGTCACTGTCATACACTACCCACTGGTGGTCATCATTCGAGCATAAGGACAGTGGCCAAAGTGTTGGAGAGTAGCCTTTATTGGCCTACACTCTTTCGGGATGCCTATGAATATGTGAGAAGATGTGATTTGTGTCAAAGGGCGGGCAACATCTCAAGGCGGCAAAAGATGCTCCTCAATGTGTTTCAAGAGGTTGAGGTATTAGATTTATGGGGCATCAATTTCATGGGACCATTTGTGTCCTCAAATTCCAACTTATATATTTTTCTTGACGTTGATTATGTGTCGAAGTGGGTAGAGACATTACCCACAAGGACTACTGATGCTGTGGTAGTGTGCAGGTTCATGAAAGAAAATATTTTTTGCAGATTTGGTGTGCCACAGATGATTATAAGTGATGGAGGCACCCACTTCATGAACAAGAAATTTGCTACCTTATTGAGTAAATATGGGGTCAAACACAACGTTGGTACCCCGTATCACCCACAAACGCAAGGCCAAGTTGACGTTTCCAATCGAGAGATCAAGAAGATATTGAACGCACAGTGGCATTTTCAAGGAAGAATTGGAGTACACTACTACCGGATTCTTTATGGGCATATAGGACCTCCTTTAAAACCACTATAGGCACTACACCTTTTAGGCTAGTTTATGGGTGGGCTTGTCATCTGCCGGTCGATTTAGAGCACAAAGCGCACTGGGCATTACGGAAGCTTAATATGAGCTATGATTCTATAGGAAAGAAGAGAATGTTATAGCTCAATGAGTTAGATGAGCTTAGGATGAATTATGAGAACCATAGGATCTATAAAGAACGGACAAAGCAACTCCATGATCGCCTCATTCAAATGCGCATTTTCAAAAAGGGTGATCGAGTGTTATTGTTCAACTCGAGATTAAAGTTGCATCTCGGGAAATTGAAATCCCGGTGGAGTGGACCTTTTGTGGTGGAAGATGTCCGACCACATGGTGCCATTATGCTGAGAGATGGAGAGCTAACGTGCTTAGTGAATGGTCAAAGATTGAAGCTCTACTATGGGGAGGATTACACGAGAAAAGTGCATGAGGTTAAACTCATGGCTCTTAAGGAAGAATGATGAGCTTGATTGCATCTAGCCTAAGACGTGAAAGTAGGGCACTTGTTGGGAGGCAACCCAACCATCGGTAGTTTACATTTTTCTATTTGCTTTATTTTCGGTCGTGTTTTCAAGTTAGTTTTGGTTAATTTCATTTTTAGTGTAAAAATGATACCCTAATGCATTTACTCAGTGTGCAGTATTGATAGAAAGTCGATACCATCGATCACAGTGTCGATGGTAGCGACGTGGGTGCAGGCAAGAGGCTATAAAAAATTTTCTGAGTCGATACCATCAATGGCCTCATCGATGGTATCGACCTACTATCAGTGACATCGATAAAAAAAGAGCATCAGGTCGATAGTATCAACCCCCGAGTTGATACTCGCGAGATCCCTGAAGATTTTCAGACGAATTTGTCTCAGTGAAATCGATACCATCGACAGGGAAGTGGATGGTATTGACCCGGCCGCAGCAATGAATTGTCTCCGGGGCCTCGAGAAGATAAAGGACACATAAAGTGTCGATACCATCGACACTTTTTTTAGGGTATCGACTTGACACGACACCAATCCGTGAGAAGATATCAACGGTGCTCACCAAATTCAGAAGTCGATCCGTGGGATGGGCCGATACCATCGACCCACATCGATGGTATTGATGTATCATTGATCTGGGCCCCCACATCCAACCATCGACGACCGTCCATAGAAGTGAATACCCAGATTGTGCTACAGGTGTCGATACCATCGAGACTTTGTTGATGGTATCGACGAGTCAACAGTGGTGGCGATCGCAGCTATAAAAGGAGGGGTTGAATTCATTTTCTCTTCACACTTTCAGACCTTCTCCTTCCCTACTTACTCTTGAGCACTTGTGAGCAACCAAAGGTCTTCACCGAGCATAGAGTGAGCAATCTTCCCTGAGCTCTTCATCGACTGTGGGGATCCTCTTCTCCGACCTTCACCGCGTTCTTCTCTGTTATCCTTTTATGTTCAAAGTGGTGAGGACAACAGGAGCTTCTTCCTCATGGGTAGCCCCCATGGAGATTGAGACGTTCATTCCACCCCCACCAGGCTCTATTCCTCATCTGAGGATCGTTCACCCTTCGGAGGAAGTGAGGAATATTTATGAGGAGCTATTGAAGCGAAAAATTGCGCCTACCCGATATGTTAATCGGGCTATGATCCGCGACCTCGGGTTTGAGGCCAACCTTGCTTATGTCCTTTAGGATCAGGCTAGGCATACCCAGAGGTTTCCTTCCCAAGTCCAGTACCACGCCGAAGGCCACCCCTTTTTCAGTGAATGGCCAACTTACAAGGAGTTGGTGGCGGAATTCATGGCATCTCTTGACATATACATCGTGCCCAACGACCTCATCACCACCGATCGGAAGTGGATCAAAGGGAGAGTATTTTTTCGACTCTTCAACAACAACTACACCATTACCCTCGACCGGTTCAATTCTATCTACAACTGGTATCATTCTCCTAACCAGCACAGGAGGCCAGACAGTCGGGCTGATTATGATGCTATTTTTGCTGATCTGGTGACCACTCCAGCAGGAAAGGTGATGAGCTATCACAATGCGGTCATGGCCGACTTCGAGCACTCGTTTGTTCGGGTTCTGCATCGCATGTTATGTGTCACCTTCTTTGCTCGCAGTGAGTAAATTTCAAGAGACAGATCTATTTTTCCTCTACAAACTGCTGACTAAAGAGGAACTCAACTGGGGCACGTTTTTCTTAACGCGTGTGTTGGGTGTGCGGAGGAGTACCATACAGGTCCCTATCCACTTTGGGGGGCTTATCACGCCGCTAGCTCTCTATCTCGGGCTAGATCTGTCACAACTCACTCCACTGGTCAACAAAAATAAAGTCGATCTGGAGAACTTACACCGCTCCATCCTTATTATCGTCGATGGTGGTGTGGCATATGCTCATTGCCACATCGGGAAGGAGTATCTGCAACTATCACTCCCAGACTCCATCTTCAACATTCAGGCGGGCCAGCACTTTCGGTGGCCCATCATTCCTATTGTCGAGTCTGAGGAAGAGTTTGAAGCTACAAATGACGACGACGATGTAGGCGACGGCGAGGAGGAAGATGAGCCTCTCATTCCTCTTCGGGCACGATTGGCACCGAGGAAGCAGCCACGCTTCTACCCGGGTGCATCATCATCCTCGTAGCCTCCGCCACCACAACCCTCTCAAGAAGGAGAGGATGTTTTTTCGATGCAGGGAATGTACATTATTCTGCAAGGCATTCAAGAGATGCAGCAACGACATCCTGCATCCTTCGCTGATATCCAGGAGACCACAAATCGGTTGTATGTGAATTAACAAGCCATCTTCGAAAATGAACGTCAGCTGTTCGCAAATCAACAGAAGGTCTACGACCGGTTGGGGAGGATTGAGCAGCAGCAACAACTGTTTTATGATCATTATTGGAGTCAAGGTTACTTCAGGGGCTACCAACAGCCACCATTGATGCCCCCATATGATCTAAACTTTCAGGGGAAATATCCATCTTGGGATCCCACCACCCCACAGTACCCACCACCTGAGCAGTAAAACGGTATCACTGTTCCGCCTGCTGAGATTGTTTTTGACTATGAGGCCATAGTCGAATTCAAGCTTAGGGGGGGAGATGGAACAGTTTCTATCTTTTATTTCCTTACCTATCTTTTATTTCCTTTTCTTTTTAGCAATTTTGTTAGTTTTTAGGTTCCACATGATATCTAGTGTATCCAAGGATGTCTAATGTAATGTGTCATCTCAATGTTTTTCACATGGGAGTTATGGGTGCCATTATCTGAAATCAGAGTATAATTGAAATTTTTTCACGAATTTGCAAGTTGAAGTTGTTTGAAATTGAGCACTTAACCTATGAAAATAATTAGGTTTGTCAACTTTAAAACATAAGATCATAACTGTATAGCCGTATGATTCAAGAAATGTGGACAGACATGGATGTTGAGCCTAAACTGACCAAACACTAATGGGACTTTAATCGAAAGTGAGAGAGAGAAATCCTTTGATTTATTGTTACACAGGTCAGTAAAGAGGGAAATATAATCTATTCCAATGGTTTTTTACATTAGTCTTGTGATCTATCCATTTCATTTCATTCAATATCCACCATAAGAACTGGAAGCACTTGTAGTTTTTGATCTCTTGATTGCATGACATGTAGATATGATTTCATTGTAGCTAGATTTTGCTTCTATGCATTCACAAATTCTCAAGTGCATGTCATTATAGTTGCATTTTGCATACTCTAGAGCATATAGGACTTTTTGTGCCTTATTTCTTCTAGAAAATAAGAAAAAACAAGAAAATTGTTCTATACCATCTGAAAAGTAATTTGTAAGGCATAAATGATGTTAGCTAAGTGGAAATAAGCCTAGAAAAAAATATGGTGAATGTTCTTCTAGTCAATTGAAAAATGAGGGCATGATAAAAAAGAGAAGAAATGTAAGTGAAAAAAAGAGAGAGAGGGAGAAAGGAACTTGTTTCACCTGCGTGTATACATAAAGAAAAGAGGAATAAGCACATAATGTAGTTTTAGTAGTCATTCCATCTTATCTTGAGATAGAATGATAGTGCATGCATAATTCTACCTAAAATTTAGGCATTAGGTCATTTTCACATGCATATGCATCATTTAGGCCATTTTGTTGATTTTGCATGATAAAACTATTTGGTGCTTCTCTTTCTTCCACAGCTGCCCATTTCATCCTCCTGTTGCTCAAAATGGTAGGCCACCCACGATTATCTCCTCATTATTATATACCAGGAGATTTGCTTCCATTTAGATGGTAGTTAAGACTTGAGCAACGTAGATAGGAGATCACAAGATGCACTAAGTCTGAACCGGAGGAATTCATTATATCAATTGCTTTATTTGGTAGTATTTGATGATCTTGGGGTGGACATTTCTTAT
The DNA here is from genome assembly GCA_963693085.1 of Alisma plantago-aquatica. NCBI lineage: Eukaryota > Viridiplantae > Streptophyta > Magnoliopsida > Alismatales > Alismataceae > Alisma > Alisma plantago-aquatica. The sequence continues at coordinate 1,900,182,323 of OY856409.1, read as the reverse complement.
GGACGATTATTGTTACAACCTCACCTTTCAGTAACCCCCAATTAAGGGAGACCAAGAGGTGGAAGCCGCACCCATTAATTCTGGATCAAAGGTTTGACATATAACCAAAAAAGTTTATTAGATTCTAACAGACTATACTGAAAAATGGTAATAAATTTTTTCTTTGCATACCTTTTTGAAAACTTGGATCTCTAAACTTCTATCCACTTAAGGATTATACTCTAACTAATCCTCCTTGTATTTTACTTCATGTATTTCACACTATGACAGTTTACTGTTTGTTCTTTTGGCTTGTACCTAAAACGCCGACAAATAAAACGTCGGTCAGCCGAAGTTGGTATGTGGGGGAAACAATAATCATGTAAATACGTTAACAATGTAATCATTCAATTAATCATTTAAGAATCAATACTACATTTTCAGCCAAACTACTCAATCCATACCTATCTACAAATCAGTGTTGTCCCTGTAAGGACTTATATGGTACCTCTATAAAGGTGACTTGATGGACCTACCCTCTAGGCAGCCAAAGTCATTCATGACCAGATGGATCTACCCTCTAGGTAGCCTTGTACCAGGTCAACCATTATGACACAGAGGGGGTCAAGGATTGAGCTAGAAGGCATATACATTATGTGATAGTCATAGTCACTTTATAATTGCAATATAAACATCCAACAGTGTAGTTGCATTCAATGCGATTAAACATCCGGGAATCCATCGGGAAACCTAAGCGGTTATTCATAAGTAACCACATACCTGATTTGATGAGTCATGCAGTTTATTCAACACATACTTCATGTATATATCATCAAACCAATCAACAGATCCAAGCAAGTAATTCAATCATCACATAATTCCTGAAAAGAATATGTACTCTATTTATTACACACTTTATCAAGAATCTACTTTATTGACTTGGATTCTCTTTCTAGGGTTTCTAATCCGCATTAAGATTTCATTAATATTCATTAGGGTTTCTTAGATCAATTTCTCAAACTTTATCCCTTTTAGGTTAACAAACCCTGAAATACTCTTTTCCATTTATATGAACCTTAATTGCTCAACTATTCATTTTAATAGTCTTTTATACCCAAATTGACTTAGGATCATCACATCCCTATTTATTCATTGATTTGGACACTTAAACCAATTAAAAGACATATTCTCCTAATTTAGGGTTTTCAAGCTCATTAATGCATAATCATGCACGAAACCCTAAATTATGCCAATTATATAAAAAGATCGTCTTTTAAAATCCTATTTTCACTTTTATTAACAACATGTTAATATCAACTTTAATTATGTCATTAAAACCATTTACCATCAAATTTAAGGGTTTTCCCTTAATTAAAACACTAAAGATGATAACTTTATGTACTTTTCCAATTTCATGCATATTTAAGCACATAAACTCTAAATTAGACTAATCATGTGCAAAGTTATTCCTTTTTGAACATAATTTACCTTTTTACATTTAACAGGTTAATATCAACTCTAAAGATCCATTAAACCCTATTAAATACATTAATCATATCAAAATAGGGTTTCTTAATCTTTAATTCATTAAAGATGATGATTTACACTACTTTTCGCATAGCAAGAGGAATTAGCATCTGATCATATTTTTATTGAATTCCTTGTATTTTTCTGATCAATATACATATATAATTTGTATTGATCTGAGCTACGGTTTACGAGATATGAATTTAGCAGAAGATACCTTTTTGGACCAATCAGAAACCGCCACGTCACCTCATTCTTATGCAACTCGCTCAGCTGGTTGAAACATAACCAAATTATGGAATTGCCCCCGCGAGATGTCCCGGCTCTTCAAGCCTTGGAAGGGCATTTTTGTCAATCGATCTGGATCTCCTTCTTCCTCGCGAGTTCCTCCAGACCATCACCCTAGCTGCTGACCTGCAGCGTTTCGCGAACTTCCTCCCATCTCCTCGATGCTTGCGCCTAGCTAGGACCTCTTTCCTGCCTCCGTCCCACCCTATCGCAGCCAGCCATGCTGCAAAGCATGGCCCAGACGTCTGGTCATGAAAGAACTGGTGCTCCGATCTACAGCGCTCCGCGGGTGCGCCCTCCTTTCTCTAGGGCTCCTGGACCGCCGTCGATGGCTGCCCAAGACTCCATGCCCTCTGCTGCACCTAGGGGATTGCTCAGAGCGTGATTTGTCTGGCTTATGCAAGTGCAGTCAACCCTCCAGGCATGGCCACCATTGCAGCCAAGTAACTATAGCTGCACGTGGGTTGGGGCATGTCCTCGACGGAGGAGCTATTCCCCGGGTCCGTGGAGCATCAGGCCCCTCTCTGCAACTCCTTCTTGCCACCTCCTGCTTCATGTTCAATTCGTGCCCCTTAGTTAGTGTTTGTATGCCAAGAGCAAGAAGAAGAAGAGGTAGAAAGGGATATACATGGGATATCTCCCTCCTGGACTCGGCCAGAGCTCTTTCTCTCCTTTTATAGAGGGTGTAACGAAGTCTAAAGATGGCTATTCTCGAGTTGCCAAGCCCCTTTCCTATTAGGAAGTTATATTCCTTTATGAAAAAGCAACCCTTCTCTCTCTTCATTATTCTTTGGATATCCCCAATTATATGGATATTAGAAAATTCGAAATTTCCTCTTCATTTCCTTTATACTTGCTCTTTCTAACTCATTGGCCACAGATTCTATTTCTTTTAGTAGAAACTATTTCCTTTTTAACAATACCACATAATTCATTAATTATGTATTCCCATTATTTCTTTATTTTGCAATTTTGGTATTTTATCTTTCTTTCCTCTTTATTGGGACTCCTTGGATCCCAAAAATCTCAAAGATTTCGAAATTCCTTTTTCAAGGATACTTATTATCCTTCTAGATACATCTATATGCATTATTTCACATTATCTTATTTATTTCTCATTAAAATATTCCTTTTTGAGGATTTCTCTTTATTTCTCTTTTATTCTCCTCATTGGTATTCCTTTTATCATTAGGAATCCTTGGAACACGAAATTCCATAAAGGATCTCCTAATTACACCTTTTCCCACTTATTTCCAACATTTTAACATTATTTTCAATCTCTTTCTTATTAAAGAAATACTTAATTAAACTTTTCTTTTCTTATTGTCTTTTCTTTGTAACTTTGGACTCCTTGGTACCCAAGGAACCCAAGAGGCATGAAATCCTCTTTGGATTTTCCTTCTATAGGTTTCTACATATTTCTTTTCTCAAATATTCAATTATTCATTCACTAATTGAATTTTCTTTGTTATTTCCTTGTTATTGGGCCCAATAGCCAATAAAGCCCACAATACAAACATCAAGGCTATTGTAAATGACATCCATGTATTCAAAACAAATTATACCATTCTTTGTTCAATTATCTTTAATATGAGAAATTGCATTTCTCACCAAATGAACCCAAAAATTGGGGTCGCAACATCCTTCCCCTCTTATAGGAATTTTTTCCTCAAAATTCACACAAGCAAACAAACAATTCAGGATAAGACTTTTCCATGTCCATCATTGGCCCCTATGTGGCTTTTCCGTACTCATGGCATTTTCAAAGAACCTTTATTATCACATATTCTTTTCTCTGAGTTCTTTCATCCTGGCGTCTATAAACTGCACAGGTGACTTAGGCCATGTCAACCTCCCTTAGGGCTCACTAGGTTCATTGCTCAGCACATGGTCGGGGTACCTCACATAGTGCTCTAAACTGGACACATGGAACTTATCACACATTACTTTACCCTGAGGGGTAAGGTCAACCTTAACCTTCTCCACCAAACCATATCGAAAGAACCCATGAATCAGAGACTCAACTCTCTTAGATATAACTTAGTGGGGTCAGATTTTCACATGTTCTTACACAGTAACTTGTATGTCAGTCTACTTTGCATCTGCTCACGACTCTTATCGTCTCTAGGCTCCTTTCAGCCCTTGCACAATCAAATTAACTTCATATACACACACTGTGGTCTCTTTTCTAACCATCATGTGGTCCTTTTCTAACCATCATATGGTCCTTTCACCAACATCACCTTACTAAAGTGGTGACCGACACAACCTCCCTTATAGAGCTTCTTATAAACCCGATACTGGCTATGGTGTTCATTGTCACATCTTTCATGGGACAAGAACTTTCTCTAGCTATCACCCTGAACGAGCACATATGCTCTCATCAAACCCTTTAGTCTGGATCATACTAACCATTAGTTTGGGGTGATAAACTGTACTAACATTGAGTTCTTCATGTACCTACTTCCATATTTTGGAAGGGAACCTTTAGGTCAAACTCAAAAACCTTTGAACTTGCTTCATGGTGTAGTTGAACCATCTCTCTCATGGGTAATTCAACTAGATCTGTCACTTAACAGAACTCTTTCTTTCTCATGTCATCTAGGGAAGGTGATCTATCATAACCCATATTGCATCTCGACCTTCCTTGGTCCAGGGGAGACCTATCACAACATCCATAGTGTTGAGCGCCCATTCTCTCTCAGGGACTCTTTTGTCCTCTATATCGATACACTGGGTTACTGGGGTTCGTCCTTTACCTTCTGGCTTGCATGGCCACAAACCACATGCAACTTCATTTTAAGCATCCAAAGTGCTATTGCCATTTTCCACGGTGTATGGTGATCTTCAATCATGATTTCCTGTATGTCATGATTCTTCAAGATCGATTCCTCTGAAACCATAAACCATTCTGGTCGGGGATTCATCAACTTCTTTTCCAAAGAAGTGCACTAGAGGTTCTTCCATCATCCTTTCATCGTATCAAGGACTAGACTAGCTAACCAAACAACCCTTAACTTTCCAATGTATCTTGTTACATCTGAGTGTTATCCAAACACCTCTCCCTTTCGAACTTAGGTTTAGCCAAACAACCTCTTCTAGCTTCTAGTCAAACAAGTCTTGACTAGAACATTCATTACCACCTCAAACTCTATGTCTATCTTCATCAAGAACACTCTCCGCTTTCATCATCATGGTGATCAAACTCAACCTGCTATAACTGGTAAGTTCCACGTAGCTCATGATAAACACATCCTGACAAGGGGACTACCTCATTCCTCTTAGTGTTTACAAACCATCCATGTATCATTTGCTTTACCAGGGTATGTTATTTTCTCTATCCCCATTCCTTGTGGCAACGTTCCAACCTACATCATCTCTTATCCTTGGTGTATGGCATACGTAATGTCCTATCTCTCATCCCATAACTAGAGGAAATAAGCATTTGGCTGCAATCCAAATACAGAGTTCTTCCTGTTCCAAGAGTAGAGATGGTACATCCCACCTTGCCAGTACACCTTTAAATCTAAGTTGCAACGTGTCACATATGTCTTTACATCACAGACATCATGATATCAAACTAGTCTTGAACCTACTGAGGTTTATATCCTTGGTCATCTCCCCTAGGTCTATAGGGTGCCGACTCTTTTGGGGTCATCCCTATTCCCTCCTTCATCAAGAGAGTTCCCTACTCATCTGCCCTTTGGGTCCCATGAGTTCATGAAGGTGATCAATCTCCTAACCCATGGCCTTCAGACAATGATAGCTGTTACCTCCCGACCCTTTGGTCATGTGCAACTGGGGAATTAGGCAACTCCTACTGTCATCGGTCTTATCCCTACCTGACCCTAGGATAGACTTTAGGATTCACCATTATAGTACATGTTCACTTAGAACCTTACCCATGTCTTCATCATCTCTCTTTCTGCATTCATGGGCTAGTCCTCATCCTTTCATAGGGATCATGGCAACCTGCCTACCTTGGTCAAGCCCCATACCGGTTACCTCCATGGTAACACATTCATATGTAATTAGATATGGATATCTATGGGTCTACAGGTTCATTCTCATACCATTTACTTTACACTTAGCTTCTCAAGATCCTATGAGACCTCTTTAGGTTACCTTAAACCAACAAAATTGATATACACCCTACCAAAGGGGACCTTCTCCCAGGATGGGAGGAAAACTATCACTTGACCACCAGGTCACAAAAGCTCTTAGGTCTAGGATTTATATCCACATGAGCCTACTTAACCCTAGCAAACTATTAAGGTACAAGAAGATCACCTACTGTACCATGCTAGGTCATCTGGTTCTCATTCTTCAACATTAGATTAAGGTCATACCTTTCTTTTATCATCAACCTAGTTATGAGGGGTTCGTCAAACATACCTTTAATATTAAGGGGTCTCCTTTTCCCTTTATACATGAGGAGTACCATGCTCACTTCTACAGGAACTCAACTCTCATTATGAGCATTAGGTACACTGCTTCCCCTCTTAGGCCTAGGAACCCTAGGTTTACTTGTAGGTGTCCAACCGCATTCTCTATCTCTTAACTACGAACCAAGCATGCAAAATGCATGACATCTTGTGATCCTTCAACTCGAGCAACACTTAGGTTTGGGTCCCTCTAAAGGCAACCAAGGTATCATCAACTTTCAGGGATCGATCATGAAGTAACCACTATCATCCATTGTTCAGGGTTTTAGGCTTCCATCCTTCTTGATGGGTTTCTTGCTCTCTCTAGAGGTAACCCCACATCCAACCTCACCATTAGAGGTCCTCTCTTCATGAAGGTTCAACCTTAAAAGCATGCCCTACATGGGTGAAGTCTAGGTTCGAACTTATGTTTGTTCAAAATCATCCATACCCCTTTGTGCTCCATCATGATTCCTTATCCAGGGTTTCATCCTACTGTCAGCACCATGACGTGCCCTAGGTGCCAGCTATACCCTACTTGCACAAGCCCATAGGGTTTCTAAGGTCCTTCACTAACATCATCATCCAAAGAGCTATCCTTTACCCTAAAATACACAACCCTTCCCAGGGTTGGGTCGCCAGAGGTGCTAGGCCACCCATGGATCATATGGCATCCCAAAGGCATGTCCTTTCAAACACCTAGTCCAACTCATCTCTCTCTAACCTTCACTTAGGGTTAGGGCTAACATCATCCTCAGAGGATGTGTCAGGTCTCTATTTATAATGGAGATCTCTATCTCCAAGACTAACTTATCCTCCTGACTAGAAGGTCTAGCCTCAGGTCTCTTCTGAGGACATGACAACTTATGTCATACGACCTAAGCATGTATCTATTCTTTAATTTTCACTTAATATATTAAGCTTATGTCCATGACATCTTATTTACATGCTTTTCATTAATGTGGGGGAGGATTCCTTAAACCTTATTAACCTTACCCATACCGCAAGAGGGTGTAGAGGAGAGAGAAAACCCTAATCCTTTAGGTCCTTATCAGAATTTTGTGGTGAGAAGGGATGAATAGGATGAGAAGTCCTAAAGGTATCTTATTTCGATTCATACCCTAAGACTTTGGCCAAGCAGTCACACGGATCCGGGAGTCCTCGTATTCCGACTAGCGGTGTGGAGGAAAATATTGCCAGCCCCCGGTCGTGATCCTTTTCTAGACACCTCCGTCTTTCGGATAATCCTCTAATAACTCCCTTGGGTTCTATGGAGTTTGAAATTTTTAATAATTATTAATGGTTAAATGAGGAACCTATGCTATGATACCAAATGTTATGACCTCACCTTTCAGTAACCCCCAATTAAGGGAGACCAAGAGGTGGAAGCCGCACTCATTAATTCTGAATCAAAGGTTCAACATATAACCAAAAACAATTATTAAATTCTAACAGACTATACAGAAAAATAGTAATAAAATTTTTCTTTGCATACCTTTTTGAAAACTTGGATCTCTAAACTTCTATCCACTTAAGGATTATACTCTAACTAATCCTCCTTGTATTTTACTTCATGTATTTCACACTATGATGGTTTACTATTTGTTCTTTTGGCTTGTACCTAAAATGCCGACAAACAAAACGTCGGTCAGCCGAAGCTGGTATGTGGGGGAAACAATAATCATGTAAATACATTTACAATGTAATCATTCAATTAATCATTTAACAATCAAGATTACATTTTAAGCCAAACTACTCAATCCATACCTATCCACAACTCTGTGTTGTCCCTGTAAGGACTTATATGGTACCTCTATAAAGGTGACTTGATGGACCTACCCTCTAGGCAGCCAAAGTCATTCATGACCTGATGGATCTACCCTCTAGGTAGCCTTGTACCAGGTCAACCATTACGACACAGAGGGGGTCAAGGATTGAGCTAGAAGGCATATACATTATGTGATAGTCATAGACACTTTATAATTGCAATATGAACATCCAACAGTTTAGTTGCATTCAATGCGATTAAACATTTGGGAATCCATCGGGAAACCTAAGCGGTTATTCATAAGTAACCACATACCTGATTTGTTGAGTCATGCAGTCTATTCAACACATACTTCATGTATATATCACCAAACCAATCAACAGATCCAAGCAAGTAATTCAATCATCACATAATTCCTGAAAAGAATATGTACTCTATTTATTACACACTTTATCAAGAATCTACTTTATTGACTTGGATTCTCTTTCTAGGGTTTCTAATCCTCATTAAGATTTCATTAATATTCATTAGGGTTTCTTAGATCAATATCTCAAACTTTATCCCTTTTAGGTTAACAAACCCTGAAATACTCTTTTCCATTTATATGAACCTTAATTGCTCAACTATTCATTTTAATAGTCTTTTATACCCAAATTGACTGAGGATCATCACATCCCTATTTATTCATGGATTTGGACACTTAAACCAATTAAAAGACATATTCTCCTAATTTAGGGTTTTCAAGGTCATTAATGCATAATCATGCACGAAACCCTAAATTATGCCAATTATATAAAAATATCGTCTTTTAAAATCCTATTTTCACTTTTATTAACAACAAGTTAATATCAATTTGAATTATGTCATTAAAACCATTTACCATCAAATTTAAGGGTTTTCCCTTAATTAAAACACTAAAGATGATAACTTTATGTACTTTTCCAATTTCATGCATATTTAAGCACATAAACTCTAAATTAGACTAATCATGTGCAAAGTTATTCCTTTTTGAACATAATGTACCTTTTTACATTTAACAGGTTAATATCAACTCTAAAGATCCATTAAACCCTATTAAATACGTTAATCATATCAAAATAGGGTTTCTTAATCTTTAATTCATTAAAGATGATGATTTACACTACTTTTCACATAGCAAGAGGAATTGGCTTCTAATCATATTTTTATTGAATTCCTTGTATTTTTCTGATCAAAATACTTATATAATTTGTATTGATCTCAGCTACGGTTTACGAGATATGAATTTAGCAAAAGATACCTTTTTGGACCAATCAGAAACTGCCACATCACCTCGTTGTTATGCACTCGCTCAGCTGGTTGAAACATAACCAAATTACGGAATTGCCCCCGCGAGATGTCCCAGCTCTTCAAGCCTTGGAAGGGCATTTTTGTCAATCGATCTAGATCTCCTTCTTCCTCGCGAGTTCCTCCAGGCTGTCGCCCTAGCTGCTGACCTGCAATGTTTCTCGGACTTCCTCCCATCTCCTTGATGCTCGCTCCTAGCTAGGACCACGTTCCTGCCTCTGTCCCACCCTATCACAGCCAGCCATGCTGCAAAGCACGGCCCAGACATCCGGTCACGAGAGAACTGGTGCTCCGATCTACAGCGCTCCGCGGGTGCGCCCTCCTTTCTCTAGGGCTCCTGGACCGCCGTCGATGGACACCCAAGACTCCATGCCCTCTGCTGCACCTAGGGGATTGCTCAGAGCACGATTTGTCTAGCTTATGCAAGTGCAGTCAACCCTCCAGGCGCGGCCACCGTTGCAGCCAAGTAACTGCAGCTGCGCGTGGGTTGGGGCATGTCCTCGACGAAGGAGCTATTCCCCGGGTCCGTTGAGCATCAGGCCCCTCTCTGCAACTCCTTCTTGTCACCTCCTGCTTCATGTTCAAGTCGTGCCCCTTAGTTAGGGTTTGTATGCCAAGAGCAAGAAGAAGAAGAGGTAGAAAGGGATATACGTGGGATATCTCCCTCCTGGACTTGGCCAGAGCTCTTTCTCTCCTTTTATAGAGGGTGTAACAAAGTCTAAAGATGGCTATTCTCGAGTTGCCAAGCCCCTTTCCTATTAGGAAGTTATATTCCTTTATGAAAAAGCAACCCTTCTCTCTCTTCATTATTCTTTGGATATCCCCTATTATACGGATATTAGCAAATTCAAAATTTCCTCTTCATTTCCTTTATAGTTTCTCTTTCTAACTCATTGGCCACAGATTCTATTTCTTTTAGTAGAAACTATTTCCTTTTTAACAATACCACATAATTCATTAATTATGTATTCCCATTATTTCTTTATTTTGCAATTTTGGTATTTTCTCTTTCTTTCGTCTTTATTGGGACTCCTTGGATCCCAAAAATCTCAAAGATTTCGAAATTCCTTTTTCAAGGATACTTATTATCCTTCTAGATACATCTATATGCATTATTGCATATTATCTTGTTTATTTCTCATTAAAATATTCCTTTTTGAGGATTTCTCTTTATTTCTCTTTTATTCTCCTCATTGGTATTCCTTTTATCATTAGGAATCCTTGGAACACGAAATTCCACAAAGAATCTCCTAATTACACCTTTTCCCACTTATTTCCAACATTTTAACATTATTTTCAATCTCTTTCTTATTAAAGAAATACTTCATTAAACTTTTCTTTTCTTATTGCCTTTTCTTTGCAACTTTGGACTCCTTGGTACCCAAGGAACCCAAGAGGCACGAAATCCTCTTTGAATTTGCCTTCTAGAGGTTTCTACATATTTCTTTTCTCAAATATTCAATTATTCATTCACTAATTGAATTTTCTTTGTTATTTCCTTGTTATTGGGCCCAATAGCCAATAAAGCCCACAATACAAACATCAAGGCTGTTGTAAACGAAATCCATGTATTCAAAACAAATTATACCATTCTTTGTTCAATTATCTTTAATATGAGAAATTGCATTTCTCACCAAATGAACCCAAAAATTGGGGTCGCAACATCCTTCCCCTCTTATAGGAATTTTATCCTCAAAATTCACACAAGCAAACAAACAATTCAGGATAAGACTTTTCCATATCCATCATTGGCCCCTATGTGGCTTTGTCGTACTCATGGCATTTTCAAAGAACCTTTATTATCACATATTCTTTTCTCTGAGTTCTTTCATCCTGGCGTCTATAAACTGCACAGGTGACTCAGGCCATGTCAGCCTCCCTTAGGGCTCACTAGGTTCATTGCTCAGCACAAGGTCGGGGTACCTCACATAGTGCTCTAAACTGGACACATGGAACTTATCACACGTTACTTTACCCTGAGGGGTAAGGTCAACCTTAACCTTCTCCACCAAACCATATCGAAAGAACCCATGCATCGGAGACTCAGCTCTCTTAGCTATAACTTAGAGGGGTCGGATTTTCACATGTTCTTCCACAGTAACTTGTATGTCAGTCTACTTTGCATCTGCTCACGACTCTTATCGTCTCTAGGCTCATTTCAGCCCTTGCACAATCAAAGTAACTTCATCTACACACACTGTGGTCCCTTTTCTAACCATCATGTGGTCCTTTTCTAACCATCATATGGTCCTTTCACCAACATCACCTTACTAAAGTGGTGATCGACACAACCTCCCTTACAGAGCTTCTTATAAACCCGATACTGGCTATGGTGGTCATTGTCACATCTTTCATGGGACAAGAACTGTCTCTAGCTATCACCCTGAACGAGCACATATGCTTTCATCAAACCCATTAGTCTGGATCATACTAACCATTAGTTTGGGGTGATAAATTGTACTAACATTGAGTTCTTCATGTACCTACTTCCATCTTTTGGAAGGGAACCTTTAGGTTAAACTCAAAAACCTTTGAACTTGCTTCATGGTTACTTGAACCATCTCTCTCGTGGGTAATTCAACTAGATCTGTCCCTTAACAGAACTCTTTCTTTCTCATGTCATCTAGGTAAGGCGATCTATCATAACCCATATTGCATCTCGACCTTCCTTGGTCCAGGGGAGACCTATCACAACATCCATAGTGTTGAGCGCCCATTCTCTCTCAGGGACTCTTTTGTCCTCTATATCGATACACTGGGTTTCTGGGGTTCATCCTTTACCTTCTGGCTTGCATGGCCACAAACCACATGCAACTTCATCTTAAGCATCCAAAGTTCTATTGCCATTTTCCACGGTGTATGGTGATCTTCAATCATGATTTCATGTATGTTATGATTCTTCAAGATCGATTCCACCGAAACCATAAACCATTCTGGTCGGAGATTCATCATCTTCTTTTCCAAAGAAGTGCACTTGAGGTTCTACCATCATCCTTTCATCGTATCAAGGACTAGACTGGCTAACCAAACAACCCTTAACTTTCCAATGTATCTTGTTAGATCTGAGTGTTATCCAAACACCTCTCCCTTTCAAACTTAGGTTTAGCCAAACAACCTCTTCTAGCTTCTAGTGAAACAAGTCTTGACTAGAACATTCATTACCACCTCAAACTCTATGTCTATCTTCATTAAGAACACTCTCCGCTTTCATCATCATGGTGATCAAACTCAACCTGCTATAACTGGTAAGTTCCACATAGCTCATGATAAACACATCCTCACAAGGGGACTACCTCATTCCTCTTAGTGTTTACAAACCATACACATATCATTTGCTTTACCAGGGTATGTTATCTTCTCTATCCCCATTCCTTGTGGCAACGTTCCAACCTACATCATCTCTTATCCTTGGTGTATGGCATGCGTAATGTCCTATCTCTCACCCCATAACAAGAGGAAATCAGCATTTGGCTGCAGTCCAAATACAGAGTTCTTCCTATTCCAAGAGTAGAGATGGTACATCCCACCTTGCCAGTACATCTTTAAATCTAAGTTGCAATGTGCCACATACGTCTTTACGTCACAGACATCATGATATCAAACTAGTCTTGAACCTACTGAGGTTTATATCCTTGGTCATCTCCCCTAGGTCTATAGGGTACCGACTCTTTTGGGGGCATCCCTATTCCCTCCTGCATCAAGAGAGTGCCCTACTCATCTGCCCTTTGGGTCCCATGAGTTCATGAAGGTGATCAATCTCCTAACCCATGGCCTTCATACAATGATAGTTGTTACCTCCCGACCATATGGTCATGTGCAACTGGGGAATTAGGCAACTCCTATTGTCATCGGTCTTATCCCTACCTGACCCTAGGATAGACTTTAGGATTCACCATTATAGTACATGTTCACTTGGAACCTTACCCATGTCTTCATCATCTCTCTTTCTGCATTCATGGGCTGGTCCTCATCCTTTCATAGGGATCATGGCAACCTGCCTACCTTGGTCAAGCCCCATACTGGTTACCTCCATGGTAACACATTCATATGCAATTAGAGATGGATATCTATGGGTCTACAGGTTCATTCTCATACCATGTACTTTACACTTAGCTTCTCAAGATCCTATGAGACCTCTTTAGGTTACCTTAAACCAACAAAACTGATATACACCCTACCAAAGGGGTCCCTCTCCCAGGATGGGAGGAAAACTATCACTTGACCACCAGGTCACAAAATCTCTTAGGTCTAGGATTTATATCCACACGAGCCTACTTAACCCTAGCAAACTATTAAGGCACAAGAAGATCACCTACTGTACCATGCTAGTTCATCTGGTTCTCATTCTTCAACATTAGATTAAGGTCATACCTTTCTTTTATCATCAACCTAGTTATGAGGGGTTCATCAAACATACCTTTAATATTAAGGGGTCTCCTTTTTCCTTTATACATGAGGAGTACCATGCTCACTTCTACAGGAAATCAACTCTCATTATGAGCATTAGGTACACCACTTCCCCTCTTAGGCCTACGAACCCTAGGTTTACTTGTAGGTGTCCAACCACATGCTCTATCTCTAAACTACGAACCAATCATGCAAAAGGCATGACATCTTGTCATCCTTCAACTTGAGCAACACTTAGGGTTGGGTCCCTCTAAAGGCAACCAAGGTATCATCAACTTTCAGGGATCGATCATGAAGTAACCACTATCATCCATTGTTCAGGGTTTTAGGCTTCCATCCTTCTTGTTGGGTTTCCTGCTCTCTCTAGAGCTAACCCCACATCCAACCTCACCATTAGAGGTCCTCTCTTCATGAAGGATCAACCTCAAAAGCATGCCCTACATGGGTGAAGTCTAGGTTCGAACTTATGTTTGTTCAAAATCATCCATAACCCTTTGTGCTCCATCATGATTCCTTATCCAGGGTTTCACCCTACTGTCAGCACCATGACGTGCCCTAGGTGCCATCTATACCCTACTTGCACAAGCCCATAGGGTTTCTAAGGTCCTTTACTAACATCATCATCCAAAGAGCTATCCTTTACCCTAACATACACGACCCTTCCCAGGGTTGGGTCACCATAGGTGCTAGGCCACCCATGGATCATATGGCATCGCAAAGGCTTGTCCTTTCAAACACCTAGTCCAACTCATCTCTCTCTAACCTTCACTTAGGGTTAGGGTTAACATCATACTCAGAGGATGTGTCATGTCTCTATTTACAATGGAGATCTCTATCTCGAAGACTAACTTATCCTCTTGACCAGAAGGTCTAGCCTCAGGTCTCTTCTGTGGACATGACAACTTATGTCATACGACCTAAGCATGTATCTATTCTTTAATTTGCGCTTAATCTATAAGCTTATGTCCATGACATCTTATTTACATGCTTTTCATTAATTTGGGGGAGGATTCCTTAAACCTTATTAACCTTACCCATACCGCAAGAGGGTGTGGAGGAGAGAGAAAACGCTAATCCTTTAGGTCCTTATCAGAATTTTGTGGGAGAAGGGATGAATAGGATGAGAAGTCCTAAAGGTATCTTATTTTGATTCATACCCTAAGACTTTGGCCAGGCAGTCACACGGATCCGGGAGTCCTCGTATTCCGACTAGCGGTGTGGAGGAAAATATTGCCAGCCCCCGGTCGTGATCCTTTTCTAGACACCTCCGTCTTTCGGATAATCCTCTAATAACTCCCTTGGGTTCTATGGAGTTTGAAAATTTTAATAATTATTAATGGTTAAATGAGGAACCTACACTCTGATACCAAATGTTACGACCTCACCTTTCAGTAACACCCAATTAAGGGAGACCAAGAGGTGGAAGCCGCACCCATTAATTTCAGATCAAAGGTTTGACATATAACCAAAAACAATTATTAAATTCTAACAGACTATACAAAAACATGGTAATAAAATTTTTCTTTGCATACCTTTTTGAAAACTTGGATCTCTAAACTTCTATCCACTTAAGGATTATACTCTAACTAATCCTCCTTGTATTTTACTTGATGTATTTCACACTATGACGGTTTACTGTTTGTTCTTTTGGCTTGTACCTAAAACGCTGACAAACAAAACGTCGGTCAGCTGAAGCTGGTATGTGGGGGAAACAATAATCATGTAAATATGTTAACAATGTAATCATTCAATTAATCATTTAACAATCAAGATTACATTTTAAGCCAAACGTCGGGCAGCCAAAGTACTTCATGACCTGATGGATCTACCCTCTAGGTAGCCTTGTACCAGGTCAACCATTACGACACAGAGGGGGTCAAGGATTGAGCTAGAAGGCATATACATTATGTGATAGTCATAGTCACTTTATAATTGCAATATGAACATCCAACAGTTTAGTTGCATTCAATGCGATTAACCATCTGGGAATCCATCGGGAAACCTAAGCGGTTATTTATAAGTAGCCACATACCTGATTTGATGAGTCATGCAGTTTATTCAACACATACTTCATGTATATATCATCAAACCAATCAACAGATCCAAGCAAGTAATTCAATCATCTCATAATTCCTAAAAAGAATATGTACTCTATTTATTACACACTTTATCAAGAATCTACTTTATTGACTTGGATTCTCTTTCTAGGGTTTCTAATCCGCATTAAGATTTCATTAATATTCATTAGGATTTCTTAGATCAATTTCTCAAACTTTATCCCTTTTAGGTTAACAAACCCTGAAATACTCTTTTCCATTTATATGAACCTTAATTGCTCAACTATTCATTTTAATAGTCTTTTATACCCAAATTGACTTAGGATCATCACATCCATATTTATTCATGGATTTGGACACTTAAACCAATTAAAAGACATATTCTCCTAATTTAGGGTTTTCAAGGTCATTATTGCATAATCATGCACGAAACCCTAAATTATGCCAATTATATAAAAAGATCATCTTTTAAAATCCTATGTTCACTTTTATTAACAACAGGTTAATATCAACTTGAATTATGTCATTAAAACCATTTACCATCAAATTTAAGGGTTTTCCCTTAATTAAAAAACTAAAGATGATAACTTTATGTACTTTTCCAATTTCATGCATATTTAAGCACATAAACTCTAAATTAGACTAATCATGTGCAAAGTTATTCCTTTTTGAACATAATGTACCTTTTTACATTTAACAGGTTAATATCAACTCTAAAGATCCATTAAACCCTATTAAATACATTAATCATATCAAAATAGGGTTTCTTAATCTTTAATTCATTAAAGATGATGATTTACACTACTTTTCGCATAGCAAGAGGAATTAGCTTCTGATCATATTTTTATTGAATTCCTTGTATTTTTCTGATCAAAATACATATATAATTTGTATTGATCCGAGCTATGGTTTACAAGATATGAATTTAGCAAAAGATACCTTTTTGGACCAATCAGAAACTGCCACGTCACCTCGTTCTTATGCAACTCGCTCAGCTGGTTGAAACATAACCAAATTACGGAATTGCCCCCGCGAGATGTCCCAGTTCTTCAAGCGTTGGAAGGGCATTTTTTTCAATCGATCTAGATCTCCTTCTTCCTCACGAGTTCCTCCAGGCCGTCGCCCTAGCTGCTGACCTGCAGCATTTCGCGGACTTCCTCCCATCTCCTCGATGCTCGCGCCTTGCTAGGACCTCTTTCCTGCCTCCGTCCCACCATATCGCAGCCAGCCATGCTACAAAGCACGGCCCAGACGTCTAGTCACGAGAGAACTGGTGCTCCGATCTACAGCGCTCTGCGGGTGCGCCCTCCTTTCTCTAGGGCTCCTGGACCGCCGTCGATGGCCGCCCAAGACTCCAAGCCCTCCGCTGCACCTAGGGGATTGCTCAGAGCGCGATTTGTCTGGCTTATGCAAGTGCAGTCAACCCTCCAGGCGCGGCCACCATTGCAGCCAAGTAACTGCAGCTGCACGTGGGTTGGGGCATGTCCTCGACGAAGGAGCTATTCCCCAGGTCCGTGGAGCATCAGGCCCCTCTCTGCAACTCCTTCTTGCCACCTCCTGCTTCATGTTCAAGTCGTGCCCCTTAGTTAGGGTTTGTATGCCAAGAGCAAGAAGAAGAAGAGGTAGAAATGGATATACGTGGGATATCTCCCTCCTGGACTCGGCTAGAGCTCTTTCTCTCCTTTTATAGAGGGTGTAACGAAGTCTAAAGATGGCTATTCTCGAGTTTCCAAACCCTTTCCTATTAGGAAATTATATTCCTTTATGAAAAAGCAACCCTTCTCTCTCTTCATTATTCTTTGGATATCCCCTATTATATGGATATTAGAAAATTCGATATTTCCTCTTCATTTCCTTTATACTTGCTTTTTCTAACTCATTGGCCACAAATTCTATTTATTTTAGTAGAAACTATTTCCTTTTTAATAATACCACATAATTCATTAATTATGTATTCCCATTATTTCTTTATTTTGCAATTTTGGTATTTTCTCTTTCTTTTGTCTTTATTGGGACTCCTTGGATCCCAAAAATCTCAAAGATTTCGAAATTCCTTTTTCAAGGATACTTATTATCCTTCTAGATACATCTATATGCATTATTTCACATTATCTTGTTTATTTCTCATTAAAATATTCCTTTTTGAGGATTTCTCTTTATTTCTCTTTTATTCTCCTCATTGGTATTCCTTTTATCATTAGGAATCCTTGGAACACGAAATTCCATAAAGGATCTCCTAATTACACCTTTTCCCACTTATTTCCAACATTTTAACATTATTTTCAATCTCTTTCTTATTAAAGAAATACTTAATTAAACTGTTCTTTTCTTATTGCCTTTTCTTTACAACTTTGGACTCCTTGGTACCCAAGGAACCCAAGAGGCACGAAATCCTCTTTGGATTTGCCTTCTAGAGGTTTCTACATATTTCTTTTCTCAAATATTCAATTATTCATTCACTAATTGAATTTTCTTTGTTATTTCCTTGTTATTGGGCCCAATAGCCAATAAAGCCCACAATACAAACACCAAGGCTTTTGTAAACGAAATCCATGTATTCAAAACAAATTATACCATTCTTTGTTCAATTATCTTTAATATGAGAAATTGCATTTCTCACCAAATGAACCCAAAAATTGGGGTCGCAACATCCTTCCCCTCTTATAGGAATTTTGTCCTCAAAATTCACACAAGCAAACAAACAATTCAGGATAAGACTTTTCCATGTCCATGATTGGCCCCTATGTGTCTTTGCCGTACTCATGGCAATTTCAAAGAACCTTTATTATCACATATTCTATTCTCTGAGTTCTTTCATCCTGACGTCTATAAACTGCACAGGTGACTCAGGCCATGTCAGCCTCCCTTAGGGCTCACTAGGTTCATTACTCACCATATGGTCGGGGTACCTCACATAGTGCTCTAAACTGGACACATGGAACTTATCACACATTACTTTACCCTAAGGGGTATGGTCAACCTTAACCTTCTCCACCAAACCATATCGAAAGAACCCATGCATCAGAGACTTAGCTCTCTTAGCTATAACTTAGAGGGGTCAGATTTTCACATGTTCTTCCACAGTAACTTGTATGTCAGTCTACTTTGCATCTGCTCACGACTCTTATCGTCTCTAGGCTCCTTTCAGCCCTTGCACAATCAATGTAACTTCATCTACACGCACTGTGGTCCCTTTTCTAACCATCATGTGGTCCTTTTCTAACCATCATATGGTCCTTTCTCCAACATCACCTTACTGAAGTGGTGACCGACACAACCTCCCTTACAGAGCTTCTTATAAACCCGATACTGGCTATGGTGGTCATTGTCACATCTTTCATGGGACAAGAACTGTCTCTAGCTATCACCCTGAACGAGCACATATGCTCTCATCAAACCCTTTAGTCTGGATCATACTAACCATTAGTTTGGGGTGATAAATTGTACTAACATTGAGTTCTTCATGTACCTACTTCCATCTTTTGGAAGGGAACCTTTAGGTCAAACTCAAAAACCTTTGAACTTGCTTCATGGTGTAGTTGAACCATCTCTCTCATGGGTAATTCAACTAGATATGTCCCTTAACAGAACTCTTTCTTTCTCATGTCATCTAGGTAAGGCGATCTATCATAACCCATATTGCATCTCGACCTTCCTTGGTCCAGGGGAGACCTATCACAACATCCATAGTGTTGAGCGCCCATTCTCTCTCAGGGACTCTTTTGTCATCTATATCGATACACTAGGTTACTGGGGTTCGTCCTTTACCTTCTGGCTTGCATGGCCACAAACCACATGCAACTTCATCTTAAGCATCCAAAGTGCTATTGCCATTTTCGACGGTGTATGGTGATCTTCAATCATGATTTTCTGTATGTCATGATTCTTCAAGATCGATTCCTCCAAAACCATAAACCATTCTAGTCGGGGATTCATCATCTTCTTTTCCAAAGAAGTGCACTTGAGGTTCTACCATCATCCTTTCATCATATCAAGGACTAGACTGGCTAACCAAACAACCCTTAACTTTCCAATGTATCTTGTTACATCTGAGTGTTATCCAAACACCTCTCCCTTTCGAACTTAGGTTTAGCCAAACAACCTCTTCTAGCTTCTAGTCAAACAAGTCTTAACTAGAACATTCATTACCACCTCAAACTCTATGTCTATCTTCATTAAGAACACTCTCCGCTTTCATCATCATGGTGATCAAACTCAACCTGCTATAACTGGTAAGTTCCACATAGCTCATGATAAACACATCCTGACAAGGGGACTACCTCATTCCTCTTAGTGTTTACAAACCATCCACGTATCATTTGCTTTACCAGGGTATGTTATCTTCTCTATCCCCATTCCTTGTGGCAACGTTCCAACTTACATCATCTCTTATCCTTGGTGTATGGCATGCGTAATGTCCTATCTCTCACCCCATAACAAGAGGAAATCAACATTTGGCTGCAGTCCAAATACAAAGTTCTTCCTGTTCCAAGAGTAGAGATGGTACATCCCACCTAGCCAGTACACCTTTAAATCTAAGTTGCAACGTGCCACATATGTCTTTACATCACAGACATCATGATATCAAACTAGTCTTGAACCTACTGAGGTTTATATCCTTGGTCATCTCCCCTAGGTCTATAGGGTACTGACTCTTTTGGGGTCATCCCTATTCCCTCCTGCATCAAGAGAGTGCCCTACTCATCTGCCCTTTGGGTCCCATGAGTTCATGAAGGTGATCAATCTCCTAACCCACGACCTTCAGACAATGATAGATGTTACCTCCCGACCCTATGGTCATGTGCAACTGGGGAATTAGGCAACTCCTACTGTCATCGGTCTTATCCCTACCTGACCCTAGGATAGACTTTAGGATTCACCATTATAGTACATGTTCACTTATAACCTTACCCATGTCTTCATCATCTCTCTTTCTGCATTCATGGGCTGGTCCTCATCCTTTCATAGGGATCATGGCAACCTGCCTACCTTGGTCAAGCCCCATACTGGTTACCTCCATGGTAACACATTCATATGCAATTAGAGATGGATATCTATGGGTCTACAGGTTCATTCTCATACCATGTACTTTACACTTAGCTTCTCAAGATCCTATGAGACCTCTTTAGGTTACCTTAAACCAACAAAACTGATATACACCCTACCAAAGGGGTCCCTCTCCCAGGATGGGAGGAAAACTATCACTTGACCACCAGGTCACAAAATCTCTTAGGTCTAGGATTTATATCCACACGAGCCTACTTAACCCTAGCAAACTATTAAGGCACAAGAAGATCACCTACTGTACCATGCTAGTTCATCTGGTTCTCATTCTTCAACATTAGATTAAGGTCATACCTTTCTTTTATCATCAACCTAGTTATGAGGGGTTCATCAAACATACCTTTAATATTAAGGGGTCTCCTTTTTCCTTTATACATGAGGAGTACCATGCTCGCTTCTATAGGAAATCAACTCTCATTATGAGCATTAGGTACACCACTTCCCCTCTTAGGCCTACGAACCCTAGGTTTACTTGTAGGTGTCCAACCGCATGCTCTATCTCTTAACTACAAACCAAGCATGCAAAAGGCATGGCATCTTGTCATCCTTCAACTCGAGCAACACTTAGGGTTGGGTCCCTCTAAAGGCAACCAAGGTATCATCAACTTTCAGGGATCGATCATGAAGTAACCACTATCATCCATTGTTCAGGGTTTTAGGCTTCCATCCTTCTTGTTGGGTTTCCTGCTCTCTCTAGATCTAACCCCACATCCAACCTCACCATTAGAGGTCCTCTCTTCATGAAGGATCAACCTCAAAAGCATGCCCTACATGGGTGAAGTCTAGGTTCGAACTTATGTTTGTTCAAAATCATCCATAACCCTTTGTGCTCCATCATGATTCCTTATCCAGGGTTTCACCCTACTGTCAGCACCATGACGTGCCCTAGGTGCCAGCTATACCCTACTTGCACAAGCCCATAGGGTTTCTAAGGTCCTTTACTAACATCATCATCCAAAGAGTTATCATTTACCCTAACATACACGACCCTTCCCAGGGTTGGGTCGCCATAGGTTCTAGGCCACCCATGGATCATATGGCATCCCAAAGGCATGTCCTTTCAAACACCTAGTCCAACTCATCTCTCTCTAACCTTCACTTGGGGTTAGGGTTAACATCATCCTCAGAGGATGTGTCAGGTCTCTATTTACAATGGAGATCTCTATCTCCAAGACTAACTTATCCTCCTGACCAGAAGGTCTAGCCTCAGGTCTCTTCTGAGGACATGACAACTTATGTCATATGACCTAAGCATGTATCTATTCTTTAATTTGCGCTTAATCTATTAAGCTTATGTCCATGACATCTTATTTACATGCTTTTCATTATTTTGGGGGAGGATTCCTTAAACCTTATTAACCTTACCCATACCGCAAGAGGGTGTGGAGGAGAGAGAAAACCCTAATCCTTTAGGTCCTTATCAGAATTTTGTGGGAGAAGGGATGAATAGGATGAGAAGTCCTAAAGGTATCATATTTTGATTCATACCCTAAGACTTTGGCCAGGCAGTCACACGGATCCGGTAGTCCTCGTATTCCGACTAGCGGTGCAGAGGGAAATATTTCCAGCCCCCGGTCGTGATCCTTTTCTAGACACCTCCGTCTTTCGGATAATCCTCTAATAACTCCCTTGGGTTCTATGGAGTTTGAAAAATTTAATAATTATTAATGGTTAAAGGAGAAACCTACAGTTTGATACCAAATGTTACGACCTCACCTTTTAGTAACCCCCAATTAAGGGAGACCAAGAGGTGGAAGCCGCACCCATTAATTCCGGATCAAAGGTTCGACATATAACCAAAAACAATTATTAAATTCTAACAGACTATACAGAAAAATGGTAATAAAATTTTTCTTTGCATACCTTTTTGAAAACTTGGATCTCTAAACTTCTATCCACTTAAGGATTATACTCTAACTAATCCTCCTTGTATTTTACTTCATGTATTTCACACTATGACGGTTTACTATTTGTTCTTTTGGCTTGTACCTAAAACGCCGACAAACAAAACGTCGGTCAGCCGAAGCTGGTATGTGGGGGAAACAATAATCATGTAAATACGTTAACAATGTAATCATTCAATTAATCATTTAACAATCAAGATTACATTTTAAGCCAAACTACTCAATCCATACCTATCCACAACTCTATGTTGTCCCTGTAAGGACTTATATGGTACCTCTATAAAGGTGACTTGATGGACCTACCCTCTAGGCAGCCAAATTCATTCATGACCTGATGGATCTACCCTCTAGGTAGCCTTGTACCAGGTCAACCATTACGACACAGAGGGGGTCAAGGATTGAGCTAGAAGGCATATACATTATGTGATAGTCATAGTCACTTTATAATTGCAATATGAACATCCAACAATTTTGTTGTATTCAATGTGATTAAACATCCGGGAATCCATTGGGAAACCTAAGCGGTTATTCATAAGTAACCACATACCTGATTTGACGAGTCATGCAGTTTATTCAACACATACTTCATGTATATATCATCAAACCAATCAACAGATCCAAGCAAGTAATTCAATCATCACATAATTCCTGAAAAGAATATGTACTCTATTTATTACACACTTTATCAAGAATCTACTTTATTGACTTGGATTCTCTTTCTAGGGTTTCTAATCCGCATTAAGATTTCATTAATATTCATTAGGGTTTCTTAGATCAATTTCTTAAACTTTATCCCTTTTAGGTTACAAACCCTGAAATACTCTTTTCCATTTATATGAACCTTAATTGCTCAACTATTCATTTTAATAGTCTTTTATACCCAAATTGACTTAGGATCATCACATCCCTATTTATTCATGGATTTGGACACTTAAACCAATTAAAAGTCATATTCTCCTAATTTAGGGTTTTCAAGCTCATTAATGCATAATCATGCACGAAACCCTAAATTATGCCAATTATATAAAAAGATCGTCTTTTAAAATCCTATTTTCACTTTTATTAACAACAGGTTAATATCAACTTGAATTATGTCATTAAAACCATTTACCATCAAATTTAAGGGTTTTCCCTTAATTAAAACACTAAAGATGATAACTTTATGTACTTTTCCAATTTCATGCATATTTAAGCACATAAACTCTAAATTAGACTAATCATATGCAAAGTTATTCCTTTTTGAACATAATGTACCTTTTTACATTTAACAGGTTAATATCAACTCTAAAGATCCATTAAACCCTATTAAATACATTAATCATATCAAAATAGGGTTTCTTAATCTTTAATTCATTAAAGATGATGATTTTCACTACTTTTCGCATAGCATGAGGAATTCGCTTCTGTTAATATTTTTATTGAATTCCTTGTATTTTTCTGATCAAAATACATATATAATTTGTATTGATCCGAGATACGGTTTACGAGATATGAATTTAGCAAAAGATACCTTTTTGGACCAATCAGAAACCGCCACGTCACCTCGTTCTTATGCAACTCGCTCAGCGGGGTTAATCCCCTTTATCTTTAGGACCAGGAGTAGTTCGGGTAATCGTTATATGATACTTTTTACATAGTTTATCATAATTTGTCTCTTAAATCCGTGGGATGATGTCGTTTTCTCAATTATATCATTACGATTGATCACCCTAATGATAATCTAATACCTTTAATTACTTTGAAAGAAGAATTAACGGTTGAAAAGAGGTGAATATCACATTAACTAATAAATCCTTTGAACAAGGTGATGTACAGTTAATGGTGGAAACCCAGAGTGTGATCTTCATGCACCTAATTTAGGGTATAGGTTACTACTACCGTGGAACTGACCTAGATTGTAACGACCCCACCTCCCGGTAACCCCCAATTAAGGGAGACCCGAAGGATAGAGCCGTTATTCAATTAACAGGATCAAAGGTTCGACAAATAATCAGTATAATTAATAAACTGTACTAACTAAACTGAAAATAGGTATAAAATAAAACTTTTCTTACCTTGGAAAAAGTGGGATTTCTAAACTTCTATCCATGAAGATGTTAATCTAACTAATCCTCCTGTGCATGTTATTTCTCATTCAATTCCACATATGTCACTTTACTGTTTGTTCTTTCATTTGTACCTAAAACGCCGAAAAACAAAACGTCGGTCAGCCGAAGCTGGTATGTGGGGGAAACAATAATTGTGCAAGTATGTTAACAATGTAATCAACCAAATATCATTTAACAACCAAGATTACGTTTTAAGCAATACTACTCAATCCTTTCCTATCCCCTTTCTCTGTAACGTCCCTACAGTGGACATGGATACCACCTCTCTCATATGGTAGATCCTTACCCCCATGGCCCTACCACATAGGTAGCCAATACCTAGGGTTATGGAGTCGCATGGTCCTACCCAAAGGTAGACCAATCCCTGACTCATGATGACTTGATGGACCTACCCCATTGGTAGCCATTTACTAAGTCATCTAATGACCTGATGGACCTACCCTCATTGGCAGCCATTTACTAGGTCAATCTATAAAGCTACAGAGGGGACTAGGATCTGAGCTAGTAGGCATATTTCTTAGGTGATAGTCATATTCACATTATACTTTGCATGAATTAAATACATCCAATAGTTTAATTCAAGCCACGATGGAAACATCGATAAAATCTCAGAAAACTAATTTGGGTAGTCATAAGCGTAACCACATACTTGTACATGTAGATTCAGGTGCAAGAATAGTCCAAACAACAATGAGCAAGCAAGCATTCAATAAGATCCTGAAACAAATATACAATTTCCTTTTATTACTCGTGTCATTAAGATCTATTAAATCTAGCTCGCTTCTTAGGGTTTCTAGTTCACTTTTAGGATTTCCTTTGCAATTAGGGTTTCCCTTCATCTTTTATTATTTTAAACCCTAATTTAACACAATTGATCACAAACCCTAATTATTTCCACATCTAATCCTTAATTCCAGATTAAAGACATAATTAACCATTAATTAAGATCATTAATCCTCTCTTTTATTAAAGCTACTGTTTTTATCCTTTCAATCCATGACAATATCATTATATGTATTTGTCATTGATTCATAGTTCATTATGGTCCAAAACACATATGAATCCGATTTGTCATTATTTCCACCTTCTATTCATGAGAAAACCCTAATTACTACATTTAGGGTATTTATCCACAAATTAGGAACTTCATGCTCGAAATAGCTTAGATTCAGCATATTCCAACTTTAATCATGAAATTAATCAATTAAAGCCATTAATAGCCGAATTAGTCAACATTAGGGTTTCAAGGCTCATTAAAGTATATTCATGCATATGAAACTTTAAATTAACTAATTATATGCAAAGTACATCCTTATTCTTCCTAATGTTTATTTTTATCATTAACAGGCTAAGATCAACTTTAATCATCTATTAAACCCTACTAATCACATTAATCATACCAAAATAGGGTTCTTTAACCATTAACACATTAAAGTTGATATCTTCCATTACTTTTCGAATTGTAGGTGGAATTAGCTTTTAAAAATATTTTTATTAGATTCCCCTCATTTTTCTGAGCAAGATTCATATATTACATGTCCCCAACCGAGCTACCGATATTTATTTATGAATTTTGCATTAAAACACGTACTTGGCTAATCAGCAAGCGCCACATCACCTCATGCATGCAACACGGCCCATCTTTGATTTTATAACTGAATTACGGTATTGCCCCCGTTTAAGTTGTCACTTCTTTACACCCCGTAGGGGTAAAAACTTCCAACGTGCACAAGTCGTCTTCACCCTCCAGAGGGCGCGATTCAGCCGTACTTTGCGCGGCTCTTTCCTTGCTCCTCGGACCTCGATCGCCCTTAGAAGCTTCTGCACTGACTCTGACGCCTTCCCACGCACGTAGGGCATCCTTCCAATCGTGGCCCTTGCGGTTGGTTTGGGCAAGACGACCGCGCGACCTACAGCCGATCTGCATCCTAGCGGAGGTCCGTCCTTCGCTCCACCGGGCTCGGTGGCCACCCATGGCCGCCCCAACTCTGCTGCTCCCCGACGCCCTCGAGGCATCCTCTAAACGGGGCCAAGACGGCCAGAAGCACGCCCTAACAGGTCTACAACTGCAACCGGCCAGCGTCCATTCTGCTGGTGTTGCACCGACACAGATGGTAGATCTGCCTCCCTCCAGCGTCGTGGGTGGATCCTGCATCCATTAACCCCCTTCTACAGCCTCTCGACGCTCTAGGGGTTGAGTCCTTCCCTTTGTTAGGGTTTGAACGATTACATGGCTGGAGAAGAGTGGGAGACCAAGAAACCCAAGTCTGTGGATCCGTTCCCTTTATAGGGATAGGTAGCAGCTTCCTAGCATGCCTACCCACGAGGAGAGCAAGTCCCATAGCCAAAAGGAAACTCCTTTCCTTGATTACCAAGAAATCCTCTCCTTTCTAACTATTCATATCCTTTAGTCATTAGGAAAATCTGAAATTTATCTCCTTGATGTTTCTTTATGCTCCAGATCTCAAGATTTCGAAAATAACTTCTTTTATCCTCTCAGTACTTGCCCCTTATTCTAAAGGCAAGAAATTCTATTTTCATTTAGTAGAAAAATACTTCATAATCCATCAATTCTGTATGCACATTATCTTCTTATTTAACAATTTTGGTATTTTATCTTTCTTTCCTCTTCATTGGGATTCCTTGGATCTCAAGGAACTCAAAGAATTCGAAATTACCTTTTTAAGGAATATGCATTATCCTTAAATGCATCGATATGCATTAATTCCCATCATCATGTTGAGTTCTTATTAAAATAGTTCTTTTTGAGGATTTCTCTTTATTTCACTTTTTATTTTCCTCATTAGTATTCCTTTTATCATTAGGAATCATTGGGATACAAAATCCCACTAAGGATAACTCAATTGCACCTCTTTTCACTTATTTTCCACATATTACCATTATTTTCAATTTATTTCTCAATAAGGAAATATTTAATTGACCTTTTCTTTTATTATTGTATTCTCTATGCCACCTTGGACTCCTTGGAACCCAAGGAAACCAAGAGGCACGAAATCCCTCTTTGGATTTGCCTTCTAGAGGTTTCCACACTTGTCCTTTTTCTCTATTTTCTTATTTACTCGATAATAGTGGAATTTCTTTTATCCTTTCTTGTTATTGGGCCCAATAGCCAATAAAGCCCACAAATAAATCAACAAGGATATTTTAAATGAAAATCATGCATTCATTTATTATTTGTTCATTTATCTTTAATATGAGAAATTACATTTCTCAGCAAATGAACCCAAAATTGGGGTTGTAACATCCTTCCCCTCTTATAAGAATTTTGCCCTCAAAATTCCATCAAGCAAGCAAACAAACAGGATAAGCCTTTCATATGTCCATCATGGCTCCCATGTGGCTTCACCCTTTCCATGGCGCTTCCCCAAGAACCTTCATTATTTCATATTCTTCCATCTGAGTTCTTTCTTACCTTGGTATATTGTACCCTCATAGGTGACTCAGGACATTTCAGCCTCTCAAAAGCTGAATAGGTTCAGGGCTCAACACATGGCTTGGGTACCTCACATAGTGCTCTAGATCGGACTCATGTAACACATCATTTTATCCTGTGGGGTAAGGTTAACACAACCATCTCCACCAATCCATCTCAAATGGACCCATATATCGGGGACTCAGCTTTCTCAGCTGTAGCTTAGAGGGGTCAGATTTTCACATCACATATTCTCTCACAGTGAACTGCATGTCAGTCTGATTTGTACTAGCTTGTGACTCATGTCACCACTGGGCTCTCTCTCAACCATTGCACGATCAAAGCGACATCATCTGCACACACTATGTTTCTTTTCTAACCTTCGCGAGGCCTCCTTCACCAACATCATCATAATGAAGTAGTGACCGACACAACCTCCTTATAAGACTTCTTGCATCCCGATAAAGGTTATGGTGGTTAACATCACATCTTAAGAACTGTCTCTATGTATCACCCTAAATGAGCACACATGCTCTCATCAAATCATACTGTCCATTAGTATGGGGTGATAAACTGTACAAACACTGAGCTCTTCATGTATCTACTTCCACCTCATGGAAGTGAACCTTTAGGTCACATCAAGAACTTTTGAATTCGCATCATGGTATAGTTGAACCATCTCTTTTCATATGTAGTTCAACCAGGTCTGTCCCTTGATAGAACTCTTCCTTTCTTATGTCATCTAGGTAAGGCAATCTACCATAACCCATACTGTATCTTGACCTTCTTGGTCTAGGAGAAACTCACAACTTCCATAATGATGAACTCCCATTCCCTCTCGGGAACTCTTTATACTTTATATCCATGCACTGGGTTAATGGTGTTCATCCTTCACCTCCCGGCTTGCATGGCCACATGCTACATGCAACTTTGTTTTAAGCATCCAAAATGCTACCATCACTTACTATCTCTGTAGTTTCATGGTGATCATGATTTCCTCAAGATTGATTCCTCGGAAGCCCTAAACCACTCTCATCAGGGTTTTACTACCTTCCTATCCAAAGAAGTGTATCCAGGGTTCTACATCTATCCTTCTACCCCCTTCAAGGACTAAACTGGCTACCCAAACAACCATTAACTTGTTCAACATATCTCGTATGTCTGAGGGTTATCCAAACTTATCTCTTTTAGCCTAACACCCTCAACTTCTTCTAGCTTCCATCTAAACTAGGCACTATATCTCAACCAAAGCATTCATTACCACTTCTTATCCTTAGGTGTTAGGTAACATACACCTCCATGTATTATACTTATCATCTCATCTCAAACTCTGATTTGGTCTTCATCAAGAAGCTCTGAGCTCATCCTCATGGCGATCAAACTCAACCTTGGTTAACTTGTAAATTCCACATAGCTCCTGATAAAACATCCTCATAAGATGACTACACTAATCTCTCTTAATGTTTGTAAACCATCCATGTATCATTCACTCCACCAAGGTATGTTATCATCTCTGTCCTCATACCTTGTAGCTACGTTCCAACTTACATCATCTTTATCCTCGGTGTAAGGTATGCGTACTGTCCTATCTCCCACTCCCATAACAAGAAGAAATAAGCATTTGGCTGCAGTCCAAATATAGAGTTCTTCATGTTCTAAGAGTAGAGATGGTACAGCCCACCTTGCCAATACACTTTCAAATCTAATTTGAAACGTGCCACATATGTATCTACATTACAACCATCATGATATTAAAAATTACTTCCATGGAAAACGGGTCTCGAACTTACTTGGTCCAAGCACAATCCTTAGTCATCTCCTCTAGGTCTATAGGGTGCCGGCACTTTTGGGGTCATCCCTTTTCCCTTATGCATCCCGAGAGTGCCCTACTCATCTGCCCTTTGGGTCCCATGAGTCCATGAAGGTGATCAATCTCCTAACCCATGGCCCTCAGACAATGATAGTTGTTACCTACCGACCCTATGGTCATGTGCAACTAGGGAATTAGGCAACTCCTTCTTCCATCGGTTTTATCCCTACTTGACCCTAGGATAGACTTAGGATTCGATTATTGTACATGTCCAACATAGAACCTTACCCAAACATCCCTCATCTCTCTTCTTGCATTCATGGACTGACTTTCATCCTTTCATAAGGGTCATGGCGACTTGCCTACCTTGGTCGAGCCCCATACCGGTTACCTCCATGGTAACACATACACATGTACATAGAGATGGTTATCTATGGGTCTATAGGTTCATTCTCATGCCATGTACTCTTCACTTAGCTTCTCAAGATCCTATGAAACCTCCTTAGGTTACCTCAAAACCATCCAAAATGGTAAACTTCCTACCAAAGGGTCGCTCCCCCAGGATAGGAGGAAACTACACCTTTATAACAAAGGTCACAAACATTCTGAGGGTTTACATTCATATGAGTATGCTTAAACCAACAACTACTAAGGCACAAGCGGACCACCTATTAACTATGCTAGGTCATACTTGTTCTCTTTCCTCAACATTAGATCAACTTAGTTGTGAGGGGTTCATCAAACATACCCTTAACTTAAGGGATTTCCTTTACCTCTACACACAAGGAGTACCATGCTCGAAACTATAGAGACTCAAATCTCATCAGGAGCATCGGATACACTACTTCCCCTCTTAGGCCTAGGAACCCTAGGTTCTCCTCTGGGTATCCAACTGCATGCTCAAACTCTTAACCATGGATCAAACACGTCCAAGGTATGTCATGTACTCCCATGATCCTTTTATATGAGTAATACCTCAGAGTCGAGTCCTCTTCAAGGACAACCAACTAGGTATAAAGCCTCACAGCCATTTACTTAAACCTCCTCAGGGTCTAAAGTACTCTTTATCTCATCCAGCAGGTAATCACTTATACCATAGATACTAGAAGCATCATCCTCTCTCTAGAGCTAACTCCACATCCAGCCATACTACTGGAGGTCATCTCTCCATGAAGGATCAAACTCATAGGTATACCTGTTCGTGGGTGAAGACTAGTTGCGAACTTATGTTTGCTCAAGATCATCCATAGCCCTTTCATAAACCATCCATCATGATCTCTTAACCAGGATTTCATCAAGCTATACCCTACTTGCTTAAGCCCTTAGGGTAACTATAGGTTCTCCTCTAACCTCATCCTCGAAGGAGCTATCCTTTGCTCTAGCATGCACGACCCTCTCCTGGGTTGAGTTGCCAAAGGTACTAGGTCATCTACCCTCTTATGGCATTCCAAAGGCATGCCAACCAAACACTCGGTCAACCATGTCATCTAACTTACCATGTCATCTCTCGCTAACCTTCATTTAGGGTTAGGGTTAACATCATCCTCAAAGGATGTGCTAGGTCTCTTATTTTAATGGAGATCTCTACCTCCAAGACTAACTCTCTCTATCATCCTCCCGCCAAGGAGGTCTATCCTCAAGTCTCTCCTAAGGGCAATGACAACTCGTATCATATGGCCTAAGCATGTATCTATTCCTTTACGCTTACTCTATTAAGCTTATGTCCATGACATCTTATTTACATGCTTTTTTATTAAATTGGTGGAGGATTCCTTAATCCTTATCAACCTTACCCTAACATCAAGCGGGTGAGAAAAGAGAGAAAACCTTAATCCTTAAGGTCCTTAACAGAATTTGAGTTGAGAAAGGACGAACAAGATGAGAGAGTCCTAAAGGTATCTTATTTCGATTCATACCCTAAGACTTTGGCCAGGCAGTCACACGGATTCGGGAGTCCTCGTATTCCGACTAGCGGTGTTGAGGAAAATATTGCCAGCCCCCGGTCGTGATCCTTTTCTAGACACCTCTGTCTTTTGGATAATCCTCTAATAACTCCCTTGGGTTCTACAAAATTTGTAAAATTTAATAATTATTAAAGATTAATTGAGGAACCTATGGTCTGATACCAATTGTAATGACCCCACCTCCCGGTAACCCCCAATTAAGGGAGACACGAAGGATAGAGCCGTTATTCAATTAACAGGATCACAGGTTTGACAAATAATCAGTATAATTAATAAACTTTACTAACTAAACTGAAAACAGGTATAAAATAAAACTTTTCTTACCTTGGAAAAACTGGGATTTCTAAACTTCTATCCATGAAGATGTTAATCTAACTAATCCTCCTGTGCATGTTATTTCTCATTCAATTCCACATATGTCACTTTACTGTTTGTTCTTTCATTTGTACCTAAAACACCGACAAACAAAACGTCGGTTAGGTGAAGCTGGTATGTGGGGGAAACAATAATTGTGCAACTATGTTAACAATGTAATCAACCAAATATCATTTAACAACCAAGATTACATTTTAAGCAATACTACTCAATCCTTGCCTATCCCCTTTCTCTGTAACATCCCTACAGTGGACATGGATACCACCTCTCTCATATGGTAGATCCTTACCCCCATGGCCCTACCACACAGGTAGCCAATACCTAGGGTTATGGAGTCGCATGATCCTACCCAAAGGTAGACCAATCCCTGACTCATGATGACTTGATGGACCTACCCCATTGGTAGCCATTTACTAAGTCATCTAATGACCTGATGGACCTACCCTCATTGGCAGCCATTTACTAGGTCAATCTATAAAGCTACAGAGGGGACTAGGATCTGAGCTAGTAGGCATATTTCTTAGGTGATAGTCATATTCACATTATACTTTGCATGAATTAAATACATCCAACAGTTTAATTCAAGCCACGATGGAAACATTGATAAAATCCCGGAAAACTAATTTGGGTATTCATAAGCGTAACCACATACCTGTACATGTAGATTCAGGTGCAAGAATAGTCCAAACAACAATGAGCAAGCAAGCATTCAATAAGATCCTGAAGGTTTCTAGTTCGCTTTTAGGGTTTCTAGTTCACTCGTGTCATTAAGATCTATTAAATCTAGCTCGCTTCTTAGGGTTTCTAGTTCACTTTTAGGGTTTCCTTTGCAATTAGGGTTTCCCTTCATCTTTTATTATTTTAAACCCTAATTTAACACAATTGATCACAAACCCTAATTATTTCCACATCTAATCCTTAATTCTGGATTCAAGACATAATTAACCATTAATTAAGCTCATTAAACCTCTCTTTTATTAAAGCTACTATTTTTATCCTTTTAATCCATGACAATATCATTATATGTATTTGTCATTGATTCATAGTTCATTATGGTCCAAAACACATATGAATCCGATTTGTCATTATTTCTACCTTTTATTCATGACAAAACCCTAATTACTACATTTAGGGTATTTATCCACAAATTAGGAACTTAATGCTCGAAATAGATTAGATTCAGCATATTCCAACTTTAATCATGAAATTAATCAATTAAAGCCATTAATAGTCGAATTAGTCAACATTACGGTTTCAAGGCTCATTAAAGTATACTCATGCATATGAAACTTTAAATTAACTAATTATATGAAAAGTACATCCTTATTCTTCCTAATGTTCATTTTTATCATTAACATGCTAAGATCAACTTTAATCATCTATTAAACCCTACTAATCACATTAATCAAACCAAAATAGGGTTCTTTAACCATTAACACATTAAAGTTGATATCTTCCATTACTTTTCAAATTGCAGGAGGAATTAGCTTTTAAAAATATTTTTATTAGATTCCCCTCATTTTTCTAAGCAAGATTCATGTATTACATGTCCCCAACCGAGCTACTGATATTTATCTATGAATTTTGCATTAAAACACTTACTTGGCCAATCAGCAAGCGCCACATCACCTCATGCATGCAACGCGGCCCATCTTTGATTTTATAACTGAATTACGGTATTGCCCCCATTTAAGTCGTCGCTTCTTTACACCCCGTAGGGGTAAAAATGTCCAACGTGCACAAGTCATCTTCAACCTCCAGAGGGCGCGATTCAGCCACCCTAGCCGTACTTTGCGCAGCTCTTTCCTTGCTCCTCAGACCTCGATCACCCTTTGAAGCTTCTGCACTGACTCTGGCGCCTTCCCACGCACGCAAGGCATCCTTCCAATCGTGGCCCTTGTAGTTGGTTTGGCCAAGACGGCCGCGCGACCTGCAGCCGGTCTGCAGCCTGGCGGAGGTCCGTCCTTCGCTCCACCGGGCTCGGTGGCCGCCCATGGCCGCCCCAGCTATGCTGCTCCCTGACGCCCTTGAGGCATCCTCTAAACGGGACCAAGACGGCCAGAAGCACGCCCTAACAGGTCTGCAACTGCAACCGGCGAGCGGCCGTTCTGCTGGTGTTGCGCCGGTGCAGATGGTAGATCCGCCTCCCTCTGGCGTCGTGGGTGGATCCATTAACCCTCGTCTACAGCCTCTCGACGCTCTAGGGGTTGAGTCCTTCCCTTCGTTAGGGTTTGAATGATTACATGGCTGGAGAAGAGTGGGAGACCAGGAAACCCGAGTCTGTGGATCCGTTCCCTTTATAGGGATAGGTAGCAACGTCCTAGCATGCCTACCCACAAGGAGAGCAAGTCCCATAGCCAAAAGGAAACTCCTTTCCTTGATTACCAAGAAATCCTCTCGTTTCTAACTATTCATATCCTTTAGTCATTAGGAAAATCCGAATTTTATCTCCTTGATATTTCTTTATGCTCCAGATCTCAAGATTTCGAAAATAACTTCTTTTATCCTCTTAGTACTTGCCCCTTATTCTAAAGGCAAGAAATTCTTTCATTTAGTAGAAAAATACTTCATAATCCATCAATTCTGTATGCACATTATCTTCTTATTTAACAATTTTGGTATTTTATCTTTCTTTCCTCTTCATTGAGATTCCTTGGATCTCAAGGAACTCAAAGAATTTGAAATTACCTTTTTAAGGAATACGCATTATCCTTAAATGCATCGATATGCATTAATTCCCATCATCATGTTGAGTTCTTATTAAAATAGTTCTTTTTGAGGATTTCTCTTTATTTCACTTTTTATTTTCCTCATTGGTATTCCTTTTATCATTAGGAATTATTGGGATACGAAATCCCACTAAGGATTACTCGATTGCACCTCTTTTCACTTATTTTCCACATATTACCATTATTTTCAATTTATTTCTCAATAAGAAAATATTTAATTGACCTTTTCTTTTATTATTATATTCTCTATGCCACCTTGGACTCCTTGGAACCCAAGGAACCCAAAAGGCACGAAATCCCTCTTTGGATTTTCCTTCTAGAGGTTTCCACGCTTTTCCTTTTTCTCTATTTTCTTATTTACTCGATAATAGTGGAATTTTTTTTATCCTTTCTTGTTATTGGGCCCAATAGACAATAAAGCCAACAAATAAATCAACAAGGCTATTTTAAATGAAAATCATGCATTCATTTATTATTTGTTCATTTATCTTTAATATGAGAAATTACATTGCTCAGCAAATGAACCCAAAACTGGGGTTGTAACATAGATGTAGGTAGTGAATTGTATCGTGACAACGAACAGTTCTGACTATAGGCCACTACCCGGAATAGGAGACAAATTAGGATAATTGTGTAGGAATGAGTATGACGAGAACCTACAGTGAAACCGCAATCCTAAATATTCCACCTTTAATTCATTAAACCAACCATTTAATCAATTTTTTTGCTTTATTTTATTTTTATTTTCTTTTTCAATCAGTTCTCAAACATTTTAATCAGTCTAGATGATTGCAAACAGTTAGTAGTAGTCTACCGAAAATTCATTCCCTGAGTTCGACTCGGGCCTCAGAAAGGCCTATATTACTTTAGTGCATGCACTTGCGTTATACGCACGGTAAATTCGTGTCAACATCAAAGTTTAGAAATGCCATTCTTTATCATTATCATCGTCGTCATCAGTACTCCAGTGATAATAAAAAATTCCCAATGCTTCTAAGGCTTTTGTCCATTGTTCTCTTATATCATCTAATTGTCTCATCATATAGGGACTATGTACATATAATAACTTTTCACCTATAATGAAGTCACTAGTTTTAGGCACCTGCAAAGAGAATGACATATATATATAATTAATAAGATTGATATATTTCATATTATCTAATGAGACTATATAATATATATAATTATTTAGATTGATATATTTCATATTATCTAATGGGACTATAAAATACATGTTATATGTTATCGATATATAGTACAATATATCTGACAATCCGGCCCATATATCGTATCACATAGTATGCACATGCCCAATCGTTGTCTAGTTTAACACACTATAAATTTCAACATACAAAATGTTAATAAATAAAAACAAGCATAGTTCACATAAATAATATATACATTGGAGTCAGGAAACTAATTTCACATTCTCCCAAACTAACAGTTTATCCTTTATCTTGCACACATTTCCTCCAGCTCTTTTGAAATCTTTTAAAGCCCTACATGTTAATGTAACACATTAAATTGAATTACCAAATAACAATGTAATAATAGATGTTAAAGGATATAAATATGAAAAATTTCTCATGTGAATAATGGCCTTTTCATTACGTGTCCATGTATGCCTAATTACTTCCCAACATGATCTAGATAATAAACAGTGAACGTCTTGGGGACAATAAGTAGTAACTCCCAATGCTTACCACTAGAGATAAGAAAGTTAAAAATATATAACTCAAAATCAACAATAAAATATAATTTTTTTAACACTGAATGGAGCTATTGTATAAGCAAAGTAAACTTACTTAACATTGAATGGAGCTATTATCATGCTTTTATTTTTTTATCAACATATTTAAAAGTGATAGAGTAGTATAAGGTAACTTACTTAACACTGAATGGAGCTATTGTTTATCTATAAGATTGATCAAAGATGGAATTAGAAATCCCACATAGGTAAACGAAAAAAATTTACATATCTTGTGTGGGTGGCTGCAAAACATATATTATGTATGCATTAATATATAAGAAACCAGATCACCATATATAAAATAAGGTATGTAGATATATAAACAAGATCTCACCATATCCATAGCTCTATCATAGATGTATTCAGCCAATCATACCTAAACAACTCCAAAATATGTTGTATAAATATAGTGTTATCGTATGATTGGCCTACAACATCCTCTGAAATATAAACATTTATAGGGCACACTTTGTTATGTTCGTCTATCCATATTTCCATACTACTACAATTAGGACCTATTGAGTCGTATAGGTCCTTTGGAAGCCAACTAGGTACTGTAAGAGGAGATAGAGGTGGAGGCAGAGCTGTAGTGGATTTCTTTTTTTCTCCTATATATATAATTTCATATCAATTGAATTTTATATACGTGCTAAATAATTAATGTAATCTTAAATTTACCATACATGATCAGTATAGTTGACATCCGTTTTGGGCCATAATATCACTCTGCCTTCTTCTTAACCAAGTGTGTCAGCGTCTGGGTGGGCATATGGCAATGAATGTTGCCTCCAATGAGGGAACACAAGCCCCGGGCTCATGCGAACATAACCATCGGATACTGGAGTGCCATGAATCATGTGCCCTGGAAGGTGTGGGTAAGCCTCTGCATCTAGAACAATGAATTCTTTGACTCTTAGATGGATTGACCTCAACCCCTACAAATTTACATAGAGTATGTTACATACATATATACTTAAACATATCATCTTGAAAAGACTAGTTACTATGTTATAAAAATACTTACAAAGGACGTGCTAGGTGGTGGGTCTACATGATTACTCCCAACCACCTCCATCATAGGGAAAGAGAAGCACGACATAGGTACTGTTTGAGTGGTATCCTGAGATGCCTACCACTTGCTCATAGCTTCATGGAGTCTCTTATCAAGTGCTTGCTCGACTCTCCTATCAATTAACTCATCTACCTATACATGGACAAAATAAATGCTAGATTTTGATTATTGAATTCCCTTTACAATAATAATTGGTTAATACCTTGAATTCATCGGTATTTCTCCTAGAAACAAACGCCTCCCAGTCCTTCAATTCAAGGTAGTTCCATTACTCAATGGCTGACTTCTTCTTGTTCTTAGCATCTCAAATGTATAGTTGAGTGAGATTTGTCTTATAGTTCCTTAGGACCCTCCCACAATGATGCATCATCTTTTTATGATGTAGTTTCATCCAGTTCAAATATACTATGCAAAATTTCATATATTTAATTGATTAGTATATCCTAAAAATTAGTATTCTACAAAATAGAATAGCAAATGATAATAACTCACATATAGTTCTTTCCATATTAAGTCTTTCTTCCCTTTAGGAACATTATGCCAAGAACATTCTAAATGAGGATTAAAATGGCTACGAGTAAGAACCCCAAGATATGAAATAAACAAGTTGTGGTTCACTCCAGCTGATTTCCTGCATGATCAAAATCCACAACCAGTTTTGGTCCATTGCCCCTTTGTTGTATTAACTTGTTCATCATAGTGATGCCCCTCGCTTTTTCAATTTTTTTTGCTTCTCAACAAGTGTTTCTAGGTTTTCAGTAGGTACATCCTCAACCTAAAAATTGGTATGTTAAAAAAACACTTATAGGATATAACTTATGAATGGACATATAGATAGATGTATATGATATATTTTAAAACTTACATTATGAGGCGGTGTCTCATTGATATGCTCACCCTCATGGTAATCATCATTATGATATTCATACTCATGGTCAGCCATATGAAAATAAAAACATTGTAACAATTAACATTTAACATAACTAGAAGATAATATAACATTGAAAAGTTCACATCAATATAAAGAATCTAAAAAATAAATCATGCCTCTAATATTGTGATCTTTTATCAATTAACATTCCTTCGGTTTGATCTCCGCACACATATAAGTCATCGTTAGATTCAATATTTGGTGTTGGCAACCCAACTAAGAATGGACTCGAGTCATCATACTTATCATAATACTCTTCTTCATCTATAGGATCTTTAATGAACTGCCTTTTACCATGAAGAACAATTGACCATTTTTCATTTGCAGGATCATCAATATAAAATACTTGTATCGCATATGATGTCAATATAAATGGTTCACCCTTCTCGTCAATCTTTTCAAAATTGACTAATATGAAACACAATTCATCCACTATAACTCCTTTAGTGTTATCAACCCAATTACATTTAAAGAGAGGAATTTTGAAATCTACATAGTCAAACTCCCATATGTCTTCAATGACACTGTAATATGACATGTTAGCTTTATGTGGACTCTTATCCTTTGTACTGGCAAGAAACAATGAAGACTCTTGAAGGGTGACCCCACTATTTTGGATGACGTTCTTATCATCTTGACGCTTTGTGTAATATGAGTACACATTTATGTCAAACGCTTCATAAGACATAACGTTCATTTTTGGTTTAATAGAGAGGCATTTGATATTTTTAGCAATATTATTTGGTGTTTGAGATAGTTGATGTAAGACTTTATCTTCAAACCACCTAATAAATGTCTTGTTATGATCTCTAGTAAGCCACATTGAATTGGCTCGAGGATATTGTTTCTTAATGAAATTGGTATGTTCCTCGATATAAACACTCACTTCATCAATGTGGTGTAAAATATACAAGTGAGCTTATTCCAATAGCTGATAACTGATTACTTTCATCCGTGATCCTAAAATCCCTTTGTCTGTAGAATACTTCTCAATATTCTTATCATTTACAGGAGCGTCATTGCCACTCAAAAAGTCATTGCAAAAATCCATAACCTCTCTCGCCACATAACCCTCAAGAATACCCCTTTTAGGCCAATAACGATTTCGAACATCACCTTTAAAAATGTTCATGTATCGTTCAAAAGGATACATCCAATACAAGAAAATTGGTCCCAACATTTTCACTTCCCTAGTCAAGTGGACGACAAGATGAATCATGATATCAAAGAATGAAGGAGGAAAATACATCTCAAGATGACATAGGGTAACAACCACTTCTCTTTGCAACTTATCGAGAGTCTCACGATCAATAACTTTGCTGCACAGACTGTTAAAGAAGAATCAAAGTTTGGTGATTGCAAACCTTACATGCTTCAGCAGTATAGATTGAATTGCCATGGGCAATATTTGTTGCATTAGAGTGTGACAATCATGAGATTTAAGACCTATCAACTTCATACCTTTCTTTGATACCAATCTATGGATGTTGGATGAGTAACCCTATGGCACCTTAACATTAACAAAGCACTCACAAAAAGCTTTCTTCTCCTTCCTAGATAATGTGTAACAAGCAAGAGGTAAATATGTTCTTTGCTCA
This sequence comes from Alisma plantago-aquatica, assembly GCA_963693085.1. Lineage (NCBI taxonomy): Eukaryota > Viridiplantae > Streptophyta > Magnoliopsida > Alismatales > Alismataceae > Alisma > Alisma plantago-aquatica. Next base: position 1,900,141,809 of record OY856409.1, on the reverse strand, counting down.
CTACTAACTACTTATGTTAATTTTGTCCTTATTCCCATTTCACATAGGTCCATTCTGGATTTGATCCCATCTTTAGTCTTAACTGGTTTATACAACAGAGTACCAATGACACTATCACAAACATTTTTCTCAACATGCATGACATCGATACAATGCCTGACTGTCAAAGAACTCTAATAAGGAAGATCTCAAAATATTGATTTCTTCTTGAATAAAGATATGTCTTTCTATGTAGCCATGGTATATTGCGATCTCTTACCAAATTCACTGACAAAGTCTTTTACTCTTTCATAAACAACCTCCCCTGGTATAGGTTTAGGCACACTCCGTTCCACATTCCATCCATTGAACGCTTTGTGCAACCTTTGGTATGGATGGAATTTTGGAAGAAACCTTTGATGACCAAGATATATAGTCTTTCTGCGATATTTTAGTCATATTCAATCAGTGTTCTCTTCACATATAGGACACACTTTAGATCCTTTGACGCTGTATCCAGATAAATTCCCATATGTTGGAAAGTCATTAATAGTGTGATACAACATAGCATACAAACGAAATGTCTTGCTACGTAAAGCATCATAGGTCATCATACCTTCACCCCAGAGTTCATCAATCAGAGGTTTAAGATAAACGTCAATATCATTTCCAGGTTGTTTAGGGCCCGATATCAACAACGACAACATAATGTACTAATTTTTCATACACAACTAGGGAGGAAGATTTTTTTAACAAGCATAACAACCCAAGTGCTATGTTGGCTGCTCAATGTCCCATATGGATTCATCCTATTGCTACAAAGCCCAAGTCTTAGATTCCTAACTTCTTCACCAAATTTAGGGTACAATAAATTAATCTTCTTCCACTATGGGGAATCAGACGCAGGTCATAGGATCCCATCATTATTTTAACCTCTGCATGATACCTCACATCTTTTGCATCTATCGGATTGGAAAACAAGCGTTGAAACCTTGGTATTATATGTACATACCACATCACCTTGATAGGAGAACTAGTTTTGGACTTCCCCAAAGCCGTCATTTTATACCTTGACGCACCACATTTTAGGAAATCTTTCAAATATGCATAGTCCTTTTGAAATAATACACAATCATTCAGGCATGCGTGTATCTTCTTGGCCTTCATTCCCATTGGGCACAATTTTTTTTAACTCATATGTTGAGATTGGCAGCTCATTTCCTTCATGAAGAATTTCTTTCAACAAATACAACAATGACATGAAGCTTTTGTCGCTCCATCTATTGTTAGCCTTCATCTTATACAATCTCAACACAGCGCTAAGCTTCGTAAACTTATTACAACCCATGTACAATGGTCTCTCAGCATCATGCACAATGTTCCTAAACATGGGAGTTGGATTGGTGTGCTCCACCCCACAACTATCCAACATCTCATCAACGATGTCTACTGGAACTGGTTCATTCACATCTACATCATCGGAGGCAATTTCTTCTTCCACACAAGCACTACTATCGACATCTACTAATTTCAGGTTTGAAACCCCTCCATGCCAGTACCATTCTGTATAGCCTTATACAATTCCATTGCACATGACATGACTTTTGATTTCTTCACCAGTGTTGACTTTCAAGTTGGTACCGCAATGCCTACATGGACAGTAGAACCTATCTCCAGGTTGTTTCCTATGTTCCTACACAGATCTAATAAATTGATTGAGACCAGAAATAAACTCTGGGGTGTAGCAATTTTGAATGGACATCCATGATCTATCCATCCTATGATCAAAGACAAAACAAGTATATATTAGGGTCTAGGGTTAAAAGATTAGGGTTTAGGGTTAAAGGATTAGGGTTTAGGGTTAAAAGATTAGGGTTTCGGGTCTTATATAAAATAAATGTGTACCTCCTATCCCATTTTTGATCACCTAATCTCACTAGTAAGTGTATAATGCGTATTCTATTTTCAAGAAAATTCGGCAGCATTTCCCCACAGTTCTCCAAGTACACCGATGTACATGGGCAAATGTCCACAGACATATGTAGTTAGAGAACAAATGGGGAAGTGCTGACGAAACATCATGAAAACCAAATATACATCATACACTTACATCCTAAGTGAGATTAAGTGTTCAGGAACAGTCTGAAATTGGGGACTATCCAAGTTTTACTCCTAATGAGTAAATCTCGGATGGGTTTCTAGGCCAAAAAAATGCATGTGTGTCATCATCATTCCTATAACTACAATCCTAGTTTCATCATTCATATCCTAGGTTTTGTGTAACATCATTTAATTTAATTCATTCTTCTATTTTGTGTTCATTCATGCATAATTAACCCTAATTAATCATTATTAAACAACTACACAAGCTTGAAGAACAATTATTGAACTAAGTTAAATCAATCACTAACAAGAGAGAAAGAAATTAATATCAATTGATTAAATTCATTCATTCATCATTAACCCTTATTAATCAATATTAATCAACTACACAATCTTAGAGAAACTACATGTAAATCTAATTAATTAAATTAATTAATGCATCATTAACCCTAATTAATCAATAGTAATGGCATCATTAACCCTAATTAATCAATATTAATCAAATATTCTTCCATTTTGTGTTCACTCACCGCACCAGTGGATCGAGCAGGCTGTGGTGGCGGTGGCTGGAGGTGGATGTGGCTAGGCTAGAGATGAAGGTGGTCGGGGTAGAGGTGAAGCAGAGGAGGTGTAGGCGATGGCTGGTGGTGGTGAATAGAGCAGCTGAAGGTAGATAGAGGAAGGCTCCTCGCTCTACCTAGAGCAGGTGGTGGCGGCGATGGGAGCAGGTGGTGGCGGCAACTGGAGGAAACTGGAAAATAGTAGCAAGTCCGATGTGAGAAGCTTCAAGATCCTCATGGCGGCGACTAGCGGTGTGCGGAGGTGGTAAGTAACTTCAAGCTCCTCGCGGCGGCAGGCAGTGAGCAGAGGCGGTGCACGGAGGCGGTGTGCAATAGAGGAAGAAATTGTGAGACTGAGGGCTTGAAGAATTGGGAATGAAACAAAGAAGGGGAAGAGTCTGCTCACACGGGTGCTATTAAGTTAACTATCAGTGTCAGTTAAGACAAAATTTTGACACTTAAAATCAATAAATGTCAGTGGTAATTAAAACCTGACACCTATCATGAACTTTAATCAAAAAATTTTGCACTTGGTCAAGGTGTTAGTCATAAGTTTCTATTTACCAAAACCGATGTATATACACATAACATGACAAAAAAAGTGTTCATCAGTTACGATCATAATTGTCGGTTGTCAAGAAAAAATAGACATCAAATAGGCAAAATGGGGGGAAAATATTTTCGCGGGGAGAACACGCGAAGACCCATCCTCGTCGGTTCTTTAAAGAAAATGGTCGCCACACGAGGGGATGAATTTCGACTCACGAAGGATGTTTAGCTGTCGGTTCCTTATCAAAATCTGATGACTACATAGGTATGAAAATTTTCACGAGGTCTTGGCGCAAAACATATGTCGTTGGTTTTTATACCACCGATGTCGAATTGAAAATTTTTGGAGACAATTTTTTTCTCTGGAAAATTGTATTTTTTGGGTGATTTTAGACGTCGGTTGTGGTTTAACAAAACTGACATTAAAGAAAAAGTGATGCACGTGTCTTTTGTAAATTGGCCGACCTTCACATATAGGTGACAATTGTCCTTCTTAGTCGACATCATAGTGTATTGGCGTCGGTTGTTGGACTACAACCGACGCCATCAAATGTGACGTGATATGCCATTTATGTAGTAGTGCTAGGATTTTTATTGTATGATGTAACTTCTAATCACCAGTCAGATATCCTTCTGAATGGATGATATGGGTTCCCTTTTATAGATGCATTCCTCACCTTTGAAACCCTAAAGTTGAATGCTTATGGTAAAAGGCATATGATTGCATGGCTCGTACTCGGTCCAACAAGTGAATCATGTGGATTACTCAATTTGGACCTCACATTCATTTCTCTGACGGACCAACATGGTGTGAATCAGAATGGGCTGGATGTTGAGAGGGTGCTTCGGGATGTCATAATTTGGAAGACTCCAAGTGGAGAGCAGCTTGAGTCAAGTAAATGGCAGAGCCACTCGATTGACTAGGTGGTTGGAAGGTGATCAAATGGAAATCTTTCAGGCCTTTCTTCCCTTGAGGTATAGAATCGAGAGGGTTTAATCATCCACCTAGGCATTGTCACACAATTTTGGCTAGTTCTACATTATATATATATATATATATATATATATATATATATATATATATATTCAAAAAAAGAAAGGTAATTGCAATTGAGTGGATATAGAGCTAAAACTAGGAAATAGAAACACAACAGCCCCTAAAACGCAAGTAAAACAATATGTAAAAATAGGTATAAATACACTCATCAATTAGCAACAACATAGGATGAGGTATCCTGAACCGTCGATGACTGACTTCCAATTAGAGGGGTAAATGATGGGTCCATCCATGACATTCCATACTTAGGATTCTGGGGTTTCTCATAGACAACAAGGTTGTCAACTGATGAGTTATTTCTCTCCATAAGGGTTTTTCCTACACAAGGTAAGGGTACTAGGTATAAGCAACCTATGCAAAAGGTAAACATCCTAAGGGAGACAAAATTGGAATAGTTAGATAATAGATAGCCACTGGGTCTGACACCATACTTGTAAGGAGTGGGACCCCTGAGGGGATCCACTTCGTACTAAATCAAATATAAAGGAAACATCCCATATCTCAAACATTACTTTAAATTTTTCACAAAGGGATGGTAATTCGTTTACTCAAAAGTATGATTTAAGTAACCAAATGTAGCCGTGGAAACAAAAATATCTAACTATTATAGATCTTGGTATTGTCTCAAAACTTCACCACGTAGGGTGATACACATGATAGCCAACTAAACTAAAGGATCGGCTGATAGTCACATAACCATGTCAAGAAAGTATCCTAGAAGGTTTCAGTTATACTTGGTGTGGTCCTGGCCCAACTTGATTATCTTCTCCTTCATCTACACCTGGGGTTGGAAGCGTACCTCAACAAAAGAAGAAAGGTAGGTACATTAGCAAAACACTAGTGCATGCATACTAAATCGATTATTGAGCAATGTTACGAAATAAAGGACATCAAATAAGTAAGGCCTCCCAAACAAAAGGAAAGAACTACCATATTCGGCATAAAAGAATATGAATTTCAAAAATTGATCACAAAGAGAATATTTTCCATGAAAAAAAATTAAGGTTGTACTACACACATATAAATTTATTGGCAAAAAACCCATCAACATAATATCAAACTACATGCATGTGAGATAAATATAGTACAAGAACATTATAAATAACAATGGCATCTAAGGCTCACAACCTTCAAATCTGATAGAGAATGATATTATACCAAACACCTCCATATATATAGAAGTGGGAACAAAACCTGAGTGTGGGATAGACAACCTCCATCCCAAAAATATAATAAGGGCACACAACCCAAAAACCAATGCTATTACACTACTCTAGGGCTACTGAATCATGCAACATGCAATAAATGTGGATGTAAGTATAAAGTGTAGTCCATCATAGAATAAATAAAGTGCCATCACAAATATGGATAAAATAAACATCAACAACATAAGTGGAAAAACTAGGGTTCTATCAAAAGAAAGTCCAACAAAATAGGATGTTCATTAGATCATAATCAACTAAAATGTTTCACATGGAATAAATTCTCAAAAGAGAGGGTTTGTGTAGGTATTATGTCAAGAGAATGAGAAAGTAGGTTTATTTCTTAGAGAGTATTATATGAGATGCAAGCATACCTTGACTTAAGTGTTAAGTCAGAGATCAAGTCATAATCCTCCAAGTCTAAAGTCAACTCAACCTACATATTATGTTTGATCCATAAATTAGGGTTTAACGACATATGCTAGGTGAAACCCTAAACATACAAATCCATCGGCAAAACCCTAGGTTGACTCTTGTTACTAGCTTAAAATTTGGTTTAGAGCTAGTTACTAATATCCTGACTCAAAATCTCAACTTTGCTAATTGCAATGTTTTCCATAATTATTAATAAGATATTAAGGAAGACCAAAACCCTAAAAATCCATTCTTTCAAACCTTAAAATCAGGTTACAAAACCATTTCCAAGAAATATTTTTGCATAATTTTTGGATAACTAGAGAATTACTTATGAATTTTTCAATATCTGACCAATCGAAAAATCGGAAAAATCCATGTAAGCAATGAACTTCCTCGCGAGAGAGGGTTTGGGTCTGACAAGCTGGCCCAATTCTCGACCGCCACCATGCCTCGTCAGCAACCTGTGAGGCTGCCCTTTAGGCAAACAAAATGAGCAAGAAATGACTATGATGCCCTTGGCGAGAAAAAGAAAGGAAAGGTGGGGCGAAGGGTAAAGTTGAAAAAGCATAGGGGGGTCATACCCTTTGTTACACCCACATCCCATGATTACCACTAATCATGAGATTAGGGCATAAGTTTGAGGATTATACTTAATACAAAGTTTACACCCAACTTTTCCTTTTTCCTTTATCTCAAACTTTTTTTTCTTTTTCCGTTCAATCACATAAACAAACTTTACAAGGGAATTAAACCTTGATTACTCAAATATGATCTCAACATTAATGATACACATCTAGACATTCATTTTGTTCCTCACACTTTCATGCAAATACAACATGATAACCAAATATATACTCTATTATTCAGGAAACAAAGTTACACATTATCATTTACAACTCTCTCTCTCAACTCTATACAAGGACCTCGAGTGACAGGGACCAAATGAACTTAACTAATCTCATACTTAACTCCTATGGTAGATCTATGTTGATGCAATGACATCTTCGGTCTATGAGTTATCACTAAAAAAATTATGAGTAGAGGGGTGAGCCTACTCAGTGAATGAGTACTTCAAAGAAACAATCTAAAACACTTATATAATTACAGATATACCTTTGAGCAACTTATATCAATTATAACAATAGTAAGCTTTAAAGAGACTGATCATTCACATACATAAATATGACAGGATACTCTAGATATTTACAAGAGTGAATCAATATATGAACATGCTTTATTGATCATAAAGAAAACTAATAATCCAGAAACATACAAAGAATAATTGAATAACTGCACACACTTGGTTAACCTTTCATTCATCTTATTATGCATCCGTAGTAATATACAAATATCTAAACATTTTTCTCATTATTCTCTTTGTAATATTTCATTAACTTTGAGTTGACCTGACTACTGGACTGCCTACTACTATGTTGGCCAACTAAACATAATCGACTAATCTGACTATTATACTCTTTATCTGAACTCTATTGAACTCAATTAACTTTTATTTTTACTTTGCCCCTAAACTCACTTGGATTGTACCATCCAAGAAAAAGTCACTACTGTATGACTTACAATACAGGTCTTGAGGTAAACCCGGCACCTGAAGACTACTACTAACTACCTTAGTCTACAGTGAGGTTGCCACGTCTGGCCTAATGGCGGCTAAACAGCCTTCGTAAACTGTGTCCCCTTGTCCTAGGTACTCAGGAGGGGTGTCTCTAGTCTAAAAAGCCTCAACTCTACATAATGTGGTTCCACTTGGGCTAACACACAAAACGGAGTAATTTCCAAAAGAAGTAGGTCCACAAGGGTTGTATACTTCAACTAGTGGGTACCACTGGATTGCTAGTTTTTATTGGATACCCCTACTATTGAAATAGTACCACCAGGATCTCTGGTTATTGTTGGGTACTATGTACTCAGTTTCGGGCTACCTCTTCCTATATCTGATAGTCCATATCTTGTTTCACCCATCCTGGTACATCCCATGAGGGTTCTACGGTGTTCAGGGCATCTACTATTACTATTGTGTTTTACTGACTACTTGAGCTATTAAACTGAATTCACTGATGATACTTAGTAGAATGCATAGCATATTGGTTACCATTATCTTAGGGTTTCTCATTTCTTAGATGCTTAACATATTGATTACCCTTATCTCAAGATTTTTCATTTCTCATTCACATAGAAGAATTCTCATATGTTCAAATAGATATCATGTCTAATGATATAAACAATTTCATTCAACATTTCTCGTATTCATGAATGGCATCAATGACATACCTATTAAGGGAAATGTCTTTTCTATTTTCTTAAATTACCATAAAAACTTATGCATTTCATGTCAATTAACTGATCTAGAGATTTTTGCGTCACAAATCAAAATGTGTATGCATATAAAATGATATTCAGCTAGAAACTCGAATTATCACATAACTCATTTCAATCAGTCATGCATATGAAACACTAGTATCAATTTAACTAGGGTTTCCAAGATATTCATTAAAATATCATGCATCACAAATAACCATAAATAAATGAATTTATAACAATAAAAGAATCAAATCAATTGAATTCATTAATCTCTTTGCAAACTTCCAAATTTTCATTCATTTAGGGTGACCCTCTTTACTGATATATCAAGCAAACATTGATATCTTCAAATGAAATACAAGATCTTATTTTACATATATGCACTACTCATTCAGATAAAATAATCACTTGTAACCAAGTAGATTCAACTAGACAAACCTCTTTATTCAATTATACAACAATTTTAATCTAGTCGAAAACCCTAGATTTTGCTATTTTCATATAAACTCTGCAATTACTTTAGAAATTATCATTTATATAATTTTTATGCATTTCTAGTATGATTTATCAAATGGAATCCATCACAATAGAGAACTATTCTTATTTCATATCATCCTGCAAAAGCTAGGTCAAAAGAGTAGTTTAGGGTTTGTAGTCGCATACAAACCAAGTAAAGATTACTAATCATTTAACTCATTTTCATGCAATCTACTATTTAAAGGAAGTACCCACTCACCCTAAGGTGTAAAACTATAGCTCATTTATGAAAATCTTGAATTCATATCAAAACCCTAGCAAATCACCAGATTCTTCTTCCTTTCAACATGGAAACCCTAGAAATGGGGGATTATGAAGAAAGAGTGAGAAAAGGGGGATACCATTTTAAATCAAATTAGAGGAGTGAAATAATATTTACATTTGAGTGAATATTCACCATGAAAGTCTATGCAAAGAAGCTAACCTTACTTGATTTCATCATATCTCAGATAGAGAAACCCTAGATCAGCAATTCCACCACTTTCTTCTCTCAAACCCTAACTCTACCTCTCTCTTTTTAGGATTTCATTTCTCTATAATGGATCACGAAATATGAGATCTACCTGGGTGATATCTTTCTCATATAGAGAAATTTAGGTGCTTGGGTAATTTACACATTAACCCCTCACTATACTTTTTCTTATTTCATCTGATTTTTTCTGTTATAAGAAAGTTATTGTAATTCATTTATTTCAGAGGTCAAACATCCTCCAAAAATTATGAAAATTTAAAATCATATCTGAAGTGCAATTTAATAGAACTAGTATAAATTTTAGATCATTTTGAGTTACCGATAAATAACTAAAATTAAAACACTACACTGCTGAACAACACTCTATATGCATTTTCGTTGAAGTGTAGTTCGACCGAGAACTACATTCAAAGAACCCTTTAATATTATGAATTTTTTCTAAAATATGAATGATTGAGTAATAAATATCATATCCAAGATTCTAGTAAATAAAAAATTCGTAAAAAATATGAAAAATCATTTACCACACTACTATCCTGATCAAATTCTATATTCATGTACTATAAAAACCCTAATTTTTCTGATTAGGGTTTACATTTCTCAAACCCTAATTCTTCAAACTAAAATCATAATTAGAGTTTCTTCTTAGATTTGAAATATCACAATTGAGCTACTTTCATTAATCAAGTCTAAATGATGTTCAAACTAATCAAGCATGTAATCATTCAGGTAAACCCTAGTTTACCAATTAAGCACAAATGTGGTCATTACATTTCTCACCCCCTTAAAAATCTTCGTCCCTGAAAAATAAATACGAAAACAAAGTATATACAAAGTTTCTTTTGAACTTCTGAAATCTTATGTGTCACTATAGTCTTGTATTTCATATTTGAATGTTATTTTCAGTATTGAGTCATTTGTTTCTCTTCTAATCACAACATATTTTAAGCTAGACTTCTCAATGATAGTCGAAGAATATATTTTGTCACAATTAGTTATAGGAAAGAGATAGATAAACAACTATTTTTTATGCCATACCCTGTTGGGATGTTACCTCGGTACTGGTAATCTGATCCCACTATCTTAATTCATACACATCAATATGTACTTATTTTTCTACATCACATCAGAGTTATTAAAGACAATTCACTTTTTTTTTGAATTTCACTATTTTTCCACTCTAATAGAAAAGCACTCATGAACCACAAGACTAGAAGTAACAATAATTGTATAAAACTGAGTCAGACTACTGACATGAATGATTGAAACCATAAAACTCATTCCAGTTTAGTATATTGCTCGCACATCTACAATTGAAGTCATATGTAAAATAAATTTTCATCCATTGAAATGCCTTCAACAAACTATACTTCTTTAAAACAAATTCATGTATTGTTGATAGCTATTTGTTTTCTCTAATTTCTCTTCTTATGCATTACAACTTCTTCTTACTTATGTTTCTCATTCTGATCATCTAGAATAAACATCCCTAACAATGAAGCATTCAAGGTAAGAATAGATTATCCATCATTCTTTCTATCACTGCAAGAATTTATTTTAGATTACACTTTGCTTGTGTTGCACTTCTCCTTTGATTTAAATGACACTTCTTATCTTTCAAATCTATTTCTTATCTTTCATTCATATTCATTTCCATATTGTTTATCTATCTTTCACATTTGCAGCCTTTAAACCCATGAATACTATAACAACTATATTCTTCTCATATTGATGATCTCAAGATTTTATTTTCTATAGATGTTCATGCTCGAGGTCAAATCACTATTGACATCCCTTTAACTGTTACAACCCTAAACTATCTATGGTTTGATCCTTATCAATAGCATGATGTTATTGTTGTTGGATCAATGGGCTCTAGAGGGGGTGAATAGAGCTACACACACTTCACAAAATCAATTAGACCACCAATTTAAAATTAGTGCAGAAACTAAACCAAATAGCAATTTGATGTCCTAATCTAGCATTCAAAGCAAGGATAAGAGACAAGGGATTGCAAGCACTTGGACAGGTGGTTTAGAGTGGTTCCACATCCTAAACTTAGGAACAATGTCAGTCCACTACCTAGAGTTGGTTAGACTCTAGGATTTGCAACTTGGTTCTCTTATATATCACAATAAGATTACAAGGTACAACAACTACACAACCAAGGACTTAGTTTCTCAAGATAAGCTCTTCTACCTTACCAAGGACTTACCCACTTTACAAGTAGTCTTCAGCCTTCTTCAAAGGACTTACCCATTCTTGCTTTAGTCTTCAGCCTTGCAGGATTTACCCACCTTACTTGAGCTTTGTCTTGCACCTCTCCTTCTCTTGGAGAGCTTTTCCATGTTTCTCCCTCACTAGGAGATCTGGAGCAGCTGGCTTTCTTCACTCTTGAAGACCAGCAACCATCTTCACCTTCACTTGGGGAAAAGCAACATCCACTTCTCTTTCACTTGGAGAAGCAGCTTCAATCAATCTTCAAAGGGAATATGTGGTTGGAAGGGAGAAAGGAGAGCTTTACATCATACAAGGGATAGTTCTCATACACAGAGACCTAACTCACTCATAGCTCATGAATTTATCTTGAAGGTAGAGAGAGAAAGTGTCGGGACCCACTCTTTTAATCAGCACAAATACCAACCATTAGAGGTAATCCCAAAACCTAAACCCAGATTATGGAATAAAACAATGAATTCTCGACAAAGAAGATTAAACAATATACGAAAAACATAGATAAATTTTTCCTTTTTCTTTGTTCACAAATTCATAAATCAATGTCGCATCAAGGACATCACATTCAGATATCACAATCATATTCAACTTGTAAAGAAGCAAAACCACTTCCTTACTAAAAATTTGAACAATAAAACCTCCAGTCCAAACATACTCAGAAGGCATGATGGAGTGGGTGTAAAATTTTCAAATCTTTATATAATGGTAATCAAAAGACCAAAGTATAGCAGCAGAATAAAAACATGACTATATTCAATTATAAAACAAAGGTTGCAAACTTACATCATAAGGATCCATGTAGAGGAAATCTAAACCACCTCAAGATTGTCTCCAAGCTTTAACTTTACAATCTAAGTTTGGGTCATCAAGCCTTGTCATCCAAATCCTCCACCTAGGGTTGGAAGCATACCCCAGCAATAGAGAAACAAAAGGAGACATCAACAAAGGATGGTATGTGCATACTAAAAGCAAATTGAGCAATTTATAAAGGATAAGGGACATCAAAATAAAAGGCTTCCCATGCAAGAGATAAGTACCACCCAAATGGGTATCAAGAGAAAGAATCACATTAAAGGAGATACTTTCCATAAAACAACATAAAAAGGATTGTGCCATATAAACATCCACTACCACGGTGGGAAACAAGCACCAGTAGGGTACACACCCCACAATCAATATCCTACATGCATGTGAGATAATCATAGCCCTAGAACAATATAAATAACAATGGTGGCCAAGAATCACACATCTTGAACCTGGTGAGACATGGGCCAAGAATCACACATCTTGCCCTGATGGTACATGGGCCAAGAATCACACATCCTTCCCTGGCATGGGGAATCACACATCCTCCATCCAAATATATATATAACATGGGCCAGAAATCACACATCCTGCCCGGGTATGGACATTCACACATCCTCCATCCCAAAGATATCACAATGTTGCCACAAATGATTATGAGACAAAACCAATGTAATTACACTACTCTAGTGCTACTGAATCACATAGCATGTTTAATGTAGAGGCAAGTAGAAAAGTATAGTCAGAATTAACAAGGTTGCCATCACACAATGGACAACTCAAACATATAAACAAATCCATTTCAAAGTGGGCACATATCATTAAGTAAACTTCAACATCACAGTGGGCATATAATATCAAAGGTCCAACATGCACCGAGGCATAAGGAACATAGTCAAGAGAATATCTATGATCACATTATCAATTACAAAATAAGATACTTCACATGAAGCATGATTTCAAAAGAACAAGACAATGTGTAGGTTAATGTCCATAGGACCAAGAGTAAGACAAAAATATAGGTAAATTACTCACCATGAAGTAATAGGAGATACAACATACCTCAACTTCAGAGTCAAACAGGTCCAAAGTCACATCTAGTCCAAGCCTAGGCATCCAAAGAACCTATTAAGCACATATGTGGGATTAGGGTTAGATTTATATTGATTTCATAAACCCTAAAAACCACCTTTTTATTATGAGTGAATTAGGTTATCAAAACCATGCCATATTTTAGGTTATATTTTCCTGAGTTTAAAACATATTTCATTGTATTTTTCTAACTTATAAATTATTAGTTATGAATTTTAGAAGTTAATTCATCATTAATTAGATCCATTAAAAACACCTATTTAAAACATTAGATTCAGGAAAAAAAACCAATACCAAAAGAAAGATTGCATTTCTGTGAATCCAACGAGTATTTATTTGTTATTTTCTGATCAGTAGATATTTAGTTATTAATTTTCCAAATCCAACCAATCAGAAAATCCGATAAAGCCACATGGGCAAGAAGTAGAGAGAGAGGGGCGCTTGCAATGATTTGGCCCAATCGTAGGTGGCCAACTCAGCCAACCCCACAGCCACCCAGGCAAGCACCGCAAAGCAGAGAGAGCACGCAAAAAGACCAAAAAGCCCAAGGCGAGAAAAGTTGAGAAAGAGAAGAGGGTGGGGGTAAAAGTGGAACATGCTAGGGAAACATCTCCCTGCACGCACATACACCATGGAGGCTAAGCACAGAGCTTCAAGCCGAGAAGAAGCAGCAAACCAGAAAAGGGGGAAAACTACCGTGTCATGAATTGGGGGGAAACCAGAGCACCGAAGATTCAAGGTGATCACCTGATGGTGTCTTGGTAAACATCAGAGACAGAGAAAGCTGTGGACCATCAGTCGGAGTCTAAGAGCATGCCGCCAGGGAGATGGAGTTCGGGAACGGTCCTCTGAAGGGATACAAGCCACACCCCCTGTGATTCTTGATCCCCTGAGGTAAACACAAAAGTTTTGGGAGGGTTAGCTAGACTTCCGATCAGTCAGAGAAGCGGGGAAAGGAGAAGAGTGTTCGAGACAGGGGAAGAATAGGGGAGGTCGGGCGGCACCCTATGAAGTGGAGCTACAAAGTCTCAATCCCTAACTTATATAGGTTTAAAATATTAAGAAGATGGTGGGAAGGAAAGCGGAGGAAAAGGAAGGAAGGTAAAAAGGGAAGAGAGGAACCGGAGAAGGAAAGATCTGCGGCAGCACCGTAGCCGCGCGAATCAGGAAGGAGCAGAGGTAGGAGAAAAGACGTTAGCCACATGATCTAGATCCAACAGACATAAAAGCACCCAAAATCTAACAAAACTAGGAAAGCAGGCGTGACACATTTAGACAAATATCAAAACTGATTAAACCAAAGTTAGAAAGCATTGTTTCCTTATTTTCCTTTTCTTAAATTGATGGCTCAAACGTTATCCAAATTAAGTGGAATTTTGCGCAGAGGCCAATTAAGGCATGCAAATTGTGATTATGCACTTAGTTTTGCCTTTTGGAAACCTTTAATATGTTAAATAAATTAATTTCTATTTTCTCTTTCGTCCTTCATAAATGACATTAGGATTATCCAAATTTTATGAAACTTGACACACAAGTCATATTTAATGTGTTGGATATGAATTTCCATCAATTTCACATATTGAAGTTGTTTGAATATTTATTTAATATTTTGAAGGTTCTACACACTTTCTCTCTCCTGATATTACCTTTTAAGCAAACTTTCTCCAAATTGGATAAAAATTTACCCAAATGCTATATTTATTATGTAGATCACGAATATAAGATTATTTTCCTCTTTTGGAGTCAATCATTATATTTATTTATTTATTACACTTTTTAAGCAATTTCTCTCTCTTAACTTACCATATCATTTCAAGGTGGTCCAAATTAAATGAAAATTGACATGTAGGCTTATTTTAATGTGTAGATTACGAATTTGAAGTCTATTCTTTATTTTGAGGCTTTATTACATGGGTTCTGTCATATGGCCCATTAGAGCCCCATCAGATCATTATGCATCCAATTAAGTTATTCGTCATCTTATTATCACCAAATGAATTATTTGACATATTATATTTCATTATTCATACATTAGATTATTAGCATCACTCTAACCTCAACCTTGATTGGTCAAACCCAAAAGGTCATTGTTCTAGGATAGGGTTCTAGATCTGGTATGTTACACAACTCCATTAAATCCAGAATCAAATCTTGTTCTCATATGCCATTCAGTTTACATCAGATACATGTACATTGATGAACAAACTTAATCTACAACCCATCCCGGGAAAGAGATAGTACAGGGACATTCTAATCTATCTAGATTGTACTATTTATATCTTCTTTGTCACAACCTATCCACTGGATATCATTATACCTAAAAACATTTGAAACAACCTCATGAGACCCATATAGAGCCCCAATGAGTGGATACCTCCCACTCAAGCTAGGTACATGCATCAACATCAGATTAAGTATAAAACTTAAAAGAAACATTCAGATATTGAAAAGTATAGCAAATAGTTCTATAATGAGTCAAATCTATCTTGCAATGGTAATCTAATCCCACAGATAAGGCAATCACTTGAACCAATTATAACCTTGAAACATCTTTTAGAGCATGTCTATGAACAAATCAGCAGATACTTCTCAGTTCAGATTAAGAGCCCTACTGCATGTGAAATAAGATAAGTTCTAAGCATTTTTGAATCAATACATAACAATAACATTACCATTGTGACACTCCACCAGCTAGACCAGGAACACATCTTGCAGTCCTGAAGTTGAAGCACACATAATACATATCTACCAAATAATACTATAAAATAGAAGGCAATCCAACTCATATTCAAAATGGATGTAAATCCCATCATTTATAACTTGTCAGCATCACATATCATAAAGTGGAATAGAAAATGTCCATATCAACATGATTAATTTCCTCAACAAGAAGCATAATCAACAATAAAAAATCATCAAGTAGCAGTACAAAGAATGTAACAACCATTCAAATCATGTTCTACACGGCTTATCATCTTTTATTCATTTGCCCTGAAACTACTTGGCTTGTACCTCACCAAGTAGAAGTCGCCACGCCTGATTCTCGTGTCAACGACTCACTGTCACTATCTTAGGGTTTAGTCGGCCACCCTAAGATATCAACAACAGACCCTGGCCACCTCAGGGTTGCCTAAAGAGGCTCACATCCTCATCTCGGGTACACGAGATAGGAACCAGCAAAACAATATATCACATATCACAGTATTTCACATATTTTTCATTTCACATTTCACATATTTCATTTCAACAGAGTCTATTCCATCTGGAAATAGACTTTCATAGCAAGGATTTAGGGCCAAAGCCACTCCAGATGAATCACTCCTAAATTCTGGTGGTCTAACCTTTAAGGTCTCGATCCACACTCCAGAAATCCTTCTTGTAATTCATCGATTACTACAAGGAGATACGTTTTGTTTCCCCAGTGTGGTCCTCAAGGGAAACTCACGGTGTTCAGGGTACCTAACTAGATGTTCCATCATTTCACTTGTTATTAATCTCTTTTACTCATCTTACAAGAATTCAAAACATCATATAACATATCTGTGTATTCTCGCATAACTATAATAACATGAAAAATATTAAGTTTATCAATAAGGGTAATGATCAAATCAAGAAGCACAATAAGTCTATAGATTGCAACAAATGTGATTATTTCTATCTTCTGCATCAACTCTTAGAAATCATCAATAGTGGGCCTTTAGCCCAAGACATAATCTTATTTTCTATCATTTATCCCATCAGGGTTTTATCATCATCAGTGGGCTTTCATCCCTAGACATAATCTCATTATGAAACATTTACCCTTATCAGGGATTCTCAAAGTAAGGAGTGCATATTAAATTCCATTTCAACATATTCCTCATCAGTTCATCGTATACCACAGTTCTTAACAAATATTAGTAGAGGCATTAGAACTAGCAATAGTAAAAGCATATAGACATCATGTATCATTCCTCATACTCAGAATAGATTTATCATACAACATATTCTTGTTCCATCTAATCTCCATAGATGTAAATAAATTTCATGCATATACATGCATAACAGACTTAGTTCTCTTCTTCTTTTATTTCACATTCTTCATATGGGGTTGCTAGTCAACACATGTTGATTATCATTTGAATTCCATCAAAATAGTTCATTCTCATAATTCAAGTATTCTATCAAACAATCACAATATAAGAACACATTCTTGTAAATCAATTCAAATACTTGAGTTTCATCATTTAGTTGAATTCAACTACAGTTATGTACATCTCTTAATCACCCATTTGAGATTGTCATTCATTAGCATCATCAAACTCATCATTTTAGGTAAGAGTTACATTCTTAGAATCATCTACTAATTCCTATCTTTTTCCATCATTTTATATTCAGTAGTCTCAACTTCTTTTATTTCATGTTCATTACATCATCTGGACGAATCTTTCTTGATTCACTTTACATACAATGCTTCTCTTCTACATAAAATTTATCAAAGTATAATTCTTAGTATATTTTATTTAATTTGGGTTAATCTATCTGTAATTAAATAAAAGATAAAATACTTCATCATACTATCTTCATTAGTTTCATCTTTATCTTGCAATCACCATTAAGTACATCTTGTTCATATTGTCTCTTATATTCAGATAAATGTACCTTGATGTTGACTACTAATGTCATTCCCATAATCAACAATGATCATTCTTTATTATACTAAAACAAATGCATTATACTTAGATGATATAGTAAGACTCATCATATTCAATTGAAGTATTAATACTTTCAACTTCAGCATTTGATCAAATTTCAAACATCATATACAAGTTCTAGCTTTATCACTCATAATTGTCTTAGTAATAAACTTTAGGGTTTTCAAGAAGTCATTCCTTAGTTCAACATATCATAATAATCATATCATTCAGTAATCCAATCATGTCTCATGGGTTCATTAGGGTTATTCACAAACATGGAAACCCTAGTTTCCATTTTCACACATTTCATTCATCAGTCATAAGTATACATTGATTAATTGACTCATTTCATTCACTTCCTCAACACAAATCCTAATCAAGATATGTGGTCATTCAATTCCATTAACATTCAACAATACACTTGTATAATACAATCTAGTACAATTCAAATATGACTTTATACATGTCAATTCAATTCCAAGCATATCGGCCATTGGGTTGATTTTTAGGAACAATTCACATGAAATAGCATAGTCATCTACCCATAAGAATACCCATGCATCCTCAATCAATATAAAAAGAACTAATCAATTTTCAATCAATGAGAAATAATCAAAATCAGTAAAATTGGATTCCCCAATATCTTTCCCAAATCAAATCCAATCACATACATATACCAACAAGGTTTCTGATTGTTTTAGCCGGATTGAATTAGGCTTTCAACATGAATACAAATCTTAGGAGGGAGAAAAACACTCACCTCAGGTGCCAAGCACCTTAAAAAGGGAGGTCAACCTCTAAATTTTTGGAAACCCAATCAAACTCTCGCAGAAGAATCCAATTATTTCTCCTCTCAACTCAGAAACCCTAGAAATGGGGATTAGAGGATAAAGAGTGAGAAAAGTGGGGATATTTGATGTGATTTTGAATCAAATCAGAGGAGGTATGGAATCTTGACATGTGAGAGAAGATTCACCATGAAATTCTATGCAAAGAAGCTAAACTTACTTGATTTCATCATATCTTGGATAGAGAAACCCTAGGTCATCATCTCCTCCACTTTCTCTACTCAAAACCCTAGCTCTCCTCAATCTCAAGAATTTCGTTTCTTTGATAGGAAGGACGAGTTATGAGAGCTCCTTGTGTGTTAGGTTAGTGATATAGATGAATTGAGGTGCTTAGAACATTTGCAAACAAGCCCCTCAATGTATTTTTATTTTTCTCAGACTGGTTGGTCGGCTGAGTTATAAACTCGACTAAAACCACATGTTTTAGAACTCAAACCTCATACAAAAATTATGAAACTTTAACACAATGTCTTAAATTGAGTTTATAAGATAAATTAAAAATTTTAGATCATTTTGTGTTACCAATAAATAACTAAAAATCAAATACTATACTATTATATTGCATTCAGCAGCATGGTCGGTCGAGTTTGTCCTGCACAGAACTCGACCGACACCCTCTTTGTAGAGATCAAACGTCTTTCAAAAATTACACCAATTTAAAAGGGTGTCTATAATTGAGTTTATAAAGTATAGTTAAAATTTTACATCAATTGGATATACCAATAAAAAGATAAAATTCAATTACCATACTGCTATATCAATTTGAAAATATGATCGGTCGAGTTTGAAACTCGACCAATAAACAGGTCATAAAATTCTTCAAAAATTTTGATATTTTTCCAATATGTTCACATTTTATATATACAAATCATATCCAAATTTGATATAAATCAGAGTTATACATAAAATAATAAAAATCATTTAGTGAGACACTATACTTATCAAATTATGTATTCATATGTCATCAAAACCCTAATTTGGGCTGATTAGGGTTTCCAAACCTTAACCCTAATTATGTGAATCAAAGTATGATTAAACCTTCTCATTATATTTAAAATATAAAAAAAAATTAAGTACCATCACTAATCGAGCTTTACACAATGATCAACTTAGTTAAGCATACAATCATCCAAGTAAACCCTAATTAGATGACTAATTTGAAAATGGGTCATTACAGAAAGGGGCTCCAGGGCTTGGAACAATCTCAACTATGCCAGCTCCAAGTTTGCAATGGAAGAGCAGCTTGGAATGAACTCCAAGGGGGTCTATTTATAGTTGAGGGTGTCCCTTTAAGTTGTGGGACACTTGGATGCAAAAATCGCCTTTTTTTGTTCAAGGAAACGACTCTATTTTTGCCCAAAACACTCACCAACAGTCACATCACTTTTCTCTGCAAATTCCGTACAGTGCAATCGGTCGAGTTTCAATTGGGTTAACTCGATCGATCAAGTAAAAGACAAAACTGATATTCAAATGATCGGTCGAGTTTGTCCTGACAAAACTCGACCGACCATTTAAACTCGAAATGGTCAGTTACCTGATCGGTCGAGTTCTGTGAGTGCACAACTCGACCGATGCAATCTTCAGAAAATTGACCAAGGATGATCGGTCGAGTTTCAAGCCAGGGAAACTCGACCGACCAAGTTCCTGTAATCAATTTTCTAATTTGCATTTAAAGTGATTAGAACTTGGTGATTTTTGTCCCAAACAAATTTTCTCTTCTAAGTTACAAGTCAATTCATCATTACAAGTGATTACATATATGTTCTATGGTCGTTTACATAGCAAAACCCAAAATGCACACTTGTAGCTATTTTGACTTGAACTTGACCCATTCTAGGGCTTTGGATTTTAGATCCTTTTCATGTACCTAATGCCTGCAAACAATCTTAAACACACATATTAGATACATATGAGTGGAATGGTTAAGTCATTATCAAAATATAGGTAATATGTAACCTCTAGGTCAACATTCTCCCCCTTTTTGACAACGACAAATCATTCCTCAAACATATTGAAAAGGATATGAAAGTTATACCTTTGCCTTGTGAATTGGGGGGATTCATGATAAGAACAATTGTGAATTGCTGCCCCTCAAACTATGCTTCCTCTCACATGCATGTTAGTTTCTCTACACATAGCAATACCAATATCCATGTAATGTGTAGTCCTTTTCAAGTTCACATAAAGAACAGTGAATTTGAACAAGAAAAGGATCTCATAGGAAAAAACATATTCTATCAAAGAGAAAGTAATATGATTGAGTTTCAAGACTGATCTAGCTTGAAATATCTCTCCCCCTTTTGACATTATCAAAAAGAGAGGGGGGTAGAAGAGCAAAAACAAAAACTAGGTCTTCTCCAAAACTCAACCAAAAACATGTATATAGCACACAACCATAGAGGAGAACACACAATCCAAGTCATAATCAAAATATAGCTGAAAAAGAACCAAGCATAAGATAAAATAGAGTAAATAGCCAGAGTGCATATCTAGCATAGTACAACTCAGATACATGTCCTCATGAAAGAAACTACAACCATAAAGTGAGAAAACAGAGATAAGAAAATAGTACAGCTCAGAATAATGTGCCAGGATGTTTCTTATACAAAAGAGTCTAGAAAGATGTATATGATGGACATGCTAGACTATAAGCAAAGAAACCACCTAAACATCTAAGCTATCGATATCTACAGTATCATCATCCTCACCAGGGTTGTAGTCTTCATCCCCATCTGAAGGTGGAGCAGTAGTGCCATCATCAGATCCAACACCATCACCACCATCTTCGTCGAAAGAATCATCACCATCACCGTCTTCAGCATCAGCATCCTCGGCCTGGTCAGTCATCTCCTCATCATCAGGAGGACCAAAAGAATGACCGGGCTAGTGGGCATTTGGCTCATCCCATGACATACCAAGAGCAAGAAGCTCCTTGGCCTATGGGAAGGACGGAGTAGAGTCTCCCAAGGAGGCGAGCAGAGTGGCCAGGGAGGCAGCAGGTAACAGCAAGAACGCAGGAACAGAACTATCTGCAACAAACGGTGGTGGAGCGACAGCGGAAGGCTCGGGAGTAGGGAAGTAATGCTCGTATGCATAAGAAGCATAAGCACTACCTGGGTATGGCTGGTAGGTGGGATAGGGTGAAACACATGATAGGTTCATGGTAGACATGATTGAACACAGATCCTGGTGCAGGTGTTCCTGAACCTACCGGTTGTACACCTGTTCATGCATCATATATCCCAGTAGGGTTTCATTTGAAGCATGGAAGGACGCACAGCTGGGTTGGGGATGTGGCTGTAGAGGTGGAGCATGGGTGGAGGAGGGTGGGTCAACAGAGGTAGAGGAAGCAGAGGCACCAAAGGCAGGAGAAAACACAAGGACAACCTTTCGAAGAGTGGTCTCACTAATACACACACCTTTTCTAGCAACCGAGTAATGGAAGTAAAAAAAAAGGGATTTATCAGTGGCGAATTGGAAAAGACCACAGATCAGAGCTGGGTAGGGAGGGTGGGTGCCTTTGGTGTTCTTGCCGGTGTCAAAATAGGTCATGTGGTGTAAGATATATCTGGCCCATTTGACACTGATATTTTTTAGAAAACAATACATAATGACCGCAGTGTTTTCCGCAATGTCCGTTTGATTTTTCTTAGGATGGATATTACAGTTAATCACCAAGGCCAGTATGCGCCTCCGAAGGATAAGAGAGGATGAAGGCAGGGTAGACTTCTTCTTGTAGGCCACGTCGGGTTTCTTTAAAAACTGATGAATGTTCGGTAGCGTCAATTCATGGTGTTTATAAAAACCTTACGGGTCAAGAAGATCGAAATACTGTCCATAGTCCTTACGCCAAGTGTTATTTTCCTCATCTCTGGAAAAAAGAGGTTTAATGTATCCTCGGAGATTTGGAAACGGTGACCGGTGATCATCGAATTAAGAACTACTTCAGTATTCGGTGGGGAACAAGCGTATCGTAGTTCCAACACAAGTTTGCATAGAACTCATATACTGCCTTAGTGCTAGACATGTGATTGTTAAAGCAGTCACGTTCGATCGCAAGGGCAAATAGGTGATGGTTGGCGAGAAGCCTCGAAACAGAGTTAATCACCGCTTGAAAACGATTTGGGTCAAGCAAGGGATGAAATGGGAAAGGAGTTCGGGGAAGAAGACCCTTGTACCGATTTACCGCCTGAAGAGACACAAAAGAGGTGTTATCAAATGGAATCAAGCGATTAGTCGCGGAAGAGGCTTGAGCATTTCCGGTAGCAACACGTTTTCATCTATGGGAAGCCATGGAAATGAAAACAAGGAGAAAAACATGCACACGAGCAAGAGCAAACCTCAAACACCGAAGAAACACCATCAGGAGTGCCCGGGGAGGTCAAAAACGGGGTTGTTGGGTCACCCTAGGGTTAGGAACGGGAGGTTTAGGACTGGGTGTGAGAGCTTAGGGCTTAGAGACAAGGAATCGGTCGGCTATTTTCTAGTTGTAAGGGAAAATAGTCGGCCGGTCCTAACTTTTAAGTTGGCTCAGCCCGCGGATCGGTCGAGTTCTGAGTGTGGTAAACTCAACCGAACGGTCCACTGAATAACTGCTCTCGGCTCCTGATCGGTCGAGTTTTCCAGGGTGGAAACTCGACCGAAGGTCAACCTGACCTAACAGTCACATTCTTAGATTCTAGCCATATACATGCTAATTAAATTCAATTTTCCATTCTATTATGTATAATTAACATACTTAGGCACATTTAGCTCATCATTGGGCACTATTTAGCGATAAATCATAAAATTCGATAAAAACCCAAAAACAAGAAAAAACTAAGCATGTTGACACGCAATTTAAGCACAAATAAGCATATATAGGCAAAAACAAGGTGAAGATAGACATGAGGAAGCATATAGGAAAGAGACAACTAGCTAGATCACATGGCAAGATCATTTAAATCAACAATAAGCAGTTTAGATCGAATAAAATAAAATTGATATCTAGCTAGAGGTTTTGTAAAAATATCCACCAACTGATTTTCTGTGTCCACATGTGTGATATAGATATCTTTCTTGGCAATGTGGTCACGAGGAAAATGATGGCGAACCTCTATATCCTTGGCTCTACTATGCAATATAGGATTGTAAGATAGATTAATTGCACTACTATTATCACAATAGATAGGAGAAGCATCAAAAAATATGTTGAATTCTTGGAGCATTTGCTTCATCCATAGGACCTGTGCACAACAACTCCCGACTGTAATATATTCAGCTTCGGTAGTTGATAATGCCACTGTACTTTGTTTCTTGGAGAACTAAGACACTAAGAATGGCCCTAGAATGAAGCAAGTGCCACTTGTGCACTTTCTATCAACCAAACACCCTGCGTAATCCACATCACTATATGCTCTAAGAGTAAAATCCCTTGATTTAGGATACCATAGTCCAAAATTTTGGGTTTTGGCTAAGTACCTCAAAATCCTCTTAACATCAATAAGATGTGACTTCTTAGGGCTAGATTGAAAGCGAGCGCACAAGCCAACACTAAACATAATATCAGGTCTAGAGGTAGTTAAATAAAGTAAACTTCCAATCATACCTCTATAGAGCTTCTCATCTACCTTTTCACCTTCTTCATCTTTTTCAAGTTTGGCGGTGTTTGCCATGGGTGTATCCATCGACTTCATATTCTCCATCCCAAAGTGCTTGAGTAGTTCACTTGTGTACTTGCCTTAGTTGAGGAAGTTTCCTTCTTTTGTTTGCTTGATTTGAAAGCCGAGGAAGAAGGTCAACTCACCCATCATGCTCATTTCAAACTCACTCTGCATAAGAGAACTAAATTCCTTGCAAAGATCAAGATCAGTCCCACCAAAAATGATATCATCAACATATATTTGAATTATAAGAAAATGGTTAGAAGTGTGTTTTAGAAACAAGGTAGAATCAACTTTTCCCATGACATACCCATTATCTAACAAAAAGTTCTGTAGTTTCTCATACCAAGCTCGAGGTGCTTGTTTGAGTCCATACAGACTAAACATGATTGGGTAACTTGTCATTTTCAAAGCCCAGAGGTTGAGCAACAAATACTTCCTCCTCGATTGTACCATTCAAAAACGTACTTTTAACATCCATTTGATATAACAAGAAATTTTTGTAACTAGCAAAGGCAAGTATCATACGAATAGATTCTAATCTAGCAACAGGAGCATAAGTTTCATCAAAGTCAATACCTTCATGTTGGTTGTAACCTTGTGCTACTAACCTTGCTTTGTTTCTTACCACTTTTCCTTGCTCATATATCTTGTTGCAGTAGACCCATTTGGTGCCAATGATTTTTCTATCACTTGGTCTTGCCACTAAGGTCCACACACGATTCTTCTCGAATTGCTCTAGCTCTTCTTGCATGGCAAGGATCCACTCATCATCACTAAGGGCTTCTTTGATGTTCTTTGGCTCTAGTTGGGAGATGAAGGCACTATCTACTTGTTCTTTTTTGTGAGCAACTCGTGTCCTCACTCTCTTGAATGGGTTGCCAATGATCAACTCCTTGGGATGATTCTTTGCAAAGCGGGGAGTGGGATCCTTCTTTTCTTCTTCTTCTTCTTCTTCTTCTTCTTCTATTACTTGCTTACCTTTATTTTTGATGTTGAGGTCTTTTAATATGGGGATCAATTCATCTGCAACATCATCATCACCAACATGCTTTCCAACTATAGGGTTAGTTTCAATAAACTTAACATTGATACATTCGTCAATTTTAGACAATTCAATGTTGAATACTCGATATGCCCTGCTAGTAGTTCTATAGCCTAGGAAGAAAGCCTTACAAGATTTTGGATCAAACTTTTCAAGAGAATCCTTCATGTTTAAAACAAAACAAGGACATCCGAAAACATGAAATAAATCAATAGACGGCTTTCTACCACACTATAGTTCATAGGGGGTTTTCTTTAAAGAAAGATGTGTGAAAACTCGGTTTTGCACAAAGCATGACGTGCTAACAGCTTCAGCCCAAAACTTCATAGGAGTGTCATACTCAAGAAGCATGGTCCTAGCCATCTCTTGTAGTGACCTTTTCTTCCTCTCAACAACCCCATTTTGTTGAGGCATGCGAGGAGAAGAGAAATTGTGTGAATAACCAAGTTTTTCACAAAAACACTCAAAAAGATCATTTTCAAATTCTCCCCCATGATCACTACAGATAGAAACAATTCGGTAAGAAGCTTCATTTTCATCCCATTTACAAAATCTCAAGAAAACATTAAGAGTATCGCTTTTAGAAACGAGAAAGAAGGTCCAAGTATATCGAGAAAAATCATCAACAATAACAAAACAATACTTGGAACCACGAAGCGTTTGTGTTCTCATTGGTCCGAATTAGATCAATATGAAGAAGTTCAAGAACTCTCTTGGTACTCATGACTCCTTTGTATTTGAAGGAGGATTTGGTTTGTTTCCCTTGTGTATAAGGTTGGCATTCCTCATCCTTATCAAAGTCCAATTTAGGAAGTCCTCGAACCAAATCCTTTTTGTTCAACTTCTTCATTTGATGCAAATTCACATGACCCAAATGACGATGCCAAAGAGAAAGATCATTTTTATCCACAACCAAGCATCTATTTAGTATGGGCTTAAGAGCATCAAGAACAATAACATAAAGATTACCATTTCTAGTTCCCTTATATATAACATTGTAGGAGAGGGAATCTAGAAGCAAGCATTCTAAAGAAGTAAACAACACAAGATATCCATTGTCACAAAGTTGACTAACACTAATTAAATTGTGACGTAGGCCATCAACAAGCAACACATTTTTAATACATAGCTCATTGCCTACATTACCCTCACCTATGACCTTACCCTTCTTGTTGTCCCTGAAGGTTACCGATCCTCCTTTCTTTTTCACAAACTTGTTGAAATGGCTGATTTCTCCAGTCATATGCTTAGAGCAACCACTATCAACAATCCATCTCTTTTTAACCTACAAGAAAGAAGGATGTCAGAACCCAACTCAAACTTTGGGATCCGGGGTTAGCTTGGGGACCCATTTCATCTTTCGGTTGGTCCCCTTGGCCTTGTAAGGACAATAAGTGGAGTAATGGTCATCACATTTACAATGAACATAAATCATAGGGTTCTTAGAGTCGGAAGTCTCTCCATGGAAAATGGGAGGTTCCACACTCTTCTTCTTACCCTTGTTCTTGCTCTTTTTCTTACCTTTGGGAGCAGTCCCATCATATCACAAACCACTAGTACCAACATGTTTGGTAGAGTGTTCTAGGACATCATTGAGGGATTTCTTTCTCGAGAGAAACCTTTGCAAAGTAGATTTTAACTTAGCATTATCATCACTAAGATTTATAACAGTAGTAGAAAGACTAGCAAAATCTTCTCTAGCATGTAAAAGGTCGGCCTCAAGACACAGGGCTTTAGTAAGAAGGGAATCCTTTTCTAAAGTTAAGTTAGCAACTTCATTTCTTGACAAAACAGGCCTAGAAGATAAATCATTAACTTGAGAAATCAACTTGGTATTTTTAGTTTTAAGCACAACAATCTCTCTTTGATAAGAATAGACTACATCTCTCCTAGCATCATCAATAAGTTTGAGTTCCACATTTTCAATTTTAAGAACTTCAAGCTCATCTAGGCACTTTTGGTTTTCTATCTTAAGATTTTCAATATTTTTAAGATATACACCATTCTCAACCTCTACTCCATTGTATTGAAGTTCAAGGTCAAGAAATTTCCCTTGCAAGGAATCTATGCTCTCAAGATGCAATTTTTCATTTTTATCAAGAATATCAATTTTAGCATAAAGATCATCAACTATCTTGCCTAACCTTTTCCTCTTAGATTTGCATTTAGCAAAAGATGATTGGCATTCATTAAGCATATCAATGATAGTTTCTTTAGGCAGCTATAGAAAATTTACTTCACTTACCTTGCTTACCTCACTTACCTCACATACATCTTCACTAGTAGAGGTCATGAGAGCTAGATGGCATTCTCCATCTTCGGAGATTGAGGAGCTTGAAGAAGACTCCTCCCACGCTGCATGAGATGCATCTTTGGATCTTCTCTCCTTCTTGTCTTTCCTCTTGTACTTGGCTTCTCTCTTGTGCTTGTCATCTTTCTTTTGGCTGCTCTTATGATGGCTCTTCTTGACCTTTGGGCTGTCACTCTTGTAGTGAATTTTTTTACCACACTCATAGCATCTTGGAGTTGAGGAGGAGGGCTTGCTCTTGAAGTGTTTCCCCTTTGAGTAGTTTGCTTCATGCTCATTGGAACCTTCATCTTCACTTAAGTAAGGGCTGGGAGACTTCAAGGCGAGTTGTTGTTGCCGGACCATTTCTTCAATTTGTGCTTTGAAGGTTGTGTCCTTTATCTTCTTAGACTCTTTTTCTTCTCTCTTCTCTTCCTCTTCTTGCTTGTCAAGCCTAGGTTCATGGTCTTGGAGGTTACCAAGAAGCTCCTCGGTTGACAACTCACTTAGCTTGTACACCTCTTCAATTGAAGTAACCTTAGGCTCCCATCTCTTAGGAAGAGATCTCAAGATCTTGACGTTGATAGTACCTCTATCCATTGCACTCCCAAGGGCTGCCAAACTATTCAAAATGACATTGAGCCTAGTGTACATATCAACCACTCTCTCATTCTTACCCATCTTGAAGTTCTCTAGAAGACCACCAAGCATGTAGACTTTGGCCTCCTTCACTTGCTCGGTTCCTTCATAGGTGACACATAATTTGTGCCATATCTCATGTGCGGTGTCCCAAGAAGAGATCTGGTTGAACTCGGATGGAGTAAGAGAGGCATAGATGATGCTCACAGCTTTGTCGTT
Source organism: Alisma plantago-aquatica (assembly GCA_963693085.1). Taxonomy (NCBI): domain Eukaryota; kingdom Viridiplantae; phylum Streptophyta; class Magnoliopsida; order Alismatales; family Alismataceae; genus Alisma; species Alisma plantago-aquatica. The sequence goes on along the minus strand of OY856409.1, from coordinate 1,900,113,124 downwards.
GAGTTGAGCATGCTTCATTTTAGCTTCAGTCCATGTGGTGATGTCCCCTTTTGGATCTTCATATTTGAGGTTGACAATCTTCCACATTTCATAGCTCACACCTTGGAGGTAGAATTGCATTCTCCTCTTCCAATAAAGAAAATTTGTGTCGTCGAAGACTGGAGGTCTCATGGAGAAGCTTCCTTCAAGGTTGAGTGAACCAAGAGCCAAATCACCCATCTTCTCCTACTTGTTGAAGTAACTTGGAGAATACCTGCTTTGATACCACTTGTTGGATCAATGGGCTCTAGAGGGGGGTGAATAGAGCTACACACACTTCACAAAATCAATTAGACCACCAATTTAAACTTAGTGCAGAAACTAAACCAAATAGCAATTTGATGTCCTAATCTAGCATTCAAAGCAAGGATAAGAGACAAGGGATTGCAAGTACTTGGACAGGTGGTTTAGAGTGGTTCCACATCCTAAACTTAGGAACAATGTCAGTCCACTACCTAGAGTTGGTTAGACTCTAGAATTTGCAACTTGGTTATCTTATATATCACAATAAGATTACAAGGTACAACAACCACACAACCAAGGACTTAGTTTCTCAAGCTAAGATCTTCTACCTTAACAAAGACTTACCCACTTTACAAGTAGTCTTCAGCCTTCTTCAAAGGACTTACCCACTCTTGCTTTAGTCTTCAACCTTGTAGGATTTACCCACCTTACTTGAGCTTTGCCTTGCACCTCTCCTTCTCTTGGAGAGATTTTCCACATTTCTCCCTCACTAGGAGATCTGGAGTAGCTGGCTTTCTTCACTCTTGAAGACCATCAACCATCTTCACCTTCACTCGGGGAAGAACAACATCCACTTCTCTTTCACTTAGAGAAGAAGCTTCAATCAATCTTCAAATGGAATATGTGGTAGGAAGGGAGAAAGGAGAGCTTTACATCATACAAGGGATATCTCTCATACACAGGGACCTAACTCACTCATATCTCACGAATGTATCTTGAAGGTAGAGAGAGAAAGGGGCTCAAGGGCTTGGAACACTCTCAACTATGCTACCTCCAAGTTTGCAATGGAAGAGCAGCTTGGAATGAACTCTAAGGGGGCCTGTTTATAGTTGAGGGTGTCCCTTTAAGTTGTAGGACACTTGGATGCAAAAATAGCCATTTTGTGTTCAAGGAAACAACTCTATTTTTGCCCAAAACACTCACCAACGGTCACATCACTTTTCTCTGCAAATTTCGTACAGTGCAATCGGTCGAGTTTCAATAGGGTTAACTCGACCGATCAAGTAAAAGACAAAACCGATATTCAAATGATCAGTCGAGTTTGTCCTGAAAAAACTCGACCGACCATTTAAACTCGAAATGGTTAGTTACCTGATCGGTCAAGTTCTGTGAGTGCACAACTTGACCGATGCAATCTTCAGAAAATCAACCAAGGATGATCGGTCGAGTTTCAAGCCAGGGAAACTCGACTGACCAAGTTCCTATAATCAATTTTCTAATTTGCATTTAAAGTGATTAACACTTCGTGATTTTTATCCCAAACAATTTTTCTCTTCTAAGTTACAAGTCAGTTCATCATTACAAGTGATTACATAGATGTTCTAAGGTCGTTTATATAGAAAACCCAAAACGCACACTTGTAGCTATTTTGACTTGAACTTGACCCATTCTAGGGCTTTGGATTTTAGATCCTTTTCATGTACCTAATGCCTGCAAACAATCTTAAACACACATATTAGATACATATGAGTGGAATGGCGAAGTCATTATCAAAATATAGGTAATGTGTAACCTCTAGGTCAACAATTATGACATGATTTTACTCCCTTATTTCGATATGAAAACCTTAGCTCTCTTGAGGTTTACTAAAGTCTTCCTTGTCTTTATCACTTGAATTTTCTTTATCTTACTTGACCATTTTGATAAATTACTTTCTTGATCTACCCTTCTAGGGATTCATCATCATATTATGTGTCATTAGTATATTCAGTAGATGTGTCTCTCATGACGGTTGTGTATCATTTATGATTTATTTCCTTATCAGTTTATCCAATGTTACACTCACTAAGGAGGACACAGAAGAGAAGCTGATTTTGAGAAATAGAATTATAAACTTCAAGTATTCACTTAACACGATTCTCATATTAGACATCATCAAGGAGACTAGACTATTTCACATTTCCTCACATCTCACAATCTCTCTCTTTTATCATCTATATTACTCCCTCATTTTCAGCCCCTTTTTTATTTTCTATCATTGAATACCTGTTTGATACTCTTCCCTATGCCATAATTTACTTTTACTTATCTCTTATGACCATGGTTCTCACTTTTGTGTATGATTCCATATTCCATGCCATATAAACATTCTTATCATCCTTTTACTTTTATCTAGTAAAAATTCTAAATCAATATTCTCCCTACTAGTTTCATATTATGCATAATACATTACATGTCCTTAGTTTCGAATCAAATGGCTCATGTAGGGGTTAACTATAGTTTCCTATCAATCAGGCCTTTATATTCTAAATACAATTTACCTTTATATGTGTTGTTCATTCATTTAGCCGCATCTTTGTTCTTCTTTTAAGAACTAGTTCCATTTCATTACTAGGAACCTATTGAACACACTTGATGTCAACTAGGTTGCTATTAAATAGAGACATTGAATCAAAATCTAGTAAGGATGAATATTTTAAACTTTATGATAAAAGTACACATTCCATGCTTCTCGTTATATCATGTAACCCTTCTTTCTAAATCAAACTCATCATTTCCATCACTTTCTTTCTTTTTTGTTTCATCTTAGTTTCTTATCCTTGTCTTATAATTTACAAGTTTATATAGTTCTCCTTACTTTCATTTTTCTGAACTTCACTTCTATGTACTTATTGCATACTTAACTCTTTTCTCCTATTTTCCTTTTGTTGTAGAGTACATAAGTACATTTTAATCGATTATATGATGCATTCATTCTAATTGATTCTTTCTATCTTAACTTTCCATGTAGTTTTCTCTTATCCTTCCTTGATTTCATATTGGATAAAGTGCCACAATTAGTTATATAGTTCAATTTTCTTTATCCATCCTTTCTTCTTCATTGTGTATGTTACATACTAATGTATGTCTTGAATTTATATCCCTCTTCCTTCATTCCCAACTAAGGGTTTCTTATCTAAGGCCCCAAAGTTGGATCTCAAATATCAATTCCAATTGACTCTTAACTATTCTAATCTTACCCTTATATTTTAACATCTTAGTGTATGTACATTCTCATTATGATGTGGGTATGATTTATCTAGAGTCTACTCTTATTATATTGTTAATAGGAGTCGTTAGATCCCAGTAACGAATCCTACCAGCCGTACTAGGCCAAACCTACAGTCCTGAATCCAAGAGCTACTCGGGATTAACCAACTCCTATTCATCTCAAACATGTGAAAAGAATACCCAATTAGGGTAGACTCATTTAAACATAACTTCTGGTATTCTTGATACAAAGAATAACTGAGTCAACTTCATGATACACAACATTCTAAAAGAACCATATATATTCTACAAACTGATAATATGAATTCATATATATAAGAGCATTTCAATTGATCTCCAATCGAAGAAGTAATAAAAGCAAGAGTTGTATCACATTCTATTCTTATGCTCAATTCATTCTTTTCTTTCTGGTCTTCTAACCCTAATATTTCTAACGTTTCTCTCTAGCCCATCCTTCCTCTGCATACCTAGCCAGGGCATCTAGAGAAGAATAGATAGAGTAGCTTGATACTGGTCAACCTAAGTATTCAGATACCGAGCCAGTGTATCTAAATACTTAGACCTCCTAGAGCTATAGACGCATCACCTCGTATCTGCCACACTAATAACACTGACTTTCTATCATAATGGTTCCTGACAACTCAGCCTAAGCTCTGATACCAAGTTGTAGCACCCATGTCCCATGATTACCACTAATCATGAGATTATGGCATAAGTTTGAGGATTATACTTAATTCAAAGTTCACTCACAACTTTTTCTTTTTCCTTTATCTCAAACTTTTTTTTCTCTTTTCGCATTCAATCACATAAACAAACTTTACAAGGGAATTAAACCTTGATTACTCAAATATGATCTCAACATTAATGATACACATCTAGACATTCATTTTGTTCCTCACACTTCCATGTATATACAACATGATAACCAAATATATACTCTATTATTCAGGAAAAAAAGTTACACATTATCATTTACAACTCTCTCTCAACTCTATACAAGGACCTAGAGTGACAATGATTGACTGGACTTAACTAATCTCATACTTAACTCCTATGGTAGATCTATGTTGATGCAATGACATCTTCAATATATGAGTTATCCCTAAAGCAATTGTGAGTAGAGGGGTGAGCCTACTTGCTCAGTGAATGAGTACTTCAAAGAAATAGTCTAAAGCACTTATATAATTACAGATATACCTTTGAGAAACTGATATCAATTATAACAATAGTAAGCTTTAAAGAGACTGATCATTCACATACATAAATATGGCAGGATACTCTAGATATCTACAAGAGTGAATCAATATATGAACATGCTTTATTGATCATAATGAAAACTAATAATCCAGAAACATACAAAGAATAATTGAATAACTACAGACACTTGGTTAACCTCTCATTCATCTTATTATGCATCAGTAGTAATATACAAATATCTAAACATTTTTATCATTATTATCTTTATAATATTTCATTAACTGTGATTTGATCTGACTACTGGACTGACTACTACTATGTTGGCCAACTAAACATAACTGACTGATCTGAATATTGTACTCTTTATCTGAACTCAATTGAACTCAATTAACTTTTCTTTTTAATTTTCCCTTGAACTCACTTGGATTGTACCATCCAAGAAAAAGCCACTACTGCGTGACTTACGATACAAGTTTTAGGGTAAACCCGGGACCTTAAGACTACTACTAACTACCTTGGTCTGTAGCGAGGTTGCCACATCTATCCTAATGGAAGCTAAACAACGACTGTAAACCATGGCCCCTTGTCCTATGTACTCAAGAGGGGTGTCTCTAGGCTAAAAACCCTCAACTCTACGTAATGCGGTTCCACTAGGGCTGACACACAAAATGGAGTAACTGCCAGAAGAATTAGGTCCACAATGGCTATATACCTCAACTAGTGGGTACCACTAGATCTCCAGTTTTATTGGATATCCCTACTACTGAAATAGCACCACCAGGATCTCTGGTTATTGTTGGGTACTATGCTACTCAACTGAAGTACCATTGATATCCAATCAGTTGATGTTAGATACTCAGTTTTGGGCTACTTCTTCTTATATCTGATAGTCCATATTCTATTTCACCCATCCTGGTACAGACATCCAGGGAGGGTTCTACGGTGCTCAGGACATCTACTATTACTATAGTATTTTTACTGACTACTTGAGCTATTAAACTGAATTCACCGATGATACTTAGTTGAATGCATAACATATTGGTTACCATTATATTAGGGTTTCTCATTTATTAGATTCTTAACATATTGATTACCCTTCTCTCAGGGTTTTTCATTTCTCATGCACATAGAAGAATTCGCTTATGTTCAAACAAATATCATGTTTAATGATATAAACAATTTCATTCAACATTTCTCGTATTCATGAATGGACTAAATGACATCCCTATCTAGGGAAATGTCTTTTCTATTTTCTTAAATTACCATAACAACTTATACATTTCATGTCAATTAACTCATCTAGAGATTTTTGTGTCACAAATCAAAATGTGTGTGTATATAAAATGATATTTAGCCAGAAACTCGAATTATCAAATAACTCATTTCAATTAGTCATGCATATGAAACCTTGGTATGAATTTAACTAGGGTATCCAAGATATTCATGAAAATATCATGCATCAAGAATAACCTTAAATAAATGAATTTATAACAATAAAAGAATCACATCAGTTGAATTCATGAATCTATTTGCAAACTTCTAACTTTTCATTCATTTAGGGTTTCACCCTCTATACTGATATATCAAGCAAACATTGATATCTTCAAATGAAATACAAGATCTTATCTAAAATATATGTACTACTCATTCAGATAAAGAAATCACTTGTAACTAAGGAGATTCAACTAGACAAACCTCTTTATTCAATTATACAACAATTTTAATCATAGCATAAAACCCTAGATTTTGCTATATTCATATAAACTCTGCAATTACTTTAGGAATTATCATTTAGATAATTTGTGTGCATTTCTAGTATGATTTATCAACTGGAATCCATCACAATAGAGAAATAATCTAATTTCATATCATCTTACAAAAGCTAGGTCAAAAGGGCAGTTTAGGGTTTGTAGTCGCATACAAAACAAGTAAAGATTATTGATCATTTAACTCATTTTCGTGAAATATTGTGATGACCCTAGTTTCTGGAATTTGATACCTAATATGCCATGTGAGGTCTATAAATATTACTAGTTGGTTAAATCCAAGTTGAGGTAACTTTGTATTATACCTTGGATTCTTTTGACCCACACGTATGACTGCGATGACAATACATGCTCACTAATAGGGTTGTTATGTACATGGAGATGTTTCATGCTAGTTATTAGTGGATTTTGAGGACATATGAAGTGAGGTATCCCAAATAAGTATTTCATGGATTAATATGATTAAATAATGAACCTTGGGATGCATCATGGCCATACCAAGTAAGTTCATGTTGTGTTGTTGTTGTTTGAGGTACATTGAGGTATAATATAAGTTCAATATCCTTATATAGGTAACCCATTAGGGTATCTTGATTGAAGAACCAACCAATTGAGTTTGGGCATCTAAATTATATTTAAAATGGAATACACCATGATGAATCTTGGGACAAATTTTTCTGGGACAAAGACCATAGTAGCAGCTATTGAGTTTTGTAGTCACTCAAATATTATATGAACCTATCTTGGGGAGTGTCACTCAGGGTTCAATGGGATGGGGATCCACCATTTCTTATATCCGAGATTTTAGGTGGAGGTGGTTATCAGCCGGTCCCTGATGAAGGAGTCAACATCGAGGTTCTGGGAATGATGAATGAAGTTGTTAACCAACCACCACACATCTCAGATCCAAACAAAACCTCACAAGGGTCTTGTGATGGAGTAGGGAGAGATACCAAACCTTCATGTTTATTTCATTCACCTCACCACTGTCGTATGTAGAAAATTACAGTACGAAGAAGCTATTAAGAGTAGAGATGATGGTGTATAGTAGAGGACGTCGCGCTCCATCATCCCAAATCTTCGATATATATATGGAGTCCAGGACGGCAAAGCAGGAGGTGATGGCGGTCATCAACAGAAGTTCTGATCTCCCTGATCCCCAGTGCTCCGCCGCCAACACTTAGGCTTGTTGCAGAGAATGCAGGAGGTTGTATTCTTCTTATCTTTCCTGTGGAAACACTCCACGATGGTCGAGTTTGGATTGGGAGAGGTTGCTTTCTATGAGATGCATCCAGGGCTCAAGAGGGTAGCTTGAAGAAGAAGGGCTATAGGTCTGGTATTCCCTGTTGTTTGCTCACAGCCAGACGCCAGAGCTCTTAGGTGCGGCGGTGGTGCAACCAATAGACTGACAGGATTTATCTCCTCTGATATGTTGATCTGAAACGTAGTACTGGCGGTTGCGTGGACCTGCAGAAAATAGACCTTCAATTCTCATTCCCACGACGGCGGCCACATATCACAGGAAGAGGCAGAGGCACCGAGGAGCTCCAAAGCTCATCTTCACATACCTGATCTGATCCCACACGACAATACAGTCCATAGATCCTACACACAACACCTTTGAAATGTGCTGGTAAGCCATCCGAAGGGCGGGGAAGGTTCTAGCCTTGGCTCACTCTCTTTGGAGTCATGGCGGCGGCGGCTTGACGCCTGAGATCATGGAGCACCGGATCGCGCAGAACAGATGAATCAGAGGCGTACATAGCTAAGTGGAGGTCACAGATGCCCCAGATCTACATGGAGAGGAGGTCGTGAGGTCCTGTGACTCATCGATGCATCAGGAGAAGCTCGTCCTCTTCATGGTAGCGACTCGCTGGCAGAGAAGGAGTTCTCGTACAGCAGGCTGCGCCCGACAGATCGTGCGAGAGAAAGGAGCAAGACCGGAGAGAGAGCTAGGTTCAGTGGACTATGAACTGGCCGGTTAAGGAGTAGACCATGACACTAAGCTACATCCCACCTAATGTCCAGTGTGAACCAATCAAAGACTGCCCTATCAGGCAGTGGGACCCGCCTCTCAAGGTAATTGCTGTTAAATCCTCAAAAATATACAAGATCTTAGAAAATACACTATAAATAGCTCCCTTATCCAATAAATCACCCAAAAATACCCCTAGACTCAGAAAAATATTCTCTACATTACTGCACTCCTAGAGTAGACCCTTGAACCACTTTCAATGATGATATTCAATTTAGAGTATAATGCTTTTTTTAGGGTTCATTTAATATGTATAATTGGAAAACGATGGATATAAAATACAAGAACAATACTCTTGAACCCTAATACTACTTGGAAACCAAATGTGAACTCTGATATGAGAATTATGTCAAAATAATAGGTACTTTCCAATTTATGCATTTTATATGCTTTTAACCTTATAATAATTATAGATAATAGATAAGGCATCAGAAAAATATGAAATCCGTACCAGACCTTAATAATGACATATATATCAAACTAAAAATACTGGAAACCCTCTCTTACATCAGATTGATCTAGATTTGACCAAAACCCTAATCTAGACCTAAATACCATTAATAATGGTGGACCTTGTATTAATGATGAATATTTGTTATTAACTAGGTGATGACCAGATATCTAGATGAGAAAGAATGATTAGAAATCTCTGAACTCAGGTACGTGGGATTTATTAAGTATAAGACTAGTTTTCTGGTTGCATATGCTATGTGATATCTTGAATGCTCGTATTTGGATATGATTGCTTGGGTGAACTAGTATGAGTTATACTTCGCCAAATCTAATAGAACATAAATGAGTATGATGGGTTGTAGCTACTAGAGCACATAGCCTGGTGTGGATGTATGTTGCCTAACATGGATGTATGATTCCTTGGCCCATGTTATATGTATGATGATATTATATTGCCCACACTAGATGTAAGTCAAGTGCAAGTATGTGTAGTACAACCGCATCAAAGTGAAAGCAATAAAAGAAATGTTTACCTGATTATCACTTTAAATAATGTTTTCTTTTACTCTTTCTTTGTCAAGTTATTTCAATTATGCAATCATATTAGTATGTATCTTTCTACCCACGTACACAACACCTTGTGTGTTGATTCGTTGTTTCACGTATGTTTTAGGTTCAAAGATAGCGTGGGATAAAAGACGTGAAGTGAGCATTGTCAAGGTTGTACCTATTGTGTTAAGATCCTGTTAGCATACATGTTCATAGACTTGTAGAATTTTCATTCAATATGTAACTGTAAATCATTTTGTAATAATTCATATTGTATAAATATGCATGTTGAATGTTGAGTATGTTATGGTTGTATGTTCATGTATGCGTATTATGCTTCTGCATCGCTCTCTGATATGATTGGATGATGTTTTCGGATTCTGACATCTCATTCCTAATAGGGTTTGGAGAGACCAAAATCCGGGGACGTCACAAATATATTGTTTAAAGGAAGTACCCACTCATCCTAAGGTGTCAAAACACCTTAAAAGTACATCTCATTTATGAAAATCTCAAATTCATATTAAAACCCTAGCAAATCACCAGATTCTTCTTCCTTTCAACCCGGAAACCTAAGAAATGGGGGATTATGAAGAAAGAGTAAGAAAAGAGGAATATTTGATACCATTTCAAATCAAATCAGAGGAGGGACAAAATCTTGACATGTGAGAGAATATTCACCATGAAAGGCTATGCAAAGAAGCTAAACTTACTTAATTTCATCATATCTCGGATAGAGAAACCAGATCAACAATTCCAACACTTTCTTCTCTCAAACCCTAACTCTACCCCTCTCTCTGGGATTTCATTTATTTAGAATGGATCATGAAATATGAGTGATACTTGGGTTCTAGTTTTCTCAAAGAAAGCAATTTGGGTGCTTGGGTAAATTACACATTAACCCCTCACTATACTTTTTCTTATTTAAGTAGATTTTTCTGTTATAAAAAGTTACTGTAATTTGTTTATTTCAGAGGTCAAACATCCTCCAAAAATTATGGAAATTTATAATGATGTTTGAAATGCAATGTGATAGCTCAAATATAAATTTCAGATCATCTGGAGTTACTAATAAATAACTAAAAATCAAACACTACACTACTGAACAACACTCTTTCAGCATTTCCGTCGAAGTATAGTTCGACTGAGAGCCACATTCAAAGAACATCCAAATATTATGAAATTTTCTCCAATATGCATGATTGAGTAATACATATCATATCCAAAATTGAATTAAATACAAAATTCGTAAAAAATATGAAAAATCATTTACCACACTGCTATCCTGATCAAACTCCATATTCATGTACTATAAAACCCCTAATTTTTGCCAATTAGGGTTACATTTCTCAAACCCTAATTCTTCAAACTAAAATCATAATTAGAGTTTCTTATTTGGTTTGAAATATCACAATTGAGATACTACCATTAATTAAGTCTAAACAATGTTCAAACTAATCAAGCATGTAATCATTTAGGTAAACCCTAGTTTACCGATTAACCACAAATGTGGTCATTACACCCTTCCTTGACCATCTAGTCCATAGATACAAAGTAGTTGGATGGTCCATGGAAAAAGTTGGGTGGTTTTAACTGGAGCCACAAGACATGGATCTGGTCGTATGAAAATGAAGAGGAACACTCGCTAGATCTTATCCTGATATCAATTTGGATCGACACGATGCACGGAGGAAGACTTGGCCGCCAGCATTGTAGATAGGTCCTTGAGCTTGTGGTGCCAAAGAATAAGATCAAGGGTGAAATTGATTCAAGCACCAAGTCTCCAAGGGTTTTGTGGAAGTCAAGGTTTGGTTCAATATATATATGTTTTAGTGTTATGTGTTTTATGAATGGTTGGTTCGAGAAGCATGGATGAAATTTTGCGAAAAACTCATAAAAAAGAAACTAGATCTTGAGTACCTGATCAATGTCCGTGGAACTTGCTCATGAATCCAATGGAAGAAAAGTCTTAAGAACATGGTAATAGAGGTGAGAGAAATCACCAAAGAAAAATACCACCAGTTCATGATCAGACTAGGAGACGAGTTTGAGGTAGAAGAAGACTCGGAAGCCATCGATCCATTGGGCGCAAGACCAGGGAATCATCCCATTCATCCACTGTGTGGAATCACTCACAAGAAATAAAAGCAACATATATATTTAATAATCCATGTGACAGAGAGAAAATCGAAACCTTATCTAAAAGGGATTAGATTAATGTGTGATTAAGTAATTATGTCCTTTCTTTCCCAGTCAAACTGGGTGAGCTAACAAAGTCCAAACATATTAGAATTCTACACCTCGACTGATTAAGACATTTAGATTCCAATTATGGCATTAGTTTTTCTTTTTGATGTATTTTTGTATTTTATTTAATTGTTTTAGATTATATCATATATTCTCTTTCCTATATGAATTTGAGGCATCTAGAAACACTTAAAAGATGTAAAACTTGGCCCATAAGCAAACTAAAATATGAAGATTATGATTTTACAATTAATTTTCTCTTTAAAGTTACTTAACATGTTATTTAATATTTTGGACTTAAAAGTACATTCTCTCTCCTATACTACACTATGTTAGGCAAGTTTGTCAAAATATGATGAAAATTCAGACATAGGCTATTTTAGTATGACGATTTCAATGATTTAATTCCACTTTCGAGACATATAATAATTTATTTAGTACTTTTGGCTCTTATCCTAATTTCTTCCAAATAGAATTAAAATAGTTATTATTATGCAAACTATGTGAAACTTGGCACGCAGGCAATTGGGACCCAAGAAACACATTTTTACCATTATATTTTAATTTTAAAATTACCTTTTATGAGTTGTGGTACCATTAGAATGTTTGTATTAATATCATTATGTTTACCAAAATATTATATCAACACTTACTTAATTAATTCCTATTAATGTCACATTGTCACATTGTTACAAAAAGGACATTTTGTCCATTAGGTCCTTATTTATTTAAGTTATATGAAAGTTTAAATAATTAGGGACATGAAATTACCAATTGTTACTTTGAAGCAAATTATTTATTTTTATTTAGCCATTCTGTAAGTAAAGAAACTATATGAAATATATTTCATGATTTTATTTACATTTTGTCACATAATTTGGTTATTATGTAAATGTGTTCTAATATTTATCCTTATTTGGTCAAATCTAAGGAACTAGCATCACTAGCTTTCTAATCATAGAATATGATAAGATTATAAGTTCTATTTCGTTACAAAAATCTTCTACTAATATGCATTACTCCACATATCTTTCATGTGTATTGTGCACTGAGTGGACTTAAGTAACTTTGTCCATTGGTCCTGCATGTGCTTTTGTGAGGGGAAAAATGTGGTAAGTGTTCCCCATTGTTCTCATATTCAATGCATATAGCGATTACATGCGCATGAGCATTTAGAGTAACTTAATATTTTATAAAGAGTTTCTTTCCATAAACCCTCTCACTTTTTTTTAGAAAACTCCTTCTCCTTTTCCTAATCTGAATTACCTCCTCTCCTCTCTAAATAATTCCAACCAGCCCCCTCTCCACCACTTTTCATTACAAAAAGTGATGGAGAATGTGCGTTTTGTTTGCGATGCATTATTTTGTACCTACTTAATGTGATGTTAATTATTTATTGAAATATAATATTTTTTTTGGGAAAATTTGTTTTGCCGCAGGGATTTGATCCCTGGTATGCTCATTGAGGTTGTGTAACATCTACCAATCAAGCAAGTTCATATTCGACTATTGAAATATAATAACGATATTTTGTAATATACTAATTTATATATTATATTGAATTTATTGGAAACTTATGGTACTGGAAAATAAATCTTGGATTGTAGATATAGTAGTATATATATATGTTGGTAGGGTGGCAAAAAAGTCTTGACTAGATGTGATGGAATCAAATTAACCTGACCCAATCAGAATAATATGACTTCTGTTAGTATAATTGGGTCTCAGTTTAGGCCTAGTAGAATTTAATTTGGGTAAATTTGAGTCAGTCTTGGTCAACTTATTGGACTTTTCTTCCATCCCTACATATACAATATGTAATTCAATTTTTATTTTCCAAAATGATATACTTCTAAAAACTAAAATAACGTACATGTTCATATATTACAACATATCAATATTACATATTAATAAATGATTGGGTCTGGTTGGGTTTAAGTGGAGTCTATGCAGGTGGGGGCCAGATTCAACAAAATTGTGACTTAAAATTAATATTTTTCAGAGAGGGTCGGAATTGAAATGTCAAATGTCAAATGTCAAATCGTCAAATTATGACCAGTATTGACTCAAACTAGAATGTACCCAACGTTACAAACATATCATATTTCATCATTACCTAAACATCAAAAGCATTTTCATTACTAATACTAGAAGAAAAAAATGTAAAACCTCAATTTTCTGACCAGACTCAAACCCAAAATCAGACACAACCCATCTTCAACCGACTCGATGCAAACAGAACATGACCTGACTCAAAATAAACCAATATAAAACTAACCAAAACTGACCTAATATGTGAATATACAACAAAGAGTTTATAATTTTCTGTTCTGATCATGTTAAATTAGTTCCATTACATCTAGTCAAGACTTTTTTGCCACCTACCGACATATATATACCTCTATAACTAGAATTTAATTTTTATTTTTGAGTATCATAGGTTTTTAAAAAAATAAATATAAGAATAAATTAGTATATTACAAATTATCTGTACTATATTTCAATAAATAATCAATATAGAATAGGAAGAAAAAAGAAAAGTGGTGGAGAGGGGGCTGATCGGAATTATGTAGAAGAAAGGGGGGTATTTAGGATTTGGCAAAATGGAAGGCTTTTTTCTTTTTTGGAATTTGAAGAAAAGAGAGGGGGTTTATGGGAAAGAAAGTCTTCATAAAACACCCCACATCTATCAAATAACGAAGAAGTATGCAGTTTTTACGCTTAGGCTAACTCTACATGTCTTCCCAATAATAGCATATATATTATTCCCAATAATAGCATATATATTTAGCGTTGCCTACATGTGGCGAGCAAATGTAGAGTATCCTTATCGCCGTTTAGCGTCTAATGGTATGAAATGGTATTGAAGGGGATTATATTATGCAGGGCCCGCAGGCAGTCGTCACGACCGCAGTCAATCCGTACACATCATAAGCAGGGTTTCGTATCACCATTTAGTCATTTACAAAGTAAGGTCAACACCTCAACGGACAGCCAGCCAGTGCCACTAGTCCAGCTGTTCCCCCTTATTTCTCCAAGGTGCTGAGCTTGATCCTAAAGGTATGTCATTAGCTAATACGGCGGCTGAGCTTGATCAGTTCGATGTAGCTCGGATGGGGCGCACCGCAGCTTAATGAAGCTCTAAGAAGCTGGGCCTAACTTGGATGAAGCGGGTCGTAGTTCTAGAGGGCGGGTCCTATCTCGGTCAGGGCAGGACTAAGCTAAAGGAGCATGGTTCAGCTCCAATGGTCCGAGTCAAAACTAAAGTGAGCTTGAGGGAACTGGTCTTGGCTCATGAGCAGCTGGCCTTAGCTCGCGTGCAGCTAGACCCAGCTCAGGCTCAGCTGGTTGCATCCAGCAAAGGTGAGTCCTAGCTTGCGGGCAGCTCACTTGCGACGCGAAGAGCTCGGATGGAGCTGGATTAAGCCAAGTCAATACGAGCGGCAGCTCAAGCAAGACCCAAAGTAGTTGGCCCGTGCACGCGTGCCGTTGGCCAAGCTTAAGAGGGGTGAGCAGCAGCTTCTATGGAGGTCTAAAGACTTGGTCTAAGCTCGCGGGTAGCTGATCAAGTATGGACGAATCGTGCTGCAACTCGGGTGGGTGAGACTCAGCCCGCGTGCAGCTCGCATAGCTTAAAGCTTAGCGTTGTCGCACGGTCAAGGCTGGGTCAAGAGCGTCGGGGTGTGTCAATGCGGGGGTGCCGCAGGACCGGGACGGTTGCCTTACATGAGCAAGTGGCTCACATGGACGGTTACATGGACAAACATATGTGACAGTTCGGATGGGTGCAAGTTAGGGGTGCGAGCACTAGGCGTAACCGTGTGGCAGTTATTTGCCATAGCGAAACAACGTGTGTGAATAGGTGCCTAACCGCCCAGACTTAGACTCTCGCGAGGCGACCCTTACAAACGGACGCGAGCCGACAGGAAAGCCGTTATGCCCAACGACTTCATACGCGGAAGCGGGCGAGGCAGTTGCCTGGAGCGGGCTCAGATAACAGAACGGGACATAACTGCTGAAGCGAGCAGGCGCGAGAAGTTATCAAGCGAACCGACGTATCCTGTCAGCGCACAATGCGGGCGAGCGGTTACTATGTGAACCGACGCGTCGCCTGGGTGCATGATGTCGAGCGAGCGGTTATGGGCTTGCACACCTCAACCGTCTCGGCCCTTAGCATTATATAAAGAGTAGCCTTGCGGGCTATGCAGGAACTCAAGCACTTAAGCATTCTGACTCCGACATAACTCCATCAACGGAGATTATGTTATGTTGTATTGTATTTCTATCCTTAGTGAAAAGAAGGAAGACGGAAGAGTCCCTCCCCCTCCTCTATCTATGATTTTCCTTAGGTTGCGTGCCTCAATTCCACTGCGACCTCTAGAGTCTTCTTCTCCGAGGAGATCCCTACTCAGGCATCTGCAAGATTTCTCTAAGTTTAAGTGTTGGACTTTGCCTTAGGAGAAATTTGGAGTCTGAGAGTTGTGGGCTGGTTCAGTTCGACTTCAACACCATTACCAGAAGTTTTGATCCTAACTTCCACCTGGTAACAAAGCGTATCAGAGCTTTTCTGAAGGGGACCACTATTTGCAAGTGGGATTTTATCAGGGTTTGATGCCTCCAACGACGACCCAAATGAGTTGCCTGATATGGAGGACAGGTTGGCGGCGATGGAGTGACAGTTGGCCATTCTCTTGGGAGAGGGTCAGTTCTACCACCAGCTCTCCACGAAGGTAGATGCGACGCTGACGACAAGGCCCGATGGCTAAGGGAGGACCTCTATGCCTTGCAGGATGGCATCCCTAAGGTGTTACGTGAAATCAAGATCTAGATGTAGACACTTGATTCTGTGTTCATCAAAGAGATCAGGGCTCTTCGTGAAAGAGTCAGGGCACTCGAAATGCTTGAAGTGGAAAGGAACACTTCAACTAATGAGTCTGAAGAAGAGAGCAGTTGTTCCAAGAACTGTCTGGCCGATCTGTGGGATGTTGGCCTGTGCGATTGGGTCACGTCCTTAACGAACTGGGTGGGGACATTGTCTACTCAAGTTGAAGGGATGCTTGTTGATAAGGCAAAGTACTATATGGTGATCCTGGAGGCGGAGTCGAAGGAAAGGCGACGCTCCTAGTGAGGAGTATCTGGCCAACATGATGCTGGACAATGATCCCGAGCGCTCCAGGAAGAAACTGTGATTTCCGCAGGCGACAGTTGCAAGTCGCATGGCAGTTAAGGTGGAGAAGGATGACGAGGGTTGTTTCCTCGCATCCGTTCCCTCTCAAGGAGGAAATTGAGTTGTTGTGTGGCTGCAAGGTACGTGATGTGTCGTGATGGTTCCAAGAGGGAACTAAGCATTGTCATGTACAACTGTTGATGCTTTTTGGTAGTGGTAACCGCTCATAAAAGTTCGTTGGAGTGGGAAACGACTCGCAAAGAGAGGTGTGCATACTAACAATTGGCACCGCACGACTGGGGCAAGGGATGGAAATTTGCACAACTGCCGACAGTCATTGTGTGTGTAACTAACCCTTGGGACGCACAACGGATGTAGGAGATCGAAGAGATGCATGACTACAAGTGGTGGCATAGTTATGAATTGACTTCCACCTTGTACCTCCCCCAGACCAATTGCTCACCATCCCCAAACTCGAATACATGCATCTGAAGTGGCGCTACTGATGGTGCCACAAATCAACGTGTGATGGACTAAGGTAACCGCTTGGGCTGTTTAATAGGTGGGTCACTCCATTGCACGCAGAGACTTGGCGGTTATGAAGTATGCCTCATAACTGACTCTTGGTAGAATCAACTAAGAGTAACAAAGTGGTGCAAGCACTCCCTATTGGTAGAAACATCTCATTGAAGTAGCGCTAACGGAGGTGGCTCGACGCTCAATGATTGGTTGATGACAGTTCACTCAAAGGAGAACCAAAACTATTTGGACTCTATTCAAAGTGGGCAACACTTAGAAAGGTGTGAGTGTAATTGGTCCCTTGTCCCTATTTTAGTTGTACTGCTAGCACCTATGACCGAAAGTGGAAGTATAATGTAATCGGAGGGTACCTTATGACCTCTAGGGTTATAGTGAAGTCCAATGTACACTGATTTTTGTGAGTGGAATAAAAGGATTTTTATACTTATGCATAAATGTAGGTCCTTTCTTCCATGCGTATTGTCATTGAGTTGTAAAAGTGTTGATTGCTTGGAGCAATGACACATGGGTGTATTTGGTCACTTCAATCCTTTGCAATTCTAGAAGTGACGTCCATTGATTTGGAGTTTTCTTGGGAATTAAGAGTTCTAAAGGAGAGTATTGTGTCCAAAAAGGGGTGTCCTTGAGTCATGGTATGGATGGGCGACAATGTACTTCAGACCTCACACGTTGTATTAAGAGCAACACATTGGCCAAGAGGGTAGAACTTGATGGTTATTTCGATTAAGTTGTTGCTAGGCCAGGCCAAGAGGGTAGGACTTGAGAGTTATTTTGTTAAGTCACTATTAGGCCATGCCTTGAAGGGAGGCGACCCTTCAACAAGGTTTGACATGGGGAAACAGAGATGGTGAAACCAGAGATCAGGAGTTGCAACCTGCAAATGGCTCCACAAAAGTGAAGGATCATGATTCAACAAAGCTTCAACATACATTCCACAGAGTGAAATGATTTTGCACGTTTGGCGGATCAATCACAACAAGTCGCGGGCCAGATGAAGCTAAGTGAAGAGGCACTTCACCAAGTGCGCGGATTACCCTTGTATGACAAGTGGGAAAAGTTCTAAGGCAGGAGTAGCAATTGAGCATCTCAAAGATGTCCCAACAGTCGATTTGTTTCGATGATGACGTCGGTTTTCCCAGGCGGGGGAGGCATGTTACCCCCTTATTTCTCCAAGGTGCTGAGCTTGATCCTAAAGGTATGTCATTAGCTAATATTGTGGGTCAAAGGTTCAGACACAACTCGGTGTAGCTCGGATGGGGTGCACCGCAGCTCAAGGAAGATCTAAGGTGTTGGGCCTAGCTTGGATGAAGTGGGTCCTACTCAAGAGGGCAGGTCCTAGCTCGGTCAGGGTAAGACTAAGCTAAAAGGAGCATGGCACAACTCCAATGGTCAAAGTCAAAGCTAAAGTGAGCTTGAGGGAGCTGGTCTTGGCTCATGCGCAACTGGCCTTAGCTCGGGTGTAGCCAGACCCAGCTCGGGCTCAGCTGGTTGCATCCAGCAAAGGTGAGTCCTATCTTGCGGGCAAATCACTTGGGATGCGGAGAGCTCAGATGGAGCTGGATTGAGCTAAGTCAATACAAGCGACAACTCAAGGAAGAGCCAAAGTAGTTGTCCCATGCACGCGTGTCGTTGGCCTAGCTCGAGAGTGGCGAGCAACAGCTTGGATGGAGCTCTATAGACTTGGTCTAAGCTCACGGGTAGCTGACCAAGTATGGATGGAGCGAGCAATAGCTCTGGTGGGTGAGAGCCAGCCCGTGTGCAACTCGCATAGCTTAAAGCCAGGGCGTGTCGCTGCCGGGGTGCCGCACGATCGCACGACCCGGACAGTTGCCTTACGTCTGCAGGTGGCTCAAATGGACTGTCACATGGCCGAACAGATGCGACGGTTTGGACAGGTGCGAGTTAGGGGTGCCAGCACTAGTTGTGACCGCTTGACAGTTATTTGCCCTAGCAGAACGACGTGTTTGAGCAGGTGCCTAACCGCCAAGACTTAGACTCTCGCGAGGCGACCCTTGTGAACGGACGTGAACCAACATGAGAGCTGTTATGCCCAACGACTCAGACGTGGGTGCGGAAGCCAACAACTCTAACTAATCAGAGTAGTGGAGCAAACGATGCCTGGCTAATGGGCCGTACACAAAGCGGGAGCGGATGAGGCAGTTGCCTGGAGTGGGCTCAGACAACAACACGAGACTTAACTGCTGGAATGAGCGGGCGCGAGCAGTTACCAAGCGAACCGACACGTCTCGTCAGCGCACGACGCGGGCGAGCAGTTACTATGTGAACTGACACGTCGCTTGGGCGCATGATGTCGGGCGAGCGGTTATGCGCACGCCTCAATCGTCTCTGGTCTTAGCCTTATATAATGAGTAGCCTTGCGGGCATTGCAGGTACTCAAGCACTTAGGCATTACGACTTAGGCATAACTCCATTAACGGAGATTATTTTATGTTGTATTGCATGTCAGTCCTTGGTGAAAAGAATGAAGAAGTGCCCTATTGCGGAATAGTCCCTCCCCCCTCCTCTATCTTTGCTTTGCCTTAGGTGTGTGCCTTACTTCCGCTGCGACCTGTTGATCTTTCTTCTCCAAGGAGATCTCTACTCGGGCATCTGTAAGATTTCTCTAAGGGCATGTTTGTTTACCCGCATCTAGCCATATTGGACTGTAAATCATCGTCCAACTACATAAAGATTAGGTTTGGATAGTGGTATTGGATAATCGTGAGATATCTTGGGTTCTCAGTTGTTCAGCAATTGCTGTATTTGTATTTCCATTTCAAAATGGCAGGACGCCGGCGTCCAGCTTTTGTAGCGCGCTTTTCTGCTACTTTTCCGCCGATCAGAATGCCAGCGTGATCCAGCTCACCAAAGTTAAAAATTTAATCCGTTGGATATCCAAAGCCCCGGCACTTGTTGGTTCTACATTCATTAACTCCTGCATTGCTCGTTATCTAGTTAAAACTAGCAAAACAAACGTGCCCTAAGTCTACGTGTTGGACTTTACCTTAGGAAAAGTTTGGAGTCTGAGTTTTGTAGGCTAATTGTGTTCGACTTTAATGTCATTACCGAAAGTTTTGATCCTAACTTTCACCCGGTAACACCAGAGATTGTCGGCGTAAGATCGGGTACCAGGGTGGCGCTTAGCCTACCAATCCGACCGAGCAGATCATGGGTTTGTGTCGTGAAACCATCCAAGTAAAATAGCTGCAGCTTGGCACGATTACCGGTCCAGGGGTTCCCAGTTCCCCACACCACACGCACGTTACTCTGGCATCCACGACGCCAATTCAGCTTATGTGGCTGCCGGAAGGCAAAACCAGCGAGGAAATAAAACTGGGGAGTAGTAAACGAAAGGAAACTAACACAGGTCTGGCCCGCGGTCTGCCTGACTGCCCGGCGCTTGCTAGAAACGGGATACAGGAATAGACGGCGTAAATGAATCATTTTTTATTTTTTTGACAGCAAACAGATCCATTTATTACTCAAACCATACGGCATCTATACAAGCAGAGAAGTACAATCAGAAGAAACATATATCAGTCAAGAACATAGATCTAGCACCACTACCACTTATATTGGAACGACGCTTCTGCATATAACTCTTTTCTTCGTGGCTGACCAAAGCAGCTTTTGTGAGAGATACCTTCAACTTGAGCACAAGGCAGCGGCATTAAGCATGAACCCGACCGAGATTTCGTCCGATTGTTGACTCTACCATCCATGACACGGCTCGAGCAGCAAAGAACCTGAGGCAAAAATGAGATCAACCAATGATCTCGTCACTCTCACGAAAGGAGAGCCACCCAAACCCCGAAGGGAGAGACAAACGCCGAAGGAACACGGCGAGAAGGAGAGCCACCCAAACAAGCATTATTATCATTACCACTATCATTACTGTTACCATCCACTATCATTACTATTATCATTATCATTAAGCAACCACTAGTGTAACTACCACTATTCTCTTTATTATTAACAAATAAGCATAAGGGTCACATCATGCATATCATTACTACTACCTTCCTCATCATCATCATCTACTACTATCAGCATCACCAACATTAACATTGTTATTGTTATTACTACTAGCAAGACATCACTATCGTTGTTTGTGTATAACCAACCACTTCCATAACACAAGGAACTGTCGTTAAAAGGTCACAAGACCCTCACCAAAACTCCTCACTACCCTCACCCAAATAACCCACAACAACGGCTAGAGAGGAGTGCAGCAACGCTGCGTTGCTACCACAACACCCAACCCGCGCGACACAACGCCTCAAGGGGTAACGCGTCAGAGAGAGAAGAGGGTGTCGGGCATCCGTGCATATCGGGCAATGCCCGTTGCACCTTCTGCCGGCCGACACACCAGGGAGTGTGACACCCATCACAGCCCAAACGCAACGCCCGATACAACTGTCCATAACGCCCGATACTCCTACCAAAACGGCCAGGTCACTATGCTTGTAACAACTAGGAGAGAGAGAAGAACTTCCACAAAACAGGCAACCACCATCCAAGGCCTATCGACCGATACACACCAAAGGGAGGGGCGTGACGCCCGTCACAACCCAAGTCCTATGAGTCATCACACACAAGAGGGTATCGTCCATCAAGGCTATCGGCCATCAACAACCATGCATAGCCTATCGTCCAACCCAAGCACACCTGCCATACATGGCCCTATCGTCCACCACAAGGACCACAACAAGAGTCACCATGTCATACTTAGGTCTATCGTCCATCACAAGGGCAAGGATATCGCCCAACACCAAGGACACTCACCATGTCGTCCATCACAAAGACACTCATGTCGTCCAACATACCAAGACAAGGGAGGGTATCGCCCAACAGGGGTCACCATCAACCTCCAGCACAAGGAAACCCTAAACCCTAAGGAGGATCGGCCACCAAAGGTACAAAATCAAGGTACAAATCTAAGCTACTAACATATGAACAAGAAGATAACAAGAGGTAATGAAGCTAGGGTTAGAAGCTATGCAACCCGCCTTAAGCTCCAAGCTCCAAGGAAGAAGAAGCACTCCAAGGTCCAAGGGATATCGTCCACCAAAGCTGATCCAAGAGAGGGTATCGGCCACCACTGCAACTCCAAGAGAGTGTATCGACCAACACAGCAAAGAAGGAAGGAGTGTCGTGCACTCAAGGTGGAGGAGAGACCAAAGGATCAAAGGAAGCTAAGGCAAGGGAAGAACCACATATATAGAAGGAAAGGGAGGAGAAAACAAGGTAGATCCATGCTATGTGTCGTCCAGCCAAGGGACACTTGTCCTAGGGCTCAAGCCACCACTCTAGCAAGGTCTAAGACACTTGTCCAAGATATGCACCAAGTGTCCACCAAACAAGACCAAGCATCATGGGCGACACAACCAGCAGCTCCATTGGGCGACACACCAAGGTACCTGGGTGACACACATGGTTGTTGGCCGACACAAACCACTCTAGGTCGACACACTACTCACCTTGGGCGACACAAGAAAATCTTGGCCGACACAAGGCTCAACCAAGCCCAAACAAGGCACCTCAAGGCCCAAAACAACTCAACCAAGGCCCAAGAAACTCAAACAACAAGCCCAAGCCTTCCTCTCAACCCTAGAGGAAGCAAAGAGAGGAAAACACCTCACAAGATGGCAAAATTTCACACAAAACCCTAAACTTGGGTTATTTGCAAGTAGCCCCTCCAACTCTCAACAAAGCACAACCAAACCCTAATCACCACTAAAGGTGATTAGCAAGCATCAAACCACCAAGGTTAAGCAAAGAAAACAGGGTAAACCCTAAACGAAGGTCAAGGTCCTTACAAGCTAACCCCCTTTAAGGGATTTCATCCCCGAAATCCGAAGAGAAAAGCGAGGGATACTTCCTCCTCATCTCTTCCTCAAGCTCCCACGTGGCTTCCTCAATGCCATGACGCTGCCAAAGAACTTTTACAAGAGCCATGTCCTTCCTCTTCATCTTCTTGATCCTTCTGTCAAGGATCACCACAGGACCTTCCTCGTAGGTCACATCTGTATCAAGCTCAACCTCAACTGGCTGTATCACTGTACCTGAATCCGGATGACTTTTCTTCAACATACTGACATGAAACACTGGGTGCAACCTGTGCAACTCTGGAGGCAACTCTAACTCATAAGCTACCTTGCCAACACGTGCTCTGACTGAGTAAGGCCCCATATACTTGGGTGCCAACTTACCCTTTTGTCCAAACCTTAGCACACCTTTCCACGACGAGACTTTAAGATACACCTTGTCTCCTACCTGGAATTCCAAAGGTTATCGGCGATTGTCTGCACAAGACTTCTGCCTGTCCTGTGCCACTTTCAACTATTGTTGTATCACTTTGATCTTATATGTTGTCTGCTGTACTAACTCAGGACCCAAAAGCTGATACTCACCAGACTCATACCAACACAAAGGAGATCTGCACTTCCTTCCATACAAAGCGTCATAAGGAGCCATGTCGATGCTCCGCTGATAGCTGTTGTTGTAGGCAAACTCTATCAAACTCAGATGTACATCCCAGTTGCCTAGAAACTGCAAAACACAAGCTCGAAGGAGATCTTCTAAAATCTAAATAGTCCTCTCAGACTGTCCATCTGTCTGTGGGTGAAAGGTTGTACTGAACCTCAACTACGTTCCCAACGCTCTGTGTAACTGTTCCCAAAAATGACTCGTAAACTGAGGACCTCTGTCAGAAACTATCGTTGCTGGCACACCATGCAAACGTACTATCTCATCTACATAGACTCGAGCGAGTTTCTCAGCTGTATACATCGTCTTCACTGGTAGAAAATGGGCAGACTTAGTCAATCTGTCCACTATTACCCAAATGGAATCGTGATTCCTAGTTGTCCGGGGTAGACCAACTACGAAATCAATGGTTATATGATCCCATTTCCACTGCGGTATCGGCAAAGGTTGCAACGTACCTACCGACTTCTGATGTTCAACCTTCACTTGCTGACACACCGCACATCTCGTCACGAACTCAGCTACATCTTTCTTCAAACTGGGCCACCAATACAAGTCCTTCAGACTATGATACATCTTGGTGACACATGGATGCATAGCATACATCGACGTATGTGCTTCCTCAAGCACCAACTTCCTCAGATCATCAACATCTGGAACCACCATCCTGTCACAATAGCAAACTAGTCCATCCTCAGACTCATGAAACCCATCACGCTTGTCGCTGTCGAACTCTGATATGATCAACTGTACCGCATCATCTGTCTGTTGTGCATCCTTGATCTGCTGCCTCAACGTAGGCTTAACTTGCATCTGTGCGAAAAGACCAGACAACAAAGAAACTTCCATCTGCACATTCATCTGTCATAGAGAAACAAACACATCTTGCTTATGGCATACCAGAGAACTCAACTATGCCTTCTTTGAAGAAAGAGAAGAAGACTTTCTGCTAAGCGCATCAGCTACCACGTTCACCTTACCAGGATGATACTCAATAGTACAATCATAATCATTGATCAACTCCATCCATCGTCGCTGTCGCATGTTCAACTCTTGCTGCGTAAAGATATACTTCAGATTCTTATGATCCGTAAAGATCTGACACACTTCCCCATACAGATAGTGTCTCCAAATCTTTAATGCATGAACCACAGCTGCCAACTCCAAGTCATGAGTCGGATAGTTCTCCTCATGCTTCTTGAGCTATCACGAGGCAAAAGAAACTACATGATCTTCCTGCATCAACACACAACCTAAACCTTTCTTGGAAGCATCACAGAAAACAACATAGCCTTTCCCAGGCTCTGGCAAGATCAACACTGGAGCACTGGTCAACTTCTCCTTCAGACTCTGGAAAGCTTGCTGACCTCGATCATCCCAAACAAAAGGTACATCCTTCCTGGTCAACGTCGTCATTGGAAACACGATCACACTGAAGTCCTTGATAAACCTCTGGTAGTATCCTGCCAAACCAAGGAAACTACAAACTTCTGTCGACGTCTTCGGATGTTCCCAATCCGCAACGGATCCCACTTTCTTCAGATCTACTTTGATTCCTTCAGCAGATATCACGTGACCCAAGAAAGTCACTTCATCCAACCAGAACTCACACTTACTGAACTTGGCATACAACTGATGTTGACGAAGAAGAGTCAACGCTCGACGAAGATGTTGTTCATGCTCTAACCTGTCCTGACTATAGATCAAGATATCATCTATAAAGACTACAACAAACTGATCTAAGAACGGACGGAACACTCTGTTCATCAGATCCATAAAAGCAACAGGTGCATTGGTTAACCCAAACGACATAACCACGAACTCGAAATTACCATACCTCGTCCTGAAAGCTGACTTTGGTATTTCATCCATCTTTATCCTCAAATGATAATATCTGGACCGTAGATCGATCTTCAAAAACACTGTAGCACCACGCAACTGATCAAACAGATCATCTATCCTCGGCAATGGGTACTTATTCTTGATCGTGACTTTGTTCAACTGTCGGTAGTCTATACACAACCGCATCGAACCATCCTTCTTCTTAACGAACAACACGGGAGCACCCCATGGCGACGTACTCGGTCGGATAAAACCTTTCTCCAACAACTCTTACAACTGCTTCTTCAACTTTGCCATCTCTGCTGGAGCCATCCTATACGGTGATTGTGCAACTGGCTATGTTCCTGGAACCAGATTGATCTCGAAATCAATCTCTCGAGGTGGAGGAACACCAGGAAACTCTTCGGGAAACACATCTGCAAACTCTCGAACCACTAACACCTCCTCGAAACTAGGACCCTTCGCCTTGGTAACCACAACGGTATCCACCACGTGAGCTAAGAACGCCTCA
The DNA here is from genome assembly GCA_963693085.1 of Alisma plantago-aquatica. Classification (NCBI taxonomy): domain Eukaryota; kingdom Viridiplantae; phylum Streptophyta; class Magnoliopsida; order Alismatales; family Alismataceae; genus Alisma; species Alisma plantago-aquatica. Next base: position 1,900,087,055 of record OY856409.1, on the reverse strand, counting down.
CATCCTTGTCGTAACAACTTGTCTGCAACCATAGCTGATACCAAACACGTCGGAAGAATCTTCCTATCTCCCTGGAAGATCCACTTCTCTCTGGCAACATCAAACACTGCCTGCTTGGAACCACAGTCCAAAACAACCTTATACCTCTCCAAGGTATCCATCCCAAGGATAACATCGAAACCATGCATATCGAGTGGTATAAGATACACTTGGATGTGATGTCCCGAGAAAGACAAGACACAAGATGGACACTCTTCTCAAAGCAAAGAGGAACCATCAAGAGGGGTTTCTAACAACAAACTATCCTTCTTACAGCTAATAGGTAAACGATAGTTTTCAAGCATACTATAGGCGATAAAAGAGTGTGTAGAACCCATGTCAACCAGAACAGATATAAAGCAAGAAGAAGACATATCAGAATGAAATAACTCCATCTGACCTGTCACCACTCGCGGGTTGACTATCGCCTCCAGTTGACTCATGGCATAGAATCGAGTCGTTGCTTGCTGTCTACGACCTCTGCTTCCTTGAGCAGACGATCCCGCTTGAGACACCTAACTGCGTCCTCATCCTCTGCTACCACTGGGCTGTGGTCTCTCTGACCTCTGAAAACTCTATCTCGGTTGCTGCGTCACTTCAACATCTCTATTCGGGCAATCGAACTTCCAATGCCCGACTTGTCCACAAAGATGAAATGACTTGTCCTCAAACCGTGGCCTAGCTGGCCCTGTCACTACCACAGAAGCTGAACTGTGCGCCTTATATGGTGAAGAAGCATAACCTCTCCCCTTACTCAGAGACCACTGAGATGGTACACCAGAACTTCTCATCGCTGACGGTGCTGAAAACCGGGGCTTCTTAAAGCCACCAAACCTCCGTCCTTGAAACTGAGCAGGTCTTTTGTGAGACATGGATTCTTTTTTCTCCCTTACTGTCCTCTCAATCCTTCGAACAGGTTCCACAAACGTAGCAAACTGTTCTCGATTCTCTAATGCAGACACCGGGGTTTTCAACTCAGCACTCAAACCCTTCTCGAAACGTCTGATCCGCTCTTCATCTGTTGCCGCCATGTGAGGACAGAACCTCAACAGATCCATAAACTTAGCTTCGTACTCGGTGATGTTCATCGCTCCTTGTCTCAGGTTCTCGAATTGACTGACCTTCTCATCCAGATACGTCTTCAGAAAGTATCTGGTGACGAACTCGCGTTGGAACACTTCCCAACAGATCACCTCACCGGGCCGCTTCTCTTCTTCGATGGTCCACCAGTGACCAGAACTACCTTTCAGAAGGTAGGCAACATGCTTTACCTTGTCTGCTTCGGGGATGTCAAGGATCCAGAAAGCCTTCTCGAGACTTGTCAGCCACAGATATGCATCCGCTGGATCAGCCATTCCAGCATACTCTGAAGCTCCAACTCGGCGAAGCCGCTCAAAGGTCTTCCCAATACCCAATGCTTCTCCATGGGGAACATGTGCTCGCGGAGGAGGCACTGGTAATCGCTCAACCATAAAATTCATCATAGCCATTAACTGCCCCATAAGCTGTTGGTAAGAAGGATGTTCAAGTATGGTTGGGGTAAATTGGGGACCCTCAGGCACCCAATCTTCATGTGCCTGTCCATCTGCTCCATCAACCGATGCAACATCACTGTACTCAGCAGACTGTTCTTCATGGTTTCCAGATATCTTGGCTTTTCTTCCGCTGAGGGCAGAAGATTTTGGTAAGAACACCTGAAAAACTCCTAAGAACAGACTCAACCTAGTCCTAAATCCCTGTAGACTCAGCGAACCTATAGCTCTGATACCAAACTTGTGGCAACACATCCCATTATCACACAGATAACGAGGTGTTACGCGAAAACGTGCGGAAATCACCATAACCACAGATTATGAAAACATGGGTTAATTAAAACCAATTGTGGAAAACTGATAAACTGTGAAACTATTACATTTCAGTCCTCATCCTGCACAGAAACATGTCATATATATACATACATGAGATCTGATACGTGTCCACAACTCAGGAACAACTGTTTATCCATCCCATGAGTTCACCACCTATTCATATACATAGAGGCCCGCATCCGGCCAATAGAAGGATATACAAAACATTATCGATCGTTCATCGTGAAACAACATCAAACACTGCCAAGGACCTAAGAGTACAGGGATGACTCTAGACTCTACTAAAGAACATCCAAAACAGCAGCATATCCATCACCTTCCTTCTATTTCTCGTCAAGCTGCTCGGCCGCAACACCACGACCACCACCACGTCTAGCTCGACCACCTAAAAAGGGTGTAAACCAGCGGGGTGAGACAATTGAACATTGTCCCAGTGAGAAACATAACTCCCCACCGCAACTACAGAACCTTAGCAAGATAAACTATAACAGCAGATAACTAATAATAGGTATAGCAAGAGCAGTCTATATAAAGCCAAGCTATTCTTACCAACAAGCTTACCAGCTGTACAAAAGCATATAACCAGATATCTCCCAATGGAACATGATTGACAAGATAAGATATATCACTATATAACATGATTATCAGAAATATAATATGATGCCACATAACCTGATTATCAAGATAAGACATATTACCACATACCTGATGACTATAGAAGTAACTGCAAGGTATAACAGAGATATTACACAAACAAGGCTTCAACCAATGTTTCGTTTTTATCTTAAGCAGTAATTACTAGACAGTTGTATTACGTATTATTATGCCCTGAGGAAGTGAACCGTACCGTTCAAATCCAACCTTCGATTACGAAACCCAAGCCGGTGCCATACAAGGTCAATGTAAGAGCCAGACTCCACGACATCCCACCTCGTGGTCAGTACATGAGTACAACACAAGCAAGACCGCGGTCACATGCTGAAGTGGTCTAAGCCACAGGGTCAGCTCCATAGGCTACCCTCACTCTATCCCGCCTTGGTACATGTCTCGATGATAGTAAAACTGAGCCACGGGCATGTTCACCGTGTTCTGAGCCATGAACGCATCATGCTCATCATATCACATATCCTGAGCCATGGGCCTGTTCACCATGCTCTCTCTCTATATATATATATATCTGAGTCTGCAACCGAAGTTACACTCTTACCTCCTCATTTTCAGGCTAGGAGCAACCTACACATATTCAACAATATGCGCTTCCAGGTTAACTCGTAGGAGAACCTGTTTCACCATCACCAAATCCTGACGATGATGGATCTATGGCCAGGGCAACTATATGATATATTTCACTGTGATTAATTAGTGTCTTTTAGATGGATTGCAAGATTCAACCAAGTTGTATAACATGCAAGATATAACAGAAAGTAAATAACATAAACCCAAAATTATATTATTACATCAACCTGATCCATCTCAAGGATCCAATCATCACATGTTACCACTTGGCCTCTTGCCAACCATCCAGATCCATCTCAAGGATCATCACATACCATGGGATCTCAATCCCTCATCATGTACTGTCATTGCCTCTCAAGGCTCACATCATCATTATGGGACAAACACATCATACATACAATCCTCATAGAATGATTATCAAAGTGATGTTACTTATCACATATGTCTCATAGCCTTTTCATGGCTAATCATCACCTGCATGGTTAGGGTACACAAGAATCATAAGGACTATACTTATTATCACAAGATGATGTCCAAGATACTAGGCTTATCAATCTTTGCATTATTTGATGATCAAGTGTATAAAGCACATCATTAACATACCATATTCATGCTTATCCTCATCTCAGAACTTTACGGATAAACAAGATTTCCACTTCATTGTAAGCAGTCATGTTGAATAAACAGAACAAGCATTATTATCATTACCACTATCATTAATGTTACCATCCACTATCATTACTATTATCATTATCATTAAGCAACCACTAGTGTAACTACCACTATTATCTTTATTATTAACAAATAAGAATAAGGGTCACATCATGCATATCATTACTACTACCTTCCTCATCATCATAATCTACTACTATCAGCATCACCAACATTAACATCGTTATTGTTATTACTACTAGCAAGGCATCACTATCATTGTTTGTGTATAACCAACCACTTCCATAAAACAAGGAACTGTCGTTAAAAGGTCACAAGACCCTCACCGAAACGCCTCACTACCCTCACCCAAACAACCCACAACAACGACTAGAGAGGAGTGCAACAATGTTGCGTTTCTACCACAACACCCAACCCGCGCGACACAGTGCCTCAAGATGTAACGCGTCAGAGAGAGAAGAGGGTGTCGGGCATCCGTGCATATCGGGCAATGCCCGTTGCACCTTCTGCCGGCCGACACACCAGGGAGTGTGACGCCCGTCACAGCCCAAACGCAACGCCCAATACAGCTGTCCATAACGCCCGATACTCCTACCAAAATGGCCAAGTCACTATGCTTGTAACAACTAGGAGAGAGAGAAGAACTTCCACAAAACAGGCAACCACCATCCAAGGCTTATCGGCCGATACACACCAAAGGGAGGGGCGTGACGCCCGTCTCAACCCAAGCCCTATCGGCCGTCACACACAAGAGGGTATCGTCCGTCAAGGCTATCGGCCATCAACAACCATGCATAGCCTATCATCCAACCCAAGCACACCTGCCATACATGGCCCTATCGTCCACCACAAGGACCACCACAAGGGTCACCATGTCATACTTAGGTCTATCGTCCATCACAAGGGCAAGGATATCGCCCAACACCAAGGACACTCACCATGTCGTCCATCACAAAGACACTCATGTCGTCCAACATACCAAGACAAGGGAGGGTATCGCCCAACTGGGGTCACCATCAACCTCCAGCACAAGGAAACCCTAAACCCTAAGGAGGATCGGCCACCAAAGGTACAAAAGCAAGGTACAAATCTAAGCTACTAACATATGAACAAGAACATAACAAGAGGTAATGAAGCTAGGGTTAGAAGCTATGCAACCCGCCTTAAGCTCCAAGCTCCAAGGAAGAAGAAGCACTCCAAGGTCCAAGGGATATCGTCCACCAAAGCTGATCCAAGAGAGGGTATCGGCCACCACTACAACTCTAGGAGAGTGTATCGACCAACACAAGCAAAGAAGGAAGGAGTGTCGTGCACTCAAGGTGGAGGAGAGACCAAAGGATCAAAGGAAGCTAAGGCAAGGGAAGAACCACATATATAGAAGGAAAGGGAGGAGAAAACAAGGTAGATCCATGCTATTTGTCGTCCACCCAAGGGACACTTGTCCTAGGGCTCAAGCCGCCACTCTATCAAGGTCTAAGACACTTGTCCAAGATATGCACCAAGTGTCCACCAAACAAGACCAAGCATCATGGGCGACACAACCAGCAGCTCCACTGGGCGACACACCAAGGTACCTGGGCGACACACATGGTTGTTGGCCGACACAAACCACTCTAGGTTGACACAGTACTCACTTTGGGCGACACAAGAAAATCTTGGCCGACACAAGGCTCAACCAAGCCCAAACAAGGCACCTCAAGGCCCAAAACAACTCAGCCAAGGCCTAAGAAACTCAAACAACAAGCCCAAGCCTTCCTCTCAACCCTAGAGGAAGCAAAGAGAGGAAAACACCTCACAAGATGGCAAACTTGCACACAAAACCCTAAACTTGGGTTATTTGCAAGTAGCCCCTCCAACTCTCAACAAAGCACAACCAAACCCTAATCACCACTAAAGGTGATTAGCAAGCATCAAACCACCAAGGTTAAGCAAAGCAAACAGGGTAAACCCTAAAATAAGGTCAGGGTCCTTACAGTCACTACGTGTCTAAATGCTACTATGTAAGTGCTTCTGAGGACTACTTTTTCTCTAACTTAGCTAGGGGTGTCCCCTTACCAAGGCGAATGTTGTCTTTCATAGAAGTTATTCTATCAAAGAAATTGTCAGAAAATCTAAATGTCAAAAAGAATAATTTGTGCGAAAGAACAAAGGTAAATAAGAAGGTAGAAAAAGGAGGTTTGAATATGATACCTTGTCCCTTGCCCAATGTACTCCCCCCCTAACTTATCACTCACTCTATCCTCAGAGTGTCAAGGTGATAGGTTGAGAAGTACATGGGCAAGGGTGTCAAAGTTCTGTTAAACCCTTGTTGGCTCCATAAGAACGGAGAATATTGGTAGCAAACTTCCCACGTAAAGCGTGATAATCCACATCTTTCATGTCCTCAATGCATTTTCCAAGAACGGCGAGGGTATACATCCAGTACAGGATGTAGAATCCACAATCGTTGGATTATTTGATTTGCTGGGGACATCTGTGGTCGAAGGCTGGGTGCTTAAAATGATCTCTGTTGTACGCCTTTGTGTGTTTGCCAAGAAGATCGTGTAGTCGTTTGGCACAATCCTTCGTCACTTCCTCTGTGGGTGTCTTTGCTATAATATCGTATTCTTTCTGGTTTAGATTGAACTGGCTATCGGAACTATTGTAGATAACTGTAGTTCCGTTATGTAAGTTCATTGCCAACAGCATCCAATGCTCAAAGTGAAGGAATGGAAACAAGATGAACTTTGGATTCGTATGTTGAAGATATGAGATAAAGGCTTCAGTAGTTCTGAAGTTCTTTGAGTTGAGTAAATCATCCTTCAGGTATGTTGATGTCATGTAAACCGCAGGCAAGTCCCATGCTAGAAGAAATTGGTAGGCAGCCATCACACTCACGGATAGTGAACCTTTGACTTGTATAGTTTCACGGAGTGCATCTGCCATTACAAGAATATTCCCTTCAAGGAAGACAAGCTCATCGTTCTCTGCATATAGACGAGACATGATGAGTCTGAGTTCACTATCTGAAAGACCCTTGCATGCAGCAAGGTCAAAGTTTAGGAATGTCGGTGGTATATCAGATAGAGGCACCATATCTTTAGAGGATATATTAATGGTAGCTCCTGTTAGTAGATCGATGTCCCCCTTATCTTCCACCACATTGAAAGTGTAAGGGTCCCATTGATGTTTTTCTGTGACCATGGTGATTTGTTGTTGTTGTTGCTCCAACTCCTTTAGGATTTGTCTGAATGGTTTCTTTTGAGGAAGTTGGATGATAGATAACAGATAGAGGGGTACGTCGTCATGTCCCATTATTGGGTCCTTGAAGAACCGTCTGTCACAAATGAGCTCCATGGTGTATCATCCCCGTAAAGCATGCATGCCCTCCTTAGCTAGCTCGGTAAAGGGGATGTGTCTGTTAAGTGCCTCAGTGAATCTGATTGTGCAAAGAGCGCAATCCCCTAAACCTTCTATCGTCTGAATGGCTAGGTTGATGATCTTGAACCATGGTTGGCTCCAGCCATGTGCAAGAGATGGGAAGGCGGCCCATATGACTTTGAGAAGCCGGAAGGGAATGCATCACACTTCTCCGGCTTCTGAACTAGTGAAGTTAATGGTTCCCGCCTTAAGCTCACTGGCGCAAAAATTGTACACCTTGGCGTTGAAGGCCTCAGTATCAATGATCATAAGGAGCCAGTGGCCAGAAACTTTGAAAGACACTGTGATGTAGCGTGCCTTTCTAGAGAGACCCGTTTGCAGCCGCTCGATGGATTTTTCCTGTAAGTCCTTGTTCAATAGGCATAATGCTAGAGTAGGTGAATCATTAAAAACTGGCTGCTTTTTCTTTGGGCTTCAGAATTTCTCTTTGCGTTAGTAAGCAGTACACAGAAGATAGCCATCTTCACCGCCGACTGAGGTCATAGAAGAACATAGAAATCTCCGTGTGTGTCATGAACATCTAATGCAGAGATGGCCGCCGTATCTAAGTCATGCATCTTGTGAGGTAGAGGTGGCGGTGGGGGAAGGTCTGCTGGAGGAGGAAGTAAAGTTTGTTCATTGTTGTCAAAAATCTGTGGAAGATCTTCATTTTCATCAGAGTTGGAGTCAAGTCTATCGTCGGTGTTGAGACTCACTCTATCAGAATCATCCAATTCTGGGGGAAGGACTGCAACTTGCTCCGTAGCAGATGGTGGAAAAGTGATAGCTGTTATGAGCGGGCTAGTGTTGATTTCCAAGATACATTTTTAAAACTCAACAAAAGTTGCGTCTTTGGCTATATCCCCCAGAGAGCTAATAGAAGAAAAATTGAAGAATTGGTCTGCATAGGACATTCTTACATTGTCATTGTTTTCCGGAGAATGGTGGTCTTTAGAATCTTTGATATGACCCTCCCTGTGGTCTCCACTGTCTCCCCTTTTTGTATTATCTTCTCCTCGGCTGGTGCCCTCTCCAACATTGCCTGGGTCATCCAGTTGGTCATCTGAAGAGGATTTGTCGGTGTTGGAGTCAACTGAAGAATCATAATCATCATCGTCATTGTCGCCATCTTCATCATCTTCATCATCCGCCACTTTGTCTTTGTTCATCTTAGTTGATGCTTTCTTGCATCGCTGATGGATGGCTTGTAATTCTTCAAGTGTCACTTGCACGTGCTCATGGGTTTCGAGCAGTGTGTCATGGCTTTCCTTGAGATATGTATATCTTGCTTTAGTGGAGAGGAGTTGTGTTGTTAGATCAGTCACTTTTGTTTTTAGCTAAAGCGTCATTTGCATGCTCCTCCTGGCGGCGGATGAGATGTGTGAGGTTGCTTTCTATGCGATCCATACACGTGCTCATTGCAACTTGTTGCTGTTGAAGCTCGCGAAGGGTCACAAGAAATGGTTGTGTTTTCTTGGTAACCCGGTCGACTTGCTAGACTAACATTTATTGTTGTCTTTTCATGCTAAGCATTAATTCAGGCAGGGTTTGCAAGCGATCATCAATGAGGTTGACTTGCTGGACCTCTGCTTCTTGTCATTCTTAAATGCTTGTGAGGAGGTCCGGTAAAGCGTGAGTCTGCTCGTCGAGCTTGGATACCTATGTGGCAAGTCCATGCACACAAGAGAAAATAGATTGTAAGATGTTAGAAGGGTTGGTGAGGAGGGTTCAAATAGAGTCAAATTGATGTTTGAATGCCTCACTGACTTGTGAAAAGGGGACCCCAGTGGTGGATGGGTGTGGTGGTTGGGACCCGGGTGGAAGGGTAGTGGTGCCGTGTGAGAGAGACACCATTGGTGGACCCACAAATCGTGTGGCAACTGTAGAAGGAGTCACCAGTGGTATCGGGGTGGTGGTGGATGAGAAAGGTGTCGACATCCCGGATATGAAAGGTGGAACCGAGAATGTCGGGGGAAAGGTGGTGGAAGTGAAGGTGAGATCGGGCATTGAGGTGAAAATTGGCTCGCCCGTGGGGAAAGAAAGGGGATCAAATGATGTGAGTGGAGTTGTAGTTGTGGTGAATGGAATGGTGGAGGGTGGTGGAATGGTAGAAAATAATAGGGTGGTGGAAGATAGAGATCTTGACCCCTCTATCTCTAGGGTGGCGAGCTCGGGAAGTGGTAACAACATTCTTGATTATTTGACAGTGGGGCAGAAAACATAATGGAGCTTTTTATCATTCTCTTTGACGATGTATGTGTTTTTCAAAATCTACTCGTTGGTTAGTTTGTCAACTTTTATCAAAGTACATTTTTGTAGTGGTCTGTCAATCTTGAGGTACTTCAAAGTTGATGTGACATGACCACCCATTCAAATTTCCTTTCTGGGGGCATAAGATGTGTGTTTATGAATCAACTACCATATGATATTGATCGGCTGCCCCTTTAGGATGGACCATAGTATGAAGAGGTCCGAGATTAGGACATTCCCGTTCTCTATTCTAGGGAATAGTGTGTCTGTTATAATCATGTGCAGTGTTCACACCAGACAGGAGTGAATGTTGGATACCTTGCAAGTCTTGGAATTGTAATTAGAGATTCCAGTCAATGATTTCCAGAAGGTGTTCTTGTTAAACTGTGGGTAATCCAGACTTGTTTCCGTAGCTTTCTTCAGCTGTTCTGGGTCGTCAATAAAGATTTTGTTCAACATGTTTTCGGTCAGTGTAACCTTATTCTCGAAAAGTGAGGTTACAAGCTTGCGTTCACCCCTGTCTCTTGGTTTGTTTTTTGCGTCTACTGGTTCTTTGGTAAGATAGGTGAAGAATTCCAATGTGGGCTCGAGGTAGGAATTCTCGGCGACAAAGTAGAGTTTGGAAAGATTTGCCTTGTCGAGAGAGGCAAGAACTCTGTCGTATACTCCCATCTTTTTAAGTATGTTGGAGCATATATACTTTGTTGGTCGTAGAATTTTGTCGCCAGCTTCCAGGTGTTGAATATAAAGGTGAGTTGATCATGTTGTGGCTGTGGCATGTTTGACAAGGGGGGTATCTTGTTCTGCCAGGATTGGTTCCCTGGAGGTTATGGGCTGGACTTGCTTCTTTGCTCGTATTTTGGTAGGCCTCATCGAAGTTTGACATGTAGTCAGAGCCTTTGTCAGTTGAGGAAGGGTTTGAGAGGTTCTCGGTTGGGTCATCGACCAGACACTTGTTGACGCGCTTAAGGTCGTGAATGACCTTGGGTAGTTGAACGGGAGATTTTCCCATCTCAGTGCACATATCAACAATGTGCGAGAGTTTATCTCGACACTCTAGTAGTTGTTCTCTGGTCCAATGGCCTGGTTCAGCAACTTCCTTTGTAGGTGAGGCCATTCTGTAATATGTGAACTAGAAATGATATATTAGAAATATTTTTTATGAATGATGAGGAATTTGCAAAATGGTGCAAGCATCACGGTCTTAAGACCGTGAGGAGGCTATGCGGTTTAAAGATCATTAGAAGTGAAACCGGTAAGAATGAAACCGTGAAGAGTGAAATTGTTAAGATTGAAACTGTGAAGGGTGAAACTGTTAAGATTGAAATCGTGAAGGGTGAAACCGTTAAGATTGAAACCACGAGGGTCCATGCGGTTTGCAAAACTACGAGTGTCCATGTCGTTTGCCAAACCGTGAGGGCCTACTTGGTTTTGAAACCGCTAGTAACCTACAGGTGCTGAAACTGCAAGGGAGGTGAAGCAGCGACGGCGACGAATGCATCAATGGTGATGAAGCGGCGGTAGAAGAGAAAGCAGACGCCGTGGTGATGGTTGTGGTGGTGATTATAGTGGCACTTTGATCATGAAGGGAGGTAATCATTCTACCTTACTGCGGAGTGAAACGACAGAGAAGAAGAAGGGGTCGGTGTTGTCAGGTGTGAATGAGAGAAGGTGGATGCGCGGTGTGAGAACTGCCGCTGGAGGGGTGTGGAAGAAGAAGATGGATGGTGTGGCTAGGTTCATAGGGAACAAGCAAGAAGAAGAAAAGGTACACGAAGTGTTGGTGTTTTTCGGGTCACATGGGAGTAAGAAGGAGGGAGTAGGGTCACGTGGGAGTGATTCGAGATTCAAAGAAAAGAAAATGGAGGGTTTAGGGTTATATTTATAGATATGGGTAGGGGTGTTCGTATTCCCTTTAGGGAAAACAATCTCAGAACCGTTTGGTTCCAAATGATTTTGAGATCGTGAGGACCAAACAGTTTCAAGACAGTTTGGCTCCAAACGGTTTTGAGACTGTGAGGACCAAATGGTTTTGAGATCGTGAGTACCATACGGTTTTAAGACTGTTTGGGTCCAAATGGTTTCGAGACTGTGAGGACCAAACAGTTTGAAGACCGTTTGGCTCCAAATGATTTTGAGACCGTGAGGAACAAACAGTTTAAAGACCGTTTGGCTCCAAACAGTTTCGAGACTGTGAGGACCAAACATTTTTAAGATCGTTATGGTAAATTATTTTGGTTATTGATTTTTATATTTTTATATTTGTTTGGTTGCTTATATTAATTTTTATATTTTCTGAATGAGGTTAATATGTCTATAGAAATAATCAAATAAGAGACTAGAAAATTATCAAAACTAAGCAAGGAAGAATTCAAATGAAAAAGAAAGGTGATACTCAGTTCTTGGGTTGCATCCCAAGTAGCTCTTTGGTTTTACGTCGTTGTCTCGACGAGATTATGGCTTGATTAGGTTGATGCAGTGGGGTCATGAATGTCAATGGTTTGTCTTGGAGTTTTATCGGCTGGAGTATAGTATCTTTTCAGTGTATGGCCATTAACAGTCCTTTCTTCGCCATTGTCATCAAGGACGATGACCACTCCACTTGGGTAGATATGCTTGATAGTGAAGGGTCCATACCACTTTGTGCAGAGTTTCCTGGGAAACATTTTGAGTCTGGAATTGAAAAGAAGGACCTTGTCTCCGACTATGATATCTTTTCTTTTAAGGTGGCCATCATGCCACATCTTAGTTTGCTCTTTGTAAATCCTAGCATTCTGGTAAGAAGACATTCTTAGTTCTTCAATTTCTTGTAATTGAAGTTGTTTGTATTCGCCAACACTTTTGAAATTGAAATTCAACTATTTAATAGACCACCAAACCTTGTGTTCTAGTTTGAATAGAAGATGGCATGACTTTCCATACACCAAATGGAACATAGTTGATCCTAATGATGTTTTGTAAGAAGTACGATATGCCCAAAGAGCATCAAAAAGCTTGGTGGACTAGTCTGTGTGGTTTCTGTTGACAGTCTTCTCTAAAATAGTTTTCAATTGTCTATTTGAGACTTCAACTTGACCGCTTGTCTACGGATGATAAGGCGTGGTGACCTTGTGTTTTACTCTGTATTTTCATAGAAGTGCTTCAAAACAACGTTCCAAGAAATGTGACCCTCCGTCAGATATGATTGTTGTAGGAACTCCAAATCTAGGGAAAATAATATCCTTGAACAGCTTAATAACCAGCTTAGAGTCACAAGATACATTAGGTATAACTTCTACCCATTTGGATACATAATCCACATCGACCAATATATAGGATAATCCATATGATGGGGTAAATGGACCCATATAGTCCACTCCCCATACATCAAAAAGTTCAATCTCCTGCCATAGAGTTAGTGGCATTTCTTTTCGTTTGGATATCTCTCCAGAGAGATGACATTTATTGCAAGACTGTACAAATTCATGAGCATCCTTTGCTATTATCGGCCAGAAGAAACCTGACTGTAAGACTTTAAGAGCGGTCTTTTTTTAGCTCATGTGCCCCCCAGTGGGGCCAGAATGATAGTGTTCCAAGACTGGGGTGATCTCTTCTTTAGGAAGGCAGTGACGGAATAATCCGTCTGCGCATAGGAGGAAGAGGTATGGTTCATCCCAGAAGTACTGCTTGACATCATGGAAAAATTTCTTCTTATCATGATAGGAAGTAGAAGGATGGCTAATTCCTGTAGCCAAATATTTTACTATGTCGGCGTACCAGGGAAATCTAGTGGTAACTTTCATGAGTTGGTCATCAGGTAGAGAATCACGGATAGGTATATTATCTTCATCTTGAGCCTCAATGCGACTCAAGTGATTGGTGACAACATTTTCTACTCCACTTTTATCCTTTATTTCTAGGTCGAATTCTTGAAGCATCAACACCCAGCGAATAAGTATGGGTTTGGCATCTTATTTCTGAATTAAATATTTTATGGCTGAGTGATCTATGTAAACTGTGATCTTTGATCCAATCAAGTAAGAACGGAATTTCTCAAAGGCATAAATGACTACCAAAAACACTTTTTATGTAGTTGTATAGTTCTTTTGAGCTTCATCAAACGTCTTTGATGTGTAATAGATCACGTAGGGCTTCTTATCTATCCCCTGCCTTAATACTGCTCCTACAATGTAGTCACTGGCATCACACATTATCTCAAAGGGTTGTGACCAATTAGGGGCTCTTAGAATAGGCGCAGAGACTAAAGCGTTCTTTAGGGTCATGAAGTTGTGTAAACATTCCTGATAAAAATTGAAGTCTACATCCTTAGTTAACAGGTGAGTCATAGGTTTGACTATTTTTAAAAAGTATTTGATGAATCTTCGGTAAAATCCAGCATGGCCCAGGAAGGCTCGTACTCCTCTGATGTCTTTTGGTGGTGACAACTTTGAAATGACATCTATTTTTGCTTTGTCTACTTCAATCCCTCGTTTACTCACCTGATGCCCGAGGACAACACCTTCTGTCACCATAAAGTGACATTTTTCCCAATTAAGGATTAGATTTGTTTCCTCGCATCGTTGTAGTACTTTATTGAGATTAAGTAGACAGTTATTAACGGAATCTACGTAGACTGAGAATTCATCCATGAATACTTCCATGATAGATTTAGTTAATCCTGCAAATATGACAGACATACACCTCTAGAATGTAGCGGGTGCATTACATAGCCCAAAGGACATCCTTCTGAAGACATAGGTTCCAAAAGGGCAGGTAAAAGTTGTCTTTTCTTGATCTTCAGGGTGTATCGGAATTTGATAAAACCCTGAGTAGCCGTTGCGATAGCAAAAAAATTGTTGGTGAGCTAGACGTTCAAGAACTTTGTCAAGAAAAGGTAAAGGAAAGTGATCTTTCCTTGTTGCCTTATTCAATTTCCTATAGTCAATACACATCCTCCACCCGGTAACAGTCCAGGTGGGTACCCATTCATTTTTATCATTCAAAACAACAGTGGTTCCCCCCTTTTTAGGGACCACTTGAACCGGACTTACCCATTGAAAGTCAGAAATTGGATAGATAATACCAGCTTTTAGCAGTTTTAGAACCTCAAGGTGAACTACCTCTTTGAGATTCAGATTTAGCTTCCTCTGGTGCTCCCGGGATGGTTTAAATTCTTCCACCATAGGTAATTTGTGCATGCAAAAAGATGGATTTATCCCGGTTAGGTCGGTCATCTTATATCCAATGGCTTTCTTGTACTTACTTAACTCAACAAGGAGTCTTTCTTCCTGGTCATCTATCAAAGTGGAACTGATAATGACCAGACATACTTTTTCTTCGTCTAGAAAGATGTGTTTGAGTCCAACTGGTAGGACTTTCATCTCAGGTGCCTTGAGCACTTCAGTGGTCTCCAGAGTGGTGACAGATTTCAACTCCTCAAAAGTAGCTTATGGAACTTCTTCAGCTTGTTCTAGGTATTACATACATTGTTGAACTAGTTTGTCGGTTGAAAATTCGGCTTATGGATTTATTAAGACGTCTTCCAGAGCATCAGATGGTTTAGGAGTTTCTTACTTCAGCTGGGACATTTTATCTATTGCCTCAAGAAGAAAGACTTCTTCATGGATGCTAGGACTTTTAAGGCTGTCAAAGATTCTGAATTGAACAGTTTCTTTCCCCAGCCTTAAGGTAATTGTGTCCAGCTTCGACATCAATTAGTGCTCTGGCTATCGTGAGGAAAGGTCTGATGAATATTATTGGATACCTCAGATCTTCTTTTATGTCCATGACAACAAAATCACAAGGGACATGAGAGTCTCTTCCTACTCTCACTAGGATATCTTCAATAATTCCCAAAGGTGCGGTGATGGTAATCAGCCAGCTGGATTGTCATTCTTGTAGGTAGCAAGTTAGTAAAGCCTAATCTTTTACTCATAGAAAAGGGCATGATAGATATGATGGCCCCCAAATTAGCTAATCCTTTCTTGCAAGAGGTGTTTCCTATAGAACATTGGATGCCGAAGGAGCCAGGGTCCTTTTGTTTTATCGACATTTTATTGAGAATGATGTCAGAAGTAGTCTGAGCTAATTTGATTGTCTCGTGTTCTCCGGTCATGTATTTCTTTGACAACAAAGTCTTTAGATATTTAGACCAAACTAAAATTTTGGAGAGAGCATCAAGGAACGGAATATCAACATATAGCTTCTTCATTACTTCCTTGAAATTTTGGAATCTAGAATCCAATTTAGTCTCCCTCAATCTGCCTGGATAGGGTATCTTGGGCTTGTATGGTGGGACCTCTGGTTCCTTGGGAACTAGTTCTTTTTCCTTCTCCTTTTCAGCCTCTTGATTTGTGCTTACAATTGGGATGATTTCAGCTGTATCTTTGTCTTCTTGAATGAATTTAGTAGCACTAGTAAGAACATGAAAAGACCTTGTGGTAACTGCATTCAGTTGTTCTGGTCTGTGTTGATCATGTCTCAGATTTATTTCCGACTGACCAGAGAAAGTATCTACCAGTGGTTTCAATTGAGCTACAATTTGTGGCAGTTGGGTTTCTATAGCTTTTTGTTGAGCTTGCTGGTTGGCAAGCATGGTCTGTTGAGATTGCAACATTTTCCTTATCAGAGATATTTCATCTGTTGGTAGAGGTGGAACATTCTTTTGTTGGTACTGTGTAATTTGTTGTTGTCCTTGAGGTTGCGGTTGTTGAGGTGCTTGCGACTGTGGTTGTTGAATTAATGGTTGTTGTAGTTGAGGTTGTTGCAATTGTGGGTGTAGCGGAGGGTGAGTGTACTGATAATATGTAGAAGAATTTCTTGGGTAAGCAAATCTTTGAAACCCTCCTCTATAGTTTCCTTGGTTTCAGTTGTGATTGCTTTAGAATCGCGACAGTGGTCTATTAGAAGACCCACCTTGTGCTTGGTGTTGCGGGTTGGCAGTTCCCGTAGGATTCCCATACTAAAACCCAGGGTGGTTTCTCAGTTGATCTGGATTATAATATGCTTGACCTGGTATGGTGTGGATAGAATTAACTTGCTCTGGCAACTGATCCTTGGGATGTTCAATAATTGGTTCATATTGTGGTTGAGGTGTCTGTAGATTCATCATTACATCGTATAAGAGGCCACATGATAATGTGGGGTGGTCAGATGCATGACAAGCATCACAAGTCATAGTAGCTGTTTTGACTTGTTGAACTTGAGAGTTCTTCTTCCTGTCATATTCTCCAAATGATGTTTCAAGGACTTGCTGCTTATGAGCTATGGTTTTTAGAACTTCAACAATAGCTTTCATTTCTATAGATTCTTCAACTTTGAAAACTTTTAGGGCTCCTCCTATAGATGGCCTTCCCCAAGTAGATTGGTTCTCGACTCCGAACGTAACAATCTTCCAGGCATCCTCATAATTTTGTCTCATGAAATTTCCTCCAGATGAGAAATCCAAAAATTTCTTTATCTCATCACTTACCCCTCTGTAGAATGTTTCTATGAGCTGGTTTGTGAGATTCCGTGATGTGGGCATTTTCTCAGGAGTTCCTTTAATGTTTCCCATGATTCTACTAGTGACTCTCCAGGAAGTTGGAGGAACTGGTTGATCTGTTCCCTTATCTGGTAAGTCAACGACAGAGGAAATAGTTTCTCTAAAAAAATTTCTTCCAAGGGAGCCCAGGTGGTGATTGGCTCTCCATATAATGAGTTATACCAACTTAGTGCCTTTCCAGACAGAGTGAAGTTGAAAAGTCAGAGCATAATTGCATCGAATGTAGCTCCGGCTTGTGGTACCAATCGACAGAGTGCCTTGAATCACTTCAGATGGTCCATGCAATCATCTCTAGTTCTTTCAGAGAACGAGATGCCTTGCATGATTTGGATCCATTGTGTTCGGATTTCGAAGTTAGGAGCATTAATGAGCGGTGGTTGAATTGGGTGATTATCCTCAGAATTCTTAGGAACAGCGTAGTCTCAAAGCTTCTTGTTTCTTATCAATAACTGAGCAGCTGTTGTGGCTGCCTCATTTTCATCTTGGATGCGAGATTGCTCTTCAGCTCGAACTTCATCTTGGACTTGAGCTCGTGTATCAACGATGAGTTGCGCTCTCTGAGCTACTATAGTTGCGTTGAATCTCTCCAGTATTAAGGCAACTTGGCATTGTTATTCATCCATCTGTCTAGCTTGTTGGCGGTTGAGTCTGATGCGTCGGTAGAAGTTTCGTTCTACCTTAGAGTCGTACTCTGGATCAATGGAGAATCCACGGTTATGCGAAGTTGGCATACACATTTTCTACCTGAGTAGAAGAAAAAGCACACTTTAGATGGTGGAAAGATGATGGAATAAAAAAGAATTGAAGTAGTTATCAAGGTAAAATGTAAAATCCTAATCAACTAGCAAGTTGATAAATGAAATTAAAACATTCCGTTGTCCCCAGAAATGATGCCAATTTAAGATGGAACTTCCACTTGCGTGGAGATGCGTGCACCACTAAAAATCCTAGAGATAGTAAGTCTATAAGTTTAGCCATGCATGTGCTATAATAAGATCTCCACCGACATACGCTAAGGTACGTGGAAGTCTTATCGTAGTACAGTTGAGGGTCGAATCCATGAGATAACAGTCTTGTTAAAGATTAACAAAATGGAAAATGTTATAATTCTATTTATCTACTTAAGAGTTGATATTTAGATCGAAGAGTTGGGTTGATGATTAAACTAAAATGCAAATATAAATTAAATGACAGGAAAGTAAAATTAAGGCTGTAAATAATATTTGGAAACCTCTAGGATGTGATCGAGTTTAACCACCACTACATATGGATCATAACATACAACATAATAATATGACTTGCAAAAACGGTCTAATCAGCTAATATCTTTATAGACTTAGCTTTCTTTCGAATAGCCAATTACAAGAAATGTGAAAGTATTGTAATGTCAGCCATCCCCGAACGAATGGTCACTTATTTTGCATCACTCCCTTCACAAAGTGTGTTCCCTTCACAAAGTGTGTTCCTCGACCTGTCAAAGTTATACTTCAATACGTCAACTGATTCTATTTCATAGTATGAAAGTACAACGATGGAGGTTAGTTTACTCCACTCCTTAAAAAGCGCTCCTAGATACCAAAATAGATATATGGTGACTACATACATCAAGAACTAATATACAATCGATAATCGAATCTAAAAACACAAACATAGACAATTCGTACTAGTAGATAATAGGTAACACAAGTTGGTGATCAAGAAACTAGCATTCATTAAACAATTGATGTTGAACTGAAAAGATAGTATTTCTCTATTGTAAACTCATGAATTACAATGCATGAAATGATAACATGGGTAGCGGGGCTACTCCCCGCACCCTAGTGTATAGAACTACTCGTTCATGGCAAGAACAAAGAAGGAGACAGGAGAAGAGAAGGAAAACATCATCTCAACATAGGAGGGAGGAAGGTTGACCCCTTGGAATAGAGAACAACTGTCTTCACACTGCGTGATTGCTTTGGTGATGAATCCTTCACTCCCCACCTTCTATGTTGATGAGAGAGAAAGTAGGCTTATGGATGGAGTGTGAATCTTAGACCGACAACCTTGGGGTGAAGGATGAATGATGAAACAACTTTGGAACAAATGAGGCAACATTTGGGAGTCTAAGACTCCCCTTTGAATGAGGACCCCTTGAGTCTTATTTATAGGCTCCAAGGATCTTGAATGGTCTTGAGAACTTTTGGGTCTTCACGGTCTTGAGACCGTTAAGCATCCTCACGGTCTTAGGGGACCGGTTGGGTCTTCGCAGTCGTGAGACCGTTAAGCATCCTCACAGTCTTGAAGACCGGTTGAGTCTTTACGGTCTTGAGACCGTTAAGCATCCTCACGGTCTTAGAGACCGGTTGAGTCTTCGCGGTCTTGAGACCGTTACGCATCCTCACGGTCTTGGAGACCAATTGAGTCTTCGTGGTCTTGAGACCGTTAAGCATCCTCACAGTCTTGGAGACCGGTTGGGTCTTCGCGGTTTTGGGACCGGTAGAGTCTTCGCGGTCTGGAAACCGATATCGTCCTCTCGGTCTTGGAGACCGGTTGGCTCTTCGCGGTCTTAGGGCCAGTTTGGTTGAGACTTTTGTGATTTTTTTTGAGTTTATGTGTAAGAAGAAAAGAGAAATATCAGTCTATTGATATGTTTACAATAAAGTTAGAAAGTTAAGTATTTAATCTAATTTATCTAATGGAAACTAAGAAAAATTAATAAGATAACATCACTAAATGAGAGGTTATCACAGCTGAATGGTTCAAAGGCCGGTTGCCGGAGGTTCTTTGGATGTAGGCAGACTACGATTTCGTCACTGTTTTAATTGTTGAACCTACTACATGCGAACCAACGGCGGAGAACGGAACAGAGAGCACACAGCTGGAGATACGATGTGATTAAATTATGTGGTCACCATGTGATTTAGGACAAAGCTGGGTAATCGGCTGCACAGAAAGCGATCGATCGATCGATAGTAGCTCCAATACGCCCAGCTTGGCAACTTGGCTCTCGAAGCTGGTACGCGGCTGAACTCTTTTAGATGAGATTGATTAAAGACGAACACAGGGGCCTGTATATCCATGAATCCGACAATCCGTCCATCAATGCGGTGCCCATAACGAACGTGCTTAGCTGTTGGATGTCGCCTGCGGCCGGCGGAACAAGTTGAGTTTGGCCGACTGCCAAATTACTACTGGGCATGCCGCATGGGAAGCAATAGTTGGACATTCGCAGCTGCCTGCCCCATCACATGTTCATAGTTGTTTGTCAATCAATCATTGTATCCGTAACAACGGCCGGCGCCAACAATGTTGATCTGCAGTAGTGCATAGATATACCAGGTTGGATCTGGGTGGCCCAACTTCTCCTAATAAGTCCCGGGGCTAGGTTGGCAGAATCTGGAAATCGGCATCCACCACTGGCAATCCATATTTGATCCATCAATAAAATGTCCATACCCATGGTACATAGAGCTTTCAAAATTGGTCAAATTAACGGACATCCGTGAGGTGATCCGTTTAGATCGGGTGATAAGTTTGTCCTCCACGGTACTCCCGACCCATCTCTCTCATTAATGGGGCGGCCCAAATGGCGGACCCTCCAGTGGTCCAGCCGCCACTATGGCAGTATCTAACCAAGATTTTGCATGGTCCATTTCCGATATCTTCACATGATTTCTGCCAAAATGCTAATCAACCCCAAGCTACCACAAGCCTCTGGGATGTAAAGATTGAGGAATTTCTTCTTAAACAGACGCATACTGTAGTGGCTAAAGGTAACACAATAATGTTCATGCCCACTCAACCTGATCGGCAGTCAATAGATGGACGGTGCCAAACACATGCAGGAACCGCGACCGGATCGTCTCAGATGCCCATCCAACCATGGAAGGGAAAGCAACATTTACTTAAGCGGAAGTGGTCAATGACAAGCACAACATGTCAGGTGTCGAAAAGCCCATGAATAAATGATTGATCATTGATCCACGTAATCTTATCGGCTGACTGACACCAGAACCACCCGATCCACGACTGTAAAGGGTGACTGGGGACCGATTTGCTTTCCAGTTGCGATTCGGTCCTCAAAGCTCATTTCCTCATGACGTCTTGAACAATGTTTTGGCCGCACGATTAGAATTGAGGTTCTGGGTCCTCTACTCGCCAGCGTAGCCATCCGATTTTTGTGGAGTAACTTAGTCTTTGGCCACCCATATCAACTATCACATCCACGTCGTAGCGTTCCTTTGACTGCCAGAGGCACCTCACTGGACTCGATTGTCGATGTTCAACTGGACGGCTGAATGATTAGCTGTCTCCGTTTTTCGAAGGATTGGATTGCAGTTTGTTTTGCCCTATCGTTCTCTCACCCAAACAACAACAACAACGACGACCTAACGAGAACCAACACCCGCAACAAAAACAACAACAACCACTGTGAGGACATGGCCGGAGAAAAAATACACCATATTATATTCCTTGAGCGTAGTGAAAGGCAAAAAGATTTCTCCAGGCCCACCACAGAGTTCCAAGGAATGTTTTTAGGTTTTGTCTCCATCGTGATGCCAAGAATCGACTTGAAATGACGATGACCAATGTCAGTGACATGCTGGAGTGTAAGCGCTCTGTCGTAGTCTCCATCGATGAAGAGGGGGAGCGGCCTAAAATCAAGGGCAACCACAAGTGCCCTAGGAGAAAACTATCATTTTGTCTCCAACGATGAGGAGGAACTTAGAAAGATGCACAGTGGACCAAAGTCAAAGCTGTGCCAGTGCTATACTAAGCCCCATCTTCAAAAGTCCCAGGGTTCGATCTTAAAGTGGCATTCCGCAGGATGTTTGTCTGAAGCCATTCACACTGAGTTACTTGTTATCCAGCGGATGCACGTTGAAATGTTGAACTAGATATGGAACAACAAGATTCCAAAGTTTAGGCCGTGCATCTTTGGTCTTAACTTACCTTTCTTCTTACAAATCATTAAGTATACTTATGTATAGCTTTATTGTAGTAATTATGTCTTCTACAACGAGGATGACAATATAATAAATTTCATGGAAGAAGATATCTGGTCTTGCATAGAAGGGTGTTACATCACCGATGCCATCATCGACACACACGTTCATGCAATGAATAGAAAAAAATATAGAGTAGTCAAACGAAAGGGTGAAGAGATTTTATCTTTCGATACTTCTATGTGTACGTTAATTTTTCTCCTCCTTGTTCCCTTTCTCCATTTTCTTGTTCCTTCTCACCCCTTCTTAGTTCCTTTTTTTCCCAATCCTTGTTCCCTTTCTCATTGGCTGCATTCCTTTGATACCGCTCGTTGTTCCTGTTCTCGGGTACCTTATTGTATTTCTCCACCTTGTTGTTCTCGTTCTCCTTCTCCACCTCATTGTTTATGTTCCCCTTCTTCATTACTCCTACTCCATGTTCATTTGTACCCCTCTTTCTCCTCTTTCCTTTACTCCCACTACCTATTCCGTTCAAATAGAAAGAATATAGAGCAGACAAATGGAAAGGTGAAGAGATTTTATCTTCCGATGCTTCTATGTGTGCATAAATGTTTCTCTTTCTTATTCCCTTTCTCGTCGTACTTACACCTTTTCTCACTTTTATTGTTCCTTTTCAACCCATCACAGTTCCCTTCTTCCAATCTTTTTTTCTTTTCTCATCATCCGCGTTCCTTTGTTACATCTCCTTGTTCGTGTTATTGGGTTCCTTATTCTATTTGCCCACCTCGTTGTTTTAGTTCTCCTTCTTGGTTATTCCCACTCCCTATTTCTTTGTACCCCTACTTCTCCTTCTTCCTTTACTCCCACTACCTGTTCCGTTCAACCCCTCCTTCTCCTTCTTCCTTTACTCCCACCCCTGTTCCTTTGTACCCCTCCTTCTCCTTCTTCCTTTACTCCCACTACCTATTCCGTTCTACCCCTCCTTATCCTTACTTTACTCCCACTCCCTGTTCCTTTGTACCCCTCCTTCTCCTTCTTCCTTTACTTGCACTACCTATTCCATTCTACCCCTCGTTCTCCTTCTTTCTTTACTCCCACTCCTTGTTCCTTTGTTCCCCTTCCTTCTTCGTATTCTCCTCGCTCCTTCTCTAATTTGTGTTCACTGTTATATTCTAGTATATAATTGCTTCTTGTTTGTTGTGTATGTTTCCTTATTTTGCAAAAAAAAGATTATTCTCAATCATCGTTCGTCTCAGCCAATTAATGAGGAGCATGAATATGACATTATCCATGACATGTTCCAGTTATACGACTTGAATAATCAACACGACTTAGATCATAGAATTTGTGATTATGTAAGTAATTTCTACATCTATATAACTTCTTAGCAATTTGGTGGCTATTCTCACTTTTACTCTATTTTTTAATTTAAAATTCAGTACATGATTCCTATCTACCACCACAAACATTTCTTTATTGTTTGCTTTGACTTCCCTGTGGAGCAGTTCGTCTTGCTCCACAACGTGGACACTCAGGCCCTAGAAAAATGGACTCTTTACTGACCAATTTGTGTAGAGGTGGTAAAGTACTTTAAGATCTTTCTCACTATCACCAGAGGAGCACATGAAAATAGGATATTCCAGTTGTTCCTGAATAGAGGGACTTATATAGTTGTAGGGTCTTTACCATGATATTCATGAAACATTGGAATGATGAAATTGAGTTAAAAAATTCATTCAATGGAATGATCCAAAATATATTTTACAAATGCATATGAAGATGGCTATAAAGATAGTTTGCATTCATAGAAATGTAATTTTCAATTTTTTATAAGAGTGTGCAATCAAAGCCCGAGATAGGGGCTACTTATGTTATGTACTATTCCACTTTTGTAATATAACTATGATAATTTTTTTGAGTGAAAGTGTGTCTTTTGTGATCTGCTTGTATGTTATTTTTTGTAATAAAAGAAGGAGAGAATGGTGTTGAGGAGGAGAACATTAGCAACGAGTAGGAGAACGGGAACAAGTAGAGTGAAAATAGGAACACATATCCTTGCTAATGTTCTCAGTCTACTTGTTTCCTATTCTCGTCTTGTATTACTCCCCATAAAAGTAACTAAGTGCTTGAGAAGTAGAACAAGGACGATGATTATAGGAATATGGATTGGTAATAAATGATCAAATAGGGGGAATAAATGGGTGGAATGTCAAAACGTAGGAGGAGAATTGGTTGTGGAAGATTGGTAGGTGGTTATGCCCTGCTCTGAGTCAATATTGGTACCACTAATGGCCTTTATTTATATCCAGATGACGATTCCCTTGAAGGTAGGGTTTCATGAGTTAACCTCTGTACACTGCGAGTAGAAATAGTAGGTGCACCCGTGAGTAAGTGTGTCTGGCCATTAGCAAAGGATGTGACCACAATAACAATAATTGGGAGTAAAGGGATGGGGACTGAGAGAAAAGTAACAATTACGACAACTACAATAACAACTATGGGGAGAAAAAGAACATAGAGTGAGAATAAAGGAACAATTTCTATAAATATAGGAACGAGACTGGAAGCAATATAGTGATCCAACACCAGTTGCAAGTCACAGGGCGCCACTCTCACATGTGGCATTTACTACAACTTCTAACAACAGGCGTCAAAAGTTAACCCAATTAGAAAATTACATTTCTACAACATGAACTGTTTCTACAATAGGAACAAGAATGGAGTTATGATTCCCCATTTTAGGGTTTCACAAGCTCACCTTCACTTGAGCAGCAGTGGTAAAAATTTATTGGTTTACCTTTCAGTGCCTTCCTACGAGCAACGACAGTAAGTGCACATGCAAGCAATAGCAGTAAGTGCATCCGCGAGTAAGTGTGTCTGGCCACCGACAAAGGATGTGACCAAACCATAGATAAAGAACAATAATGGGGAATAAAGGAACAATGATAAGGATAAAAGAAAATTTTACGACTACAAAAACAAAATTTGGGAGTATAGGGATGGGATCTACAAAGAAAAGGAACAATGATGACTACAATAACAACTATGCGGAGAAAAGGAACTCATAGTGTGAATAAAGGAACTATAACTACATATCCATATACTGTTACTCGAAGAAAAGGAACAATGGCTATAAGTACAGAACTGAGAATGACAACAATAGAAGAATCTCTTGCCAGTAGAAAGTCATAGGTTGCCGCTGTCACAGGTAGCATTTACTATAGTTGCTAGCAACAGACGCAAAAAGGTAACCCAATGACAACGACCAATGCTTCTACTCAAGGGAATTACAAGAATAGGAAACCCTAGCTTCAAAAGGAATCAGCAACTAGCTATAAATATATGGAAATACCATTTCAGAGCAACACAACACCACCTACCAATGGTGAAGTCTCAAACCAACTCTCCTCCTTCTCTACTGCTACAACCAACTGTCCTCCTTATCCACCGCCGACTATGCGTTCAAGAAACAGTTAAGTCTTGAAAGCTCTGTATCATAGCCACAACATTGTTTGGTTGGAGCTCATTGATATCGTAACTCCAAATCTTTTCCAATCCTTCCAGACCTAATGGGAAACATTATCTATTTGGAATCCAAATCCTTCCCAATTCTTCCTGACCTTATGGGGAAGATACGAATTTTAGGATCCAAGCAGGTCTGTTGAGTGCAACACAGGGAGCTTGGTGTCCTAGCCCTATGTCTGGAGGTTGGGTGCACACCATGCGTTCAATAGGATATTCTTCCACAACCGACAACTGTTGTTCCAGCTATTGTGTTGTATTGCAACTGTATTTGAATACAGAAATGGAACAAGGACGATGACTACAAGAACAACAATCAGATTGTTCCTTTTTTGCCCCTCCCTGCTCCTTTACTCCCAATTATTATTTCCGTAGTCATCATCCTTGTTCCATTCCTTTCACTCATTGTTTCATTTTCTCACCATTCTCTATCTTTATGTATGTGTAGCTTTTGGTGTATCTGTATCTATTTTTGTATTATCACTAATTGTTTTTTCGTCCTACTCATTGAACGATTTCTCTTACTCATTGTTCATTTAGGGAGAGGAGTAAGAATGATCTTGAGAAAAGGAACAAGGTTAGGGAGAAGATGGACAGAGAGATTGAGAACACAAACAATTCAATACTATATTTCATTATTGAATAACAAAAAATATGATACAATATTATGTATATGAATGCTGGTGAATAAGACATGATACATCAATATGAATGCTAGAGTATTGATGCGCACAAATCATATCATCTTTTGGATCATGTTTGGTTGCATATCCATGTTGTTTTGACTCAATTATCACTCTCATTCATGCTAGATTCTATATTTTTAGCTATTCTTACTTTTCTCATGGTTTGGATTGTAGGTACTAAATTTTGCAATGAAATAATGAGGAATATATCACATTATCACTTATTGGATCATTCCTCAAGTATCTACATATTTTGGGGTTTGAAACTGTGTAAATACCACTTTTTACGGCATGTAAATCTGACCTACACGCCGAAAGTTATGAGCACAATACACAACAGCCCAGAACAGCCATTGACACGCTGTGTCTTAATTAAGACACCCCATGTCTTAATCAAGACATCTCGTGTCTTAAAAAGATATTACATGTCTTATTAAAGACACTCTGCGTCTCAGTCTAGAAATTGAATGCAGAACTCCATATTTATAGCAAAACACCATATTTTATTAAAGACATGCCGTGTCTTATTAAAGACACGTCGTGTAACCTCCCAAAACTCGATTCAAACTTCAGTTATTGCATAAGACACCCTGTGTCTTATAAAAGACACGTCGTGTGACCAACATATTTCACCCAAACACGAATGTAACTGTCTCACACTTATATGTATATGACCCCAAGCCGTCTTGGGACAATTATCATGACATATTTTGGACCTTTTGGAGTGGGAATCAGGAAAGGAAGAACCAAGGAGGAGTTGGAGGCATTCTAAGGGAGAAAAGGTGGTTTTCTAGAAGGAAAACTTCTTCTTCTTCCTTCTTCTCCAAAAATTGCAACATGAATGTCTTTCGTTCTCATCTCTACACTCCAACGTGAAGTTTTTTGGAGAGTTTCTAGTAGCAAGGATGGATTTGTGACTCCTTAGTCGGAGTTCCATGTCTATCCTCCTTCTTTCACAGACATCCAAGTTTATTTCCTTCTATTATGATGGCTAGCAGTACTTTCTACTATTTGTATCTACTTTCTACAACCATGGACGAGTAGACCTCTTGTTCTTGGGCATGGGGGAGTAACTCCCATGTCATAACATGTTTGAACAAGAATTTCATAACAAAAAAAATTGAAACATGAAAGCAACTAACATTTAGTATGAAATTCATATGTTCATACAAGCTATGACATGGGAGAGATCCAAGATTCGGATTCTACTCATCCACGGCTAGAGAGAAAAGGTTCAAGCAACAGAAAACATCAAAGGACATATTAAAAGTATAGAAAGAACTAGTATGTCCATGAGAAGTAGTAGAACGAAGAAGAACTCTAGCGAGAAGTCAAGCTCCGTCCTTGCTTGCTACACTTTTTCCAGATTTCTTCACTCCCAAGCAGATAAAAGAGGAAGAAGAAGATCCTTGCTACAAATAGTGAAGAAGAAGGAAGAAGAAGAGGGTTCTCTCTCGAGTAACCACCTCCTTTTCTCCCTTAGAATGCCTCCAACTCCTCCTTAGCTCTTCCTTACTTGAGTCCCATTCTAAAAGGTCCGAAATATATCGTGATAACTGTCCCAAGACGGCTTGGGGTCATATATATGAGTATGAGACATTTACATTCACGTTTGGGAAAAATATATAGGTCACACGACATGTCTTATGCAATAAGTGAAGTTTAGATCCAATTCTTGAGAGGTTACACGACGTGTCTTTAATAAGACATGGCGTGTCTTTAATAAAACACGACATTTTGCTGCAAATATGGAGTTCTGCATTCAATTTCTTGACTGAAACACAGGGTGTCTTTAACAAGACATGTCGTGTCTTTTTAATACATAGGGTGTCTTAATTAAGACATGACGTGTCAATGGCTGTTCTAGGCTGCTGTGTATTCTGCTCATAACATTCGGCGTGTAGGTCAGATTTACATGTCGTAAAAAGTGGTATTTGTTCAGTTTCAAACCCCAAAAATGTAGATACTTGAGGAGTGATCCAATAAGTGATAGTTGATATATTCCTTACCATTTCATTGCAAAATTTAGTAACTACAATCCAAACCATGAGACAAGTAAGAATAGCTAAAAATATAGAATCTAGTATGAATGAGAGTGATAATTGAGTCAAAACAACATGGATATACAACCAAACATGATAAAAAAATCTATTTTTTTTCTTTCTTTATTTTTTTTTCTTTTATTTTTTATTTACTTTTTTCTTTTCTATTTCTATTTTCTTTTCTTATTTTTTTCATCTTTTTTATATTTGAAAAAATAAAAAATAAAAAAGATTTTTTTAGTATTTTTACATTAGTCTAATCCCGAGTTAAAATTAGGTATCCTGCTCTCTCTCTTTCTTTTTGTTGGCGCGTCTTCAACCGTGCATTCTGTCTCCCAGCCTCCACAAAACTTATCAACCTTTTTCTTGACTTGTTTGTATTTTCACGAACCTTAACAGACTTGCCTTTAAATAGAGTTGGAGGAGGCGTTGGAAGTTCAACTGCAGTGCAATGTGGAATATGAACTGGATCATGATTTTCATTATGATTGGACCTAAGCAATTCAGCCTTAGAGAATAATAAATCAATGTTGTTGTCTACCATTTGGTACACATCATCATCCATGTAAACTGATGTGGCCAGTTGAACCATTTTGTGACATATATGTTGATAGTGTTTCCCATATTCAGATGGTTTGTTGACACTGAGACTGGAGTCCAGTGTACTTCTCCCACTCTTAGCAAGCTTTGTCCAATGATATGCTATGTTTTGTGAGGGGATTGTTCTCAAATTTTGTTCTCCAATAGAGCCTAGAACATCCATAACTTTGAGAATATGTCTACAGAGTATTGCCATGCTTTCATACATACAACAGGAACATTCAAACTTCATATCACCCATTTGGACTAACACAATCCTCTCATATACTCTATTGTCGTTATCGCTTTTGAAAAGAATATATGCAAGCTTACATCTAATGTTATTTTCTAATGTGAACTTGATTACTTACTCCATCATCTTTTTGCAAACATATTAGCCGTATATACCTCAGTGGCCCTTATTGCAATAGGGATTTAGGAAAACATATTGTTTGTAAATTTATCAGTAGTTAGAAACTCTTGTTCTTTTTCATTACTCCTCCTTCTTGAAAGCATTCTATTAAAGTGTGTGAAGAGCTGAAACAAGTTGTGATTTGGTTGGAGGAAGAGCCTCATAACAACATTGTGTGATTCACTTAGTTGGGTAGTTTTCATTCCAGTAGTAAATTGTTGTTTTACCCAAGTCAAGGACCATTATTTTCAAACACCATATATTCTCTCAATCCAACGATGAGGTCCATTAGGGAAGCATTCTTCAATCAACTTTGACCAAGCAAAACAAAATTCATGTTCGGTTTCAACATCGTACATGAGGAGAGTAAGATGGTTGCACAAAATAGGAGTGAATAGTTAAGTGAGGTTCTTCTAAATATTTTGTAATTTATACCATGTACAGAGCGCATGGAATGTATCAGGGAGAACTTTTCTTATAGCTGAAGCCATTATAACATCTTGATCTATGAAAATAGTTAAAGGTGATTTTTTTGACATGCATTTAATAAATGTCTGGAATAACCATTCAAAGGACTCAATAATTTCATCGAAGAGGAGGTCTGCATTGAATATTACACCTTGGCGGTGGTGGTTAAAACCAACAAATAAAGCTGCATTCAAAAATTCACATTCCAGTTCATAATAATTCACTACTAGAACAAAAATGTTGAGTAATGGAACATAATATGTCGAATACTAGAATATAAGATATCAAACCTAGAACAAAGGATTCTATCAAGTAATGGAATATAATATATGCACTACTGAAATACAAGTGATGAGTAATGGAACATAATATTTCAAATAGTGAAACACAAGATATCAATCACTGGAACACATGCTTGTCTTAAGTACCTAATGGTTAGTAGCTATTGTTCGTCTGAAATTTTGTATCAAAAGAAATGGCATCACTGAATATATAAGCCATAATGAAGCTTCATCCTGTCATCGGCCTAGAAGACATTTGCAATTCTCTCTTTGTTATCAACCTCAATCTCATAGTAAAATGATGGGTTTTGGTATGCTTCATTATGGAAATACTCTTGTAAAGCAGTGGCCTCACCAGATATCATTGTTTTCTGTCTCCTACGCCTCAAATGGTTCTTTAAATTTAGTCGAAGAAACTTGATACTCTCACGTCCATCGACGACCAAAGATATTGCATCATAGGAATTTCTTAATTGAATTCCAGCATCTTCGTTGATCTCTTCTGTAGATCCTTACACATTTGAAACATTTTGGTTAGATCTTAGAAGGTGAGCATATTCCTGCGGGTGAAGTGCATGGTTATGATCAACAACCCAATGATTTATCTTGAAGAGATTAAGATCATGATAAAAAAATAGATTAATTATGTGTGCTTTGCACCCGGTCCTTTCTTCTCTACGACACTACACTATTTGAGTTCGGCACTCTACTAATTCTTGTATTATTTCTTCACCAGTGCGATTCAGTAAACTTCCCTTACGATATCCTTATTTATTACATCCATATCGCAAATACTAAATCCTTTCAAGATCTGAGTTATTTCCTGTACACTTATTCTACTTCTCGATCTGGGTTGCAAACCCTTTCTGATGAGCGTAGTTGTTATAAGTCAGACAAGCTTCCTGTGGACAACTAAATTCAAGGTTTTTCATGTAATCCTTCTTATCAACTTCATTTGAGACAAAGAAAGGCAACAACATTAACGAAACTGGAGTAAATAAAGAGGTCAAAAGGATCAGGGAGGAGGAGATGAAGAACACAGAGCTTGAGATAGGAAGAAGGATTTAGGAGAACATGAACAATGGGATGGAGAAAATGGTGTTACGGAGAAGAGGAACACAAAGCTTGAGAAAAGGAATAAGGAGGAGGTGAAAAGGATCTGGGATAGGGAGAAAAGGAAGAATGATGTTGCGGAGAGGAGGAACGAGGTGTGACAAAGAAGAGGAACACAAAGCTTGAGAAAAGGAGTAAGGAGATTTGAAAAGGAAGTAAGGGTCATCCAAAAGAATAGAAAATGAATGAGGTGTTACGGAGAAGAGGAACACAAATCTTGAGAAAAGGAGAAAAGAGAAGGTGAAAAGGAAGTAAGGAGAATATGAAAGTACAAAAAAGGAATGAGGTGTTACAGAGAAGAGAAACACAGAGCTTGAGAAAAGGAGTAAGGAGAAGGTGAAAAGGAAGTAAGGGTAATCTGAAAGAATAGAAAAGCAACAAGGTGTTACATAGAAGAGGAAAATAGAGCTTGAGAAAATGAGTAAGGAGGTGGTGAAAATGAAGTAATGGGAATCCAAAAGAATAGAAAAGAAATGAGGTGTTATGGAAAAGAGGAACACAGAGCTTGAGAAAAGGAATAAGGAGGAGATGAAAAGGAAGTAAGGGGAATTTGAAAGAAACAAGTGGTTACGGAGAAGAGGAACATAGAGCATAAGAAAAAGAATAAGATGGAGGTGAAAAGGATCAGGGATAGAGAAAAAAGGAAGAATAATATTGTAGAGAGGAGGAACGAGGTCTTATGGAGAAGAGGAATAGAGAGCTCAAGAAAAGGAGTAAGGAGAAGGTGAAAAAGAAATAAGAGGAATCCGAAAGAATAGAAAAGGAATGAGGTGTTAAGGAGAAGAAGAACATAAAGTTTGAGAAAAGTAATAAGGAGGAGGTGAAAAAGAAGTAAGAGAAATATGAAAGAATAGAAAAAGAATGAGGTGTTACGGAGAAAATCAACACAGAGCTTGAGAAAAAGAGTAAGGAGGAGGTGAAAAGAAAGTAAGGGGAATCCAAAAGAATAGAAAAGGAACGGGGTGTTATGGGGGAGGAACACAAAGTTTGAGAAAGGAGTAAGGTGTAGGTGAAAAGGAAGTAAGGAGAATCTGAAAGAATAGAAAGGGAACAAAGTGTTATAGAGAAGAGGAACATAGAGCTTGAGAAAAGGAGTAAGTTGAAGGTGAAAAGGAAGTAAGGGGAATTCAAAAGAATAAAAAAGAAATGAGATGTTACGAAGAAGAGGAATACATAGCTTTAGAAAAGGAGTAAGAAGGAGGTGAAAAGGAAGTAAGATGAATATGAAAGAATAGAAAAGGAACAAGTTGTTACGAAAAAGAGGAATACAAAGCTTGAAAAAAGGAATAAAGAGGAGGTGAAAAGGAATTAAGGGGAATCTGAAAGAATAGGAAAGGAACAAAGTGTTACGAAGAAGAGGAACACATAGCTTAAAAAAAGGAGTAAGATGAGGTGAAAAGGTAGTAAGGCGAATCTGAAAGAATGGAAAAAGAACGAGGTGTTACGGAGAAGAGGAACACAGAGCTTGAGAAAATGAGTAAGGAGGAGGTGAAAAGGAAGTAATGGGAATCCAAAAGAATAGACAAGGAAGAATAATGTTGCAGAGAGGATGAATGAGGTATTATAGAGAAGAAAAACACAGAGTTTGAGAAAAGGAGTAAGGAGAAGATGAAAAAAAAGTTAGGGGAATCCAAAAGAATAGAAAAAGAACAAGGTGTTATGGAGAAGAGGAACACAAAGCTTGAGAAAAGGAATAAGTAGGAGGTGAAAAAGAACAGGGATAGGGAGAAAAGACAGAAAGATGTTGCTAAGAGGAGGAATGAGGTGTTACAGAGAAGAGAAACACAAAATTTGAGAAATGGAGTATAGATAAGGTGAAAAGGAAGTAAGGAGAATCTGAAAGAATAGAAAAAGAATTAGGTGTTGCAGAGAAGAGAAACATAGAGCTTGAGAAAAGGAGTACGGAGAAGGTGAAAAGGAAGTAAGGGGAATATGAAAAATAGAAAAGGAACGAGGTGCTACAGAGAAGAGGAACACAAAGCTTGAAAAAAAGGAGCAAGGAGGAGGTGAAAAGGAAGTAAGGGGAATCTGACAAAATAGAAAGGGAATGAGGTGATACAGAGAAAAGGAACACATAGTTTGAGAAAAGGAGTAAGGAGAAGGTGAAAAGGAAGTAAGGGGAATATGAAAGAATAGAAAAGGAACGAGGTGTAACGAAGAAGAGAAACATAGAGCTTAAGAAAAGGAGTAAGGAGGAGGAGAAAAGGAAGTAAGGGGAATCTGAAAGAATAGAAAAGAAACAAGGTGTTACGAAGGAGAGGAACACATAGCTTGAGAAAAAGAATGAGGAGGAGGTGAAAAGGATTGGGGATAAAGAGTAAAGCAAGAACAATGTTGCATAGAGGAGGAACAAGGATAGGGAGAACATGAACAATGAGATGGAGAAAAGGAAAATAAAGCATGCAAAAAGGGAATGAGGTTATTAATAAAGAACATTTTAAGGACTAACCATCAGAGACATTTATATGATCATGTTCAAAATCAATCTCATCTCCTGTGCTTTCAGAAGGCACGCATGTCTCATTCAATCTATTTGAGTCCTCTCAACATTTTGTGACTCCATTTCAAGAATGTTTAGACAATATTGATGTGCGAAAGCGGTGTATGTTTCTGACAAATCTCTCTATGAGAAATCAAAATTAGCCTAATCTCAAAAATCATTTTCTTCTGTATTCTCTGAGTAAGCATGCCTATCATTAGAAACCAATGGAACTTCCTATGATATTATTTCCAAGTCTTTTTCTTGAGAAACCATCTCATTTGCATCTACGTCAGATATAGATGTATTGTTGATAGAATGTCTCTGTTTGATATCTTGGCGTGCTGAACCTTATTCGGTATCATCTTGGCAAGGTGACGATGGCACACCACACTAGTACATAACCGACCTTTAGTGTCGATTATTTAAGGCCTTTAGTGTCGGTTCCTAAGAGACACCTATGTGGGTGATGCTAAAAGCCCAGACGTTACGCGTCGGTTCAAAAACCGACGCCATAACCCTTCGCGCGCCACCGAAAACGCGCCAGCAGGGCACTATAGGCGTCAGTTATTAGATAATAAACTGACGCCATATGCCTTCACGCCACAGAAGGGCGCCATCTTGGGTAGTATAGGCGTCGGTTATTAGATAAGAAACCGACGCCATATGCCTTCACGTCACTGAAGGGCGCCATTATGGGCACTATAGGTGTCAGTTATTAGATAAGAAACCGACGCCATATGCCTTCGTGCCACAGAAGGGCACCATTTTGGGCACTATAGGCGTCGGTTATTAGATATGAAACTGACGCCATATGCCTTCGCGCCACATGAAATAGGCGTCGGTTATTTATATAAAACCGACACTGTAACTATGTGTGTCAGTTTTATACAAATAACCGACGCCTATTTTTTGTTTTTTTTTTCTGTCAGTCTGCAGACCTGCTGTATGGCTGGTCGTAGGATGAGAAACCTGCAGTTCAGTTATGAACTGCAAGTTTTATGACATCCATTGATATCAGCCAACAATAGGCCACAAACCTGCAAAATTAACAACAAAAATATTCACATTTAGCAATGCAACCTGCAGTCCCATTTGATTTTCACATTTAGAAACATTCATGTAGCTAGCAATCTGTAGTTCCATTCATTTTCACATTCACACATATAGAAACATTCATATAGCAACTAACAGTTTCATTCATTTTCACTCAGACACATGTAGAAACATCCAGACATGTAGAAACATTCACACATATATATATTATAATTCAGAAATTCATTTACAAAATATCATTCTTTAGTCATTATTCTCTATCAACATCCCAATTATATGTTAAATCCCCCACCACTTGTATGGCTGTTGACCATTCTTCTCTTACTTCATTTAATTCTCTCGTCGTATAGGGAGCATGTACATCTGGTAAGGCATTTCCTGTAGTGTGGTCAGTTGTAAACACCTGTAAAGAGAATGATGTATATATATAATTCATGAGCTATAAATAAGATTGATATATTTCATATTATCTAATGAGACTATATAATACCTCAGCAATACAATCAATGTCTATTGCAGTATATTTGATAATCATGTGCATAAATCGCATCACATAGTATCCACATACCCATCCGTTGTCTTGTGTAGCACACTAT
Organism: Alisma plantago-aquatica; assembly: GCA_963693085.1. NCBI lineage: Eukaryota > Viridiplantae > Streptophyta > Magnoliopsida > Alismatales > Alismataceae > Alisma > Alisma plantago-aquatica. The sequence continues at coordinate 1,900,051,907 of OY856409.1, read as the reverse complement.
AAATTCAAACATATAAAATATTAAAAAATACAACTAATTAAGCACTGTTCACATAAATAATATATACATATATTGCAGTCGGGAACTTACTTTTACGTTCTTCTAAATTATTGGCTGGTTCTTTTTCGTGGGGACCTTTCCTCCAGACTTTTTGAACTCATCAAAACCCCTACATGTTAATGTAACACAATACATTGCATAATTAAATAGTAATGTAATAACATATGTTAACGGATATGAAAATAAAATATTTCTCACCGGAATAATGCCATTTTCATTATGTGTCCATATTTTGTATTCAATTTACTCCCCTTAGGATCTAGATGATAGACAGTGAACGTCTCGGGGACAATAACCAATAACTCCCAATGCATACCACTAGAGGTAAAAAAGTTAAAAATTAATAACTCAAAATCCACAATAAAAATGTAATTTTCTTAAGTCCAAATTATAATAAGAAAAGTAAACTTACTTTACATTGAATGGATCCATTATCATCGTCTCCTTATTTTGAGAAAAAATTGAAAAAGCCTCACAACAATATTGTTGAACTGACGGAGGGTCTTTAGCTACTAGACTAATCAAAGACGGAATCAAAAATCCTACATGTTTGAATGCAAAATCTGCACATATCTTGTCTAAGTAGCTGCAAAATATGTATTAATTACGCATGCATTAATAAATAAGAAACCAGATCACCAGATCCTACACAAGGTATATGGATGTATAAAGAAGATCTCACCTTATCCATAGCTCTATCACAGATGTATTTAGCCAATCATATCGAAACAACTCCAAAATATCTTGTATAAATAGTTTGCTTTCGTATGATTGACCTGCAACATCTGAATCTATAGAAACAATTATAGGGCAATTTATATCATGTTCACCTAACCATATTGCCATACCCCTACAGTTAGGACCTAACGGGACAGTTAGGTCCTATGGAACCCAACTGGGTAATATAGGAGGTGGAAGTGGAGGCCTAGATGTTGTGGGTGTCTTCTTTTTAACATGTATATATATATAATAATTTCAGATCAACTGACATCATATACACACACTAACAATTGAACGTAATGTAAATTTACCATACAATTTCAGTAAAGATGACATCCGCTTTTAGCCACAATATCACTCCGCCTTCTGCCTCACCAAGCGTTTCACAATCTGGGTGGGCATATGGCAATGAAAGATCCATCCACTTGGGGAATATATGTACCGGGCTCACACGAATCCAACCAGTTGGTAATGGAGACCCGTGAAACATTTCCCCTGGTAGGGATGGGTAAGACGACGCCTCTGTAATGACATATTCATTAACTTTTAGACGGCATGGCTTCAACCCCTACACATTTTTGTGTAAAGAATGTTATATATATATACATATCATCTTGAAAACATATCATCTTGAATTAAAAAACTAGTTACTATGTCATAAAAATACTTACAGTGGATTTGCTAGGTGGTGGGTCTACAGGATTACTCCCAACCTCTGCAGTAGGAGTAGAGCCTGCAGTAGGAGACACGATAGGTACTGTCTGGTGAGTGGCAGTCTGAGATGCCTGCCACTTTTTCATTGCTTCTTCGAGTTTCCTATCAAATATCTTATCTACCTATACATGGATAAAAGAAACGTCAAATTATAATTATTGAATTCTCTTTTACAGTAACATCTACAAGGAAAAAATATGTTACCTCTTTTTGTGAAAGTCCCATTTTTGGGACATGTTTGTGCTGGGATGGCCCAAAAAAAGCTTTGATGCCCACACCAGCTCCTGCAGCCCTAACACGTCCAGGATGCTCTGGGTTACCCAGAGCAACTGTCAATTCATCCCTTATGCCCTCAGGGATGAACTTGCCTTGTTTCCTCATCTCGTGCAGCTCCCGCTAATCACTAAAACAAAAATTTGTAATTAAATAAGCACCACAAATAATCAATATTCGAACGATTGCTGTAAGAGTTGTATTTTACCATTTTTGCAGCCGCCTCAGCAGTTGCCGGCTTCCTTATTTCTCCCTTCTTATTTTGCCTCCCAGCTATCCAGATATCATGGCGAGGCAGAGGTGTGCTACCTATAGTGGAGGACTCCTGAGTAGCAGCAGACTGAGCAGTAGTCTTAGACTGTAGTCTTTGGCGAATGCCTGCATACCGCTTTGGACCCATTGTGTGGTCATGCACATTCAGTGCACGCCTTGATCTTTGTGCCTCACTGAGGGCCTAGTTAGTATGCACATTAATGATTTGGTTAGTAACAGTAAATGTTAATCTTGAATAGGTGAATACAACATATATTAATGAGATTGGGACTGACGCCTAATACCTTGAATTCATCCGTTTGTCTTGAAGCAACAAACGCGTCCCATTCTTCTTTGTCCAGGAAGTTCCACTGTTCAGTGGCTGTCTTCTTCCTCTTGTCATCTTCTTTTATGTATTCTCGGGTGAGATTTGTCCTATAGTTCCTTAGGGCTCTCCCACAGCGTTGCATCACGCATTTACGATGCAACTTTTCATCCAATTCAAATATACTCTACAAATTAGAATTGCTATTAACTAGTATCCAAAAAATTAGTAATCTACAAAATAGAATTGCAAATTAATAATAACTCACGCATAAATCCTTCCATATTATGTCTTTCTTCTCCTTAGAAACTTTATGCCAATAATCTATCTTACAACCGCAATGGCTACGAGTAACATACCCAAGATATGAAACAAATGAATTGCGATTCACACCAGATGCATTTCCTGCATCATCAAAATCCACAATAAGTTTGGGTCCATTGCCCTTTTGTGCTATTAACTTCTTCATCATAGTGATGCCCCTTCTCCTGTAAACTTTTTGGTGTTGCTGATCAAGTGCCTCAAGTGCTTCTGATGGTACATGTGCATCATCAACCTAAAATTTGACAAAATAAACACATTTACAAGATATAACTATAAATGGACATATAGATATAAATATATGATATATTTTTAAAACTTACATTGTCAGGTGGCACATTGATGTCCTCACCCTCACGGTAATCATCAACACCGTCATCAGGAGAATGCTCAGCCATCTGAAAATTCACATTCACATTGTAAAGTTCACATTGTAAAGTAATTCAAATTGTAAAGCTCCCATTGTAAAGTTCACATTCACATTGTAAAGTAATTCACATTGTAAAATTCACATTGTAAAGTTCACATTCACATTGTAAAGTAATTCACATTGTAAAGTTCACATTATAAAGTAATTCACATTGTAAAATTCACATTATAAAGTTCAAATTCACATTGTAAAGTTCACATTCAGAAAAATAAAACATATAAAAAAACATTGAATAAACATGCCTCTAATATTGCGATTTTTTATCAATTAACAATCCTTCATTGTGATCTCTGCGCACATACAAGTCATCATTAGCTTCAATATTTGCTGGTGTTGGCAAACCAACTGAGAATGGATTGGAGTCATCATACTTATCATAGTACTATTCTTCATCTATAGGATCTTCAATGAACTGTCTTTTACCATGAAGAACAACCGACCATTTATCATTTGCAGGATCATCGATATAAAATACTTGTTTTGCATGTGATTCCAATATGAATGGTTCATCCTTCTCGCCAATCTTTTCAAAGTTCACTAAAGTGAAACCCAATTCATCCACTATAACTCCTTTGGTGTTATCAACCCAATTACATTTGAAGAGCGGAATTCTAAAATCTATGTAGTCAAACTCCCATATGTCTTCAATGACACCGTAATATGACATTTTAGCTTCACGTGGACTCTTATCCTTTGCACTTGCAAAAAACATAGTCGATGCTTGAAGGGTGACCCCACTGTTTTGAACGACACTCTTATCATCTTGGCGCTTTGTGTAATATGTGAATCAATTAATGTCATACCCTTCATATGACATAACAGTCAATTTTGGTTTAAAGGCGAGGCATTTGATAGTTTCAATAATATCATCTGGTGTTTGAGATAGTTTATGTAAGACTTTATTTTCAAACCACTTAATAAATGTCTTGTTATGCTCTCTAGCAAGCCACATTGTATTGGCTCGAGGATATTGTCTCTTGATGAAATTGGTATGTTCCTCGATATAAACGTTCACTTCATCCATGTTGTGTAAAATATACAAGTGACCTTATTCCAACTGCTCACGGCTGATTACTTTCATACGTGATCCCAAAATTCCTTTTCCAAATTGCTCGTCAATATTCTTGTCATTATCAAGAGTGTCATTACCACTGAGAAAGTCATTGCAAAAATCCATAACCTCTCTCGCCACATAACCCTCGATAATACTCCCTTCAGGCCGATAACGGTTTCAAACATCACTTTTAAAAATGCTCATGTATCGTTCAAAGGGATACATTCAATGCAAGAAACTGGTCCCAACATTTTCACTTCCCTAGTCAAGTGGACAACAAGATGTACCATGATATCAAAGAACAACGGAGGAAAATACATCTCAAGCTGACATAAGGTAACAACCACTTCTCTTTGCAATTTATCGAGAGTATCAGGGTCAATAACTTTGCTACACAGACTGTTGAAAAAGAAACAAAGTCTGGTGATTGCAAACCTTACATGCTTCGGCAATATAGATCTAATTGCCACATGCAATATTTGTTGCATTAGAGTGTGACAATCATGAGATTTAAGACCTATCAACTTCAGATCTTTCATTGATACCAATCTACGGATGTTGGATGAGTAACCCTGTGGCACCTTAACATTTACCAAACATTCACAAAAAGCTTTCTTCTCCTTTCTAGACAATGTGTAACAAGCGGGAGGTAAGTATGTTCTCCGATTTCCCATTTCACGAAATTCTGTTAATTCTGACCTTATTCCCATTTCACGTAGGTCCAGTCTGGATTTTATCCCATCTTTAGTCTTACCTGGTATATTCAACAAAGTACCAATGACACTATCACATACATTTTTCTCAACATGCATGACATCGATACAATGCCTGACTGTCAAAGAACTCCAATAAGGAAGATCCCAAAATATTGACTTCTTCTTGAATAAAGATTTGTCACTCCGTGTGGCCATAGTATATTCTGATCTCTTACCAAATTCATTGACAAAGTCTTTTACTCTTTCATAAACAACCTCCCCTGGTATAGGTTTAGGTGCACTCCGTTCCTCATTCAATCCATTGAATGCTTTGTGCTTCCTACGATACGGATGAAATTTTGGAAGAAACATTCGATGACCGAGATATACAGTCTTACTGCCATGTTTTAGTCTTGTTGAATTAGTATTCTCTTCACATATAGGACACACTTTAGCTCCTTTGACACTATATCCAGACAAATCCCCATATGCTGGAAAGTCATTAATAGTGCAAAACAACATAGCATGCAAACGAAATGTCTCTCTTCGTGAAGCATCATAGGTCATCACACCTTCACCCCAGAGTTTCTTTAAGTCATCAATCAGAGGTTCAAGATAAACATCGATGTCATTTCCAGGTTGTTTAGGGCCCGATATCAACAACCATAGCATTACGTACTTATTTTTTATACACAGCCAGGGAGGAAGATTGTATATAACAAGCATGACTGGACAAGTGCTATGTTGGCTGCTCAATATCCCGTAAGGATTCATCCCATCTGTACAAAGCCCAAGTCTTAGATTCTTGACTTCTTCACCAAATTCAGGGTACAATAGATCAATCTTCTTCCACTGTGGAGAATCAGACGCATGTCGTAGGATCCCATCATTATTTTTCTTAACATCTGCATGCCACCTCAAATTCTTCGCATCTATCGGATTGGCAAACAAGCGTTGAAACCATGATATTATAGGTAGATACCACATCACCTTTGCAGGAGAACCAGTTTTGGACTCCCCCTAAGTCGTCAATTTATACTGTGATGCACCACATTTTGGACAACCTTTCAAATCCACATAGTCCTTTTGAAATAATACACAATCATTCGGGCATGCGTGTATCTTCTTGGCATCCATTCCCATTGGGCACAATAATTTCTTTACCTGGTATGTTGAGATTGGCAGCTCATTTCCTTCAGGAAGCATTTCTTTCAACAAAGACAACAATGACGTGAAGCTTTTGTCGCTCCATCTATTGTTAGCTTTCAGCTTATACAATCTCAACACAACACTAAGATTCATAAACTTACAACCTGTGTATAATGGTATCTCAGCATTATGCACAATGTTTCTAAACATGGGAGGTGGATCAGTGTGCTCTACCCCACAACTATCCATCATCGCATCAACGATGTCTATTGGAACTGGTTCATTCACATCTACGTCATTGTAGGCAATTTCTTCTTCTACACAAGTACTGCTATCGACATCCACTGGTTTCGGGTTTGAAATCTCTCCATGCTAGTGCCATTCTGTATAGCCTTGTATAATCCCATTGCACATGACATGACTTTTGATTTCATCACCAGTGCTGACTTTCAAGTTATTACCGCAATACCTACATGGACAGTAGAACCTATCTCCAGGTTGTTTCCTATATTCCTCGGCAAATCTAATAAATTGGTCAAGACCAAAAATAAACTCTGGGGTGCAGCGATTGCGAATGGACATCCATGATCTATCCATTCTATGATCAAAGAGAAAACAAGTATATATTACAATCAAATATACATGTGCTGTCATTCTTATATATAATAAATGTGTACCACCTATCCCATTCTTGAACACCTAATCTCACTAGTAAGTGTATAATGTGTATTGGGTTTTCCAGAAAATTTCGGCAGCATTTCCCCGCTGTTCTCCAAGTACATATGTAAACGGGGAAATGCTACCGAAATTTTCTCGAAAACCCAATACACATTATACACTTACATCCTAAGTGAGATTAGGTGTTCAAGAATAGTCCCAAACTGGGGACTATCCAAGATTTACTCCTAATGAGTAAATCTTGGACGGGTTTCTAGGCCAACAAATACATGTGCTGTCATTCTTATATATAATAAATGTGTACCACCTATCCCATTCTTGAACACCTAATCTCACTAGTAAGTGTATAATGTGTATTGGGTTTTCAAAAAAATTTCGGTAGCATTTCCCCACTGTTCTCCAAGTACATATGTACTTAGAGAACAAATGGAGAAATGCTGCCGAAATTTTCTTGAAAACCCAATACACATTATACACTTACATCCTAAGCGAGATTAGGTGTTCAAGAACAGTCCCAAACCGGGGACTATCCAAGATTTACTCCTAATGAGTAAATTTTAGACGGGTTTCTAGGCCAACAAATAATGTGTTGTCATTCTTATACCTAAAATCCTAGTTCTTCAAGTTAGGTTGATTATTGATGTCTTTAAAAGCATGATTGGCAATTTAGGGAAAAGTTCATCATTTACATTCCAATCATGTTTCATGTGTGCATTACAGTTCATCATTAAGCAAGAAGGGTGATTAGGATTCTCAATATACTCAACAATGAAACAAGTTACCAATTTCATAGTTAAACTATTCGTTAGTATGGAATGTCCATAGGAGTCATAGCCAAGGTTTTTCTAACAAAGACATAATCATTTTTTTATCTACCATATTGATCACCCTATCACATTAAAATATAAGATGGATAATCAGATATCACTGGCAACAAACTGGCTTCCTAACTTACTTCAACATCAATGGATATGAGTTACTTATTAAAAGAAAAATAACGAGAAGTAATTTGGGTTGTCAAGCACACACATCAATGCTGTGTTATATCTGTATTTATAGAATGTAAGATTACATAGTTTATAGAATGTAAGAATGTATTTATAGATCCTCAAGACCAGGTCTGTTGCTATCTAGCACACGTATACAATCATAAATCACGTAACAGAATATAGTTATTGACTGTTCCAACACTTATCAAGTTACCAATAAGTAAATAACTTAAAAATAAATAAAAAAATGCCCAGCATGGCACCTGACGATTTTGCTCCAGGGCACCTGCAGGGCTTGACCTAGCCTAGGCGGAGGAAGGAAGGAGGAAGAAGCCGACGTACCTTGAGGGCAGAGGAAGAAGGCCCGGCCGGAGCAGAGGAGAGCAGCTGGAGGTGAAGCTGGCAGCGCCGGAGCAGAGGAGAGCAGCTGGCAGTGCCGGCGGCGAGGATCAGAGGAGAACTGCGGTGACGGCGGCGAGCGGCGCGCAAGGAGACGAACGGCGGCACGGGGGAGCCAACCGGCAACGACGACGGGGAGCAATCGGGGGAAATCGCCAGACCTAGCGCACGTCGCAATGAAACAGAGACAATGGGGAAAAGTTCTGTTTGCGGGGCTATTAACTGTACCATAGGCGTCGGTTATTAAAAAAAACTGACAACTAAAACTAACAGTGTCGGTTCTGCACAACAACCGACACCAATACTTGATTATAGTCGTCGGTTTTTAACTACAAACAAACCGACGTCTATATTCATATGCCGATTAAAAAAATTGTTCTCGATTTATGACCATAGTCGTCGGTTTCTACCTAAAACCGACGCTTAAATGGTGTGAAAAATTCCCCGCGGACATCCCGGGAAAACTCATAAGCATCGGTAGTTGTAGTAAAACCGACGACCAAAATGTGCTCAATTTCTGTCTCGCGAATAACCTTTAGTCGTCGGTTTTTTAATTATCAACCAACGCCATATGTCAAATTTTGGAGGTAATTTTTTTCGCTGGAAATTTTGGATTTGACGGTTAATTTTAGGTGTCGGTTTTTTATTAAGTAACCGACACTTAATAAAAGCGGTACCCGTGTCTTGTCGCCCTTCCTAGATTGGATGTCGGTTTATGTTATCAACCGACACTGTAGAGTTTAGGTGTCAGTTTATTTATACAACCGACACCTTGAAAAGTGACTTTATAAGCCATTTCTGTAGTAGTGCCAACGACAGAACCTTGGTGTGTATATTGGTGCACTAACGATGACACAACATCAATTGTACATTGTTGAATTTCTTTTAAAGCCATGTCCACCTCCTTCATCCATTCATCCGCAGTTGCACCCATGATATATTTCTTCTGGAAAGTATATAATCTGGCGAAAATAAAAAGAATGATATATGTGATTAAAAATCACTCTTTTATAGACGTAACTAGCTACACTATAAACAAAATAGCTTCCTTTCACCGACACTATGAATAAAAGTGCTTTCTTTCACCAAAAAGGACAACTTTTTTAGAAATACCATTAGTGTTAATGCAAAGTAAAAGAAATATTATATTTTTATGAGAACTAGGGCATGAAGAAGCAATCAAGAGGACGTCAAGCAGTGTTTTATGAGAAGTAGGTTAGGGAGAAGCGATCAAGAGGATGTCAAGCAGGGAGAAGCGAATAACAATACAATATTTGTAGAATCACGTAACAACAACAAACCTGAGTATCGCTTGAGGTCTTGAAGGTCGATGAGTTGAACTCATTGTTGTACCTAAACTCTAAAATAATCAACAACACCAACGATCTGTGTCAGCAAACCCGAGCGTCACTTGAGGTGTTGAAGGACGATCGCGTTGTTGGACCTAAACTCTAAAATAACCAACAACACCAGCGATCGGTGTTGGTGTATCTCGCTGCAACTGTCAGAGAGCGTGTATGGATCTAGGTTTCAATCGGAGAGGGAAATTGAGAGGGAGAGGACAGAAGAGGAAGCGGGAGCGGGAGCGGGAGCCGGAGTGAGAACGGGAATGTGCGCGAAAATATTTTTGTATGCATGAAGAAGGTTGTCAGAAGGTTTTCAAATCTCTGACGTCAAAAAGTTACTATCCCCATCCTGGAAATACCCTTAGACTTAATCCACTCGTCCACTAATAAATAGCCTTTTTGAACGACCATGATCAGATTCAGGACGTCTTGAGAAATACCTCCTCAGGACTGACCAATTTCATTCGACCACAACCGGCAGGACTTCGCTAGCTGGTGGATCTTTGGTGTGCGTTTGAAGAGGATCACCGTGCAAGTGCATCACGGCCAGCACGTTGCGGACTAAAAAGCATGACCACTGCCTATCATTTGCAACCGAGCCTGCTAGAAGATGATCGAGGGCCTATAAATGAGTACACCGGTCTACACTAGCATATCCTAGGTCAAGTTGTACAGCGCATGTGCCGACGTATTTATCATATCTAATTAATATTATTTTACTTGACATAATGTTTATAGAATCTTTTTCTTTTACAAAATAATTTCTTAAAAAAAGCTAAAACCACGAATAATATGATGTGTATGTATACAGTTTTGTACATCCATATAGTCGGAGCGAAAGAATGACTAACACTCTAGTGGATTGCAGATACTGAAACAAACAAGGCCCTTTATAATAAAATAACAACATATTAAAATTTAACATATACATGCAAACCAAAAATGTGAGCAAGACAATGTGTACTTTCTTACGCATGATGTGGATGTCAACTCAACTTGTTTGGTACATTTAAGTCAAGTTTAGATAATAAAATTTGTCGTTCTCTTAAAATTATCCAAATCCATACCCGTCTACTTAGTTACTGGTTTTAGTAGGTGACCTATGACTCCGACGAGTGAGCGACCAGTTAACTGAAGTTGATTATATATATATATATATATATATATAGTCAAGCTAGAATACACTCGAGTGTATCCGGGGCGGAATACACTCAAGTAGTTTTTCATGATGCAATATTTTTTTTGAAAATCTAATCCATTGATCTTCTTAAACATCTCGTGAACAACACATATGTAAAATTTGAGCACATTTGGATATGCATAACTCATGTTATGAAGACCGCAAAAATTATGCATTTCAAATTAGTTTCGCACGTCGATTTTATTGCCCTTGGATGAGTGACTTACACTCATCCAAATGGGCTCAAAATTTGTATGTAGCCTAGTTATAGTATGACGGTGAAGATCAATGGTTTACATTTTGCAAAAAATAGTCTTGTTATGCAAGCACACTTGAGTGTATTCGTGCGATCCGTACACTCGAGTGTATTCTAACCTGACTATATATATATATATATATATATATATATATATATATATATATATTTGAAAATAGCTCAATATCATTAAAAGCAAGCCATACGGCATCTACAAGATAGACATCTCTCATCAAGTAACCAAGCAACAACTCCTTTTGCGGAAAGACATAGCACACAGCTCAGATTGGGATGTGATAGGTACATTTCAGCACCGTCCACCTCTTGTAGTGGTTGTCCAAAATAGCTATCTGGGATGGAATTTATCAATCTACACGAGCCTATGAGTACATCGGGAGAGGAGTTTGCATAGACGCTGGCAGAGACTACCATCTTGAAGACAATGAAGGATCTCCTCAAAGAGAGTTCGATCACAAAGTAACAACACAAACACAACACCCCACAAAACTTGACTAGAAACACAACTACCAGTGACGAGCACTAAGGTTGCACCAACCAGGAGACCCGGGAAGGAGGCCAAACCCCAGCGATACAGATACAGAGGAAGGATGGCTCATGCGGATACAAATGCGGGGAGTAGAGGGTGTCGGGAACTCCACCACCACTCCCGACCACCATTGCGAATAGGGGGTGGAAGACCCACATGAAGCACAAACCCAGCTTACTCCTCCTCTGTCTGAAGCACCAAGGGGCGCCCGAGCTCACCGTACGCCCAAGAAGGAACCCGATGCACGACCATGACCAACAAACGACCACCACAGATAAAAACAGACTGAGATAAAAAGGAGCACTAGCAAAACAGGAGCTCCTTGCTCCCACAAAGGAGAGACTAACCAGAAGAACAACAAGGCCGATGACCGACGACTAAAACGAAAGGCGAAGCTGCCACAAACACTAAACCACAGGCTGACAAGCAGCAACTAAGATGACAGATGACGCTGCTCCAAACAAACAACAAACTAAAAATTAAGACGAAACATAGAACAAACCAAGAAGAAACAGAGGGAGAAAACTTGGCGCCGTTGATAGTCGATGAAGAAAGGGGTATGATGAGGCTACCCTTATGACGGTAGCCCTTCCACCAAGAACCATCTGGATCTAGTCTAGGCCTCTCCAAGGAAGATGCCACCCCTCCCTACTCAGCGCCAACTCCACTGGTCGGGTCGGACCAGCAGTCGTCAAGCGTCAGAGCAGGAAGCTGGAAGGAGAAGCATCGACAGTTCCCCCTTCTACTGACTCAGTCGATGCCAAGCTTGAATAGCCCAGGGGGAGAGGGCGGACGCTCACTGGCGGCCGAAGTCTCCCCCCTCCCGAGGCGCCGCCCAGTTGCTGGAGGGAAACCCTAGTCGCCTAAAATCGCCAGAGCGAGTTCTCATCCGCTTTCCCTGACTCTTCTCTTATATATATATGTATGTATGTATAAAATATATGTGTATGAAGATAAATTGCCAATTAGCACAAGTTGGTGTTTTGCATTTAGTTAAAAAAATTATATATTTTTGATCTTGTGTTTTGAGTAGACCACCACAAGTACTTCTAATACAAGGAATGTTGATTTTTTTGACAAAATTAAGCTATCTTTATGATATTTTATACAAAATCTATATTATTTTATCCCATTTTACATAAAAACACAACAAATAACTAATATCTTTTTTCTTTCTTTCAGTTTCACCGTAAAATACTCATTTTGTTTAAGCTCAAACACAATAGTTGATTTCTTTCTTTGTACTATATTTGATATAAAAAAGTATTGAATTATTTTCTACAATTAAAAGAAGAAATTAGCAACTTATTTGAGATTAAACATATTTTATATGGGTACTTATTTGTCGACCCACAAATTGTTAGGTCAGGTTTGGGTGTGTTTGTTTATCTATTTAAAACTGTGTCCTTTTTACCCAGACCGACGTACCTACACCCACCATAAACCAACCCATACCCGACCAACCATGCACTTTGACAAGTCTCGGTAGCAAACTGCTTATACCGGACACGATGTGCTTTCTTTTAACCATATACTATTTTTTATAATATGCAAGCAAATTGAGATTTAGATGGATTTGTAAACCTATACTCTTAGTGCATGTGTGCTGTCTCATTTAAGTCACTACGGTGGAACACATTCTTGGGCTAAGCTGATGAATAGGTCAAGAATGAGAAACAACAACAGTCAAGGCTGTCTAGATGGTAATAGGATTAAGAAAATGACTAAACTCTCCAACATGATCCACACCACAAACTAAGATTTTTATTGAAAATAACATGATTTATGACATTGAAGAGAACCATACAATTAAACTTGTGATGAAAGATCCACATGTATTGAATAATATTAACATCAGTTTAATGGGGAACCAAGGTCTATGGATTATTTGTAGTTCTGATATCCCAACCCTATGACAAAACAAAGAGGCAAAATTACTCACAATAGAATTATGAAATTATAATAATTATCTTAACAAAAAAGAAGGCTAGAAAAAAAGGTAAGATAAATTTCCAACCACATGTTCACATATGTGCACGTAGAAGGGCCATCATAGTCATTGTGAACATGTAATTATACATTGGTTTATCGCATGTGTCGACTGTTACAACAAGTTTATGCAAGATATATGTCCTACCAAAAATTTATAACTTGAGCATATATACAAGGAATACAAGCAAAAAATTAAGTCATGGATGCATTGCGATATAAAATGTCCTACCCAGACCCAAGTGTATACGGATGACTCTATACCTCCCATAGAAGCTAAATGCCCACAATCATGTATTTCAAAACATCAGAAGGAGGCTCCTAATTCCTATCAACCTAGTTATGAGATTGAGCACCTATAAAGATGTGGAGAACTGCAAGAATGATACACATGTCCCAACCAATAATATAACAACTATAAGGTTTTCTAAGCATAGTAGTCCACTATCATACGATATCAAGAGATATTATGCATTAGGCATTAGCTTTAACAGGTATAATCAACTATAAATTTTGTACAAAGATAATGCAATCATTATTTACACGACATATAAGGCATTAAAGCATTACAATGTAAATCACAAAGATACTTGTATAGATACAATGTAAATCACGAAGATACTTTTATAGATATACATATGAGACTTGGTTAATAAGTTTATTATTACAGATCGAGATCGTTTTAGGTGTTCCACTCAAACCATGAGCCAATAACTATGAATCCCCCTAGATTACCATCTTTGGTCTTAAGACAACCGATATACATGAGATCGTACATTGCCACAGCCAATGTGCCTATAAAAAGTAGGGGCACATCATCTAGTAACAAAAGTAGGTGGATCATGGGTACTCAAAACATAACACCAATCACATGGGAATAAAGATGTGTATATATATCATGATATCACATATTCCATTCATATTATCACATATACTTGGAGATACAACCTTGACCACACTCATATATATATATATATATATATATATATATATATCCAACATTAAGGAATCAATAAATAACTATGCTTAATATAGATCCTTCATTACCCACATATGCTAGAAAATATATGACTCCACATATCTTCTCACCAATTGAATAATGCTACAAGGATATAACATTTATCATCTTGATATCCAAACACTGGGATAGTTCTACAGTCACATAGCATATGATTTTGGTCACACTTGCTTTAAATTATCATTTTACCAATATTTCATGTATAACCAAGCTTGAACAAAATATAGTAACAAACTAATATATAATAGCTTCAAAAATATTTTGACATGTTTTAAACATATAACCACTTGATCAGTAAATTTGAACTGTAGAATCCCACCTACTTTAAGGGAACCAACTCCAGTTAGAAAACCCTCAAAATGGATTGATTTCCTAAACCCTAATGAATCTAAAGGTACCAAAATGATTTCATGATTGTGAAGGTAAGAACAATTTTATTATTCAAATCATCATAGGAAGAATATATATCAAACATTAAATTTTATAGTATAAAAAGGTGTGCATACCTCCTTATGTCATTAAAAAAATCTCATAAAGTGCCCATAGTGTTCTTACTATGAAAGAAAAGTAAAAAATGGTACGAGAAAGCATAAATAAACTCTTTCTATATAAGAATCAAAACCAAAACAAATATTTTATCATTATAGTGGCAATCTCGTTTCATATTTTCATCTTAGATACTCATCAAACAACAATGTATCTAGAAATCTTAGAACATCCTATCATTACTGGAAAAACAAGCCATAAAGATAACAATTTTAAAATAATATCACACATATATCAAACTATTCAGTCTTAGAAAAGCAAGAAAGGTAATATTTTCCATACAAAATTGAAATTCTATAGAAAAGAAAGTAGGGAAACTCATATTTTCTAATCATGTAACTAACAACTCATTATGGTTACATTTCAATGTCATGCAAGCATGGCATTAGCTTTACTACGAGATAAAAGAATGTTTTGGAAGAATAGAATGCAAAATTGTCATCATGTCACTCGCTTATGTGAATATAATGAGCTATTGCAAGACAGAAGCATGAAAGGAGCCTCAAAACACCTCCAAACCATTTATACAATCCAACAATGGTCCTTATGAGTTCCTCCTAGCAAAATCTAGCATGATATGGACCAAAGAGGGATGAGAGAAGATGATATTATCTTTGAGAGGTATTTATACCATGATTTTCCAAAATCCATACCCAAATCAAATAATATAAATATCATCAAGGAAAAGTTAAGAAAAGAGAGTCATCTTACTTAGAAATGGGTCAAGAAATCTTGGACAAGAAGCTCCCTGGCTAGATATCCAAGCTCTTAGCTGAATTTCTCAAATGCAAGCACCAACTCAAGGTCTACCCTTGGTAGGACCTTGTCTCTCTTTAGAAATACTTTGGTTGTCTCAAGATGCAAATAGGATGTAGGCATGTAGAGGGTCCTGTATTTTCAAGTAGAGGTTCAAGTTAGAACTAAAGATATATTCATCATTCTATAGATAAGGTTTCTTGATGTGGGCTATTCACACGGTCCTCAAGATCACAAAAGTAGTTTAAATCGCACACTGTTACAAAAATCCATAGGCGCACATGCTTGCAAACTAATAGATTAGGAAATTCAGTGTCGAATCCACAAGGTCAATGTTGAGCTATAGTTATACATTGTCCATATTTTGATGATGATTCAAGCAACCTATTCATTTATTTCTAATATTTCTATTTGAGATCAATTTCAAGTATTATGTACAAAAGAGGATGAGTTTAGCAAGTAGTTTCACAGAAAACAAGTCAAAATCAATACAAATGCAAGTTTTAAAGATTAAATAATATCTCTATTAGAATCATGTTGTAAATATTTGAAGTGAATGTATGAATTGTAACTAAGATTAATGGAAATTTAGAGCACTTAACTCATATAGTGAAAAACTTTTTGTTCATTTGTGAAAAGTGATTATAAGCTTGCTTGTCGGTCGAGTTTATCCTGGTGGCAAGTCAACCTTCGGATAAGTTTCATCCCAACCAAACTCGATCAAAAACTATAAATTATTTTGTCATATAGTGTTTTTGGTCGAGTTTCCCAAATGGTAACTCAATCGAAAACATTATACGGTAAAGTGCAAAAAAATGTTTGTAACTGTTAGTGTTGCAAAACTCAAAAATATATTAGTTGCAACACTCGAAATGGCTAGAATTCGATTTTAAGCATCTATACTAGCTAGTAGGCAACCTTTACTATAAAAAGGGACCCTTGGACTTTATTCTAAGTTTTCCTTCTATGATCCCTTGTTGCAGTTGAGTGTTTTTGCCTCCAAGAGCCCCTAATCTCCCACAAGATTGTATAATACTCATCAATTTGAGTGAGATAGGATTCTTGTGAGAGAGTTGCGTCAATGTACACCTTGTTAAGCTCTCTACTCTCTTTCCAAATCTATCTTTAGCAACTTGGTGGTTTGAAGGTGACTTCCCGTAAGAAAGAAGGGTTGATCAAATACGGAAGATCTTCTATAAGAATGGGTAAGTACTTGGTGAAGGCAAAATATTCTTGGTAGGTATATAGGTAAGATTTTTGCAATGGTTATTGGCTATTTGTCCCGAAAAGGAATTCTAGCCTTTTTCTTAAAAAAGGTGCTTTATATGTTGTAACTCTTATAATGGAATATAAGAAGTGTGACATGGATGAAAATCCTAGAGACTGACCCTTCTAGGTAGTAGATGTACATCTACTAGTTTGGAGGTTGGAAACACTATAAATCTTAGTCCTCTTTTGGTGTTTTCTCAATCTCTCTCTCCCTTGCTTTTCAATATTGTAATATCTTTTAGCAAATATCTTGAAGGTATGGTATTTTTTTAATTGATTTTAGCTATATTCACCCCCTATAGAGTCCATAGATCCAGCAAATTGTTCTTAGACTCTAGCTTTAAGGTTCTATAGTTTTCTTGATGTGGATGCCAAGATTTTTAGGGCTTCAAGTTTTATTTGGTTAATTATATTATGGAGCATAAAATTGAGAAAAGAGGGATGCAAGCTATGTTACGAATAGTAATTAGGGTTAACTAACTAATTAGAGATTAAACTAAAACTATGTAAAAAAGGTCAGCTAACTACTCTAGCAAGAACCATGCATGAATACAGATAACAGTTGAGTAAATTACTACAAAAATACTCATGGTCGAGTGATTCTAAGAAAGATATGATACACCATAGCCTTACCCCACCCCTCCACATCTAGCTAGGCTATCCAAAAAATAGAAGTTGGGTGTGAAAGTTACCTTCTAGCAAGAACCATGCACTGACACAACTATGAAATGAGACTTGGAGTGGATTTTGAAGGAGAAACCCTTCCTCAAAGAAGGTTGTAACAGATATAAAGGTCATGCAACTCTAGATCACGGGAATGAAGTTGGGGAATGTAGTACATAGATGAAGCAATGATGCACATATCTTGACATAAAGATGACATAATGACATAGTTAATGCTAAAAATTTACTAAACTAACAACTCCACTTCATGTTGCTTAATGCTTTGATTATAATTATTAGCTGGAGGATAAGATACACTCTAAGTCTGTGGGGTTTGATAACACCCAATTTTGTATATATTACATGCCTGTATTACCCTTATTTTTCTTAATTCTTCAAGCTATATCATTAGAAGTTCCCCTTATTCTAGCATTTCATAAAAAACCTTTTCATTAATTACACTTTACATCTTTTGTAGAAAAGTTATCTGATTCAGCACCACCATCAACCTAGTGGCCCGACGGTCCTCATATAACAAACAAATACGATGATGGGGTCATGTAGAAGAGCCATTAGGCTCCAATCGATGAAACTGGAGCTCAGCCTAATAGTCAATATCTAATCGATGGAAAAGCAATGTGCTGCCCTAACAAACACCTACACTCAAGACTTAGGCTAAGCGTTGGCCACTCAACAATGGGTGAACATCCCGATGGCCCAACAGTCCCGACAGCCTTGGTTCCTGATGGCCTAGATGCCCAACGAACCATCAACTCAACGGTCTTATTACCCAATGTGTCAGTAGCATGACTCCCTATGAACATCAAATGAAAATCCACCAACCTATACGCCTACCCACATCAATGTCATTGATTGGAGGGAGTTCATGAAATCTATCATCGACCGACAATGTTGCTGATCAAAGACACCACATGTTGGTCGATCGACATCACCTTTAAAAAAAGAATTCCTCCGCTATAAACTTATTTAAAGTACATGTTGTGAGGCATGTGCTTCAAGATCAGCGGTGCAAGCATGTACCTTGCACTCATGTGCCTCACATATGACTGTAATGCCTATAAATAGAATACCAGAAGCTCTATTATAGGGACCTTCTTCTTCCACCACAAAGTATTTTTTCTCTCCAAACCCATCGATGGACGACATCAAGGGAAAGAGTCAAGGCTTTTTTGGTCTCTTGTGCCTCCTCTAAGTTTCAAAGGACATCTTTAGAGAGAAGTAGTACCCTAGAGTCATAACTCATCGTTCAATCACCTGATTCAGTAAAGGAGGTTTTCACCAACTTGCAATTCCATTGTGGTTCCTATCTATTGTATCTTACTCCTTCTTTCCTGATGCACACATATCCCTTCATCTTTCCATCATCATGTTATCACACACTTGCAAATCTAGTTTGTCACTCACCAGTATGAGTGGCTAGTTCATTTACTTAGCTTGGGAGTAGCCACTAAGGCCCTGCCAATATGTACTTATATCCATTGATGTATATACTCTTGACATTGTTTATCTCCATATACTTGTTCTTAATGCTTTTACTACTATAGAAAATATTTTTTACAATGGTAGAAACACAATATTTTTGCTAGTTGTGTTGTAATTAGTTTACTTAACACAAAAAGCCTATTTGTGTGTTGTATATGGTATATTTTATACAATACAAGTTATTTACAATATGTCAAAGCCATTGTAGTATACATGATAATAGAATATGTGCTAAATTATTATAATAGACTGTAGTATCATAACCTACTCAAACATGTATAAAAGACCTTAATTACACAACATATTGTGACCTATTATAATAGTCACACATGGTAACATGTCGTAATAGACCATCATTACAAAACATAGACTAACCCATTGTAATATATCATAATCACACATCAGGGATTCACCTATTGTACTTGGTACATGTTGTAATGTACCATAATAACCCAACATGTTGAAACCCGTTGTTATATGCCAAGATCACACAATAGACTCTGACCTGTTATTATATACTATAATTACACAATATATTGTGATCCGTTCTAATGACCACACATGATAAATCATTGTAATAGACCGCCATTACGCAACATAGACTAACCCGTTGTAATATACCATAATCATGCAACATGAGTTCACATATTGTAATAGCTACATGTTTTAATAGACTACAAATACCATTGGCAGAGCCAGGGGCAAGATGGGCATGTGCCCCCTCCAATTTGGATTTTTTTTACATATATATGTTATGTAAATTTAACATAGTATCAAAGTTTATATTTATTCTTATGTATTATTTGTCACCTATACTCATACATATGCATTGAAAGTATGTAGACTTTTTCTCATAAATAATTTCAGTTCCTAAGAAATCATAAGTAGAAACACATTAAAATAGATTTAGTTTCATAAAAATACATGAAATTTTCTTATTATTCTAATGTTTCAGAAATAACAAGTTGTACGTAATTTGTTGAACATATTAATAATTGTATCACAAACACATACATTAAGGTCAAATTCTAATTGTTGCCAATATTTATGTAGTGAGAGAACAACATTTATAATTAATGGTATATTTTATAAAAATATCAAATATTTTATGTCATGTATAAATACTTAAATGTATAAAAATGTATCAACTACATAGTTCTATGTGTGTAAATTATACTTGTATTAATGATGTGTGCTGATTTTTTTCTCTATTATGGCAGTAATGCATGTATAATTAAAAGTCAAATAAAATATGATAGTTAATAACTATCATATTTTAAGATTAAATATTAGTTATATAATTTTAGATGGTGTCACAAAAAATTGTTAATATTATTTTAAAAATATGTCTATTTTTAAAAATATTTTAAACATAAATATATATACTTGTTAAAATAATGAAATACCACATGTCATCATAAAAGTAACCTCACAATTTTAATTTGATAATAAATAGTACAATAGGTTTTGGAAAATGATTGTATAGTATTTTTAATTTGTGATGCAACTAACTAATGACATGTGTATTTACTCATACTTTAATTTCACCTAGATTGCACAATATGCCTTTCATGTTATTTATCAATTCCCACTCATGAAAATATTATGTTTTTTCCTTCTATATTAATTACATAATTATATTTTTCTTACAAGTTGTGCAAATAGTGTTTCTCCAAATTATAAATATCATTTTATTGTAATATCAAATATAGTAGGTCTTGGGATTTTCTTTGTTTCCAGCTCAACATCGAAAAGACTAAATTTATATTTTAATGACTATTGAATTATCATAATATTTATTAATTTATTAGGTAACATTAATGAATAAGTGTAGCACCATCATACTATCTTTTTCAAAAATTTGAATTACTATATTGTTGTTATCTTGACTTCTATAAAATAGTTATAACTGCCACATGGATCTACTTATACATATATATTTTCTTAAATTCTATGTTACTTTTATTTATTAGATTTGTCAAACTTATCATGTAGAAAAATACTTTCATGGTCTCAAAAAGCAAATGACATCCACACAATCAATACTAAACATAAAATTTATGTCGTTAGTCAAAATTACCTATATTTATGGAGAATAAATTTAAAGGATTAGATGGTCTCTTACAAAAAAGATTAAATATTTTCAATATCAGTGGTTGTTTCAAAGTCATCTTAAATGCATAAATTGTTAAATGTGTGTAGAATGTTATTAGATACATAATCCTAGATAATAATACATACACATATAGAATTATTTTAATCATATATAAAATTTAATATTCACAAAGTGGGGATCTATGCTCTTAATTTCTTTTTATTTTGTGTATAATTCATTTATTTTCTGAATTAGGTCTAAGTAATTGGGTCAATAACATGTCTTTGAGACATGGTCAACACTCTGTTGGTCTCAAAAAATTATTTAAGTCTACTTACATATGATGTAAATATAAATAATATCAATGTCATAAAAAATTTGATGGTATTTTTATTTGTGCCCCTCCATCCGAGGGATGGCTCTGCCCCTGAGAATCACATAATATATTGTAACCCTTTGTTATATACTAAGATCATACAACCACCACAAGAAATTGAGGTCTTAACATCAAAGCTTATGACAACTTTATTATCTTATCGTAATTGCTACACTGACAATGATAAGTAATTTTTGAGGCCGCTATTGGTACAGTTTTTAATGACAAATAAATTTTTCTAACATAAATTATATAAATTTTGCATCATTAAAACTCATCTTTATTTTTCGTCACCATAAACAAACCTGTCATATGAACCAAACTATATATACATAGACATACTTAATTATATTATTATTAGAACGGTAACGGTTGAATTCAATAGGTAAAACTAGAAATCAGGTGGCTAATTTACAAGCTTGTATGCATATCTAATGTTGTATATTTTAATTTAATGCTATAAATCTAAATCATATATAACAAAACAATTTATTTTAATGCTAACTAGTAGTGCATGCCGTAGCCGCTTAACATACTTGATGGTTAAATAAAAACAAGTTTAAAATTTATGTTGCTTATGAAATGGTGTAATACCAATAGACTTCTCCTTCCTCCTTTTTAATTAATTGTCGATTTCTTAAAAAAAAGGAAATTAAGAAAAGAAAACTACCTGATACCCCTTCTTCCCACCTAACCTTCTGTGAAATGAAAACTCATCCCTAGACCACTCCCTCGATTTCACAGACAGCTAACCATGACCCAGCAGCTTCCAAAGCTGTAAGGGTAGTGCTCCTCCCTATGGCCTTGAAGAATGGAGGAGGCATTCCTCCCAGTGACCTCAAAGGAACTAGATAAAACCTTACGACTGGTGAGGAAGGAGGTGATAAAAATCTTTTACTCAGACTCCCTGCAGATGTCTCCTCTTTGACGTCTAGTAAAACTTGTCAGCAAATGATCACTGTTGAGGTAGACCTACTGATTGGCGAGCACTAATCATCCACAGTTCCTCAATCATCTGGAATTCCATACATTCATAGGTATCCCTCTTTTTTAATCGTGTTCAGCAGTTCATCTTAGACTTCGAGATTCATTGCCAAGCCAAAATGGCGGTAATAGGATTTCTCACAAAACAATTATACTACTGTGTTTGGTGGATGAGATCGGAACACATACAACGAGACTATGGTAGTGAAAAACACTCCCCATAGGTATAATCATTTTAACCAAGTTTTAATTTTGACTGCCGTCATATTTTCTAGAAGTGCTCCTCATCAATTTTAAGTATTTCTTGTTCTCTTTCACAGTTGAGAAACAACCCATATATATGTTGTCATTTGATTGATTAATTAACGACAGAAAGTATCATGGATGGATTTTATTTGTTTATTTAAATGAACTTTCTAACTTTTCCTGTAGGAGTATCCACGAGGCCACAAAATGGAATTCTAACTATATTAGGATCGACTTTCTAGCTTTATATGTCAATTCTATGTCGTCCTCTATAAATGTAATCTTTGGATCCCGATCAGTATAATCTTTAGCTTCTGCTAACTTCTCTGGATAGTTGTACGCTATTCGATCAACTCGTTATCATACTTGTTCTTTGTCTACACAATAGATGATACTATGTTTTAATTAACTATACACAATCAACTCTAGATCTAACCTACATGTTTCTATTGTCTTTTCTGTTTCTTTGTTGATTTATTTTTTCGACACCAAGCAAATAAACCTATAGCTATTGTATTTCAGAGAAAACTGATGTCATAATTCTTTTATTTGGTTGTCTTAACTGTTACCAGGAGTTCTGAATTCTCCAATGCAACCGAGTTCATTTGCCCACATCTTGAAAATATTCTATATATTTTTTATGAATTATTATGACCTTTTGAGCCTTAGTTTTTATGAAAATACTTGACTATGTTATTTGGTATTTTACTTTATGCACTGCATTATTATTATCTTGATTTGTATAAGAATTATCATTTTTAATGGTTTGATCAACTACACTTATTAGAAATTGAGATTTCAATTTTTTATAATAGTGGTACAAGACAATGACTACAAGGAAATAAAAAAATGAGAATGATCTTAAGACTGAATCTAAGTCTAAGAATTATATCTTACCACAATGAGTGTAATTATAAATAGACATTGTTCATGGTTTGATACTTAAAAATGATATGCAAAACCTCAACGAAGGTAATAGTAGTGGTATTGATGAGTTATATAATAGTCATTTGTTAGATTAGAATAGTGGAATGATGTCTTCCTCTTCTAAGAAAAGAACTAGTCTTCCACAGTGGCGGAGCCAAGAAATTGCCTCAAGGGGGCACCACATTATTTCAGAGCATGTAGGTGATTTCTTGGTAGGGCACTGGAGCACATTTAGCTGTATTCAATCCATCCTTATGTAAAATAATATGCAATTTTTAGAATAGAGGTAGGGAACTTTCCCACCCTCATGTGCATGTGGCTCCACCCCTGGTCTTCCACAAACTTGGAATTATTTTACCTCTAAAAGTAATGTTCCATATCCACCAGTTGAGAGTGATCCACCCATAGAAAATATTCATCCACCAGTTGAAAGTGCTGCTCCAGCAATTGAAAATGCTCCTCCACCAATTGAATTAGTTCATGCACCTCTTGAAGAATCTGTTAATCAACATGAAGATCATGTGGCTACTAAAATGATGTTCTCAAGTCCTATTGATGATATATCAACATGTAAGATCACTTCCCTTCAGATATTTTCATTTTGAGTTATTATGAATGATGAAACAATTTTTTGTGACTGCTAATTTGCATTAACGTGAGGCATTTTCATACACCAATTAAATTTTATATTCTCTTTTTTATGCCTAGCTATTTTCCTAATATGTTCTCTTATTTGGTAGCATTTTTCTACTTCATGTGACATAAATTGAATTTTAATTGAATTTTTTTGCTTAATCATAGCCAATGTCTTTGAGAAGCTAGTAAGGCATCAAGGAAGTAACAAATGTAAAATTATTTCTACACTTAAAGAAGGTAACAAGATAGATATCACCTTCTATCAAGGATGCCCTATTGGAAAAAATCATAAGGTATGGAGTAGACACTTGGGGAAGACTGTTCGTGATCAAAACATTTGCCCATTGAAGGTTCATTCATGGAATTATATTACTAAAGGACAAAAAAATATGTGCACAATAGCTATGGTGAGTCTACCTATTTAATTTTATATTTGTCTAATTCTTAAATATTTATAAAACCAAAATATCCTTAATGCATGTTTGGCTTGTTTAGGATAAATTTTCCAACAACAAGATGGATAATTTTAAAAGTCACATGATAAAACATATGAAAGAGTTATGGGTGAAATGGAAGGTGGAAACACATCACATAGTTAAAGGTCTAGACATGAAGAAACAACTATTAAAAAATCCTATGACAATAAATTTTCTAGTGATTGGGAATGACTTATAAAAGAAGTTTTTCATAGTGAAAAGTTTTTGGCAATCTCATGAGTAATCAATTTTATACTTTGTACCCATTATTTAAACTTATGCATGTAAAATTCATGACCTAATGACTTTTTATTAATAAAAATATAGGCGTTGAGTAACAGAAACACAAAGAATAGAGAAGGCTTGAACAAGTAGCTACTTCACTGCACACGTAGTATGCCTCTTAGAGAAATTTCTTGGTAGAAGGTTGTTTAAATATATGTCTTTTAATTGATTCCTCATATATCTTCTTATGTGTATAACATAATTTTTAGTGATGTTATAGGGTGGAAAAGATGGGAACACACCTGAATTTGGAAGAATATATTTTTAGAGACACGAGAAGGGTGATACGTTAGCTAATTTGGAGGTATCTCAAGTTCATGTAAGTATTCTATTATACATTAGCTAGGATACTTGATTTTTTTTAAAAGTACCAAAATACAAGGGAAATGAGAATTGCCAAAATATAGATATGACTATATTTTCTGTTGATTTTCACTATAGTTGTGAGTGCAATATTATTTTATGTATGTAAGAGGTTGAGAAGTTACACATTTATGCATTCAAAATTAATTTCTTATCTTATTTGTACCGAGGTAATTATAATGGAGTCTAACTTTTTTCTTATCATGTGTTTCAATCTAACATGTATCTTGCTTTTGACAATTTTCTTTGTATGAGTCTGAGTATATAGTACTCTTTCTACTATGCTCAGTATGTACTACATATGAGTAAGTTTCAAACTATGGGAAAACTCATTTTTTGTATACATGCAGCGATAGTCACTTTCAATATTTGTTCATATGTTTGATATTTCTTTGCATTTTTAGATTTATTTAGCTGATTTTACTTGGAACAGAATCAACAAAGGCTTCTATTGAAATAGCACATGGACAATTTTTTTTTATCATCTAACCATTCTCAACACATGTCGTTGCTTTTTTCATCGCATGATATATATATATGCTGTTTTGATTTTTAGAGTGAGCATATGGAAAATATGCCCCATTACGCATGTGGAAAATTGTCCAAAGCACATTCAGAGGCATGTGCATTTCATGGATAGTGTTTCTAATACTTCAAAAATTTTAATTGTAGGTTTTCATTTATCATTAACCTACAATGACTAATATTGTGCATAATCTATTATGGGATCAAGCTATACAAGGTTTTCTACCTCTATTCGCTCTTCACTTTTATAAGTACCTTCTTTTTGGCACAATATAAACCAAGCATGAGTTTGTGATTGTCTTCTATTAATGAGTCATGAATCATTAACATTGTCACTTTTCCCTATCAATGAATCAAACTATTATAAATCTTGTGTGGAGATTGTTCCCTTGTCTTGCTTCTATGAGTTCTTGACAATCCATAATGTGTTCTTCACTCAAAATACCTTTTTCTTGATAGCTTATGTCACTTCAAAGCAGCAATCACTTCCGAAAGAAATTATTTTGCTATCCAATAAAGAAGTTGTGAACAATGTGTACATATTAATGTCACACTATGAAGCTCATATGTTTGGTTGGATTTGGTTACCTATTAAATATAAGTACTTTTCATATCATAGAAAACTCAATTTTTTCTTTGATATGTGGAATAATATTTAGTTTCAATATATATTTCTATGCTGGTATTTCTTTCTAGTTTTAGGTTTATTGTGTTGATTTTATTTGAAAAAGATTCAACAAAGGCTTCCATTAAGACACAACATTAAAAATCTTCTATACCCTCTAACCACCTCAACACCTATTGTTTTGTAATTTATTTTTAATATAAAATAAATTAATGTTAGTCTTACATTTTTTCAATATTCAATTGATAGTACTTTAAATATTCAACCACACACTTATCATGTATGCATGATTGTTAAATTTCTTTACCAACCAACAAAAAAGGTATCAATAACTATGTGCCCTAGATATACTAGTAGGCTTAAGTTTAAGGAAAATATTTTATGTTCACCACAAACAACTCTATGTCAATAACCTTAGTTGGTTGATATATGTTTCTTTGCATGTTTATAAAAAATTACCTGTCAATGGTTATAGTGTCTATTTCGACATCTTCTCAATGATGGCATATATATCATAAGTTAGTTTTCTTTGGCACCTATTGTACTGTTGCCAATAGTTGTGTAGTTTGTGTTGACACCTCATAATTGATAGATAAGAGGGCATGACAGTTGATGGAATCTAACTCGACACACTTGTACTGGCCTTTGCAAGTGTTGGCATAGCATAAAAATGTTGGAATAGATCTATGCCATCATCAATATAGCCATCATTTGTTGGTTACTGGTATTTCTTATACCAATATTTGTTGGCCTACATGAATATTTATAGACTGTTGGTATATGACCATATTGTTATAGTGGTGTTTAAGAGAAAATATGTTAGAATACTCTTGAATCATTAGCACATCGAAATATTATTTCTATTTACCTCATATTTATTTTATACAGTGTCCAAAGTAGTTAAACAACATAGTTTGTAGGTATTATATGCTAAAGTACATGATAGGCATCGTTGATGGGACAATTAGAAATATTCATGAATGAGTAAGATACTTATCATTATATTCTTTTAGTTTGTTCAAATTTCTAAATATATTGAACAAATAACAATATGTTGATATATTTGATATTTGATTGCAATATTATTTAAAGTATATTGGTCATTTCTTCAACCAATAAGAGATCGAAGAGGTCGTAATGAGTGGGAAACATGTATTCTTGAGCACACAATATGTTATGTGAAGAGGGGGAACATTTGTTCTTTAGCATAGACCAAAGTGTGAAACCATTGTAGTTAATTTTCAGTTCAATTCTTGAGTGTGTACTCACTACTTTCTTTTATCAATCTTTGTATAAATGTTTGTTTACTTATTAAATTTAGTGCAAGTTGTTTTCAAGGTTAGATGGAAATTTGTTCAATTATGTGCTTGTTTGAGAAATGAAAAAAGTATAATTTCATATTTATTATAAATTTTTTAAATATGGTTAATTTAATAAATAAAATTGTATCTATATGACCTATCAAATTCTATTGAAATACAACAATTTATGATATCTTGTAAAAGGTGTGATACTATAACAAACAACACATGTTGTGTTATGCACACCTATTACAATAGATGTGTCTGGAAAATAGACCCCTATTACAATAGGTGTGTCTAGTGAACTACAACATGCACCACCTATTGTATAAAATGCGTATATTACAACAGACATACCACACGTTGTATAAATACCTCTAATACAACAAGCATATTTATCGAAAGACAATATGCTTCAACTATTATATAAACATATATATTACAACTATCACACTACATGTTGTAAAAAATCCCCTATTACAATTAGTATGTTTAGTGAAAGACAACATGCTTCAACTATTATATAATATATATTACAACGGGTGCACCGCATGATGTAAAAAAGACCCTATTACAAAGGGTTCAATTTTCCAATTACGAGCATACTGTGCCAGAAGTATATGGTCTGTGCAATACTATTTGAGTGGGGAAGTAAATGACCATGGTTTTTGGAATGTAAGGGAAGGATTTGATCTTCATAGGGTCATCACAGGAACCTAGAACCGTGTACTTGATCCCTATTACAACTGGTGTGTTTAGTAAAAGACAACATGGTTCAATTGTTGTATAATATATATTACAACGGATGCACCAGATGTTGTATAAAACACCCATATTACAATGAGCATTCATTAAAAGATAACATGTTTCAACTATTGTATAAAATATATATATATTACAACATGCTCATCACATATTATATAAAGCACCCCCATAAAACCAAACAATCTAATACAATGGTTAACCACCTGTTGTAAAATGGAAAAATGAACTATTGTATTTTTTTTCTTCTATAGTAGTGTTCACTTGCATGATTAACTACCATCTTATGTTATTTGATTGCTAATGCCTCGAGAGAGTAGTATTAGCCTAAATCTAAGAGTCATGAAATATTGTGAATGTATTGAAATATTGGAATGCTAAAGCTAATGAACATATTATCTTGTGGTGTTATCTTAAGAGAGAGAAAGACAATCTTATGATCTAGACCTATTCTAAGCTCGACATTGGAGGGAATAAACACTTATAATAACTTGTTGTAACCTTATTAAGGGTATATAATAGGAATGAGTGCTACAAGTTGGTGAGAAACAATCCAAGTTCCATCCATATTCATATCCAAGAACTCTGTTGAAGATTCTTGCTTGACTTTTGTCATATAGTTTTACTTCTCTTTTATTTATTACATCATAGTTACCCTCGTTCTTTAAGGAACATATATCTTGCTTTTGGTTAGGGGTAACTAAGTCAAGGCTTAGGTTTCCGTATACCTACCATCCCTGTACATGAGATCGACTCTGTTTACTACACAAGCTGCCGCTACTATTGTTGTCAACACCTATGTATTGGGTTATAAATATAAAGTCAAATTATGACCAACCAACCAAAATTTCACTAACCTAAATAAAAATTCAGCTAGGAGATTTTGTAAAAAGAAAATAAATATTTGGGCAGATTGATGCAATTACTTTCCTAAGACAATTAAGAGAATGGAGAATTGTGCATCTTTGGGAATCCAAAAGATAAAAATCAAAATATTGTTAAACAAAATAAAATAAAAGATTTTTATTTTATAAAACTATCAAATCATACACATGCAACACAACAAACTAGAACATGATGGGCCAAGCAGGAGGGGTGAGGAGAGGCACAATGTGTGCTTTAATTCATCAAAGCCCAAAAGCACGTACAAGCCTGATCAATCTTAAGTTACAAAACCCCAAGAATGACCCACAAGTCGTTGGTATCTACTCCCATTTAAGTGGGTCCATATCACTTCTAAAGTGGAGCAATGTGGGACCAAAGAAGGCTAATAATATTTTGAAATACAATAAATATGTGACTAAATACAACACTTATATCATGCTAGGTCTGACCACAAATATTTTCCTATCGCAAAACTATGCACAAAATGCCAGACTACAGGATGTGAATCCCACTAGCCAAGATGTACTTGTCGCACTATTGGTTGATGCCGACAATGATTGTTAATGTACGGTGTTGTCTTTCCACCAGGAGTTACTTCATCTTTGTTGCCAATTCAGAACCTCAATGTGACGACGAATATACTTCTAGCAGAGGCACCAATGTCTGATCTATTTATATTTTTAGATAAATAATAAAATTTTGTTAAAACACATAATAATCACATGAAAATAAATTACAATTTTTTTTATAAAAGCTTTTACAAAAATGTCTGATATAAACAATAGTACTGAAAAGGTTAATACAAGCACGATGGTTTATGTAATAGTCCATGCTGCACAATACACCAATCTCGTTCAAGACATATATCATGGAAGAAATCTTAACTAAATCTAATGTTTTATGATATATGGCTTTTTTCGATGATATTTCATCTCAGAGGCTTATTGTAGGGATGCCTCCCCAATTTTTAGTAATTCCACAACAATATTGGGCCTCTCTTTCGTAGTATTTCTAGAAATCATGGTACTACTAAGACTATGATATGAATCACCTATTTTTTATATTTATATACTTGTTTAATTAGCATGCTATTTTTATCACTGCTACAAAAAATAATTTTTACAATGGGTAAAATACAAAAATTTTGTTGGTTGTATTGTAGTTAGTATATTTATTACAACAAGTCTATTTGTGTGTTGCTTATTGTATATTTTATACAATGTAAACTATATACAATGAGTCAAACTTGTTGTAGTACACATGATACAATAAAAGATGTTAAACTATTCTAATAGACTATAATATTACAACATACTTAAACCTATAATAAAAGACCATAATTACGTAATATGCTCGATAATGTTATAATAGTCACGTATGCTAACACATTATAATAGATCATAATTACACAATATACTCTAACCCGTTGTAATATATCATTATCACACGACATGCTTTCACATGTTGTAATAGTTTCCTATTGTAATAGACCCCACATTCACACAAGAGGTGTATACATGGCTTGATGTATATGTACAACAAAGAATGATTATGGTCCATAAAAAGAAATTGATTCAACAGTTTGGGCTGCACTTTACTTTCATGTGGTCTCAACTTTGAAACATGTGTCTAGGTATATTTTCCTTTTTTCTCAACATGTTGTATGAAACACCCCTATTACAACGGGTTTGTTTAGTGAACTATAACATACTTTAGATATTGTATAAAACACATATATTTAATACATGTTGTGTAAAAACTCCCTCACAAGATCACGTGGTCTAATACAACGTTTGACACCTATTATAAAATGGAAAAATAAACTATTGTAAAAACATTTTCTATAGTGGTGTATGTTAAATATTATCTAATATATGAATTATTTCGTAAAAATACAATTTCTCTCTTACTCTCACTCAAACTCCTATCTGATTACGATGACAACCATGACCAACCGCTTCCTCTTCCTTTTCTTTGAGAAGGACAATCATTATACCAGCCTCACTGTCAGAAATGCATATGAAGTAAATCGTTTGGTATGATTTGGTTTTCTCTAAATAGGATAATCAAGGTAGGCATATTGAATGGTTGGGTCTTCTTTCTCGTCACTTCCAGATGGGTGGCCCAGGTGGGTGGGGATGGACCCCATTGTAACTATAATAAACCAATTTAGCATATTGGTGCCAGTCTCACATTCATTCTAGTTTATCTAAGTATTTGGTGATTGATGACTAAGACCACCCGAGATGAAGGTGCGGCCAGCAAGTGAGTTGGGTTATAGCAAACATCAAAGAATTTAACACTTAAAAAAAGTAGGTTCAATTGTAATAAGAAAAGAGGAAATACCCATCCATTAGATCTATAACCTAATTACATTCATCACATCTCAAAACTAGGTCAAGGCATATTATGATTATCTTATCATCTAATATCACCAAACCATATAATCAAACCTTTATATTATCTAGAATCCCACAAATAAATTGTTCTAAAGATTAGGTGGTGAGCGGAGGTGTTGTTGTGCCCCATCCAACTAGTCGAGTATAGACATGTTTGAAGGTGGGAGTAGGCTGAAATCTTTATGAACAACATGCATGAAGAATCTAAATGGGTGGGATGTGCATCAGAAAGAAATTTGGAACACAAAAGTGTTGGATCCTAGATGGGTGATTAGATGCTCTAGAGGGGGGGTGAATAGAGCTGAAAGCACCACTTTGCAAGAGTCTTCGGCCTTCTCCAAGGACTTACCCACTCTTGCACAAGTCTTCGGCCTTGCAGGAATTACCCACTCTTCTTAGATCTTCCGCCTTTGACTTCACCTTCACTCGGAGAAGCTTTCCACCAAGGTCTTACCTACTTGAGCTTGAGTCTTTTGCCTTCTCCAAGGGCTTACCCACTCTAGCTCCAAGTCTTCTGCCTTGATCTTCACCAAGGGACTCCTTCCCTTGTTCTTCTTCACCTCTCTTGGACAAGAGAGAGAACCTTCATCTTCAAGATAGGAATGATAGAAGGGAGGTGGTGGAAGTGAGAGCCTCACAAGATATACATGTAGGACTAGCTCTCTTACAAATTTCCTACTCACTCTAATGGATGTAGCAAGTGATTAAGCTTAGAGAGAGAGAGGAGGCTGTAGGAAGCACTCAACTATAGAATAGGAGCCTCACAAAGAGTTTGCAATGAATGCTCAACCTTGGAATGAAGCCCAAGGGGTCCTATTTATAGCTGGGGATGCCTCTTAGCCTTTGGGAACACTTGAGAATGAAAACTAGCCATTTTGTGGCTTGCAACAGATCTATTTTCACTTGTTGCAACTCCACAACGGCTAGAATCACTTTTCTGCACTTTTTCGTACAGTCTGATCGGCCGAGTTTTTATAAAGGCAATTCAGCCGAACCGTGAATCGGCTGAGTTTGCAACTCGGCCGAACCGTGAATCGGCTGAGTTTGCAACTCGGCCGAATCTCACAAAAATCCCAGAATATATGGATCGGCCGAGTTTGAAATTCGGCCGACAAAATCCCTGTTATGGGTATTTTGGAATTTTCGTTTGACTATACAAATGATGGATTTTTGTGTCCCAATAATTTTTCTAAGCTTAATTACAAGTCATACAATCATTACAAGTGGTTACAAAGCAATTCTAAGGTCATTTACATAGAGATCCCAAATTGCACACTTGTAGCTATTTTGACTTGTCTTTTCTGCAATTTGATATGCGCAAGTTAGGGCATTTGGAGTGTGTCTAAACCTAATCCGAAATCACTCAATGTAGAAGCATTAGACACCAATATGTGGAATGGTTAGTCATCATCAAAACAAGGGTTTAGTCAATTTAGATGTGAGTCAACATTGACCTAATTGACCTTGAGTCAACAAAAAGAACATTAATTATGGGATTCCACTTCCTTTCCACCCCCTCTCTTTAACATTGGCCCCACACTCCACAAATGATTTATGTCCTTATGTCATGACTTAGTGAAGGAAGTTGAAGTCATAAAATTCAAGGTAGAAAAAAATTGAACTTCTTCTTACTTAATGCATGGTGATTGCATCATCATCGTGTTATCTAAGTGTGTGGCCACAACCAAGTATATTTATTAGCCCGTATGATAAATTCCCTCGCTAAAAAAATTAACTAAATAAAATGGGATGTGGGTGTTGTTTTTCACATTTATTTGAAACATAGTTGGTAGATGGAAGATGATACAAGAATGAGAACTTGTTCATCTCCGGTTCTTGCATATTTTTGTCCCAAAATCAGATATGGAACCACAGAGGCAGTGGATGTGGTGAGGAGAAAACAATGAGGATGTTTATCATTGTTGTAATGGTTTTGCATGGATTTGCATTATTAAAGAAGAGGTTTCTTTTCTAGATTTCCAATTAACAGGGAGCAACTGAATATGGGACTGTGCATTGGAAATTAACCCGGGAGAAGAAGAGAACATACAATGCATATCATGCAGTCTGATAAGCCATGGTCTTTCAAGTGTGTCAGGGATGTACTCTCGCCCGATAATCCTAAAGAACTGTAGCTGGAAAGTTTTTGTGAGAATGGCCATATTCCTTTTATCATGTTAGCTCAGACCACAAACATTTACCCAAAACTGTGAACAAAATGCAAGGGTTTGGAAACCACCAAGATAAGCTATAATAGACGCACCGATGGTTATTTTAGTACCAAAACTAACATCAAAACTATAGCTTGTAAGAGTACATTGGTTGACGTAATAGTGCACATTCCAAAATAGTCAAATCTACACACTCCCTCTCACTCTTTCTCAAGCTCAAGTGTGTTTATATATGACGGTGGTAAATCATTGTCATTGTCTTTTCTTTGAGAATGATGCTCATAATACCATCCTTGTTGTTGCAAATGCATAAAGTAATACATTTCTGATTCACTTTTCTTTGAATAGAGAAATAAATACTGAATGGTTTGGTCTTCTTCCTTTTGGATAAGTTCCTGTCACGCTTGCCACATAGTCCATATAAATTGGTATCCTAACGATACAAATTAAGACACCACTATATGGGTCTGTGGGTGGATCTATCGTGCCTATAATCAATCATTTCTCATATCCAAAAATGGAAGCCACCTGAGTCCGCGCGTCGACTCTAGTTTATCCAAGCATACATTCAGTGAGTGACTACTCATATCATCGAGATGAAGGTGTGGTTAGCAAGCGAGCTGGGCTATAGCAAACATAAAGGAGTTTAATAGTAGGTTCAGGTGTAAAAGGAAAGAAGAAATACAAATCCATAAATCTGTAACCTAATTACCGCCATAACGTCTCAAAACTAGGTGAAGACATCATGATCATCTGATAACACCAAATCATATAATCAAATCTTTATATATGAGTTCGCCCAGAGAAAATTCTTATAGTTATCTTAGTGCTCAGCTAACAACACAACTATGGTTGATGTAATAGTGCACACTCCAAAATACAAAAATGTATGTGCTCTCTCTCTCACTCTCTCAAGATCATGTGTGATTATGATGACAGTGGTCAATCGATGCCGTTGTCTTTTCTTTGAGAGTGATGGTCATGATACCGTCCTTGTTGCTGCAAATGCATATAGTAATATGTTTCTGACTTTCTTTTCTTTGAACATAAAAATGAATACCTAATGTTTCAATATTCTTCCTGTTGGGTGGGTGCCTGCGCCGCTAGCCACACTAGTACATATGATAACTTTGTTGGACTTAACGATACAGATTAAGATACCACTAGATGGGCCTGTGGGTGGATCTTGTTGTGCCTATAATCACTCATTTCTTGTATCCCCAAATGGGAGCTAATCGAGCCGAAGTGTTGATTCTAGTTTATTCAAGCATATATGCAGTGACTATCTGCTCACCTCACTGAGATGAAAGTGAGGCCAGAAAGCAAGTTGGGCAATAGAAAACATCAAAGATTTTAATAGTAGGTTCAAGTGTACAAGAAAAGAAGCAATACCCATCCATAAATTTGTAACCTGATTACCATCATCACGTCTCAAAACTAGGTCAAGACATATCATGATAATCTTATCATCTTATAACACCAAACCATATAATCAAATATTATATATGAGTTTGTCTGAAGAAAATTCTTATAGTTATTTTAATGCCTCAGCTAACAACACAACTATGCTTTATGTAATAGTGCTCACTCTAAAAGACGCAAATTTGTGCTCTCTCTCTCACTGTCTCTCAAGCTCATGTGTGATTACAATGATGGTGGTCAACCATTGTCAATGTATTTTCTTTGAGAATGATCATCATGATGCCAACCTCATCACTACAAATGCATAAAGTAATACGTTTCTGATTCACTTTTCTTTAAATAGGAAAATGAATACTAAATGATTCAATCTTCTTCTCATTGGGTGGGTGGCTTCCACGCTGGCCACACTAGTCCATATGATAAATTTCTTGGTGTCCTAACAATACAAATTAAGACACTACTAGATGGGTCCGTGGGGGGATCCTATTGTGCTTATAATCTATCATTTCCAGTGTCCGCAAATGGGATCCACCCAAGCCCGCATGTGATTCTAGTTTATCCAAGTATATATGCATTGACTGAGTCCTCAGCTCACCGAGATGAAGGTTCGGTCAGCAAGCGAGTTGTGCTATAGCAAAAATCATGGAGTTTAATAGAAGCTTCAAGTGTAAAAGCAAAGAAGCAATACCCATACATAAATATGTAACCTAATTATCGTTGTCACATCTCAAAATTAGGTCAAGACTGATCATGATCATCTTATCATTTGATAATACCAAATCATACAATCAAGTCTTTCTATATGAGTTCATCTAAAGAAGATTCTTATATTTATTTTAGTTCCTCAACTAACAACACACCTATGGTTGACGTAATAGTGCACACTCCAAAATACACAAATCTATGTTCACTCTCTCTCAAGCTCATGTGTGATTGCAATGACAATGGTCAATCATTATCATTATCTTTTCTTTGAGAATGATGATCATGATACCAACATTGTCGCTACAAATGCATAAAGTAATATGTTTCTGATTCACTTTTCTCTATATAGAGAAATGAATATTGAATGGTTCAATCTTTTCCCGTTGGGTGGATGCTTGCCAAGCTGGCCTCACTAGTCCATATGATACATCTGTTGGTATCCTAACGATATAGATTGAGACACCACTAGATGGGTTTATGGGTGGATCCTATTGCGCTTACAATCAATCTTACGTTGATTATAATTTATCCAAGCATATATTTAGTGAATGACTACTCATCTCACTGAGATGAAGGTGTGGCTGGTAAGTAAGCTGAGCTATAGCAAACATCAAGGAATTTAATAGAAGGTTCAATGTAAAAGAAAAGAAGCAATACCCATCAATAAATCTGTAACCTAATTACCGTCATCACGTCTCAAAACTAGGTCAAGACATATGATGATCGTCTTATCATCCAATAACACAAAACCATATAATCAAATTTTTATATATGAGTTCATCTAAAGAAAATTCTTATAGTTATTTTAGTTCATTGGAGAACAACACATCTATGGTTTGACATAATAGTGCACACTCCAAAATAAACAAATCATCTCTCTCTCTATCAAGCTCATGTGTGATTGCAATGATGGTGGTGAATCATTATATCTGTCTTCTCTTTGGGAATGATGGTCATGATACCAGTCTCATCACTACAAAATGTATAAAGTAAAATATTTCTGATTCGCTTTTCTGTGAACTAGAAAAATAATTACCAAATGGTTTGGTATTCTTCCTATTGGGTGGGTGCCTTCCACGCTAGTCACACTAGTCCATATGATAAATCATTTGGTTTCCTAACGTTACAGATTAAGACACTTCTAGATGGGTGCCTCTAATCAATCATTTCTCATATCCAGAAATGGGAGCCAGTTGAGCCTGCGTTCAATTCTAGTTTATCCATACATTTATGCAGTGACTAACTGCTCAACTCATTGAGATGAAGCTTCCGTTAGCAAGTGAGATGAGCTATAGCAAACA
Source organism: Alisma plantago-aquatica (assembly GCA_963693085.1). Lineage (NCBI taxonomy): Eukaryota > Viridiplantae > Streptophyta > Magnoliopsida > Alismatales > Alismataceae > Alisma > Alisma plantago-aquatica. Next base: position 1,900,014,291 of record OY856409.1, on the reverse strand, counting down.
TCAAGGAGTTTAATAGATGGTTCAAGTATAAAAACAAAGAAGCAATACCCATCCGTAAATCTATAACCTAATTACCATCATCACGTCTCAAAATTAGGTCAAGACATATTGTGACCGTCTTATCATCTGATAACACCAAACCATATAATTAAATCTTTATATATGAGTTTATCTGAAGAAAATTCTTATAATTATCTTAGTGCCTTAGCTAACAGTACAACTATGGTTGACGTAATAATGTACACTCCAAAATACAAAAGTTTGCATGCTCTTTCTCAGTCTCTCCCAAGCTCATGTGTGGTTATGATGACGGTGATCAATTTTTGTCACTGTCTTTTCTTTGAGTATGATGGTCATGATACGAACCTCATTGTTGCAAATTCATAAAGTAATATATTTTGATTTTCTTTTCTCTAAACATAAATGTGAATATTGAATGGTTCAGTCTTCTTCTCATTGGTTCGGTACCTATCACGTTGGCCACATTAGTCCATATGATAAATCCATTGGTGTCCTAGTGGTACAGATTAAGACACCGCTAGATGGGCCTATGGGTGGATCCTATTGTGATCTAATCAATCATTTCCCGTATCCACAAACAGGAGCCAGTCGATCCCGCACGTAGATTCTAGTTTATCCAAGCATTTATGTAGTGACTGACCGCTCAGCTCACCGAGATGTAGGTACAACCAACAAGCGATAGCAAACATCAAGGAGTTTAATAATAGGTTCAAGTGTAAAACAAAAGAAGCAATACCCATCCATAAATCTATAACCTAATTATCTTCATCACGTCCCAAAACTAGGTCAAGACGTATAATGATCATCTTATGATCTGATAAAACTAAACCGTATAGTAAAATATTTATATATGAGTTCGTCCAAAGGAAATTTTTATAGTTTTTTTTATTCTCTATAAGCATGTGCCCCCTTTTTATTGTTTTTTTGGAAAAGGATACAAAACAGAGTAAAGAAGAAAGAAAAAAAAACAAACTTTCTATACTTAAGGAACATAAACAGAAACCAGGTCATCAAGACCTTTCTAGTGCTCGTATGTCAGAAAGAATCATTCCCCAACATCCAAGAGCATCTTTAGTAACTCCTATGAACATCCTTCTGTTTCTTTCTTGCCACACATGATAAAAAACTGCAAGGCAAGCAATCCTTATCTCTTTAGCCATGAGCAGAAAGCTACAATATTCTATATTAGTAGGTTTATGGGGGAGCTTTTTATTATGTACTGTAGCATCCCAAATCTCATTTGTATAATTATAGAAGAAAAACAAATGGTCAACATCTTCATAAGTTTCTTTGCACAAGGTACACTACGAAACAATATTCATACCAACTCTTCTAAGAACGTCTTAGGTAGCTAGTTTGTTAAGAAAGATTTTCCAACCCACAAGACTAAAAGGTTGAGGTACAGAACCCTTCCATATGTTCTTGGCCCAGCTAAGTTCATCATGCTTCACTCTTACCAAATTCCACCAATCTTTAATAGTCAAACTCTTCAGATCCTTCATGAGAACTTCATCTTCCTTAGTAAATTTACAATTCAGAGTATAGATGAGATTTCTAAAATTAGCAAATCTCCTCTTATCAGGAATGTTCCAGCTATGATTGTCTATAAAACATTGAAGATTATCATACAAGTCACAGCCTATGCGAAGAACATTTTTAGGATTGAGCACATCTTTAAGAAAACTTCCTCTGGGAATCCAGGGGTCTCTCCAAACTTTAATGGACTCACCCTTGCCAATAGTATAAGAAATGTTAGGCAAAATAATATGTCTATATCTCAACAGTTGTCTCCACATCCACTACCCATTAGCATCATGTTTAACAGACCAGATAGAATCATCTTTCAAGTACTTACCATCAATCCACTTGACCAACATAGCATCCTTTTTAGATGCAAGATTCCAAATGTTCTATAAAATACATGCTATATTCATATCCCTTAAATGTCTAATACCCAATCCTCCCTCATCCTTGGGACAATAGACATTTGACCATTTAACATAATGAATTTTGTTCTCCAGGTCAACACCTCCCCGTATAAATCTTTTACAAATTCTTTCAATTTCCTTCATGACCTAATAAGGAAGAGGAAAATTCAATGACCAAAACAAATTAAGAGAAAGCAAGGTGGAATTTACAAGCTCAACTCTACCATTGAAGGAGAGAGTTTTATGTTTCCATCCTTCCAGTTTACCCTTAACTTTGTTGATTAGTGGAGTACTCTGAGATATTCTAAGTTTACCTCAAAAAAACAGAAGTCCTAAACACCTCATTGGAAAATTTCCCATAGGTATTTCAAGAAGGTCAGACATTCTTCTCTTGTTAGCTAAATTGCTGCAGGAAACTTTACTTTTTGACACACTAATCATCAAACCAGAAATATTTCCAAAGCTACTGAAAATATTATTGATAGCTTGGGCATTATCACCATTAGCTTCCAAGGATACCATCACATCGTCAGCAAAGAGTAAGTGTGACACATGCAAAGAAGGACATCTAATAGGTGATATATTTTTTCCCTGACATCATGATTCATAATAGCAGAAAACCCTTCCATAGCTAGAACAAAAAGATATGGGAGAATGGGATACCCCTGGTGTATACCATTAAATGGGTATATTGCAGGAGAAGGCTCGCCATCACTTATCACATGATAACTACTAGTATTGATAATAACATTCAACCAATTCAACCAGCAACAAGGAAACTTCATGAATTCAAGAATGTCAAAAAGAAAATCCCATCTGATAGAGTCACAAGCCTTCACCAAATCTGCCTTGATACACATCTTAGGATGAGAGTTTCATTTATTAAAATCACTTATAAGTTCATTCATGAGCAGAAGAGCATCAAATATCTTTCTCCCTTTAATAAAGGCCACTTGATTCTTACTAATCAGATCATGAAGAATAGGTTGAAGTATGTTTGTAAGGATTTTGGTGATGACTTTGTAAAGAAAGTTGCATAGAGCAATTGGCCTCTAATCCTTGATGTGAACATCACCTTTAATTTTTGGAATCAGAGTGATGTAAGATTTATTAAGTTCCTTGATCATCTTCCCACTTCTAAAGAAATTTTGTATAGTAGCAATGACATCTTCCTTAATAATCTTCCAGGAAATTTTAAAGAAATGTCCATTAAACCCATCAGGTCCTGGAGCTTTGTCTCCATCAACTTCACTAACAACTCTCTCAATCTCCTCCTTAGTCACAAAAGCACAAAGTTTCTCAACTTGATCCTTATTCATAGTAGGAAGAATCAAATCTGGATCCCAACTCTGAGACTTATCAATGATTTTATACTGATTGAACATGTTATCATAATAGGAGAAACATGATCCCTGATAAGATCTTCATTATATTCTATATTATCATTTATCATAAGAGCCCTCATTGCATTTCGATTATCTCTAACCTTCACAGTATTATAGAAGAAGCTAGTGTTTTTATCCCCTAACTTAAGCCAGTTAACCCTTGAAATTTGTTTAGCATAATCCTCCTCCACCTCATCATTCATCACAATGACATTACTTTTTTCATCAGAAATCTCCCTAAGCACAGGGTTGTCAGGGCATTCATCTGCTTGTCTCTGAGCTTCATTAGCTTCAAGTTCAGACACTTTGCCCATTTCATAGAAATCCCCCACCTTTTCTTTATTCCAGATAATAAGCTTGTTTTTAACATTCTTAAGTTTTGAAATCACTCTAAACATTGCATTACCTCTAAATTCGATATTCCAGGCCTCTTCAATAATGCTAAGAAAATCCTCTTTCTTTGTCCAAGCATTTGTGAATTTGAAATAGCCTTTTCTCTTCTTTAAAATATCATTGAATTTGACAAGAATCTATCTATGGTCACTAATAATAGTGTTAAGAACCTCACCCTGACTTCCTTGAAGATAGAAAAGAAATCCAGATTATAGAAGCATCTATCAATTTTAGAGAGAACAAGATTATCACCCTTTTGTCTATTGTCCCACGTGAACATAGGGCCCTTCATATCTAACTCCACCAAATTCATGTCACTAATGGCATTATTAAAGTCCCTCATAGTAAAAAAGGAACAACATCCTTTACCTTTTCTCTCATCAGAACACTGAATAGCATTGAAATCGCCAAGTAAAATCCATGTTTCACTATTATTAGGATTGATATTAGGTAAATCCTCCCAAAGGATACACCTCTTCCTTTCATCATTTTGACCATATATAGCAATAAGAAGGAAAGAAGTATCTTCACATAAAATTCGATAATGAATAAACTTGTCACTTTCACATATTTTAATAAGACGCACATATCTATGATCCCAAAGAATGATTATCCTCCCAAACAGGTGAGAAGCATGATTAGACATCCACAAGTTATCCTTCCTGACTCTAAACAAATCCTTATGCATTTTTTTGTACCCAAGCTTAGACTCCACCATCACATTTATCGGGCATCCTGCATCCACAAGATTAGCCCTGATTTTCTCCTGGTGTCCTAATCTATTAAGGCCTCAGACATTCCCGGAGAAGATACCAATCTTTTCAGCCATTAGGTCTAATCGTGACTGGTACCCTGCCAGTCTTAGTAGACACTCCATCTTCATCCCCAGTCTCTCCCAACTTCTCAAACATATTAGTAGCCATGCTATTTAATTAAGAATTAACCCTTTTTGTATAAGCAATGTTTCTAGAATGAAGCTTTGGGGGAGAAGTACGATTCTTATACCTCACAGCTTGATAACCATCATCTATAGTAGGAGACATCACCTTCATTTTTTCATCGAGAATGGGCTGCATATAATGAGGTATATTCCAGTTACCGACTGACATAATATAATCCATATTCTCTACCACTATGTTTGTGAAGGGAGTTGAAATATTGAGACTCTGATCAGAAAATTTGGTTCTAGCACCAGAGAAAACACCTTTATGGCGAGCCTGAGAAGAAGAGAAATGGTTATCAGTAGCCTGAACTTGAACCGAACTACTAGCAGATGATGTGTCTTTGACATTCTAATAAGAAGCGACAGCATTAGGAACACCAGAACTCAAGTTATTAGTGATAGTAGAGTTTGTCATAGCACCAGCAGCAGCCATTTTATCTACAGGTATCCATATCTTCATGTTTTCTAGAATCTCCTCGGTAATCTTGCAAATATCATATTTGTGTCCAAAGAATCCACAAGTTTTACAAACTTCTGGGATCCATTCGTTTTGTACTTGAATCACATCCATGTCACCGCAATCCCTCCTCATAACAATTTCCTTTAGAAGCAAAGAATCAACAGAAATAAGGACCTGAATACGGGCATAATCCAATCTCCTCATAGCCTTCGTGGCATAATCAGAACATATAGGCTTGCCAATGAAGCTCCCTAGAATCCCTAGAATCTCATCATTCCAAAACTCCAGTGGAAGACCCAAAAATCTCACCCAAACCAAAATGTGAGTAAGGCGTTCCTTCTCCAGCGGCTCTCCTAGTTCCCACTTTTTGATTATAAGGGGTTTCCCTCCAAAAAACCACGGTCCCCCCTCTATCATAGTTTTAAGATCATCTGGATTCTCAAATTTAACAATAAAGAAGCTTTTGTTTCACATAATGACTTCAAATGCACTTTTAGGTTTCCAGACTACCTCAAAATGATGAACTAGCATCGGCCAATGTGGCTTCATCCCAACGATATAACCAGACTCCGCATTCTCCCACTTTTGGCTATCTCCGCTGCCTTTGCTCGCTAGTACACAACTTCTCCATCTATGCACTACAAAAAACATTCACATCAGTGGTCTTTTAGAAATGCCACTGAAAAAAAATAAACGCCACTAAACAAGTTTAGTGGCATTTTTTGACATTTAAAAATGCCTCTGGTACCAATGCCACTAGAAATATGGTGGCATAAATTGTAAATGCCACTAAATGTTTGGCTTTAGTGGCCTCCAATAAATGCCAAATAATTGCCCCTAAAATATAATTTGGCGTCTATAAAATGCCACTATCCATCAATTGGCTTTTATACAAATGCCACTATTTTCTATTATGTTGTTGTATGAAAATATTCTTATTGAGGTTAATGGCATATAAAAAAAGCCACTAATGACTACTAGATATGTATTACTACATTTTCATGGCTTTTAGTCATTCAATTTTCAATTCATTATCATGATTTCTAAATGAATGTCAATTGTAAACGAACTCACTTTTCTAAAAGTATGAATATTTTTTATTTATAATCAATTGAAAATTACATGGGGAGGATATTTTACCTTGCCCCTTATATTGAATACAACACCAATGATATACTTTCATACAACATTTTTCTATTCAGTACAATAACTTCTACATCATTGGATATGTCTCTTCCATGATATGACTGTCTACATTTTTGCATGCCGACTTCAGAGCTCGTTCAGGAAATAGCTTTACATTCTAGTGGAATCTCCACGTCAAATACTGGCCTCTCCAAAGACTAATATTCATTTCTCAATTTCTCAATGGCATTAACCAATTGATCAATATGTTGTTGGTCTTCTTTGGAGTGCATCAATATGATTTTAAAAGCTGAAGCATATTCACTTACCTATACATACATAAAAAATATAGTAAACACCATTGAAACTCTAAAGAGTTAGATATGAATAAATTGTCAAATTGTATATATGATTTGGAGTGTTTTGAATGTAGTTATTAAAACACCAACCTTTGCTTCAACTTGGAGATATGATCGGGTTCAAGGAACTTCCTTGGATTTAGTTATGTTTGTGAGCCTCCATCTGAGTTTGGGATGCTATCAGACCTAAGGACGTTGTGAAAGGGATAAGACCTGATCAACAACTATAAAAAGGCACTGCAAACCTAATAAATGTCTGATAAGTTGTTGTTACCTCCTTAGATTCTTCAAATTGTATCCAAATGTCCTGAGTTGGTTGACTGAAGGCCCCAGATCTTCTATATATTACACAAAATAGGCAAAACAATTTATTCACATGACTATGCTATGTAGGATGGATGTATCACCTCAATGACAATGATGAAGCTAAACCAATTTAATTTTTAGACAATGACATATGACATGGGTCTATCACCTCAATCACATTATCAAGTTGAAAAATTATGGCAAAACAAAATCCAAAGTATCAATGACTGCCCCTTATTAATTAAGAATAAGAGGGAAATATGATCATGGTAAAATAGAGAAGAAAGAAAACAAGTAAGAAGGCATTGTACCTTCCCATCACTGGCTCCCTATTCAAATCGCTATTATAGTAGTGCGGTTGAGCTCAAGATCTCCATTTTGGAATTCTAAGATCTTGATCTCCATCATTGTAGGTTCCAAATCTTTGCATCCATCATTCTATGTCTGTTGTGTGGTGCATTACAATGCACAAAAGTCTTGACACAGTCAAGGTATAAGGAATGGTGATCACTTGGTTCCCTACTAGCATCATGATTTCTAACCAAAGAAACAACTCTTTAATATTGAGAGAACAATTTTAGAATCATATAAAATATAAACTGACAAACTTTGATAGTCCCAAGAGTTTTCACACCTAATAGATTTCGTGAAGGAACTAATGCCAAGATCATATCAAAATTATTGGTAATGAATTAATAAGATTGTATTTAAACAAAACTCTTTTTCAAATGTAAGAACAAATGCTACCCAAAAAAATATATGTATAAAACGGTTCATTGACAGCTGGAACACTAAGGAACTTTATACTACAAATCAAATATTCATACACCATATATAGACAATCAAATCTACAAAAAGATAGCTCACAAGCATGGGAACAAGATGAAGATACAACAAATCAGTTCACCATATTCAAATAGATCAACAGTTTAAACCAAGATAAGATGCTCTATGAGATTCTGAAGAGAAGGCTAGAAGAACCTTAAACAAACCACATGGGTTGCATAACTTCTTGGGATTGGTTTAGTATGACAATACTTTGTAGTAACCAGAGTGTAAGACCCACACAAGAAATGTGCCATATCCAGAATATGAGTCATCTTTCCAAGCAATATATTGATAGGTGTTGCCTCTAAGTGTCCTATTTCCATCGAGAATATCATCCCAACTGTCAAATTTCAGGTTGCCCTTTGTGTTGGTGTCTATATATAGTTTTTTATCAATGTCCATCAATACTGAAATTGATCGTGTAACATGATTATGTGTTCTGCATACAAACAAAGTTTCAGTTACAAGACTAATATGTGAGAGGCATGTGTCAATTGTGTGAGAATTGCATTCATCGCTAACAAGACTAATAGTATCAAATATATGAACTTGAATGCGAGTGAACTCCAACCTAGGATAGATTCAAGTTGGTTGATCAGAACATGTTGAGTCACCCAGAAAGGATCATATCATTTCAAGCATGGTTGTATTCCATAGATCTCAAGGAAGATGATACAACCAAACCCATATTATAGCATCTATGACACTATTCTTGACATCATCATCCCCTGGTTTCCACCTGGATAAGAACATTGGCCTCTTGTTAACTCACCAAGATCCATCCAAGGTCATCTGCAGATCCTTTTCATCAGAGAATTTAAATATGTACACACCTTTGCCCTAATTTAGACCTTTAGTTGTACCAATAGGATTCTAAAGCCATTTCAAGTAATGTTAAAGAGTGGGAAGATGAGGTATAAAATCTAGAATGTACCCTACAAGACTATTGCTCCATTTCATAACATTTGCTTTCGCTTCGGATTTAGGATACACTGAGTTGTCATTGAATATTTGGATATCCTCATTAAGAACTGGAAAGTTTTTTTCACTCTCATTACATCCATACACCTCCGTCCATTTCTTCAGAGAAGTAGAGAAAGTAGAATCTATACCCTACAATGAATATTCATCTTTACTAAATAGATTCATTTCAAACAAATTAAGGATGAGGTTTGGAATCACAAATGCAATGCTTTGACTACCTCGAATCAGATTCTGCTGGATATGAGGAGCGTGAATTAATTCTGTATGCATGGTATGTGTCATGGTACTTCCTTTGGTTACCTCTGTCTACAACTGAGAGCTAGACAAACTGTTAGTGTTTTTTGTAATGTTCATATGCAGGGGTGACTGGTTCCTTGGATCTGTGAGATTGCTCAGGAGGAGGATAGTTGGCATGCTAATTTCTATTATTCAAGAGAGTCGTGTCTATTTGCTAATTTCTGTTGTCTTAGAAGTAGCTCAATCCTCGCTCTCATACCCTGGTGTCTGTAATAAAAAAATAAAAGGCATCAACAACAAAGTCCAAAACAAGGCACTTAAATTAAAAATATCAATTCAATGATAGACCTTACTCAGAAGACCACAAATGGCCAATAATAACAGCAACCGACTGCAAGTTCAACAACTTAGACATCATATATCACATAAATTGACACAAATTCAAACAAAAGAAATGATATGATAAAAGGATAGAAAACTAGTATCAACAAGTCTCAAACTTGAAGTGTATAAAGCCTAGCTTCCAAATTGCGATTATAACGGTCATCATCATCCATCTAAAGGAAAGAATAACAAAAGGTATAATTAAACAATTACTAATGGTGGCCAGGAAAGTATGGATAAGGAAAGACCTCAAGATCATCCAGATTAAGCCTATCAAGATAGTCTGCTTCTACTTTCACTCTGTTAGAATACCTAGAATAGAATACTAGCAAGAACTTACATGGTGCGTAAAAACCACATGTGAGATATATAAAGCCTACCCTTACCTCATATAAAACTCCATCAGCCTATCTACCTTCTCAAATTCACTTTCCACAAACTTACTCAAAAACCTTTCATGTCTTGAACCCCTAGTAACACCACCTGCAAAAATTATCAAGCCCAACTACTTCAGTATAATTTTAATGGCTCATAGAACAATGATATTCCTTTTCTAATCCTTCATATGTTGTATTCATACAGACAGACAACTCGAAGATAAACATTGCCAAGGTGTCATATTGGTTATTCTTTGGTTGACACATAAATGAAACAGAAAAAAGAGGCAATATTCAATCAACATATTCTACATGATGCTTCTACTGTAGATATATTGTTTAATAGTAGATCCCACCAAGAGTATTCTTCTGTCTCAACTTTATCATGGATTTTACACATTGGGTATAATAGGTTGTGCTATTCATTTCCAAAGATCCTGAAGGGTTGTGACCAAACAAAATAACCAATCCCGCCTGACTTTGATGTTAGTGTGTCAGCTATTGGTAAGAAAGATCATAGATTACCACATTAAAGGTAAATGTCATGGCTTAGACAGTAGAAGAGGTCATGGATGCTAACACATGCATAAGTTGATATGAGTAGGCAGTAACAAAAGCAACCAGGACAAATGGAAAATTTTAGTTATAGATTAACCATAATGTAAGATTACTCACCCTCGCTCATATAAAAGCAAAGCCTAAAAGATCATCCATTTGGTGAAATATAGATTCTTTGCCTGAGAATATGAAGATCCTTCACTTGATAATTTGAAGAGGCCAATATAGGTTTGAATGTCTTAACACCTGCAAATAATGAAGACTGCTTACAAAACTCAACAACACTTGATAAAATAAGGTATAACTTCATTGATAATCAAACCTCATATTTAAAATGTGTGGATTCTAAGAATTCCAGTTTAAATTATGCAATGTAATTCACCTACAACAAAATGAGATCAATGTAGATTGTATGTGAATAACAATACTTATCCTAAATAAATCTTCTTGCAAATAATAGGACCAAGAGATTAATATGTAATCCAGGCCAGAATAGTGAAATTTAACATCTTTTGGTTTATAAAATGTAGTAGTTGTAGATTGAACTGTCCAAGCCAGAAACTTGCAGCACTTGGTCCCATATAAGGCAACAAAATGAAAGTCCACTATTGAGGCAAAATGAGAGATGGAATTGTTTTCAATTCTATCTTTGAAAGCAGTGATCTCATTGACTTATAGCTAGGTAGCGACCTTGTAATCAAGGATTGGAATCATGATTGCGTATTTGAGGACTTGTTCTCTGGCAGATGGAGGCAATGACACTAATGATGTACTGAAGATAAATGGAGTTCCCTCACATCAAGATATACAAGTGTTTTCAACATAGTAATTTAGGAAATTATGAATAGAAACATATTTGTGTTAAATATGAAATACTATTTTGTGATAAAGATGAAAATGGAGCAGTGTTGGGATCTGCTACTGCAGCACCCAGCTATGGGGAGGGAGTAGGAGGACATAGAGACTATAATATCATACTAAGACTATGATATGCAACTTTAGAGAGTATACAAAAGATCTATAAAATGAGATAAATCTTAAGCAATTAACCAATTCTAGCTTCAAACTAACATGCATACATCAGGTATTCAAGTTGGGCCAAGAAGATCATGAGCAATTGTTTGAACAACCTACTACATAAATCAAGCAAGGCCTCAGTAGAATTGTTTGAACAACCTACAACAGAAATCAATAAACACCCAGAAGCCAGGATTAATGCAAGAGCTGATTAAATGACCTATGCCAAGTTAGTAGCGGAGTACTCCTTCAATCCCACCAAAGCCTTAGCCCTCACCAGAATTGGTAGTCCTCTTGCAACCTACTTGTCCATCTCCTCCAGCTCCTCATTGGTGTTAGAGTCTCAGAGATTCTCTTGGTCAGATTCCTAAAGCCCTAGCCAATTTTCTAACCATTACTTTGATGATTTCAATGCACACAACAAATAATTCTAAAGTTGACTAACCCATGAGGACCATGACAGAGGTTGTCATCTACATGGATGAGGAGAATCAAGCCATGATAGAATACCATCATACCTGATGCCTAATACTTTAGAGAGATATTAGATTATCCATCAAGCTTGGACATTAGTTCAGAATCCAATCAGAAAAAAACAAGAAACTCTCCAAGAAAAATGAACCAAGGTTAAATCTGAGTAAATAGATAAAAATGAGATATTGTTCCCTGGGATAAGAACTCCAATTTGACCATCTACCAGAGGAACAAAATCCATAGAAGCGAAACAAAAAATTCAACCCAAACAAGTGGAATCTTAAAAAGAAGTGCATTCCAAGATAAAAACTCCAAGTACATTTTTAAAATATTGCTCATATCCACTAAACACCCAGAAGCCAGGGAACCATAATAAAAACTGAAGCAAGTGAATCATCTAATAGAGAAGCATAGAATGCCCTGCAAGTATCAAACTGTAGCATCTAACAGAGAAATAAAACACTTTCATTACAAATTTAGGTTTTGAAAACCTAACCCAGAAACTCAAACATTGCTCCTATGTAAATATCACAAACAAGATGTTGAAACACTGCTCATATCTAAAAACCACCAACCATTAATAGTGCATGTATTGTCCATAATACTAAGATTCTCCATAATAAAATTAAAAGTAGGTCAAAACAAACTAGGATTGTCATTTGTCAACATTGTCTACGATAATGGACATGAAACAACATTATTTGGATCATCATGTACTAATAAAAAATTAGATTAAAGAAAAACAACTATGTCATCTCTTTAGACAATATCCAAGAATGAAATTATCTTTATACTTCATGTCCTGCACCATCTAAGACACTAGAATGAATTCATAAAAAGGGTCGACTTTCTCAACAACTAGCAAGTTCATCTTCATCTACTAAGAAGGAGATAGACTTCAATCTCCTGAATAAGGAGAATGAGGAGCCAACAAACATGACAAACAAGGATGATGAGGTCGGGCTGCTAGCAGCCATCACCTGAGGTCCTTCCTCTTCTATCCATACTCATGAATATCATCAGTCTAAACATCCAAAGGGCTTGCTCTGACGATAAAATCTGTTACTTAAAAGAACTTCTCCACAACTATAGGCTCCACCTTATGGTTGTTATAGAGCCTCACTGTAGTAAGGACGTCGCAAATAGCATCATCAAGAAGATTGGATTTCCTTATTCTTACCATGTTGAAGCACTCAGTTTCTCTGGTGGCATCTGGCTCCTATGGCACGATACCGGATGTAATTTTGAGATCCTAGTCAACCACCGCCAATTCATCCACTGTTGTCTCAATGGTAGCCTCTATTTCATAGCAATCTATGGTAGCCCTAATCCAGGGAGGAGGAAGCTACTCTAGCAATGGTTCCCTTCCCTAATACTGCCAGACAACGATCCCTAGTTGGCCGTTGGTGATTTTAACACTATGCTTAGTAGGACAGAGAAATGCGGAAGTGATTACTTTGACTCCGTCTCATCATCCCTGTTCCACGATTGTTTGCTCACAAAAGGCCTTGGGGACATAGGCACCTCGGGCCAACCTTTCACCTTTCAATGAGGCTTGGTTAGGGAAAAGTTGGACAGAGCCATCACAAATGAACCTTATCTAGCCGCGCACCCAAACACCAACGTCCAAATACTCCCAAGGGTTACTTCTAATCACAACATGGTGTTCATCACCACTAGGCCCAAGAACCACTCGGGTCATGCTCCATTCAAGACGAGAGCGAGCTGGAACCTTGAAGCAGGTTTTACCTCGTGCTTAGCTGCCAGTTGGGATGCATCTGCATCATTTGAAGATGCCTTGCCAACATTTCAATCGGTAGTAGTACGTTGGGATCGAGACACCAAGGAATAGACACAAAAACAAGGTTGTAACTCTTCACAAGATAGACAACATCCAAAAGATACTAGACTATATCGAGCATGCTGTCATCGCCACCTGAGTAGTAGAACTCCAAGAAAACTACCATCACATACTCCTAGTTGAAGAAGTTGATTGGAAGGAGAAGGCCCATATAGACTGGTTGTGCCATGATGACTGGAATACAAATTTCTTCTAGTCATTTGTTCGAGCTAGGAGACACCATCACAAGATTACAAGCTTAAAGACCAGGAAGGACAGTGGATATCAGACCCGGTAGAGATTCATACACATGTTCAATCCTATTTCTTTAATTTACTGACAACTCCATTTCCTATAACTACTAGGTCTACTAACACCTTGGCAGGTAGATTCCCAGGCTTACCAGAGTCAGTAAGCAAGTCCCTGGAAGCAATCCCTTCGGTCGATGAGATCTGTGGTGTGTTATTTTCCATGGCCCCATCAAAGGCACCTGGCCCAGATGGAGTCACAGTTGATTTCTTGCAACACCATTGGACCTGTGTTGGCCCATCTATGGTTTAGACGATCCAGAAGGCCTTCCACTCGATGATAGTAGAGCCACTGATGGTGAGCTCACATATGTTGTTGCTCCCAAAGATGAAGGTTCCACAAAGCTACAACGATCTCCGGCCAATCTCACTCAACATCATCGTCTTCAAATCCATATCAAAGACCATTGTCGGACGCATCAAACCTTTCCTTCATGAATGGATCTCTCCGTGCCAGTCCAGCTTTATACCAGCGTGCAAAATCACTGACAATATCCTCTTGATTCAATAGGTAATCCACTCCATGGGAATCAAGAAGGGCAACAAGAAGTGGATGGCTATCAAGCTAGATCTCTCAAAAGCATTCGATAGAATGAACTGGAGTTTTATCTGAGATACCCTTACTGCGGTTGGCCTGCCGCTCCACTTGATAAACTTGATCATGTCCATTATCCAATCTGGCAAGACCTCCATTCTATGGGAAGGCATACCCTTGGCTCATTTCAAAGCGATCTAGGGAATGAGGCAAGGTGACCCACTAAGCCCTTATGTCTTCATCCTTTTCTTGGAATCGCTTAGTTAAATGATACAACTCTCCACCGCTAATGGTGATTAGAAACTGATGGTTCTTATAAGGGGAGACACTCCACTCATGCATGTGTGCTTTGCTGATAATATTGTGCTGCTGACAGAAGCCTCAATATCACAAGCAGGAAACATCAAGAAGATCTTACGAGCCTTCTCTGAAGCTTTGGGTCAAGTGGTATCTACAACTAAATCGAGATGCTTCTCCTCTGTGAACACTCCCAATGATATGGGGAAGTACCTTGGTGTCCCAATTCTACACAAACGTATAAACAAGTCCACACATTCTAGTCTCCTTGACTCGATTCAATGGAGGATGAATAGTTGGGCGGTCAGGCATCTATCCCTTGCAGGGAGAATCACCCTGGAAAAAGCCACCCTATAAGAGATTCTGACTTACATGATGCAATCCACTTTGATCTCACCGACTCTATGTGATGACATCAATAGCCACATATGCAGATTCATTTGGCAAGGCCACGGTCCTGAGAAGAAAATGTACCAACTGTCTTGGAAGAAGGTCACTATGAACAAAGACCGTGGAGGCTTGAGCGTCAAGGATGCTAGGGACCAGAATGAGGTGTTGATGCTGAAGAACATATGGGAATTCTTAAACGAACATGACAAGCTTTGGGTGAAGATCTTGCATGAGAACTACCAAAATAGAAACGCCAACTCTAAGACATCCTTCTCTGTGGCATGGAGGTTCATTTCTAATAACTTAAAGAGAATTACAGCTTTGTGCTCCAAAGATATTGGCAACAGTAGGGATACTAAGGTTTGGGTTGATAAGTGGCTAGTGAGGTCAGATGTCCTTACCCTGGCTCCCAATCATACCATACATTCTGACCTTGCTGATCTGAAAGTGAGTTCCATGTGCCTCGACAATGGCGAATGGGACTGGGAGTTCATCACAACATATCTACCAGAATGTACTTGTAACATCCTCAAGACAGCACCGCCTCCATACGTGGACACGGGACCAGACACACTCATCTGGCCACATGAGCCTAATGGGAACCTCACGGCCAGATCAACCTATTGATGGATAAGGCGAGACAAAGAACTAAGTTTCCCTGGCGACTAGGCATCAATCTGGAATAAGCAAGTCCCTGAGAGAATTAAAGTTTTCTTGTGGCTGCTCCAACACCGTGCACTCCTCACCAATGTAGAGAAACACCGACGACACCTTGCAGTTGCAAGAACATGCCCGAGATGTAACCTACAAGATGAAACCATACTACACTGTCTGAGAGACTATCCCAAGAGCGTTGCAATATGGCGAGCTTTACGTCCACCATATGATTTCTTTCAAGAAGACGAAGATACTAGATAGAATGGGTTGTGAAGTCGACAAACACAAATGTCCACCCGATATGGCTAGTGGTGATGACTTGGCACTTGTGGACAATCCGCAACAAAGAGGCCCACGAAGGGAAGGTCATTCCAACCTCGACCTCCTATTGATTCATTCAATTACGATCAGAAATGATCATGAGACACCCAAGCTCATCTCACCCCACCACCCAGCTGAGTCAGAATGGATTTAGGTGGTGGGGTGTGCATACACAACCCAACTATATCATTCTGACGGATGCCACCCATGCGCAAGCATCCACGAGGTCCAACTATGGCTACATTGACCTAAACTGTATGGGCGAACTACTGACGGGTGAGGGATGCCTAACGCCGACTGACAGCATGTTGGAAGCTGACATCATCACTATACTACAGGCTACAATCCTTGCTCAAAGTCACAACTAGAAAGAAACACTTATAGTCACTGATTCAACCTTGGCGTTTCAAACGCTCACAAAGGAGATATGCCCACATATCAAATTCCATGCCTACCACTGTCGATGGAGGAAATTAATCATCAACAATTTCTCGCTCTATGTTATACACAGTCCCCAAGATCACATCTCCGTAGCTGATTCAACTGCCAAATTTGTTTTGAGAAACAATTCTAATGTAGCCTTTAGCTATTGGCCTCCTTGGCTACCTCATACCAACGATGTTGATTTATTGTTTACCCATGTACCTTCATCTGAATAATCTATAAAGTGCTTTTCTTTTAAAAAAAAGCAAGTTTCAAAAGTGAGGATTGTGTATAAAAATCAATCACCTTCTCTCTAATTGGAGACCAGATCCTCTTGAAGTAGAACTTCATCTAAGGAAAGCTAATTGATTACAAAATTGGCAATCAAAATGTAACAGGAGGCTTAGGACCACAAAGTGAGTGGCAATAAATGAAATTTTGGGATTCACATAATTGTGGACAAAGCTCACTGTAACCAATTGGCTAGATTAATCAATACCACACACAGGCACACACACACAAATTATATTTGCCTTTTCCTACAAAAACATATTGATTTATTGAGCTCAACAATATTAGGCCCTAGTTCTCAGCGGTTTCATGTATCATACTTTAGTTTGATATATTTGTGACACCAAAACTCCCAACACTGATTGTGTCAGATGCATGTCACCAAAAATGACAATGGACCAAAGAGAGAGGCATCGATGTTTATTGCATAACATATCGATGTTTATTGCATAACATTCATTCATGTATCAGTAAGAAAACATATTTAGGCATTAGAATGATAGAATTGACTCATAAATATCAAAGTTTAATCTGATTTCAGGAAAAAAATTATATAACAGTAGCTTATTTGTTCAGATAATGTTATTGGCTAATTTAATAGTAGAGATGGATTTCAAACTTGCTTTGGAGTTGGGTCTTAGGCACTTTATTACACATGTAGATCCATAGAGTATAACATCACTATCAGCAGCGATACAAGCATCAACTAGACCGTCTGCATTCAATTATGCACATAATGCTTCAGCCTCAGACATGGCTCTTAAAATTGATAGTCCTAGATATTCAAGGATCTCCTACATACACAAAAATAGAAATTTAATCAATTATAAACATTATTCACTAAATAAGGTAACAGACTAAGTAATAAAACTTAACGTCATCTTACGCGTCGAAGAAACTATTCAATCCCATTATGGGATGAAAAGGAAACAAGATAATAGTATACATGTCAAAATAAGGGCACAATTTTCAAAGTATCCTCTAGACCATCTAATCATGAAGCCATGTTTGGGATACAAGGATATATGATTTTTTCCCAAAGAACAACGGGCTGTTCAGCCCCCACCATTGTAACTTCTGGTATTCGTCAATAGGAATTTGTACAACTATTAGGACTAATGCTGTAAGGACCCTGACCTGCGTTTAGGGTTTACCCTGTTTGTTTTGCTTAATCTCGGTGCTTTGATGTTTGCTAATCACCTTTAAGTGGTGATTAGGGTTTTGTTGTGCTTTGTTGAGAGTTTGAGGGGCTACTTGCAAATAACCCAAGTTTAGGGTTATGTGTGCAAGTCTGCCATCTTGTGGGATGTTTTCCCCTCTTTGCTTCCTCTAGGGTTGAGAGGAAGGCTTGGGCTTGTTGTTTGAGTTTTCTGGGCCTGAGTTGAGCTTGTTTGGGTCTTGAGGTGCCTGGGTTGGGCTTGCTTGAGCCTGTGTCGGCCAGGACCTGCTTTGTGTTGCCCAGCAGGCTGGTGTGTCGCCAGCAGAGCTGCTGCCTGTGTCACCCATGATGCTTGGTCTGGTGTAGTGGACACCTGGTGCATGTTTTGGACAAGTGTACCATGCCTTGCTAGCGTGTTGGTTGGAACCCTAGGACAAGTATCCCTTGGGTGGATGACACATGGCATGGTTGTACCTTGGTTTCTCCTCCCCTTCCTTCTATGTATACAACTCTTTCCCTTGCCTTAGTTTCTTTTGCTCTTTTGGTCTCTCCTCCACCTTGAGTGCACGATATCCCTTCCCTTGCTGCTGTGTTGGCCGATACATCTTCCTTGGAGCTAGAGGACGATACCCCTTGGAGATGGAGTGCTTCTTCTTCTTCCTTGGAGCTTCAAGGCGGGTTGTATAGCTTCTAACCCTAACTCCTTTACTTCTAGTTATGTTCTTATTCATATGATTAGTAGTTCCTTGTTTTGTACCTTTGGTGGCCGATATACCTATGTTGGGAGATATGGGGGAAGTGTGTGTTGGGCGACAGGCCTGACGGGCGTCAACCTTGCGTTTGTATCAGGCGTCAGCCCTGTGACGGGTGATACCCCTTGGGTTGTGACGGCCGATAGGTGGGGTCAGTGTCGGGCATCATGCCCCTTCTTTTTGATGAGTATCGGCCGTTAGGCTGGTATCTGCTTGTGGCACGTTTTGGGGATGTGCTCTCTCCATCCTTTCTCTCTCTTGGTTGTTTTTCCTTTGTGATGACCTGGGCGTTTTGGTAGGAGTATCGGGCATCAGCCCTGTGACGGGCGTCACGCCTCCTTGAGTGTCGGCCGGCAGGGTTGTGGCAACGGGCGTTGCCCGATAGTGCTGACGTGCGACACTCTCTTCTCTCCCTGACGCGCGACACCCCTGTCGCCTGGTACCCTGGCAACGCAGCGTTGCGAGCAGAGTGAGGGGTGCAGCGCAACGTTGCTGCCTCCCCAAGTCCTAGCCATGTGAGTTAGTGAGGTTTTAGTGAGGGTATGTGAACCTATAGTGACAGTTTCAGGAGTGTTGGCAGTGTATGCTTATGCATAATCAAATAACGTTGGTGATGCCTTGCTCAAGTAATGATAACAATAACATAATAGTACTAATGATGGAAATGATGTTAATAATACAATATGGATGATAGCAAAAATGTTAATAATGTTGATGGTGTTAGTTGTAACATGAACGTTGGTAATAATGATACTAAGTGACAGTTACATTAATAGTTTGCTTAATAGCATAGCAATAAAGATGATAGTAGATGATGATGCTGATAATGGAAATAATGGTAACAAGAGTAGTATCGATATGCATAATATAGGTCTTATGCTTAATTGTTAATGGCAATGATTAATGGTAGTTACATTAATGGCGGCTTGATGACAAAGGTAATGATGATGATAATGGATGGTAACAGTAATGATATTGGTAACAGTAGTGTTTGCTCTGTATATTCAACATGCTTTTATATAAAGTGAATACCTTGATTGTTTGTATAATCTTAAGCTACGGGTAAGCATCAGTATGGTTTGTTAATAATGTGGTTAACAAGCTTGACCATCAAATAGTGTAATAATAATGAATAAAGTATCTTGAATGATAGTTCATGATAATGAGAATACTCTTTATGTTGAATCTATGGTTATTGTACATCCTAACCATGCAGGTGATGTGTAGCCATGAAAGGGCTATGTGATATATGTGATAATTAACATTACCTTGATAATTGTTCTATGAGATTATATATGTGATGTGTTGGTCCCATGATGATGAGGTGAGCCTTGAGAGGCAGTGACGATACATGATGAGGGATTGAGATCTCATGGCATGTGATGTTGGATCCCTGAGATGGATCTTGATAGTTGGCAGGAGGCCAAGTGGTAACATGTCATGTTGGATCCTTATGATGGATCAGGTTGATGTGGTTTCAATAATAATATAATGTTCTTTACTTTCTGATATATCTTGCATGTTATATAACTTGGTTGAATCCTGCAATCCATCTAAAAGATACTAATTAATCATAGTGAAATCATATCAAGTAGTTTGCCCAGGCCATAGATCCATCATTGTCAGGACTTGGTGATGGTGAAACGGGTTGTCCTACGGGTTAACCCGGAGCGCATATTGTTGAATATGTGAGGTTACTCCTAGCCTAAAGTAAGGAGGTGAGAGTGTAACTTCGGTTACAGACTCAGATACGTATATAGAGCATGGTGAACAGGCCCATGGCTCAGGATATGTGATGTGAAGAGCATGAATGCGTTCATGGCTCAGAGCACGGTGATAAGACCCATGGCTCAATTGTACTAGCGCCGAGACCTGTACCAAGGCGGGCTAGAGTGCGGGTAGCCTATGGAGCTGACCCAGTGGCTTAGACCACTTCAACATGTGACTAAGGTCATGCTTGTGTTGTGCTCATGTACTGACCACGAGGTGGGAGGTCGTGGAGTCCGGCTCTTCCACTGACCATTGTATGGCACCAGTCTTGGGCTTCGCAGCCAGAGGTTGGATTTGAATGGTATGATTCAAATCCTCGGGGCATAAGAATACGTAATACAACCATCTAGTATTTACTGCTTAAGATAAACATGAAACATTGGTTGAGGCCTCGTTTGTGTATTTAATTCTGGTATATCTGCAAGTACTTCTATATTCATCAAGTATGTGGCAGTATGTCGTATCTTGATAATCAGGTTATGAGGTCATATGTCTTGGTTCTGATGATCATGTTACACAGTGATATATTTTATCTTGTCAATCACGTCCCTTTGAGAAATATCTGGTTATGTGCTTTTGTACATCTGGTAAGCTAGTCGATAAGAATAGCCTTGCTTATATAGATTGCTCTTGTTATACCTGTTAATAGTTATCTGATGTTATGGTTTATCTTGTTGAGGTTTGTAGTTGCGGTGGGGAGTTATGTTTCCTGCTGGGACAATGTTCGATTGTCTCACTCCTCTGATTTTTAGGTGGTCGAGGTAGACGCGGTGGTGGCCGTGGTATTGTGGCTGGGCAGCTAGACGAGCAGTAGAAGGCAAGCGAGGGATATGTTGCTGTTTTGGATGTTTTTAGTAGAGTCTAGAGTCATCCATGTACTCTCAGGTCCTTGGCAGTGTTTTGACGTTGATTCACGATGAACGATCGATAATGTTTTATATATCCTGCTGTTGGCCGGATGTGGGCCTCTATGTATATGAACAGGTGGTGAACTCATGTGATGGATGGACAGATGTTCCAGTAAGCTGTAATCACGTATCAGATCTCGTGTATGTATATATGACGTGTTTCTGTGCAGGATGAGGACTGGAAAGTAATAGTTTCATAGGTTATCAGTTTTCCGCAATCGATTTTATTTAACCCGTATTTTCATAATCTGTGGTTATGGTGATTTCCGCACGTTTTTGCGTAACACCTCGTTATCTGTATGATAATGGGATGTGTTGCCACAAGTTTTGGTATCCGAGCTTTAGGTTCGCTGAGTCTACAGGGATCTAGGACTAGGTTGAGTCTGTTCTTATGAGTGTCAAGATTTTCTTACAATATCTTCTGCCCTCAGCGGAAGAAAAGTCAAGATGTCTGCAAACCATGAAGAACACTCTGCTGAGTATAGTGTTGCTGCATCGGTTGATGGAGCAGATGGACAGGCACATGAAGATCGGGTGCCTGAGGTCCCCCAGCCTAACCCAGCCATACTTGAACATCCTGCCTACCAACATCTTATGGGGCAGTGAATGGCTACGATGAATCTCATGGTTGAGCAATTACCAGTGCCTCCTCCGCAAGCACATGTTCCCCATGGAGAAGCATCAGGTATTGGGAAGACCTTCGAGCGGCTTCGCCGAGTTGGAGATTCGGATTATGCTGGAACGGATGATCCAGCGGATGCAGATCTGTGGCTGACAAGTCTCGAGAAGGCTTTCCGGATCCTTGACATCCCTGAAGCAGACAAGGTAAAGCATGCTGTCTACCTTCTGAAGGGTAGTGTTGGTCACTGGTGGACCATCGAAGAAGAGAAGCGGCCTGGTGAGGTGATCTGTTGGGAAGTGTTTCGACGTGAGTTCGTCACCAGATACTTTCACAAGACGTATCTGGATGAGAAGGTTAGTCAGTTCGAGAACCTAAGATAGGGAATGATGAACATCACCGAGTATCAAGCTAAGTTTATGGATTTGTTGAGGTTTTGTCCTCACATGGCGGCAACATACGGGGAACGGATCAGACATTTCGAGAAGGGTTTGAGTGCTGAGTTGAAAACCCCTGTGTCTGCGTTGGAGAACCGAGAGCGGTTTGCTACGTTCGTGGATTTGGTTCGACGGATCGAGAGGACGGTAAGGGAGAAAAGAGAGTCTATGTCTCTTAAAAGACCTGCCCAGTTTCATGGACAGAGGTTTAGTGGCTTTAAGAAGCCCAGGTTTTCAGCACCGTTAGCGATGAGGAGTTCTGGTGTGCCCTCTCAGTGGTCTCTGAGTAAGGGGAAAAGTTACGTTTCTTCACCTTCTAAGGCGCACAGTTTGGCTTCTGTGGCAGTGACAGGACCAGCTAGGTCACGGTTTGAGGACATGACTTGCTATCTTTGTGGACAGACCAAGCATCTCAAGTTACAATGTCTGAATAGAGATGTTGAAGTGACACAGCAACCGAGGCAGAGTTTTCAGAGTTCAGAGAGGCCACAGGCCAGTGGTAGCAGAGGACGAGGACACGGTCAGGCGTCTCAGGCTGGATTGTCTGCTCAAGGAAGTAGAGGTTGTGGACAGCAAGCAACGACTCGATTCTATGCCATGAGTCAGCCGGAGGCGATAGTCAACCCGTGAGTGGTGACAAGTGAGATGGAGTTATTTCATTATGATATGTCTTCTTCTTGCTTTATATCTGTTCTGGTTGACCCGGGTGCTACACACTCTTTTATCGCCTATAGTATGCTTGAAAACTGTCATTTACCTGTTAGTTGTAAGAAGGATAACTTGTTGTTAGAAACCCCTCTTAATGGTTCCTCTTTGCTTCGAGAAGAGTGCCATCCTTGTGTTTTGTCTTTTTCGGGACATCATATCCAAGTGGATCTTATACCACTGGATATACATGGTTTCGATGTTATCCTTGGGATGGATACCTTAGAGAAGTACAAGGTTGTCTTGGACTGTGGTTCCAATCAGGCAGTGTTTGATGTTGCTAGAGAGAAGTGTATCTTCCGGGGAGATAGGAAGATTCTTCCGACATGTTTGGTATCAGCTATGGTTGCAGACAAGTTGTTACGACAAGGATGTGAGGCATTCTTAGCTCACGTGGTGGATACCATTGTGGTTACCAAGGAGAAGGGTCCTAGTCTTGAGGAGGTGCCAGTGGTTTGAGAGTTTGCAGATGTGTTTCCCGAAGAGTTTCCTGGTGTTCCTCCACCTTGAGAGATTGATTTCGGGATCAATCTAGTTCTGGGAACGCAACCAGTTGCACAGTCAGCATACAGGATGGCTCCAGCAGAGATGGCAAAGTTGAAGAAGCAGTTGCAAGAGTTGTTGGAGAAAGGTTTTATCCGACCGAGTACGTCACCGTGGGGTGCTCCCATGTTGTTTGTTAAGAAGAAGGATAGTTCGATGCAGTTGTGTATAGATTACCGGCAGTTGAACAAAGTCATGATCAAGAATAAATACCCGTTGCCAAGGATAGATGATCTATTTGATCAGTTGCGTGGTGCTACAGTGTTTTCAAAGATCGATCTACGGTCTGGATATCATCAGTTGAGTATAAAGGCGGAGGACATACCAAAGTCAGCCTTCAGGACAAGGTATGGTCACTTTGAGTTCGTGGTTATGCCGTTTGGGCTAACCAACACACCTACTGCTTTCATGGATATGATGAACAGAGTGTTCCGACCGTTCTTAGATCAGTTTGTTGTAGTCTTTATAGATGATATCTTGATATATAGTCAGGACAAACAAGAGCATGAGAAACATCTTCGTCGAGCATTGACTCTTCTTCATCAACATCAGCTGTATGCCAAGTTCAGTAAGTGTGAGTTCTGGTTGGATGAAGTGACTTTCTTGGGTCATGTGATATCTGCTGAAGGAATCAAAGTAGATCCGAACAAGGTGGAATCCGTTGCGGATTGGGAACAACCAAAGACGCCGAAAGAAGTTCGTAGTTTCCTTGGTTTGGTAGGATACTACCAGAGGTTTATCAAGGACTTCAGCGTGATCACATTGCCAATGACGAAGTTGACCAGGAAGGATGTACCTTTTGTTTGGGATGATCGATGTCAGCAAGATTTTCAGAGTTTGAAAGAGAAGTTGACCGGTGCTCCAGTGATGATCTTGCCAGAGCCTGGGAAAGGCTATGTTGTTTTCTGTGATGCTTCCAAGAAAGGTTTAGGTTGTGTGTTGATGCAGGAAGATCATGTAGTTTCTTTTGCCTCACGACAACTCAAGAAGCATGAGGAGAACTATCCGACTCATGATTTGGAGTTGGCAGCAGTGGTTCACGTGTTAAAATTTGGAGACACTATCTTTATGGGGAAGTGTGTCAGATCTTTACGGATCATAAGAATCTGAAGTACATCTTTACGCAACAAGAGTTGAACATGCGACATCGACGATGGATGGAGTTGATCAATGATTACGACTGCACTATCGAGTATCATCCTGGTAAGGCGAACATGGTAGCTGATGTGCTTAGTAGAAAGTCTTCTTCTTCTCTTTCTGCAAAGAAGGCACAGTTGAGTTCTCTGGTATTCCATAGACGAGATATGTTTGTTTCTCTACGACAGATGAATGTGCAGATGGAAGTTTCTTTGTTGTCTGGTCTTTTCACACAGATGCAGGTTAAGCCTGCGTTGAGAGAGCAGATCAAGGATGAACAGTAGACAGATGATGCGGTATAGTTGATCAGATCATAGTTCGGTAGCGGCAAGCGTGATGGGTTTCATGAGTCCGAAGATGGGCTAGTTTGCTATCGAGATAGGATGGTGGTTCCAGATGCTGATGATCTGAGGAAGTTGGTGCTTGAGGAAGCACATACATCGATGTATGCGATGCATCCATGTGTCACTAAGATGTATCATAGTCTGAAGGACTTGTTTTGGTGGTCTGGTTTGAAGATGGATGTAGCTGAGTTCGTGGCGAGATGTGCGGTGTGTCAGCAAGTGAAGGGTGAACATCAGAAACCGGCAGGTACGTTGCAACCTTTGCCGATACCGAAGTGGAAATGGGATCATATAACCACGGATTTCGTAGTTGGTCAACCCCGGACAGCTGGGAATCATGATTCCATTTGGGTGATAGTGGACAGATTGACTAAGTCTGCCCATTTTCTACCAGTAAAGACAACATATACATATGAGAAACTAGCTTGAGTATATGTGGATGAGATAGTACGTTTGCATGGTGTGCCAGAAACGATAATTTCTGACAGAGGTCCTCAGTTCACAAGTCATTTTTGGGAACAGTTGCACAGAGCGTTGGGAACGCAGTTGAGGTTCAGTACAACTTTTCACCCGCAGACAGATGGACAGTCTGAAAGGACTATCCAGACTTTAGAAGATCTCCTTCGAGCTTGTGTTTTGTAGTTTTTAGGCAGCTGGGATGTACATCTGAGTTTGATAGAGTTTACCTACAACAACAGTTATCAGTGGAGCATTGACATGGCTCCTTATGAAGCTCTGTATGGAAGGAAGTGCATATCTCCTTTGTGTTGGTTTGAGTCTGGTGAGTATCAGCTTTTGGGTCCTGAGTTAGTATAGCAGACGACAGAGAAGATCAAGGTGATACAGCAACAGTTGAAGGTGGCACAAGACAGGAAGAAGTCTTATGCAGATAATTGCCGACGACCTTTGGAATTCCAGGTAGGAGACAGAGTATATCTTAAAGTCTCGTCGTGGAAAGGTGTGCTAAGGTTTGGACGGAAGGGTAAGTTAGCTCCCAGGTATATGGGGCCTTACTCAGTCAAAGCACGTGTTGGCAAGGTAGCTTACGAGTTAGAGTTACCTCCAGAGTTGCACAAGTTGCATCTAATGTTTCACGTCAGTATGCTGAAGAAAAGTCATCCGGATTCAGGTACAGTGATACAGCCAGTTGAGGTTGAGCTTGATGCAGACGTGACCTACGAGGAAGGTGCTGTGGCGATCCTTGACAAAAGGATCAAGAAGTTGAAGAGAAAGGACCTGGTTCTGGTGAAAGTTCTTTGGCAGCGTCGTGGCATTGAGGAAGCGACGTGGGAGCTTGAGGAAGAGATGAGGAGGAAGTATCCCTCACTTTTCTCTTCGGATTTCGGGGATGAAATCCCTTAAAGGGGGTTAGCTTGTAAGGACCCTGACCTGCGTTTAGGGTTTACCCTGTTTGTTTTGCTTAATCTCGGTTCTTTGATGTTTTCTAATCACCTTTAAGTGGTGATTAGGGTTTTGTTGTGCTTTGTTGAGAGTTCGAGGGGCTACTTGCAAATAACCCAAGTTTAGGGTTTTGTGTGCAAGTATGCCATCTTGTGGGATGTTTTCCCCTCTTTGCTTCCTCTAGGGTTGAGAGGAAGGCTTGGGCTTGTTGTTTGAGTTTTCTGGGCCTGAGTTGAGCTTGTTTGGGCCTTGAGGTGCCTGGGTTGGGCTTGCTTGAGCCTGTGTCGGCCAGGACCTGCTTTGTGTCGCCCAGCAGGCTGGTGTGTCGCCAGCAGAGCTGCTGCCTGTGTCACCCATGATGCTTGGTCTGGTGTAGTGGACACCTGGTGCATGTTTTGGACAAGTGTCCCATGCCTTGCTAGAGTGTTGGCTGGAACCCTAGGACAAGTGTCCCTTGGGTGGACGACACATGGCATGGTTGTACCTTGGTTTCTCCTCCCCTTCCTTCTATGTATACAACTCTTTCCCTTGCCTTAGTTTCTTTTGCTCTTTTGGTCTCTCCTCCACCTTGAGTGCACGATATCCCTTCCCTTGCTGCTGTGTTGGCCGATACATCTTCCTTGGAGCTGGAGGACGATACCCCTTGGAGCTGGAGTGCTTCTTCTTCTTCCTTGGAGCTTCAAGGCAGGTTGCATAGCTTCTAACCCTAACTCCTTTACTTCCAATTATGTTATTATTCATATGATTAGTAGTTCCTTGTTCTGTACCTTTGGTGGCCGATATACCTATGTTGGGCGATATGGGGGAAGTGTGTGTTGGGCGACAGGCCTGACGGGCGTCAGCCTTGCATTTGTATCGGGCGTCAGCCCTGTGACGGGCGATACCCCTTGGGTTGTGACGGCCGATAGGTGGGGTCGGTGTCGGGCGTCATGCCCCTTCTTTTTGATGAGTAACGGCCGTTAGGCTGGTATCTGCTTGTGGCACGTTTTGGGGTTGTGCTCTCTCCATCCTTTCTCTCTCTTGGTTGTTTTTCCTTTGTGATGACCTGGCCGTTTTGGTAGGAGTATCGGGCATCAGCCCTGTGACGGGCGTCACGCCTCCTTGAGTGTCGGACGGCAGTGTTGTGGCAATGGGCGTTGCCCGATAGTGCTGACGCGCGACACTGTCTTCTCTCCCTGACGCGTGAAACCCCTGTCGCCTGGTACCCTGGCAACGCAGCGTTGCGAGCAGAGTGAGGGGTGCAGCACAGCGTTGCTGCCTCCCCATGTCCTAGCCATGTGAGTTAGTGAGGTTTTAGTGAGGGTATGTGAACCTATAGTGACGGTTTCAGGAGTGTTGGAAGTGTATGCTTATGCATAATCAAATAACGTTGGTGATGCCTTGCTCAAGTAATGATAACAATAACATAATAGTACTAATGATGGAAATGATGTTAATAATACAATATGGATGATAGCAAAAATGTTAATAATGTTGATGGTGTTAGTTGTAACATGAACGTTGGTAATAATGATACTAAGTGACAGTTACATTAATAGTTTGCTTAATAGCATAGCAATAAAGATGATAGTAGATGATGATGCTGATAATGGAAATAATGGTAACAAGAGTAGTATCGATATGCATAATATAGGTCTTATGCTTAATTGTTAATGGCAATGATTAATGGCAGTTACATTAATGGCGGCTTGATGACAAAGGTAATGATGATGATAATGGATGGTAACAGTAATGATATTGGTAACAATAGTGTTTGCTCTGTATATTCAACATGCTTTTATATAAAGTGAATACCTTGATTGTTTGTATAATCTTGAGCTATGGGTAAGCATCAGTATGGTTTGTTAATAATGTGGTTAACAAGATTGACCATCAAATAGTGTAATAATAATGAATAAAGTATCTTGAATGATAGTTCATGATAATGAGCATACTCTTTATGTTGAATCTATGGTTATTGTACATCCTAACCATGCAGGTGATGTGTAGCCATGAAAGGGCTATGTGACATATGTGATAATTAACATTACCTTGATAATTGTTCTATGAGATTATATATGTGATGTGTTGGTCCCATGATGATGAGGTGAGCCTTGAGAGGCAGTGACGATACATGATGAGGGATTGAGATCCCATGGCATGTGATGTTGGATCCTTGAGATGGATCTGGATGGTTGGCAAGAGGCCAAGTGGTAACATGTGATGTTGGATCCTTGTGATGGATCATGTTGATGTGGTTTCAATAATAATATAATGTTCTTTACTTTCTGATATATCTTGCATGTTATATAACTTGGTTGAATCCTGCAATCCATATAAAAGATACTAATTAATCACAGTGAAATCATATCATGTAGTTTGCCCTGGCCATAGATCCATCATTGTTAGGACTTGGTGATGGTGAAACGGGTTCTCCTACGGGTTAACCCGGAGCGCATATTGTTGAATATGCGAGGTTACTCCTAGCCTAAAGTAAGGAGGTGAGAGTGTAACTTCGGTTACAGACTCAGATACGTATATAGAGCATGGTGAACAAGCCCATGGCTCAGGATATGAGATGTGAAGAGCATGAATGTGTTCATGGCTCAGAGCACGGTGATCAGGCCCGTGGCTCAATTGTACTAGCGCCGAGACCTGTACCAAGGCGGGCTAGAGTGAGGGTAGCCTATGGAGCTGACCCAATGGCTTAGACCACTTCAACATGTGACTAAGGTCATGCTTGTGTTGTGCTCGTGTACTGACCACGAGGTGGGAGGTCGTGGAGTCCGACTCTTCCACTGACCATTATATGGCACCAGTCTTGGGCTTCGCAGCCAGAGGTTGGATTTGAATGGTACGATTCAAATCCTCGGGGCATAAGAATACGTAATACAGCCGTCTAGTATTTACTGCTTAAGATAAACATGAAACATTGGTTGATGCCTTGTTTGTGTATTTAATTCTGGTATATCTGTAGGTACTTCTATATTCATCAAGTATGTGGCAGTATGTCGTATCTTGATAATCAGGTTATGAGGTCATATGTCTTGGTTCTGATGATCATGTTACACAGTGATATATTTTATCTTGTCAATCACGTCCCTTTGAGAAATATCTGGTTATGTGCTTTTGTACATCTGGTAAGCTAGTCGATAAGAATAGCCTTGCTTATATAGACTGCTCTCGTTATACATGTTAATAGTTATCTGTTGTTATGGTTTATCTTGTTGAGGTTTGTAGTTGCGGTGGGGAGTTATGTTTCCCGCTGGGACAATGTTCGATTGTCTCACTCCGCTGGTTTTCAGGTGGTCAAGATAGACGCGGTGGTGGCCGTGGTGTTGCGGCTGAGCAGCTAGACGAGCAGTAGTAGAAGGCAAGCGAGGGATATGCTGTTGTTTTGGATGTTTTGTAGTAGAGTCTAGAGTCATCCCTGTACTCTCAGGTCCTTGGCAGTGTTTTGACGTTGATTCACGATGAACGATCGATAATGTTTTATATATCCTGCTGTTGGCCGGATGTGGGCCTCTATGTATATGAACAGGTGGTGAACTCATGTGATGGATGGACAGCTGTTCCAGTAAGCTGTAATCACGTATCAGATCTCGTGTATGTATATATGACGTGTTTCTGTGCAGGATTAGGACTGAAAAGTAATAGTTTCATAGTTTATCAGTTTTCCGCAATCAGTTTTATTTAACCCGTATTTTCATAATCTGTGGTTATGGTGATTTCCGCATGTTTTCGCGTAACACCTCGTTATCTGTATGATAATGGGATGTGTTGCCACAAACGCGGCTGCTGCAGATAAACCCAAAGGCCCAAAACAACAATTTGACGTGTAAAATTGATAATGGCAACTTGGAGACGTCCTATTTAAGTCCTTCCACACACGGCGTGACTTGAAATCCTGCCTGTTCTAAGGATACAATTACCAGAGAGAATACCAGTGGATATTTTGACCATCCATCTGGCATACTATTTGTATGTGAATACAGGTAATCTAAATGATGGGGGCCAAATGGCTCCCTATTGTCACTTCACTAGCCTGAGGAGAAGCAAAAAAAAAGAGAAATGATGAGTGGTAAAGGTAGATAGGTGTTGTCTAGACATGTCGATGGTCCAATCCATTGAGCAAGGGAGGCAACATAGGAGAAACTCGAAATCACATCATATGATTGTACTTATCAACCACAAAAAGTCGAGGTTTAACTCCTCTTGAGGATCATCTTCAATAGATGCTATGTTTGTAGATTTGGATAGGAAACCCATGTAGCTCATAACAAGTCTCCTTAACGTAACAGTGAGAGAACTATGAGTGTTTAAAAGGATTACTAGGCTTACCTTGACTAAAGATCTAGTGCCAATCATCCCAGGCACTGCTTCTCCTCTCCCAGCCGTTGTTGCTCCTCTCTCAGCCGCTGGTGCTCTCTCCAAGCTGCTACCCAATCGCCGACACTGATCCGAACCGGTCACCGGCTCGCGTCGTCTCCTCCTCGTCTGCGCTCAGTCGCCAGCTCACGTCGTCTCCTCCTGGTCCGCGCGCGGGATCACACCGCCGAGATTGTGTCGTTGAGATCGCGTCGGGGGGGATCACGTGGGAGAAGTCGGGGGATGGGGGGAGGGGATCGCAGGCGGGGGAGGGGGGAAATAGCGCGAAGACTAATTACAGGCAAGCGTACTGCCCGCTATCAAATTGGCCAATTGAAATATCAAATTGACATTTTTTTAATTACCAAAAATCATATATATAAATGCCTTTAAATTTTACTATTTTTGAGAAACTAAATAGTAGGGGGATTAGAGACATTTTATATAAAAATGCCTATAAATTAAATAAATAGTGGCGTTTATTTTATAAAAGTCACTAGAATAAATGTAACTAATGGACATTTTTCCGATGGCCTCCAGTGGCGCGAATTTCAACTTTGTGAACTTCGCATTGTGCTCCGCAGTGAATAAGTATGTCCATCTCTTGATGCGGGGAGCAGACACCACCTCCGCTTTCTACATGATAGAATTAGTGGGATTCAGGGCCGATTGAGGAGAAGGATGTGTTGACGGGGGATGCCAAATCTCTCCGCCGTGAGACCTCCCTCCCGTCACCCCTCCGCGCTTCAAACCTCCCATTCACGCTTTTAAAATCCAATGAATATTTTTTTTTAGTTATTTTAGTGCCTCAACTAACATCATAACTACGGTTGATGTAATAGTACACACTCCAAAATACACAAATCTTCACGCTCTCTCCCGCTCTCTCTAGAGATCATGTGTGCTTACGATGATAGTGGTCAATCATCTTCGTTGTCTTTTATTTGAAAATGATGGTCATGATACCAGCCTCATATATCGTTGCAAATGCATAAAATAATATGTTTCCGATTCACTTTTCTCTGAACAAAAAAATGAATACCGAATGGTTCATTCTTTCTATTGGGTGGCTTCCTGCCATGTTGACCGCACTAGTCCATATGATAAATCCGTTGGTATTCTAACAATACAGATTAAGACACCACTAGATGGGTCTGTGGGTGGTTACTATTGTGCTTATAATTAGTCAAATCTAGTATCCACAAATGGGGGCTATCTGAGCCCACACGTCAATTCTAGTTTATTTAAGCATACTAGTAAACATACACGTGCCCATGCACGTGAAATATCATACAAATCAATTTTAATTAGATTACATTTTTTAAAACTATCGTCAAAAAAATTTATGTAAGCAATTTAATCTAAAGCAAGTTTATGTATATGTTTTCATATGTCGACTATGCATCTTATATGATATTTTTAAAATTTTCATATTCAGTAACATATAAATAATCAACCAAGGGGTCAAGATGCTTATATTATAATCATTTGATTCAATTGTATTAATTGTTTCCTAAATAGAAATTCAAACCTTGGGGAAATTTATTTTTATTTCATTAAATAAGCTTATATATGTGGTAATCTATTGTGTGTGTGATTATATTTTATTATTCCTTGTGAGAATATACTTATGTGTGTTTGTTTTAATTTGTTATCCTAGTCCAAGTATTTCATGTTTAGAAAATTATAACTATACAGGAAATAATATTGACATTTGAGTATATGTAGTTCTAATTGTCCAGCCAGAATAGCTCGGTTGGTTGCGGCTCAGTAAGTCACAATGAAGGACCCGAGTTTGAATCACGTCGGAGGCGCTCTGCGAAACGAAATTAAATTTAATTGGGCACGAGAGAGGGTGACCGGACCACTCACTTCTCATATCCCTTGGGGTTACATTGCCGGGGTGGGGTCACCGAAGTGGCTCCTCCTCAAAGGTGGTTCCCAAGTAAATCAAAGAAATATGCAATTCCAATTTTATTGGCCTTTTTTAGAAAAGTGAATCATCATTTGTCTATGTGAATGCCGTACTTGTGATAATTTCTTTCTATAATAAATTATATTTTCCTTTTAAATTATGTAATTATATTATTGCATATAAGGTTGTCGTTAGGACACAAACGTGAAAACTGATTTTTTTAAGCAAGTGTAAAAAATATATGTATGTATTATTGCTTATTTTAGTCGATACAATAGGAAACTAATCATTTATTTTCAAGATTTATTTTGAGGATTTGATAATAAATCATATCCTACCAAATTATATAATTTACATATATTAAAATAAAGTGATTTGTATTAAGTTATACTATACTACTTCAAAAATTATCAAGTGATATTTTTTTCATGGTTCAAAATGCAAGTTATTACGTATTTTATTATATAGTATTAACCAGTCAAGACATGGAGGAAAAAGAAAAGATGGAGTGAAGATCGAGCTCGCCTTTAATTTTACTAAATTGTGCATGTATTGATAAGGGTGAACTGGTGGATGGAGAGGGGATACCGAGAGAGTGTTAATTCTTTATTATACATTTACGTAATTATAAGGGATGGTGTGATGGAGGGAGAGGGGTTGAAGAGAGAAAATGTTAGGTACTTATTCAACATACATTCACGCAATAATAAAGAATATAGTGGTGGGCCAAGAGTGGTTGGGAAAAGGGAGTGTTAACTACAGATTTTGTTGGCTTTTTCAAAAACATAAACAATGATAAATAAATGTGAGATTCTTTAAGAGCATAAAAGATGAGAAATAAATGTGAGGATAACGTAAAAAAATGTCACAAGAGAAGTGAGGCAAAATGTAATATTTTTAAATGTTGGATTCTTATTGGTTGAAATGTTTTGAAAAAATAACATTGCTTCTAATTAGATTTAGAAACTTCAACTCCATTCGTTTATGCTCTTGAAAAAACCATCGTTAAATAATAAATCAAGAATGCTTTGATTCTTGTGAAGTTAGCAAATGGTGATGTCTTTTAACAAGGAAACTATCAAGGTTAAAACTTTTAAATTATCAAAGAAATTATGAATTTCTTGATCAAGTTCTTATGAAAAATTATAAGCCATACAAAGACCAGAAACAATGCGGTGTGTTTTCTTTTAGTATGCCAATACACAATAGGTATACCAAACATCTTCATTATTTTAAACCATGCACAAAAACTGAAACAAATGTAGTCATGGTGAACAACGAAACACATCTTTCGTTCTGAATTTTAGAGAACTACTCTGCAGTGAAGAATGGGAAGCAAGATGTGATTGATAGAATCCTCACACAATCTATACTTGCTTCCAACATTATAATAATCATTGCGACGATCAATGGCTCTGCCACATCTTTAGAACATTGGTATTATGGATTTAAACTATGCTCAGGAATTTACGTTCCCGGGTGCTCTGTAAGTAACAAAATGAGCCAATGCTCTGAAGCACAGTGATAACACACCTAAAATAAATAGATAAAATAAATACTTATTCTTATGGATGTAATTAGAGTAGTCATTTCAGTTACGTAAGTAGAATGGAAAATATTGTTTCCCAAATAAACTATGGATATGTTTCAAGTACCTAATTTAAAAAAAAGGCAGCAATAACTTGGATACCGACTGTGAAAATGACATGATAAATTTTCATCATATCTAGCATATAGAGCTTTACGTTGTGATCAATCTCACTAGCTACCTGCTTCTTGAACAATGAAAAGATGTACCTACTAAGTTATTTATGAAACTTCTTCGATCGTCTCTCTTGGCCAAGACCCTCCTGTTGTTGTATGAAACAGTGTCCCTAGCGTTGTTCCACTTCACTTTTGTTGATGGCTTCCCGATCACATGCACCAAAATTTATCAGAATTTTGGAGATCGGTCAGATTGATGCACTCCAAAATGTGGCGTCCGCCATCGTGTTAGGTATGCTCGATGATATTTGCTTTAGGTGAAACCTAGGACGTTGTGAATTTGATCGAGCATTGATATTTACATCCCCAAGATTAGTATCAACTCTCCGATCAAATGACCTATTGTTTGGATGTGCAAACTAAATCTTCAATGTACATACAATGGAGAAAAATCCGTATCCAAACCAAAGGATGCCGCTCAGGGTGAGGCAGAGGGAAAAAGCCATAAAAAGCCTAATTCCACGCTCTTCTTGAAAGTATGCGCCCTGCCTGTGCCAGGAAGAATGAGATCAAATAGAAAGCCATTGTTAACAGAGTTGTGAAACAAATATAGTGATTCGTGAGATTTGTTGTGAAGTGCCTATTAGAGACGGCCAGACTTACCATGATGCCAAAGGGCATGGCATATATAGATGGAAGATGCAGACACAAACCCAAACGTGTACCATTATGTGTTTGGGATCATGCGGAGCAGCATGGTATATGAGAATAAAGCCAAACCAGGTGACATTTAGGCGCAATATGAGTTTGATCGTGTCTTCTGCACGTAAATACTCATTTATTGTGTAATCACGTGTAGAGCTATCTATTCAATTAACAAGGAGCTAGCTATGCATTATAAAAAACAATCTCTTGATGATAAAAAGTAATCGAATTCAGGGATTATCATGTACTTTTTTTTACTGCATAGATAGGGAACATAAAAAGGTACCCAGTCTGGATGATGCATCCCACAGAGGTTGAAATCCGCCGAAGCTTCACCATGGCCTAGTATATTTGTTGCTTTGTGCTTAACAGTGCCAACATGTAGGGCAACGACATCAACCCCTTCATCATCTTCTTGTTATTGTAAACGGAGTGTAGGAAGAAAGAGAGGAGATAACACGAAAGTGGATGGGTGGCCATCGAGAACAATTGGCATAGAGAAACAAATAAGAGTGAGGGTGATAGTGGAGAGAATGGGGACATTTTGTTTCATCTACACTATTCATCTGCAGCTTGGAGGGTTAGCACACTTGAAAACACCTGATGGCGGCTTCTTGTAAGCGGCAATGCTCTCTGAATTCATATATCTGACCTCCCCATGACTAAAGAAGAGGTCTCCATGCCTACAGATACATACAAGCAAGCCAAATGTGTTATTATACTGTCTTCTGAAAGAGAGTGTACATAGGCATTAATTTATATGGAAAGTACTTATAGGTAAGAGTAGATAATTTGCCAACCAAAATTCTAGAACAAAGATTGTAAGCACATCTATACAACACATATCCCAGCATAACAAATTTAGTACATGGGATAAAAAATAAAGACAACAGCAGAGACTTATCAGCAATGTCTCCTCTAACTCAAAAGATTATATTTACAGATATTTGTCTTTGAGGCTGGAAATAGTTAATTGGGAGGTTAGAGAAAAGATTTGAGAGAATTTCCATGATATCTTCAAAGATCCAAACCCACCAGTCCTGCCTGCAATACAAACAAATTGTCAGAGTCCGAAGAGACAACGACCACTGTGTCCCTGAAGTACTGCGTTTCCACAACTGACATCAGCTGCGTAACCCGAACAAACACATTGGCGACGCTGTCGTTAGGAGTGCCATCGTTGGTCTTGGGCGGTTTAATGTTCGGTGAGACGTTGTCCGACGCGTACACCTGCTGGAAGAAGTTCCGACAATGAAGCAAGATTCACTAAACAACGGGTAGCTCTTGTTCTTAGATGCCATGTTGCTCGTACCTCACTGATAGAATCCAAGCTCCTCCCTTCATAGGCTCCCAACCCGCGGGCGTCCAGGAAGTTGTACTCGGGCACTATCTTGTTGAACCACGCCAAAAAAACGTTGTACGTGTCAATTGGGAAGGTTCAAAGTCTATGAGTTGCGTAGCGTTCTAAGTCGTCGTCATCACCTCCGATCAATGCCGTTAACGGCGACGATGATCTCCACAGCTTGGTAGGCACGCTGGGTAATGGAGGGCTAGATCCAGCATCTCCCATCGCACGCCCCCAGTCGCTTCAGCTCCAGCGCGGTGCGGACAGCTTGTGCCTTGCCTGCCTCGGAGAGGTCATTGTCGACGGAGGTCTTGGCCACAGGGTTAGTGTTGATGATCCCGGCGCTTTCGTGGTGGCGGAGAAGGGAGGTTGTTGGGGATGGTATAATGAGAAAGAAAGAAATGGCGTGAGTGGCGGAGAAAACTAAGGAGTCGTTCCGTTTTTGTGGTGGCGGAGAAGGGAGGTTGGAGTTAGAAAAGAATAAAAATGGTGCGGCAAATTTAAATTCAAACGTGAGATGGTTGGGTGAGAGAGAAAAGGGTGCGACAAATTTAAATTCAAACGTCAGAGTTCAAAAAGAGTAGTTCCGTTTTTTCAAACTAAATCGTTTTTTGGAAGTAAAAAAGCTGAAAAAAACGTGAGGGCAGCTTGAGTGAAGGAGAGTGCAAGATTTTGCCACGTTGGCAAAACCGTACAACGTGATTGGTTAATATGACTTTGGACAGATGTATTTGAACTGCAAAACTCGCTCTTTTTATAGTAGTATAGATATGCAATGACTGACTGCTCAACTCACGAGATGAAGGTGCAGTCAGTAAGCGAGCTGGACTGGCAAACATCAAGGAGTCTAATAGCAGGTTCAAGTGTAAAAGCAAACAAGCAATACCCATCCGTAAATCCATAACCTAATTAATGTCATCAACTCTCAAAACTAGATCAAGACATATCACGATCGTCTTATTATCTGATAACACCAAACAATATAATCTAATCTTTATATATGAGTTTGTCCCAAAAAAATTCTTATAGTTATTTTCGTGCCTCAACTAACAACATAGCTATGATTGACGTAATAATGCACACTCCAAAATACACAAATCTGCACACTCTCTCTCACTCTCTCTCAAGGTCATGTGTGATTATGATGACATTGGTCAATCGTTATTGTTGTCTTTTCTTTGATAATGACGGTCATGGTATTAGCCTCATCGCTGCAAATGCATAAAGTAATATGTTTCTGGATTTATTTTTCTCAGAACAGAAAAACGAATACCGAGTGGTTCATCCTTCTTCTTGTTGTGTGGGTTCCTGCCACGCTAATCACACTAGTCCATATGCTAAACCTTTTGGTATCCTAACCATAGAGATTAAAACACCACTAGGTGAGCCTGTGGGTGGATCTTATTGTGCTAATAATCAATCACTTTCAGTATCTACCAAACAGGAGCCAACTAAGCCTCCACGTCGATTCTAGTTTATCCAAGCATATAAGAGGTGATTGACAGCTCAACCCACCGAGATGAAGGTGGGTGAGCGAGTGAGCTGGGTTATAGCAAATATCAAAGGTTTTAAAGCAAGTTCAAGTGTAGAAGCAAAGAAGCAATAACCATCCATTAAATCTGTTACCTAGTTACCATCATCACGTCCCAAAAATTCAAGACATATCATGATCATCTTACCATCATCTAATAACACCAAATTATCTAATCAAATCTTTGTATACGAGTTCGTCAAAAGAAAATTCTTATATATATATATATATATATATATATAGTCAGGCTAGTGTACACTCGAGTGTACCAGAGACACCGTACACCTCAGTCATTTTTGAAGATGCAGTAAATTTTTGAAAAATCTAAACCGTTGATCTTCTTTATTATCATAAGAACATACTATATAATAAATTTTATCTCATTTGGACACTTACAGGTCGTGCTTCTAAAGGAGGCAAAAATCATGTATTTCAAATTAGTTTTGTGCGTCGATTTTGTTGTCCTTGGATGAGTGACTTACACTCATCCAAATGAGTTCAAATTTTGTATGTGACCTATTATTATTGTAACCATGAAGATCAATGGATTAGATTTTGGAAAAACATGGTCTAGATAGGAAAACACCATTCGAGTGTACGGCGTGATCAGTACACTCGAGTGTATTCTAGCCTGACTATATATATATATATATATATATATATATATATATATATATATATATATAGAGAGAGAGAGAGAGAGAGAGAATCCAACGAGCGATGACGGGGAGCCTGGGGGCTGGCGGCACGCTAGGCGATGTTCGGAGAACCCTAGAAGACGATGGAGGTGGTCCTGGCCAAAAGGAAAAGGAAGCATCATCGTCTCGTCATCCTGTCAAGACAGTAGGCCAAGCGGGTCTGGAAAAGATCGACATTAGCTTTACGTATAAAGGCATGAGGGTTGGGAAGCCGATGAAGCAAACAGAGGATCTAAATCTGATGGAGTTAGACCCTGCGGAGGAGGACGACAAGAACCCGTTCCTGGCAGAGGTAACGACAGCGGTTACCGGACAAGGAGGAGGCGGCGACAATGCTAAATCCTTCAAACAAGTAGTTACTGGACAAGGAGGAGGCGGTGTCAATGCTACAGATCCGTACTTCATTGATGACGAACCAGAAGAAATCGTCAATCCAGAAGACATTGAGCTTACTTATGAGAGAGGCTTTCCCGAGATCTATGTAGCCCCGGAAGTAGAAGAAGCTATGAGAAAGCCGTTCAAATACGCTGTGATTGTCAAACTCATAGACAGACATGTAGGATTCTTAACCATGGTCAAGCGATTGAAGTTATTATGGCAACCAGTCAGCAGATTTGAATTATACGAACTGGCAGAACAATACTATGTAGTACAATTTTACAGAAAAATAGATCAGTAAAATGTGTTGACGAAGGGGCCATGGTCTCTGTTTGGCAGTTTCCTGGTAGTATGGTCGTGGGACGGATACTTTGAACCCACCAAGGGGCTTCCTGATCATATTGTGACATGGGTTCGTGTAGTTGGCCTACCGATCCATTACTATAACAGAGAGATGTTTAATCATATTGGACAGGATCTGGGACGACTAGTGCGGGTAGATAATCACTCTATCAACCGAACCAGGAGTAGGTTCGCCAGGCTCGCCATTGAGATTGAAACAACTAAATCTATCCAGCCTACAATCCTTATCAATGGTCGTGAGTATAAAATCGAATATGAATCCCTTCCGAACATTTTCCTTAAATGTGGTAAATTGGGTCATTATGCTGAAGACTACAATGGACCGAGCAAACAACCAGAGAAAACTAATTACACCCCTATAAAATATGAGGCAGGGGTCCGCTGGTTGGAAGATGAGGAGAAATGGCAGGTGTATTATGGGGGAAATATTATAGCACGAAGACCACAATGAAGCAAAGAGAATCCAAAGAAAAATCTGAACAAAGACTCGACATAACATAATAAGTATCAAGTTCTCGAGGAGGGCGAGGATGGAAATCTCGAAGCCACTGAAGGAAGTACTGCGGAACCCACACAGCAGGATAACCAAGAAGATGGACGTGGGCCAAAGGTATGGAGAAAGAAACAGAGATGCAATGAGGATGTGGATGTATCATCTAAGAAAACCCTTCAAACCACACCTACACTTGAAGTTTCTCGCCAAGCTAGGCCGGATGGAGATTTTAGAGAAACACCAAGCTCTTCACATACAATAGTGAAACCAGTAGGAAATGAAGTCATCATGGGCAGACCAGAGGAAGGCACCCAAGATACACCTGATAAAGCTACACCAGCCACCCTGGAAATAGTAGAAGAAGCTAGTGATATAAATGAAGAAAATGAGGGGATGAACAAGAAGGCACTGCACTCCGGAAGGAAGGCTAAAGAAAAGAATAATCATCCGGGCAGCAGCAGCCCACAGAAAAATCATCCTTATATTACTCACAGCAGACTAAGAAGAGGAAACGAGGTGAGTGAAGGGAGTGTGGGAACTCCTAAGTAAGCCATTGCTTACCGTTAAACTAGTCTTATGATTAATACCCTCGCATGGAATATTAGAGGTGCCAGCAAAAAGAAAGCTAGACACTTCCTCATACAACTTGTGGTCAAGCATAACATCAAAATTGTTTCTATATCCGAACCTCGCATTTCTGGAATAGAAGCTCAAAATGTTATTACTGACTTAGGTTTCTCTAGCTCCCACAGAGTAGAAGCCAATGGCTTCTCAGGAGGCATCTGGGTGTTGTGGAATGAAGACGATTGCCATGTTCAAATTCTACAAAGTCATAAACACTTTATCCACTGTTGTGTCGATAATAAGACTATGTGTACTTTCATCTATGTCTCGCCCAGCCCGGGAGGCAGACCTATCCTGTGGGAACACCTTAAACGACTTGGACAAAATAACTCCTCGCCTTGGATTGTTCTAGGTGACTTCAACTGCATGCTAAATTTGGATGAGAAGCTGGGCAGTGACAGGTTCAATTTCAACGAAGCTAACAGATTTGCCCATGCTATTATGCAAGCAGGCCTTTCAGATATTGGTAGTACGGGCCATATGTTCACCTATAAAAAAGGCTTCCTCCACGAGCAGATTGACAGAGCACTGGCTAACACTGCATGGATTCATATCTATTCTACCTTTAATTGCATAAATCTACCGCGTATAGGATCGGACCACAATCCTATTGGTATCCTTAGCTCTGGTAAACTGAGGCAAGCAAGAAGGTTCAAAACGTTAGCCTCTTGTGAACAACTGGTTGAGTTCAGAAAGCTTCTGCATCAAAGCTGGAATTCTTCAATGCCGTTTGATAAAGCCCTTGAAAATATTCAGAAACCGATCATCAAATGGAATGCTACTAACCGACGTAACAAAGGAAAAACTAAACAAAAACTCATCTCGGACATCTCCCAAATCCAACAACAGATGGAAAGCATGTATAATACTGAAAGTGACCGCAAGTGCCAGGAACTTGAATGTGAACTCGAGGACATCTATCTGAAAGAAGAGGAGGATTGGAAGAAAAGAAGTCACATAAACTGGCTCGTAGATGGGGACAACAATACCAGATTCTATCATGCATATGTTAATACACGATGTAGAATCAACTGTATCAGCAGTCTGCAAAACGAGCAAGGAGAGTGGATATCCGACACCAAAGAATTGAAGACGTTGGTGGCAGACCATTTTCAAAATCTCTTCACTGAAACTAGATTTCCATCCATATCAGCTATGGATAACATTCCTGGAAATTTTAAAAAGCTTCCGAATCGGCATCTAAGGAACCTTGGGGCAACGGCTACAGAAAATGAAATATGGAAAATTATCAAAGAAGCTAATCCTTTCAAGGCGGCAGGACCGGATGGCACGAATATGCATTTTATAAAGGCAAATTGGAAGATAATAAGAAGCTCTATGCTCATCACCATCAGAAGCCTGCTCAATGACAATGATATACCAAATGCTGTAGGTAATGCAAGTATCGTTTTGATTCCCAAAATCAAACATCCTTTGAACTGCAATCAGCTCAGGCCCATTACACTTAATAATGTTTGTTTAAAACTGGCATCCAAGGTGGTTGTTAGTAGAGTGCAAAAGTTCATTTCCAAATGGATCTCACATGAACAATCCAATTTTATACCAGGCAGAAGCATAGCAGACAACATTATAGTGGCACAGGAGATCATACATAATTTGAGAAGGAAACAAAGTGCTCCCTACATGGACATTAAGGTCGATCTTTCTAAAGCGTATGACCGCATGCCCTGGAAGTTCATCGAGCATACATTGAATAAAATGTCCTAGCCATCTAATATCAAAGCATATATCTTGAACTCTCTAGGTGCTGGAGAGACGAACATTATCTTAAATGATGAATCCTTGCCGGCTTTCAAAACCTCAAGGGGACTCAGACAAGGCGATCCTCTGTCCCCTTACTTAT
Organism: Alisma plantago-aquatica; assembly: GCA_963693085.1. NCBI lineage: Eukaryota > Viridiplantae > Streptophyta > Magnoliopsida > Alismatales > Alismataceae > Alisma > Alisma plantago-aquatica. The sequence continues at coordinate 1,899,971,708 of OY856409.1, read as the reverse complement.
TTGTACTGTGTATGGAGAGGCTTTCATAGCTCATTCACCATTATGTTCAAGAAAACAAGTGGCAACCATTCAAGATCTCACAAAAGGGGTCGCATGTTTCCCACATCATGTTTGCAGACAACATAGTGGTTTTTGCAAAAATATCTATGAAACAAATCAGTATTATTAATCAATGTTTCAAATTATTTGAGGAAGCTTCAGGCCAACAGATCTCCATAGAAAACTCGAAAATCTTCTTCTCCTCGACTGTCAACAGATCGACCAGATCAACCATCTGTAGAGATAGTGGTATCATGGAAACAGATAACCTTGGCAAATACTTAGGCGTTCCGTTACTGCACAAGAGGGTGAATAAACAAACCTATTCCTTTCTGGTTAATAATATGGAGACCAGGATTAACGGATGAGCGACTAAAATACTATCCTTAGGAGGACGTATCTGTCTAGCTAAATCGGTCCTTGCTTCTTTGCCCACTTATGTCATGCAAACTACAAGTATTCCTATATCCATATGCTCAAAGCTCGATAAAACTATCCAGAAGTTTATCTGGGGTGGTTGTCATAAAACCCACCCGATGTCACTCCCCGCTTGGCAGAAAGTTAGCACCAACATGGGGAATGGTGGGTTGGGCATCAAGTCGATGTCCGATTGGAACAAAGCCCTACTCTGGAAAAACTCCTGGAAATACATGACAATCAAAAATTCTATTTGGGCAACAAGCCTTAGCAATAAGTACAAAAACTTTCACATTAACAAAAAAGGCCGATCAACTTCCTTATGGAGAAGTATATATTCATGAATGAAGTTTATCAGGGAGAACAATATTAAAATCATCAATGATGGCAATAGCACAATGGTCTGGATTGATCATTGGGTGTCAGACTGTAAAGAACCTTTGACCACAGTCTCAAAGCCAATCAGTAGTGACATCTTGGACCTCAATGTAGCTAGCCTAAGAAACTTAGAAGGAACATGGGATAAAGGATTCCTACAATGCTATCTTCCTGATCAATGCGTGTAACAGATTTTACAGATGCCTGTACCTACGAAAGAGAAAGGGGATGATAACTGGACCTGGTTACATGATGAAAGTGGCTACTATACTACTTCCTCAGCTTACAAACTTATTCATGGGGAACGCCAATACCCTATGAACGATCTCTGGCTACTCATTTGGAGCTCCCAACTGCCCAGCAAAATAAAGACTTTCATCTGGTTAGTGGCCCATGAGACGATCATGACTAATAGTCGTCAGAAGCAACAAAACTTCACAGATTGTGCAATCTGTCCCAGATGTGAAGCCCAAGAGGAGGATACTCTCCACTCTCTATGGCACTGCCCATTTGCAAAGGAAATCTGGAACAAGCTTAACACTCATGTTGTCACCAATAATTCACATGTGTCCAGTGTCCAACAATGGATGATGAATAATATACAAGGCAAAGAGGATGATTTAATAAAATTCATTATAACCTGTTGGATCATATAGAAAGCAAGGAACAATACAATGTTCGACAATGGACACACTAGTATGGAGAGGCAAGTGATCCAAATTGATACACTCTGCAAATAGATAGAAAATGGCAAACAAATGAAAGGAACAACAAATATCGCCCCCCAGAGGAACATGACAAGGTCCTGGATCTGCAGAAGGGGAAGGCAGTTCTTATCGTTGATGATGCTGTCAAAGGGAAAGAAGCAGCAATTGCAGTTTCACTGATTAATCAAACAGGAAGGTGGAGTGGAGGCGCGACACTCAGTATTGAAGTGAGATCTGTTACTAAAGTGGAAATAAGAGCAATCGACTTTGCTCTATAGGCTTATCTAAAAGACAATTCACATGTTGTCACTGTTATTACAGATAACTATAAGGCCGTTAAAGCTATTCAAAGTACGAAGGGTAAGTACTCATCCTTCTGCCCATGGCTTAGATCCATCAATGAAGTACTTGATAGAATGCCAGATATACACATTATTAACGTCCATCGAGAAAATACTCATCTTGTTGATGCTTTGGCTAAACACCATCTCAAAAATCATAAGGAGGGTTGTACCTATACAGACCCTCCCCTCGACCCTATGGGTCACCCTATCCTCTTCCCTCTCTGTAATGGTAGGAGTCCTACCAAGTTTGTGTTTTCTGTAGATGATGTATTAAATTCTCAATTTATTCCTGCAAGAGGAGGGTGAGTTGAATAAAAGAGCCTCCTGACTTATTCAAAAGAGAGAGAGAGTATTGATTTTGTACGAGAAATATTGTATGCGTGGGTGTGAGGCATTATTTTTCACCACTCGTTGCGATTGGGAAACAGTGCGCCTGCCACAAGACAGTTTGTTAGTTTTTAAGTATTCATCTCTTTTTTTTAAAGTCTCACTTCTCGTTTTACTATTAAAGTCTGATCACTAGCTTTCTCATCCCTCTTCAAATCTTTTGTCTCGCGATCCTTGTCACATGCCTACTTTCTCTTCTTGTCCACTCTATCCACATAATCTCTCTCATGTCTTTTATAATATTTTTATATAGTAAAATTGGGGAGTATTCTTAGTTAGATTAGATGTTGTCCAATCGATTTAATATTTAATGCAGTTGTGAAAATTTGTTGCCTTTTAGCTTTCTGCTTGTGCTAATTGAAACTATAGAAATTAATATAATTTTTCACATCATTATCCATTTCATCTTTATATTCATCAATATTAATTGCCTCACATTTAACTCAACAATTCTTTGCCTTAATATCCATTGAAACCAAGAAATAGGTCCTTCCATTTGTATGAATAAATAGTGTTTCACAATAGATTATATATATGGATATGCACATGTCAATTGGTTCAATTAGTAAGTATATACAGTTTGTTAGCCACATGTTATGAGTTTGATATCCAAATTAAATCATCCAGAGGGGTGTTTTACAGAAATAATTAAAAAGGCTATCTTTCATGATTTGGCGATAGGGATGGACCTCTATTCTCTTCACATTGTAAAAATATATAATTACATAATATGCTTAGATATGTTGAGTGTGTGGACAACTTGCATGTGATTCCAACAGAACATAAGGGAAGAAAATCCTTGCACCTTTAGTTAGGATTGATAATATTAGGCTTGACTAGTTGGACCCATTTGTTGAATCCTTTAAGTGGCTAGGAGCATACTTCTTCAATCTAACCTAAATTTAACCTTACCCCAAGAGCCTAGAAAAAATTACAAGGGCCATGTTCAAGTTTGAACTTTATACTTAAATTGACCCAATTTTTTTGATTGTATATTAAACTAAAATTAAAGTACCGATAGTTTAGCCCACCTAATATCCTATTAAATTGCTAATACACTCCTCATGTTTTATCTTTTACAATTTTATAGAGTTTATTATTGATTTATATTATTTTTTTGGATGAAGTGGGAATCAACCCCGAGGAGGTGCCACTTTGATGACCCACTCTGGAAGTGTAAACCTCTGACCCCTCGACCAACACACTAGAGGGGGCATTTAAATCAGACAGTGGGCCACCGTCTTCCACGTGATAAATTTATTTCCGATGCACACAACCTGAGCTTCAAACTTGGTTTCATTCATTGAGGGGCCCGAGCCTTTACCACCCGAGCTACAAACTCATCGGATATTAGTTTTATTTTATTCATTTTAGTATGTAAGTGAATTTTTTATATGATTTTGCATGCTGATCTAATATAGTTTTGTGTTTCAAACTCTTTTATAAACTATATGAACGTTTATGCATCTAAATCACATTTTAGGTTTCTTTATATTAAAATATATAGATTATACAATATTATTTTTGAAGATGAGACCATTGTAGCTGTATTTTCTAAATTATGCTCTTTTTTTAAATTTATGAGTTAAACTTGACAAACATAACAATATTTTTGGGTCAAGAACTATAACTGAAAAAATGCATATTTAGAGAATTTAGGGTACATCCAATAGTTTTAACCCAAAACAAAACTCACTATTACCCAATTCTTAGTCCTACATTATGGGGGCTACTAGAATGGTCAACGTATGTGTTTGAACCCTTTACTTAGAATAGCACTGCACTTGACAAGTGTTGGAGTAGGATCTAACACAAAATATGACACCACATGTCACATTCACCATCGTATGCCATTTTGGCTACTATGCATATCTAACACATACCACCATCTTGTTTTGCTAACACATGTCGTGCATTAGTTTTGTCATGGTATGTCGTATGAGGCACACATGTCTAGTTAACCACCTTACACTCCTTTTACTACTTTGTCCTTCTCTTTTCCCATGTGCCACATTTAGCATCCAAGTTGCTTCCACAACTACATGCTGCTTCTACCGTATATTTGAAAATCAATTTTGTTAATAAGTTTTGCCCAGACTCTAAATTAGTATAGCATAATTTTTAGGTTGTAACACCTGTTCCTAGCTTGACCTTAAAATATTTTTAGGCCTATCAAGTTCGGGTTGTAAATCTAAAAATCAAGAGTATAATTTTGAAAACAAAGCTAAATTGTCTCATCCTTGAAAAAAGAAGTTAATCTATATATTTCAATATAAACAAACTTAACTTTGTGATAAAATACAAATATAAAATTAATATATTTCATATTAGAATTTAAATATATTTTATAAACAAACTAGATCATGTAAATATTATATTTTATAAGAAATAAATATTTCATCTCCCATTTGGATGGTTGTCATCTCAGTAGTATATAAGAGTTTTGTAAAGAATATCTACATAATATTCTTTTCTATACAACACATTGCTATAGTATTTTTATCTACATAAGATATTCTAAAACATTCTTCTCTGCAATGCATATTTATATTTATTACAATTGATATGTATTTAGACACTCTTATAAATATTTATTATAATTAATATGCATTTACACACTCTTATACACCCCCACAGTAAGAATGAGAGGAGGACTAACATTTAGGCTAGCTCAGAAACAGTAGATTCAGAGGCAAGGTAACCCTTTTATAAAAATAGCAACATAGTGAAATTCAGCAGACAAATGTAGCACACAGACGTGACCAATCTGCACTTTCTTACGAACAAAGTGTATGTCAAGCAAAACATGCTTAGTTTGTTGATGTTGTATTGGGTTACCTGATAAATAAATTGCACTAACATTATAACAATAAACCACCATGACATGATGTAAATGTAATTGAAGATTGAGTAGAAGATTGCAGAGTCAGCATGACTCAACAACAACATTAAAAACACTACAATACTCAGCTTCAGTGCTAGAGCGGAAGAAAATAACCTGACAATTAGATGACCAAGATAATGGTTTATCGCCTAGAATTACGTAGTAACCAGAATTAAAGTGGGAGAAATCAGGATAACCACCCCAATCAGTGGCCAAAAGAACAATAACCATAAGTCATAAGGAGAATATTAGTAATTAAATAGATTATTAGATGGATTAAGCTTTAGTATAACAATTTCATAAGATACATCATCATGAATTTTAGATCTATGGGTCAATTCAGGTATAAAGTCCAAACCCTTACCCAACTCTTATAAACTTTATTTCATTTTACATTCAAGTCTATTTGAAAATGGCGGTCTCCAACCAGCTTAAGTCCACCCAATTAGGCCTAATTTTTTCAACCCAATATAATTGTATAACAATCATTTTCCCTCATGTCTTGCTGGAAGCACACCCATGCAAGCCATTCACACACTTTGTGTCTCCATATATACTATGTTTCTTTATAAAAACATTGTGTGGGGAGAGAGCTTTATCTATATGTCATTGAACTGCAAAAGAGAACTTTACTTATTTTCATAAACCTTGCATAGGACACTCTATTTTGATAAGCACACTCATAATATATGACTAACAAACTGACCAAAATTACCAGTTCAACTAACTAAGAAGTACATATTGACATATATTATGTACTATGTATGACTTCTTTTTTCATATAAATTGGGAGAGATATTTTTAAACTTGAGTAGGAATCAAAGAAAATAATCTTTCAATTAAAATCAAAAGAAATGATACGAGCGAATATAAAAGATGATGAAAAGGATAAATACATAGAATTATATTTCTTTATACTTGGCTCGAGCAACAACCATAAAGATAATGAATTTGTGACCCTACATTAGACATCAAATCACTCGCATAACACCTCGTCCAATTAAGAATACTCCTTGCATTATTATATTAACTTTAAAATAGAACTGAGAGAGGATGTCAGTAGATAAAATGACAAGATGATGAGACAAAAAAAACTTAGAGAAGGCGGAGAAATTTGATAATCAAAACTTCACAATCTAAACAAGAAGTGAGATACAAAAGAAAGGACATGAATACTTTATCGCTGACAGGCTTCCTTTTCACACTCCAGTTGGTGCATACGTAAAATTTTCTAACTAATAAGAGTGGAGGAAAATAAAGTCTCATATCATATATACATACATATATGCACGCGCACACGAGCGCGTGCGCACACACAATATATATATATATATATATATATATATATATATATATATATATATATATATATATATCTGTATATGTATATATATGTATATATATATATATGTATATATATGTATATACTCTGTATATGTATATGTATATATATATGAGTGTGTTTTCATTGCCCGTGCGGGTACTATAGTGTTTGCTACTCGTGAAAGAAACACGGTGGCATCACCCGTAATTTTTGAAAAAAGGTTGTGCACCTAACTCGTCTACCTTCGACGCTTCAGCTCCTCCGCCTCAACACCGGAACATATTCTCCTTCCGCTCCAAGTCTAAAACCAGAGGGTGTTGACAGTGGTGGAGCGACCCTTCCTTGCTCCGGCGTCTTTCTTAGGCGCTCCTGTCTATATAGCTTCTCATGTCCGGCTACATTCTGTCTCCAGCAACATGAAGCCCTTTACGGCTCTGCCCACATTGTGTCGAAGTTTGCAGAACCAAAAGGAGGATCAAGGTATGGCTGCTATGCTGTCAAAGGAGGTCCTTGTAGTGGAGTCTTACCTTCCGAAAGGTATGAACATCGTTGAGTGGCGTGAAACCTCACCACTACCAATGACGTATTACATCGTTGTCTTGATGTTCCTGGATCAAATATATTAAATGCTACAACTGAATCAAGACATTCAACTGCAAACTGGTTAAGCAGAGCCCACTTGAGACGAACTCTATTCAGATTTGATGATTTTGATTAGCATTGGGTTTGGCCCTTTTCCTTATGATCGGAGACAACTGATGTTTCTTATCCACCAATTTTATAGCTTACGTATGTAGCTGCAATTAGTGGAGAGGAACATCATTGTTAGATTTTATTTTCTTTAGTAGTAACTTATCCACAAATCGATTGGCAATTGCTCGAGAAATCAATGAATATGAGGGACGATGGGGCATTGACAATTAAACACAAAAGAAAGTCTCTATTTGTTTCTTACTGCTAGCTCTGGGGATAGTGGAAAGGAACGTGGCTTCCTATGGATTATATACAATTACAGATCAAATATACCTCATTACTAATATTCAATAGCATCATCATTCAGTATGTGCAATCCGTAGTAAAAATTTGAATATTGTGATTAGGTGTCCCAAATTAAATGGTTAGATAATATGTAATTGGTCAAATGAAACTCATCTTGAATTAAAATCCAAGTTACAATGTTGCTAGTTGTGTACGTTCTTGACAACTGGATAAAATAATTTGACCAATAGTTGAATGCATCATGTCAACTATTTTTTTTCTTTTCAATATGACCTTGTGTACTGGATCCTAGCACAATCTAGTATCTTCTTGAAATATTTCACGTTTGATCTGCTGATCGTGTGCATGTAGCGTTTTAATTGTAGACATTGTTTACCATATTAATAATTTGGAATAGACGTAATAACATCACTGCTATTTAATTTTTGGTTAAAAAATTGGATCTACATCAAATGACAACTATTTTACATCCTTTTTATCCTATTTTGGTTCGCCCACCTTTGACCGTGTACTTGCTTGTCTTCATTCATGATTGCTCATTTTGCCTCAAAATTCTCCATCAATACGTCGTTAATAGGCAAGAGCCAACTGTAATGTATGTCACCATTTTGTAATATATATAGTCATATTGTAATAAGCAAGTGTTATATATAATATGGACATTCACATTGTAATAGGCAAGAGCCAACTGTAATGCATGTGACTATTTTGTAATATGGATACTCATATTGTAATAAGCAAGTGTCATATGTAATATAGACAGTCACATTGTAATAGGAAAGAGCCAACCATAATGTAGGTGACAATTTGTAATATGGATAGTCATATTGTAATAAAGAAGTGTCATCTGTAATATGGACAGTCACGTTGTAATAGGCAAGAGTCAACTGTAATGTAGGTAACTGTTTTGTTATTTGGATAGTCATATAGTAATAAGCAAGTGACATATGTCATATGGACAGTCGCATTATAATATACAAGAGCCAACCGTAATGTAGGAAATAGTTTTACAATATGGATACTCGTATAGTAATAAGCAAGTGTCATCTGTAATATGGACGGTCATATTGTAATAGGCAAGAGTCAACCGTAATGTAGGTGACAATTTATAATATGGATAGTCATATTGTAATAAGCAAGTGTCATCTGTAATATGGACAGTCACATTGTAATGGGAAAGAGCCAACCGTAATGTAGGTGACAACTTTGTAATATGGATAGTCATATTGTAATAAGCAAGTGTCATATTTAATATGGATAGTCACATTATATTAGGCAAGAGCCAACCGTAATGTAGGTGACAATTTTCTAATATGAATAGTCATATTGTAATAATCAAGTGTCATCTATAATATGGACAGTTACATTGTACTACGCAAGAGCCAACCGTAATGTAGGTGAAAATATGTAACATGGATAGTCATATTATAATACACAAGTGGCATCTATAATATGGATATTACAACTTCTTTATGTATATCATAAAATATCCATCCACCTTACAGTCTATTCATGTATGTCACAATTTCCATATGTACACTACAAAATAATTGCCCACCTTACAGTTTGTTTCCGAAAATTATAATTTCTTTATGTACATTATGAAATATGAAACCAGTTTACAATTTGTTCATATATGTTACAATGCTTCCCATATAACAGTTTATTCTAGCATATTACAATTTTTGTATGTGTATTGCAAAATGTTCACCCAACTTACATTTTGCTCTTGGATAATAGGATTTCTCTAGATACATTACGAAATACATACTTATCTTACAATGTTTTCTCAATGTACATTCTATGTGTCCTTATAAAAAAACTAGTTATACCTACACGAACCAAATCAATGTTTTCATAATAACCTAGCTTCTTCATTGATTAGCAGAGTCATCATTAACAAATTTCAGACCTTTCTGACCTCAAACTAATATTCAGTTTGACATTCGAGCAAAAAAATATGCCTCTAATCCATCTTCGCAGATCAAACATTGTCAAATGGAGCTACATTCTTATTATATCTGAAATAATTTGCTTTGTAAGAGCTTATAGCATGGCCCCAACTCAAAACTTTTCTTCCTTTATGGTTGGGTGATTCATCGCCGAGATGGGCACACTGGCAACACTTGAAAAAAGAGGTGGTGTGAAAACGAAAAGGTCACATGGATACCACGAACTCTGAGCACCGCCGGTGGTGGATAAAAATGTAGGTCTTCTCCAGTTGTTATTCTTTTTGAAGAATATGTGTTTGAATAATATGCTCTAAAAAATCAAAGCTGGAACCTTTTCCCATTCCACCGCTATCGTAAAGCCCTCAACTACAACAAATCCACCAGTGAACTTGTAAAATTTTGGAACACTATTTCTATAGAAATACATTAACTCTATAGTTTCCTTAGGCAAAATAACAAACAATAGAAGTACAATAGTAGATACGCCGTACATGGATGAATCTCATACTCTTCTTCGTGATGACAACTAGATATTTGGTCAAACCAAACCACTAGAAGCATTCACAAAGTCACAAGCATCTCGGACTAATCCTCATCCTCACGACTCTAGCCCGTACCACTACCTTCCGCCAGGTCGATGGAGCGATGGAGATTTCCCTCTCCTGGCCACCTATCCTCACCTTGGTAGCATACAGACCTGATGAATCCTGCAGCACAACCTGCTCCCATCTAGAAACCAGAACCTGATTCTCTAGAATGCCCCTAGGAGCCACCATTCCATCGAAACAGCTGGGCAGCTTCTTGATCTTAGTCTTCCTTTTAGCCTCCTCGAGCGAATCGCCTATGATAAGGAACAACTCACCGTCAACAGACACGAAGAACCCAAACTTGGTCTCAGGCCCTCCACCTCGAGGGAAAGTTGTGCGAGACATGTCCTAGGTGAACTCGAATGTCCGAGATGCAGCACCTTCTGCCGGATCCCTAACCTGAAGCCTTTTTGTACCCTTGCACTTCCGTAGGAGCCAGGGATAGATGCGGAACCGGTAGGTCGCGATGTCGTCACAGTCGGCGGAGTAGCCAGAGATGGATGAGATGGTGGAGGACACAGACGCGACCTCGTTGGAAGCCGACGTCGATGAGGACCAGTAGGTTGTGGCATCTGGGCCCGTAGACGGCAGAGCGAGCTCCACCCCCAGGCACAGGCCAAGGACGGTGCGCCACCAGGTGAAGGTGGTGAGGCCGAGTTTGGTCTCATAGATGTCGGCGGTGGCGGTGGTGCTGGGGATGGTTACTGGTCCTCACTATGCCTGGGAAGGAGTAGCTCAAAAGAACTAGGGATAGAAGTGTTTAGATTGAGATTCTAGCCATCACGCTCCCTCCGATCAGCCGCTGCCTCTTTTCCTTCTCCCTTTCAACCAAATCCGTTGTAGCCTTCCGGCCCTTGATGCCACATGTGAACAGGTTACCATAGAGGTCCACGGAATAAACCTCACACTTTGACGCCAAAATTATAATCAGCAGTTTGTCGACGGGGATGGGGCCGGACTATTTGGCATTGTGTTCCAGTTGTTTATTCATACGGACGGGATCATCGTGTGACAGGTAACGAAGCTAAACTACCCGCACAAGCAGCTAATAAATATCATATATATATATATATATATATATTCTAGTGTATTCGGAGAAGAATACACTCACGTAGTTTTTCATGATGTAATATTTTTTTTCAAAAATCTAATTTGTTGATCTTCTTAAACATCTTGTGAATAGCTCATATACCAAATTTGAGCACATTTGGACATTTATAGGTCATGTTATAAAGACCGCAAATATTATACATTTTAAATTAGTTTAGCATGTCAATTGTGTTGCCCTCAGATGAGTGATTTACACTCATCCAAATGGGATCAAAATTTGTATGTAGCTTAATTATAGCATGACAGTGAAAGTCAATGGTTTACATTTTGTAAAAAAATTGTCTTGATATGCAAACACACTTGAGTATATTCGTGCGATCTATACACTCGAGTGTATTCTAGCCTGACTCTCTCTCTCTCTATATATATATATATATATATATACATATATATATATATATATATATATATATATATATATAGAGAGAGAGAGAGAGAGAGCTTGTATTGAATACCCGCACGGGCATCTACAATTTGCTACCCGTGGCTTGATTACACGGTGGCATATATGGTAATTTCTAATTCTAGCTAATGTTGAAAAGGACGGTGGCATGTGCGGTAATTATTAATGTTCCGGCTATCTTCCCAGCGAGCAGTGGCATATAATGTAAATTAAATCCCGAGAACTTGTTGCTTCCATGCATGCCAATTGATATTAATTAATTGATTACTATGTGAAGACTACAACGTACATAATACGGAGTGCATCTAATGTAAATCAAATCTCGAGAATCTGTTGGTTCCATGCATACCATTTGATATTATTTAACTAATTACTATGTGAATACAATAACGTACATAATATGGATACATCATATGATACATCCAGATTTTATTACAAGACATCATCCTTGGTTACATTTTTTTCGTTCCCATTACAATTTTTTTATTCAAAATACATATTGTTCCTTCCTATTACAATTAATCCCGTTCTCCTAGATAGTTATTCTAACAGATCCAGCCTGTAATACGGAATGTCATATTTAAATACAACTTTTTTATTCTCATTATGGATTCTATGTTCTCATTACAAAATGCTCCTTCTTACTATATATTTTATGTACTCGGGATTCATTTTGTTAGATAAGTAAACACCATACACCTAGGTTGTGCTACATAATGCCATCATTGGTTACAACATGATTATAATTAGACGTTAGTTAATTATGAGTGCAAGAAGTAGCAGAAAAGACAGTTGCAAACATTAGCTGATTACCACGTTCAGATGGGAGCATACATGATATGGATATAATATGTGATACAACCATGTTGTATTACAAGACACCATCCTTGGTTACATTTTTTTAATTCTTTTTACAATTTTTTTATTAACATTACATAATGTTCTTTCTTATTATAACTTTGTACAAAAGTTTATTCTCTTATATAGAGAATTTGATAGATCTAGAATGTAATATAGATTGTCATCCTTAATTACAACTTTTTCATTCTAATTATAGATTCTCAATTCTCAGTACAAAACATTCCTTCTTAGTATAATTTTTATGTATCCATTTTCATTCTCTTAGATAATAAAACTTCATAGACCCAGGTTGTATTACAGAATATCGTTACTGGTTACAAATTTCTCATTCTCATTACAAATTCTCTGTTTCCATTACAAAGTGTTCCTTATTATTACAACTATTACTGTATCGAGGTTCATTCTCTTGGATAGTAGAATACGATACATCCAGATTATACTACAAAATATCATCCCTGGTTACATTTGTTTCCTCTCTATTACAAATTATCTATACTGGTTACAAACTTTTCCTTCTTATTAAAAATTATCTATACTAGTTACATTTGTTTCCTCTCTATTACAAATTATCTATACTAGTTACAAAATTTTCCTTCTTATTACAGAATATCATCTTTCTTTACTTGCCCTTATTACTAACTATACAAATAATATTTGATTAAACCCGACAAGACCATAAATCATATACACATACTATGCACATACACGTAGCATCAATATATGTATTATTATACTACCCACTTATAGATATAGGATGAAATATCGTTAGTTTTTTCAAGATATTAAAAGACACCAATTTTGTCAGTTGTGCATTCCGGTACATACGTATCCCACATTGATGAAGATGTTGTTGCTATTTGTACTCTTGGATCAGGCATGCACCCACCATGCACGTTTAGTTATTTACAATAAAATTACTAATAGTGCCACCGCTACGTTCCATGCACGTAAAGCATCTTAATACTTAATTACAATTGTGCCACCGCTACCCCATGTCAACCGAATGCAGCGTTAAATTAGGCACGGGTAACTTGGCTTATCTACCCGCATGGGCAGCGAGTGAGTAGCCATATATACATACATATATATATATATATATATATATATATATATATATATATGGCAGCTATGTACTGCGGCATGCGGTCTACGGGCCGACTTACATTTTTGTTTCCTCACGTGATGAGTTCCACATGGCTAATTAATTAACGACAACCCTTTACTAGGAATTGTCTTTGTGGCCTTACATGCGTGTAAGGCCCCGCCAAGATGCACGACAATGTGATGACCATGAATGATCAAGAAGTTACCAGAGCGCCACCACCACACCCTGAACAAACTTTTGCTTCATCGTCTTGACTTGTGGCGAGCAAAAGTTAGCCGGTAATGTGCAAAGTGGACATACATTAACATTCTGTAGCATTAGATGCTTCCATGCCGAAGGCCTGACCTTGTACTCCAGGATGCAACTTGTCAATAACGACTGTGAGATTGATGAATATAAACTAAAATTGGAGCAGCCAGTAGTGAAACTGTTGGGTTTTAGGGGAGACAGAGAAGGCAGCGGAAACAAAAATTTTCTTCTCCCAAACCCAGAATAAAGGAATTGCATCAATGTCTATACAGTAGGAAGGATGGTTTGTAGAGACATACCTTGTCCCGAGGCTTGCTCGACGACGTTACCTCACGGCTTGTGCGGTCTTCACCTCCGGTCTTGGATGGTGTCTGTGCAGCTCCTGGTCTCACCGGGACTGTCAGGATTGACAGTTGTCCTCTGAGCAGCAGAAATTTCCAGCCTCTGAAGTAGTCCACACAGACCACCTAGAACTCCGATATCCTTGTCCCACAAGGAATCGAAAGGAGTCGCACCCTCCTTTCGGTGCACTAGCCACCGACACACACTCCTACAACCAGTCACTTTTCTATAGTTGTCTTTCCCTTGCTGTGCCTCTCTTATCAAGTAGCACTTGCTCGGGCTCTCTCAGTTACCACAACTAGAGAGAATGACAACTTTGCAGAGCAACTGGTGTTCTGCGTTGTTGTTTCTGAGAAGCCCCCAATACCCCTATATATATAGGAGGGTCATGGGACAGGGTTCTCTACCCCGGGCAATGTGAGATTAAAGTAGGAGTAGAAGGGTTTGAGATTTTCCACAAAACAACCAAATGTGCCACCTGAACCGATCGTTTCAAACATGAAATGGTTGGTTGGGGACCTGAGTCGATCGGTTGAAACCTCAACTGATCGGTTGGGACACCTGAGCCGATCGGTTCACTTCTGAGCTGATCAGTTCGTGGTCCTCGTCCAACTCAAATTGACTTTTAAATTTGTTTCCAACTAATCAAATATTAATCCTTGTCCAAATCGAATTTGTACAAGTGAAATAAATTGTATTTGCAAAATAGTCTTTTGACTTTCCAAATGATCTCAGTTGGTCCACGAATCGACCGGTTCAACAATTGAGCCGATCGTTTCATGACACATGAGTCCATCGACTCACCAGTTGAGCCGATCGGTTCATCAACCTGAGCCGACCGGTTCAACCCTGTGAGCCAATCAGTTGGGGTAGTAGACTGTGCAAATCAGTCAATTGCAGTTTCAATCAATCAGATACTCTAATAAATCAGTCCAACACCTTGGACACCATGATATTGAGCTATCAATTGATTTGAGTGTTTAATTGAACTGCTAAACTCCTTTAGTAATCAATCTAAACATCATTTGTTGATAAACTCCTCTTCCAAGTTAAATCCTATGTGTGTGACCCTGTAGGTCCATTTCACATTGGCAGTGAAAGTCCATAACACTTTGACTTCACAAGCAAAGAGCGGTGCCTAGTCACACATCACTGCTACCCAAGTGAAATAGAAAGTTGGAGAACAACTTTCAATCCTACAATCCATGAATGGTGTTACAACGAATGTATAATTCCTTTGTCACTGATATCCCGAATGAACTCAAGGCATGGAACAATCATCCTTTCAACGTTCATTCACATTCTTAATCTCAGAGTAGATTGGAGGAGATATGTATGACATTAATATCACATACTGATTCACACATGCATGCACGCCTATCTCAATCCTACTCATCAAGTGGCCATGGATATCGAACTCCCTCAAGAAGGACAAATCCCATATCTATCACTCACCCCTCAAAAGCCCCATGTGTCAAAGCCACCTAATCATCACCTTTATAACAACCCATGTTTCAGGACTGTATTTGATGATGTCAAAGTGTACCCAACGACATGTGTTGAGTGTAGTGATTTCAGGTCAAAGAATCACACTCACCACCATCACTGTGAGAGCTGACTGTGACTACCAAATCATGGTTCCAATTGTCAAACTCATGGTGGGTCTGTCCGGTACACTTGTTCTCTAACAAGTACCTATGTGTTTGGTTTGATATCTCCATATCATGACTAATGAGATTCTATCATCAACCAACACCACAATCTAGTCTTATGTGTCATTGTTGTCTATCTACTTTCCACAATGACATCCGACTAGGGACATAATAAGAATGTACAAACTCTTAGCATTTGTATGATCTAATCATTCAGGTCCTCAACCTGAAAGCATACGTCATTGAGTACTGTCATTCTCTAGACATTCAACCTGTTCTATCATTATCTCATATGACTGAACTAGAAAGAATTGGAAGCTTTCTGTAAGGACCCTGACTTTCGTTTTGGGCATACCCTGTTTGTTTTGCCTAAACCTTGTGATTGGTTGCTTGCTAATCATCTTTAGTGATGATTAGAGTTTGCTTGTGCTTAGTTGAGAGCTGGAGGTGCTACTTGTAAAATAACCTAAGATAGGGTTGGAGAGAAAGTTTGTCACCTTGAGAGATGTCTTTCTCTCTCTTTTCTTCCTCTAGGTTTGAGAGGAAGGTTTGGGCTCGTTCCTTGAGTTGTCTTGGGCTTGGTTGAGCTCTTTTGGGCCTTGTTTTCCCTTGTTTGCACCTTGCCTTGCTTGGTTGAGCCCTGTATCGAGCAAGGATGCTTTGTATCGGCCATGGGGTATCGCCCATGGGGGTGTGTCGGCCTTTGACCTTTGTTGACCTCCTTGCCTTGGTTGTGTCACCCTATCTTGGACATGTGGACGAACCTTGTTTGAGTGGTGGCATGGCATGTGCATGAGTTTTGCAAGGTGGTAAAACATGTAGACAATTGTCCCTTGGTAAGGTGACACCTTACCTTGGTTTAACCTTGACCCCCATCTATATATGCCTTGCCTTTCTCTTCCTTAGGAGCCCTTTTAGCTCTTTGTTGCTCCTCTCTTCCTTGTGTGCACAATACACCTCTCCCTTGCAACCTTTGGTGGCCGATACCCTTGGAGGAGCTAAGGTTGGTGGCTGATCCCCTTGAAGGAGTTCTTCTTCTTCTTCCTTTAGCTTGGTGGCCAAACCCTAGGTGGGTCTTGTTCTTTGGTAAGCATCTTCCCTCTCTCCTTAGCATCTTCTTCTCCATCTTGCCTACTCTTCGGCCATGGTGGTTATGCTTCTTGTTCCTTTTCTTGAGGTGGCCGAAGTGGTGTGCTTAGAGCTAGGAGCTTGAAGCTTGGAGCTTTGGAGCTTGACGAGTTTGCTTTAGGTGGGTTACATAACTTCTAACCCTAGCTATACTACCTTCTCTATGTTGCATGTTTCATATATGATGATGATCAGCCATTGCATGTTATGCTTCTTGCTCTAGTATATGTTGTTTATCTTATAGGTATAATGAGCATGATGTTGTTGTTGTTGTTGATGGTTTATATGCCTTTACACCTAGTTGGTCGGACCATGATTTAGGGTTTCCTTGTTGAGCAACACTCTCTTTTTTCTCCTTGGTCTAGAGAAGTGAGTTTCAGCTCTAGTACTGTGGGCAATACCCCTCTCTCGATTAGGTTGAGAGGTGAGCTTGTATTCTAGTTTCTTGAGCAACACCCTCCTCTCACCATGGATTTGAGAGGTGAGCTTTTGGATAGATGATGACCAATGTTGAGGTGGATCCTTGTGGTTGCCCGATTTGTGATACAGGTTGTGCAAAACCCCTCTCTTGGTTGTTGAGAGGTGAGCTGACCTTCTTGATCAATTAGGGTTTGGTGCCCTTATGCTTGAGGTTGAAGATGACCTTTGAGTTGTGCTGCCTGATAGCCCTGTTTGGAGTTGTACCCTTAGGCGACACACGTTGTTGAGATAGTTGACTTGGTGCCCGTTATGCTTTGGCTAATATGGAGCCTAGTAGGCTATCCTTGTGTTGGGCGATAGGGTTTAGTTGTGGTGATGCACGATATGTTCTTGAGGTGTAATCTGTGGTAGATATGTTTTCTTGGGTGTTTGGATGACCCTTCTATCCCAGGACGATATGCCTAGTTGAAGCTTAGTTGGTGCCCGTTATGGTCCCTTGGTCGATACCCTTGGTGGAGTTGATATATGGGTGATACACCTATGATGAGTGGCTGATACACCTTGTATAGGTGGTTGCCTGATACATCCATGTAGAGAGGACTCATGATACACACCCTTGTCTTAAGGTGGTCTTGGCCGATATGCTTTGATAGCTTGGTGCCCGCCACAGCCTTGGTCGTTATCCTTGTTTAGAGGAGCTTGGGCGATATGGTATGGTGCCCAGGATGACTTTGGTCGATACCACCATGTCTTAGTTGAGCTTTGACTTATATGAAGTGTTGGACGATATGGGTTCATGCCCGACATGCTAACCATAGGATGCTGCCCATTATGATGCTTCATGGCCATGCACGAAACCATTCTTGGGCATCATGGGTACCCTGGCCAATAGGGTTAACCCGCGGATGATGCTGAGATGGTTGCACAATAGGGGCGCCTTGGGCGACACCCCTTTGGTTGATATGGCTCATGTTGAAGGTTAGCCCGAAAGTGAAACCTAACCTTAACCCTAGCTTGGTGCACGTTAGACCCTTGGCCGATAGCCATGGTAGTGCTACACGTTATACCTTGGTTATGGTTTCCCTACACCATGAGTGCTAATGGAACGTTGATTCATGTTAGAGGATGTGCAGTGTTTGACTGATATGGTGGTGAGTTGCTTTAGGGTTCAGAACCCTAGCCGGTACACCCTTTGGTGAGGGTTGGCGCTGCTTGCCATACTTTATAGTGAGGGTTGCAGGAGTTTTGGTGAGGGTTCTGATAACCCGGAATGTATGTAGTTGATATTTCCATATTAATAATGATAACACAAGTGATATGATGTAATCACCTTGAATCCTGCAACTATGATGATGAGATAAAATGATAGATGGTGAACCAGGTATGTTTGGGCAGATATGATGTTGTTACACATGATGGTGTGACACATGCATATGGTTACAAGTATAAGGCATAATATATGCCCATGATTAATAATAATACTATGAATGATAAAGCTTATGTGTGATATACTCATGAATGCTTCTTTATACTTGATAGCATGATCATTCTGTTAATCCATGATGGCTTCAGTAATATCTGTGAATGTGTATACTAACCATGCAGGTATTTCATGTGGATTCATAGCTTGGTAAATAATATAAGATATATGTGCTTCGACTAGTACAATGTGATGATAATCCTTGTTAATAAAATAACAAGTTGATAGGTCTGAGGACCTGATATAAGGATGAGTGCCTAGTTGAGGTGTTATCCTCTGATGATGTGATAAGAGATGCATTCCCAAGATGCTGATACATGATTATGTTGCCTTGAGAGGCAGTGGTTGATATCATGAGGGATTGAGGTCCCATGATAGTATGTTGATGGAAATAATGATGTAATGATATAAGGCTATGTTATACTTTGTTTTGCCTCAGCAATTGGCTTAAAATATACTAATAAATTATAGATGAACCTATCATGTAGTTTTCCCTGGCCATAGATCCATTACCGCCAGTATTCGGTGATGGTGAAATAGGTTTATCCTGCGGGATTACCTGGAGCGCATATTGTTGAATATGCGGGGTTTCCCCTAGCCTAAAATAGGAGGGTTGAGTGCAACTGTGGTTACAGACTCAGGATATATGGAGCATGGTGAAAATACCCATGGCTCAGGATATGTGATGATGAGCATGATGTGTTCATGGCTCGGATGTATGTACTAGCACCTATGATGAGGTGAGCTAGAGACATGGGTAGCTTGCAGAGCTGACCTAGAGGCTGAGGCCCTATAAGCATAAGACTGCAGTCTTGTTTGATGATTCGTGTACTGACCACGAGAAGGTGAGGTCATGGAGTTCAGATCTCCTTAGACCTTGTATGGCACCGGATTGGGCTTCGCAGCTAATGGTTGGACTTGAGCAGGGAAGGTTCACTTCCTCAGGGCATAATAAAATGTAATCCAGCCGAATAAGTATATCTTGCTTAGAGCAAAACATGGAGCATTGATTGAGGCCTTGCTTATATAGCTGATCTAGTTACACCTTGCAGATATGTGTACGATCCTTATATCTTGTGATAAGTTCTTATAAAGCTTATCTTGTCAATCATGTTCCATAAAGAAATACTTGGTTATATGCCTCCCTGATATGTTGGTGAGCTTGATGGTAATAATAGCTTTGCTGAGTATTCTGCTTTGCGAGTAGAGGTGCACCAGCAGCAGTGGCGGCGGCGAGCGGAGAAGCACCAGCAGTAGCGGCGGCGAGCAGCAGCGGGGTCGTCGGGTGATTTTAGGAGAGCGGCGGCAGCAGCACAGCAATATCGCGATGAAACAGGAAGAAAGGGGGAAGAGCCGGGTGATCGTGATTATTAAGTTGGTCAACGACGTCAGTTATCTATAAAACCGACGCCTATTATGATTTAGCGTTGGTTGATAGTAAAACACCGACGCCCAACTAGACAACCTTTACCCTAAATTATTTGGCGGGAACCATTATCAGCATCGGTTATCGAAGGATAACCGACACTGAAAGTGGGACTATTCGCGCAAATTTTCATTTTAAACAGGTGTCGGTGAATTGTTAAAAGACCGACGCTGTAGGTAACCTAAAATGTTTTCGCTCAAAAATTGGATTTCGCGGGCGATTTTAGGCATCGGTCTGTTATAACCAGCCGACACTGAATACAAAGCGGTACCCGTGTCTGGCTGGTCTTCGAATATAGACATCGGTTTGCATAAATAACCGACGTCTAATATTATAGGCGTCAGTTTTCCTAAATAACCGACGCCCAGAAAAGCGACACTGAATGTTGTTTCTGTAGTAGTGATTATACACTTTATCAGTTATTTGCTGTTATCAGTTTTAACCTTTGAGGTTTTATAGTTGTGGCGGGTTGTTATGTTTTCACTGGGACTATGTGTCTCACCCCGTTGGTTTACACCCTTTTTAGGTGATCGCTCTAGACGCGGTGGTGGTCGTTAGGTTGTGGCCGAGCAGTAAGAAGAGCAGTAAAAGGCAAGAGATTGACATGCTGTTGTTTTGGTGGTTTTGTAGTAGAGTCTTAGAAGTCATCCATGTACTCTCAGGTCCTTGGAAGTGTTTTGACGACGTTTCACGATGTTTAGCTGCTGTAAATTTTGTATACCCTGCTAATGGCCGTACGTGGTCGTTCTGTATGTATAAATAGGTGATGAACTAATATTCATTGTTGCGACAGTGGGTGACTTTAAGTGGTGAACATATCAGGCAGGTGATCTTGAATATATATATATATATATATATATATATATATATATATATATATATATATATATATATATATATATATATATGACATGATCTTCTTGCAGGGCCTAGTTACAGCTGTTCTGTATGTATGCTTTCCGCAATCGGTTTTAATTAACCTGTGTTTTTGGTAATATATGGTTCCGCACGTTTTCGTGTGTCATCTCGTTGTCTGTGTGATGGTTGGGTGTCACAGTTGGTTTGGTATCAGAGCCCTAGGTTTGCTGAGTCTACAGGGATCTAGGATTAAGTTTGTGTCTGTTCTTGTGAGTTTCCCAGATTTTCTTACAATAACCTTCTTCCCTCAGCAAAAGATAAAGCTTAAAGATGTCTAGAAACCATGAAGAACATGCTGCTGAGAGTAGTGATTCTGCATCAGTTGATGGAGCAGGAGGGCAGACACATGGAGATCGAGTGCCTGAGGTCCCCCAACTTGACCCATCCATTCTTAAAAACCCTACCTACCAACAGCTTATGGGGCAGTTAATAGCTATGATGAATCACATGGTAGAATGAGTGTTAGTGCCTCAGCCATGAACACAGGCCTCCCATGGTGAAACATCGGGTATTGGGAAGACCTTTGAGTGGCTTCACCGAGTCAGAGCTTCAGATTATTCTGGAACGGCTGATCTAGTAGATGCTGATTTGTGGCTGACAGGTCTTGAGAAGGCCTTCCAGATCCTCAACATCCCCAAAGTAGACAAAGTCAAGTATGTTGTCTACCTTCTGAAGGGCAGTGCTAGCCACTGGTGGGCCATCGAGGAAGAGAAGCGACCCGGTGAGGAGATCGGTTGGGAGATCTTCCGGTGAGAGTTCGTCAGTAGATACTTTCCGAAGACGTATCTAGATGAGAAGATCAACCGGTTTGAGCGTCTACGCCAAGGAACAATGAGCATCACCGAGTATGAAGCCAAGTTCATGGACTTGCTGAGGTTTTGTCTGAAAAACACTAGAGGGGGGGTGAATAGAGTTTTTAAATATTTTAGCAATTATTTAACTCAAACAACCACAAATGAAGAATGGAAGAAGGAGACAGGTGTTTAGAGTGGTTCCAACTTTAGCAAATACTAAAGTTGTCAGTCCACTACCCGGTTGCTTACCCAACCAGGATTTTGAAAGTATTAATTTTATTACCTTCACAAGGATTTACACAAAATACAATACTTTCTTTACACCCCTTGAACAGCCTTCACTTGAAGTAGATGCACCAACTTGAGGTAGCCTTCTTGAAGTAACTCCAAGCTCCCCCTTGAAGTAGCCTTCCTCTCTAGAAGTAACCTCCCGTTACACCAGCCTTCTTGAAGTAGCTCAAGGTCCCCTTCTTCACCAAGAAGATCTTCAACCTCTCCAACCCGCAACCTCCAACCTACAAGTAACAAGGAGAGTACAAACAACAATAGAGAACAAGAAAGAAAATAGAAATTACAACTTATCCTTTTGTAGCACAAGGCTTGATTTGCCTAGATCAAGCGTGTAGATCTCCTAACCAAAGTGTATGGAAATGTAATTGCAGTGGATAGGAGATGCTAGCCTATTGGACACGAAATTTGAGCTAAGAGAAGAAGTAGCCAATTGTCACTATGCTCAATTTAATCACAAACAGGTTGCTCAAAGTATGCTCAAAGATTTCTCAAGTGTAACAAGTGAGTTTAGGTGTCCTAAGGCATGTCTTATTTATATGAATGTCCTACAAGTGCTTAAGGACGTTCTAGACACCTTCTAGGGGTTTCTAAGTGCTTAACTAGCCGTTAGGTACAAGTTTGTTGCTTTAGCAACGGCTAATTAATTAATTCTGCAGTTGCTGTCAGAGTCCATCTCGGTCGAGAAATGGTCGACCGAGACACCTACTCGGTCGAACTTTTGTCGACCGACAGGCTCTCTGGATCAAGTGTATGCAACGTTTATCTCCAACTGCCAACCACCTTGTCAGCTGTGTCTAACGGCTACTTGGGTCTTTCTCGATCGAGAAGATTTTCGACTGAGAGTGTCTCGGTCGAGGAGTTAGTCGACCGAGATTGACCCTGTTTCAATTTTTCAATTAAGGCACTAAGTGTGTGTATGAGTGTGCATATGTGACACTTATTTGAAGGGGATGACCTATCTAAATGTGATGTTTAGCTAGGGAGAATCTAACGCTTGATTTACATGAAATCTAAGTACTTGTACATTATATATTTGTACAAGTTTTTACAAAGTGATTACATTTCATGAAAATATAAATATGTAAGCATATGGATTTCCCTAATTGCTTTGTCATCCACCTTATTCCTGCAACACTCAAGTAGCATGTTAGATTAACAAGAATGAAATGTTTGTCATTATCAAAACAAAGGGATTTACAAATGTCCATTTAGCCAAAAATATCCCCCTTTTTGAAGATGACAAACATTTCCTAAATATAAAATAAGAAAGTATAAAACATGTGATTTTCATACCTGAAACTTACCTTTGTAAATTTCTTCTCTTGTTTATAAAATGTAAAGCCAAGAGTTTATGAAACTCATTGATTGAGTTTTGCACAAATACTAAGTTTTATATTTATTTCTCCTCCTTTGTCATTTCAAAAAGATATTCATTTAAGAATAAAATAGTGTTGCCCCCCCTTAAATACATATCCGTTTTAAATAGATGGTCAATTTAGCCACAATTTTTAAATTTCAGGTTTTGCAAAAATGTCATCCTTTTTATTTTTGATATATTTATTACTCCCCTTACTTTGTATGCTCTACTAGAGTAGTCTTATAAGCCATATTCGAATGATGCCATAGAGGAATAACCAATATACTCAGTAAAGATAACCATTTCATGTAAAGATAACCATTTCATTGCAAAGATAACCATTTTATTTCAATCATGCAAAAATAATCATTACATTACAATCATGCAAAGATAATCATTTCATTACAACTAATACAACGGTCACCCCAAATCTCACTGGAAAGACTTGAGTATTACATCAATATCAGGGTCTTTTCCAAGAAATGGCTCAGCTCCATAATATTGGACTAAAGTTTGCCACTCCAAAGCACCTGTCTTGGTTAAAGCATATGCTTCCAAGAAGGTAGGAACCCGATCAAAACGGAAATGAGCAGCAATGTCTTGTAATTGTATTGAGGAGAACTGAGTGTGTGTGAGATCTGTAGATGGTGGAGGTGGAGGTTGGTAGTAGTTGTAAGATGGATTATATGGATTGAGCATGCCAGGATTTAAAGAATAAGGATATTCATCTGGTTGATTTGGAGAGAGGGTTTGCATTCTTTGATTTAGGTAGGTCATGGCATGGTGGTTATAGTCTAATTGTCTACTTAGATGATATTGTGACCCAGCAACATAGGTTAGGGTGTTTTGGATGGGATCATAGGGTAGGTTGGTAGGAGGAGGTGGTGGTGGTATATCTTGAATAGATGTCTCACCTTCCGTCCTAGCCCTCTTGTGACCAAAATCAATTCCCATTTTCTCTACTGTGTTTTTGCTTATTTTTTGTGGTCTTCTTTCCCATGTGTATCCCATATCCTCAATTTGTGTTTTAAGAAAGTGTTGAGTGATTTGGCATACAAAATCAGCATATGGGGGATTGCCAGAAAACTCAAGCATGTTCTTAAGGATTATGCGGATAAAATTTATGGGAATACGTTTGATAATGGCATAAATTAAACACATGCGAAAAATAGGAACTTCAGACTTGTTTGCTCTAGGATGTATGTTTGTGGAAACAATAAGATTGACAATCCTAGCAGCAGGTTTGAGATTAATGGCATAGTAGGTACCCCTATCTTCGTGACACGTAGTATTAGATTGAAAAATGGCTCGTTTAATGTCACTAAGACTGACGGTATGATCACCTTGGGAAAATGTATTGAGTGGATTTCCAGTTGTGAGGTCAAGAGTGTCTTGATATTCATCTAATTCAATGTTAAGCATGTCAAGAATATCCTCTTCAGTAAATCGAAAGCTATGCCCATTGACCATAGAGTAGAAGAAGGTATTGTCATTTTCGGAATGGGAGATTAGGTTTGCATAGAACTCATTTACCACTTTTGAAGAGTAGGAAGGGAAGGAAGGGTTAAGAAATTCTTTCAAATTTTGCACCTCAAAAAGATCTTCCAGGTCGACGATGCTGAGGAAGTCCAAGACGTCAACCGGCCGTCGTGGAAGAGGAGTCTTGGAGGAGATCCTGAGATAGCGATCACCAGCATCTGCGTCGATGAAAGGGATGTCGTTGATGATCGTCAATGGTGGAGTAGCCTCCCTTCCTTTCTTGCTAGCAACTTTCTTCTTTCCATGTGTAGAGGATGAAGCCATTTCTTTGTTTTAAGGTGGAGAAGAAGCAAGAAAGTTTTGGGGATGAGGAAGCTAAAGGATTGCACAAGAATACACTAGAGAGAAGCTATGGAAGTAAGAATATGAGAGTGTGCAACAATGACCCATTTTTGGCCCTTTTTATAGAAAATTAGTGACCAGGTCGGTCGACAATTTGTCGACCGATCGACCGCAACGGTCATATTCCAGACGCGCCACTCGGTCGTCCAACGGTCGACTGGTAACGGTCGGCCGCTCAACGGTAACGGTTGGATTCCAACGGTCATATCCCAACGGTCAATTCTCGGTCGAACAATTGTCGACCGACACTAGCTCGGTCGAACAATTTTCGACCGGAAGTGTATCCGATGTTATTTCTGTCTAAAGTCTGTCGGTCGAAAGAGATAGGCTGACCGAAATGTTTTCGGTCGAAGAATTCGTCGACCGACAGACTTACTGAGTATGAATTTTTAAGCTGATTTTTAATGCAAATGATAGACTAAACTTGTAGAGAATATACACTTTCTAAGGGAGTAACATTGTGATTATTGTTACCAATATTTGGACAATTTTGTGATCATGAATTAATTGTTCTTTTAATCACAATTTTTATATAGAAAATGATATTCAAATAAGTATTGTGTCAAACTTATTTTAGGTCGACTTTGACTATGACCATAGTGCCCCTTGGTCAAATTTCATTTCAACCAAGAGGCAAATTTGCAGATCTCCAAAGTATAATATCTGCATATAATTTGATCAATTTGAAGCATAATACTCAATATGAAAACATTTGTCCTTGATTTTTCTTAGAATATAAACTTTGTTGCAGTTACATGAATATCAAATTTCACTTCTTCTTGTATCCTCATGAAAGTACGATTAATATCTTAGGTCTTTAAAGATACTAATTAAAATTATCTTATGTGATGCAAGCATTTAAGACAACATATTACCAACAAATCATTTTGCTTGCCTATGTATCATCAAGAATGCAACAATCATTGTTCATGCAACAAGCATCAATGTTATGTATGAAATGTTGAGAGTATATCCACGATGTAATGATAAAATAGTAGCAACATGAAATTCAACATATGGTGAGTAAATCAAAGAATACTTAGGACAGACCATGTAGTTAGTAATTTGACTTAAATCAATATGATCCATAGTTTTAACTAAAATTATTTAGAGAGTAAACCAAATTAATCTCATATAAGTTTTCAAAGATGATTTCCAGAATGTATACTTTGTTTTGCATGTACAACAAGTAGATACAACTTGAAAATCGAAAGTAGCAGATTTATTTCAGACTGGAAATCAGTGACCTGTTCGGTCGACAATTTCTCGACCGACAGTTCTCTCGGTCGACAGTTTCTGGACTGACAAGATTTCTGAAATGTTTTCTGAACTGTTTAATTTCTTCCAAGTAAAACACAATTATGCAAGTTAGATGTTTAGATACTGGAATTAATTTGATATCCCATTATGTTGAGTTGAGATAGACATAGAAATATACAACTTAGGTCTTTGGTCATATCTCAACTTAATTCCATTTATTTAGTTTGGAGGTTTTGGAACCCAAACTAACTCAACATCCTTTTTCTTATAAGGACATGAAAAAGAATAGTGACCAAAGCGCAAAAAATAATGACAACATATAGAATCAACCTCATATCTTTTTCTATGATTTTGGTCTAAGTTGTTCTTGGGTATATTTGTATCTGTGCCTTTAGGTACATACATAGATTGATGTGCTTGTGTCTTTTTCCAACTAGGTTTATGATATGATTTTCCCTTAGGCTTGTAACCTAGTCCTCTCCTTCCAATTTGATGGTAAGGATCATTTAAGATTTGATCAAGAATGCCATTATTATTTAGACTACTAACCATTTGTTGTAACTTAGCAATCTCATCCATTCTCTTCTTGATATCTAGCTTTGCTTGATCTAGATTAGATGATAATGAATCTCTTTCTTTTACGATAGTATCATAATCTAGATGTGAGCACAAAATAGGTTGTTTTTGAAGATCATTCACTTGAGTCTGCAAATTAATCTTTTCTAGAGAAAGGAGATTACAATTTGCTTTTACATATTTTAGCTTAATATCATGATCTTCAATAACCTTTTTGAGATCTTCATTTTCAGATGTAAGAGCAAGAAGCTTAGTATGTAATTCATCATTTGCTTTATTGGATTTCTTTAATTTCTTTTTGCACTCAATGTATTTATTGTGTGTCTCTTCAAGAGAAGCAACTAGCTCTTCTTTAGATAAATCAAAAAGACTTACCTCTTCTTCTTCTTCACTTATTGTAGCAATAAGACATTCTTTATGTGTATCTTCCTTCTTTGACATCCACGGGCAACCAAGTGTTGCATGGCTTGTTCCTAAGCACCAACCACAACTTATTGAAGGTTGCCCCATACTTTTCTTCTGTTTGCGGTTGTAGACACCACCACCCTTCATACTTCAAGACTCGATTAGAGCTCCTTGAAGTCGGCTCTGATACCAATTGAAAAACACTAGAGGGGGTGAATAGAGTTTTTAAATATTTTAGCAATTATTTAACTCAAACAACCACAAATGAAGAATGGAAGAAGGAGACAGGTGTTTAGAGTGGTTCCAACTTTAGCAAATACTAAAGTTGTCAGTCCACTACCCAGTTGCTTACCCAACTAGAATTTTGAAAGTATTAATTTTATTAACTTCACAAGGATTTACACAAAATACAATACTTTCTTTACACCCCTTGAACAACCTTCACTTGAAGTAGATGCACCAACTTGAGGTAGCCTTCTTGAAGTAACTCCAAGCTCCCCCTTGAAGTAGCCTTCCTCTCTAGAAGTAACCTCCCGTTGCACCAGCCTTCTTGAAGTAGCTCAAGGTCCCCTTCTTCACCAAGAAGATCTTCAACCTCTCCAACCCACAGCCTCCAACCTAGGAGTAGCAAGGAGAGTACAAACAACAGTAGAGAACAAGAAAGAAAATAGAAATTACAACTTATCCTTTTGTAGCACAAGGCTTGATTTTCCTAGATCAAGCGTGTAGATCTCCTAACCAAAGTGTATGGAAATGTAATTGCAGTGGATAGGAGATGCTAGCCTATAGGACACGAAATTTGAGCTAAGAGAAGAAGTAGCCAATTGTCACTATGCTCAATTTGCTCACAAACTGGTTGCTCAAAGTATGCTCAAAGATTTCTCAAGTGTAACAAGTGAGTTTAGGTGTCCTAAGGCATGTCCTATTTATAGGAATGTCCTACAAGTGCTTAAGGACGTTCTAGACACCTTCTAGCGATTTCTAAGTGTTTAACTAGCCGTTAGGTACAAGTTTGTTTCTTTAGCAACGGCTAATTAATTAATTCTGCAGTTGCTGTCAGAGTCCATCTCGGTCGAGAAATGGTCGACCGAGACACCTACTCGGTCGAACTTTTGTCGACCGACAGGCTCTCTGGATCAAGTGTATGCAACGTTTATCTCCAACTGCCAACCACCTTGTCAGTTGTGTCTAACGGCTACTTGGGTCTTTCTCGGTCGAGAAGATTGTCGACCGAGAGTGTCTCGGTCGAGGAGTTAGTCGACCGAGATTGACCCTGTTTCAATTTTTCAATTAAGGCACTAAGTGTGTGCATGAGTGTGCATATGTGACACTTATTTGAAGGGGATGACCTATCTAAATGTGATGTTTAGCTAGGGAGAATCTAACGCTTGATTTACATGAAATCTAAGTACTTGTACATTATATATTTGTACAAGTTTTTACAAAGTGATTACATTTCATGAAAATATAAATATGTAAGCATATGGATTTCCCTAATTGCTTTGTCATCCACCTTATTCCTGCAACACTCAAGTAGCACGTTAGATTAACAAGAATGAAATGTTTGTCATTATCAAAACAAAGGGATTTACAAATGTCCATTTAGCCAACATTGTCCTCACATGGCAGTGACAGATGATGAGCGGAACAGGTGGTTTGAGAAAGATTTGAGTGCTGAATTGTCGACACCTGCTACTGCTTTAGAGAATCGGGAGCGGTTTACCACATTTGTGGAGTCCGTCTGTAGGATTGGACGATCTGTTAGGGAGAAAAGGGAGTCCATGACCAGGAAAAGGCCTGCTCAGTTCCAGGGATAGAGATCTGGTGGCTTTAAGAAGTTAAGGTTTTCAGCACCTTCCATGATGAGAGGTTCTAGTGCACCGTCACAGTGGTCTCTGAGTAAGGGAAGAGGTCATGTTTCTTCACCGTTGAAGGCGCATAGTACAACTTCTTTGGCAGTAAAAAAGCCATCTAGACCACAGATAGAAGGCAGGTCATGTTATCATTGTGGACAGACGGGGCATTTAAAGTCAAATTGCCCAAGAAGAGACGTTGAAGTAACACAACAACCAAGATAGAATCAACAAGGATCAGACAGACAACAACCCAGTGCTAGCAGAGGGCGAGGACGTGGTCAAGCGTCACAAGCAGGATCGTCTTCTCAAGGCAAATCAATTCTATGCTATGAGTTAGTTAGAGGAGATAGTCAACCCGCGAGTGGTGACAGGTCAGATGGAGTTATTTCATTCTGATTTGTCTTCTTCTTGCTTTATATCTATTTTGGTTGACTCGGGTGCTATGCACTCTTTTATCACACATAGTCTACTTGATAGCTGTCATTTACCTGTTAGTTATAAGGAAGATAGTCTGTTGTTAGAAACCCCTCTTGATGGTTCCTCGATGCTTCGAGAAGAGTGTGCATCTTGTGTCTTATCTTTTTCGAGACACAATATACAAGTGGATCTTATACCACTCGATATGCATGGATTCAATGTGATCCTTGGGATGGATACCTTAGAGAAGTATAAGGTTATGTTGGACTGTGGTTCCAAACAGGTGGTGTTTGATGACAACGGAGAGAAGTGGATCTTCCAAGGAGATAGGAAGATTCTTCCGACATGTCTAGTGTCTGCGATGGTGGTAGAAAAGTTATTGCAGCAAGGTTGTAAGGCTTTCTTAGCTCACGTTGTGGATACCAAGGTGAAAGGTCCTAGCCTTGAGGAGGTGACAGTTGTCCAAGAGTTTTCATATGTGTTTCCTAATGAGTTTCCCGGTGTTCCCCCACCTCGAGAGATTGATTTTGAGATCAATATGGTAACAGGAACACAACAAGTTGCACAGACACCGTATAGGATGGCTCCAGTAGAGATGGCAGAGTTGAAGAAGCAGTTACAAGAGTTGTTGGAGAAAGGTTTCATCCGAACGATCACGTCACCTTGGGGTGCTCCAGTGTTGTTCGTTAAGAAGAAGGACAGATTGATGCGGCTATGTATAGATTATCGACAGTTGAACAACGTTACGATCAAGAATAAGTACCCGTTGCCAAGGATAGATGATCTGTTTGATCAGTTGCGTGGTGCTACAGTGTTCTCAAAGATCGATCTACGGTCTAGATATCATCAGTTGAGGATTAAGGCGGACGACATACCAAAGTCAGTGTTTAGGATGAGGTATGGTCACTTTGAGTTTGTAGTTATGCCGTTTGGGCTAACCAATGCACCTACTGCTTTCATGGGCCTGATGAACCAAGTGTTCCATCTATTACTAGATCAGTTTGGTGTAGTATTTATAGACGAAATTTTGATCTATAGTCAGGACAGGAAAGAGCATGAGCGACATCTTTGACAAGCGTTGACTCTTCTTCACCAACATTAGCTGTATGCCAAGTTCAGCAAATGTGAGTTCTGGTTGAAGGAAGTGACTTTCTTAGGTCATGTGATATCTGCAGAAGGAGTCTGAGTGGACCCTAAGAAGGTGGAGTCAGTGGCAGATTGGGAGCAACCAAAGACGCCGACAGAAGTTTGTAGTTTTCTAGGTTTGGTCGGATACTACCAGAGGTTTATCAAGGACTTCAGTACAATCACATTGTCGATGAAGAAGCTGACCAAGAAGGATATACCTTTTGTTTGGGATGATCGTTGTCAGCAAGCTTTCCAAAGTTTGAAGGAGAAGCTGACTAGTGCTCCAGTGCTAGTGCTGCCAGAGCCTGGGAAGGGCTATGTTGTTTTCTGCGATGCTTCCAAGAAAGGCTCAGGTTGTGTGCTGATGCAGGAAGATCATGTGGTTTCTTTTGCTTCACGACAGCTTAAGAAACATGATGAGAACTATCTGACACATGATTTGGAGTTGGAATCGGTGGTCCATGCATTAAATATTTGGAGACATTATCTTTATGGGGAAGTGTGTCAGATCTTTATAGATCATAAGAACTTGAAGTATATCTTTTCGTAGAGTGAGCTGAACATGCGACAATGTCGTTGGATGGAGCTAATTAATGATTATGATTGCACCATCAAGTATCATCCTGGTAAGGCAAATGTGGTAGCTGATGCGCTTAGCAGAAAGTCTTCTTCTCTCCC
Source organism: Alisma plantago-aquatica (assembly GCA_963693085.1). Lineage (NCBI taxonomy): Eukaryota > Viridiplantae > Streptophyta > Magnoliopsida > Alismatales > Alismataceae > Alisma > Alisma plantago-aquatica. The sequence goes on along the minus strand of OY856409.1, from coordinate 1,899,939,953 downwards.
CACAAAGAAGGCACAGTTGAGTTCCTTGGTATTCCATAGCAAGGATATGTTTGTCTCCATACGGTAGATGAATGTGCAGTTGGAAGTTTCCTTGATGGCAGGACTGGAGGCACAAATGCAAGTCAAGCCTACGCTGAGATAGCAGATCAAAGATGCACAGTAGGAAGATAGTGCAGTGCAGTTAATCAGGTCAGAGCTTGGCAGCAAAATGCGTGATGGGTTCCATGAGTCCGAGGATGGACTAGTTTGCTATCATGGTAGGATGGTGGTCCCCGATGGTGATAATCTAAGAAATCTAGTGCTTGAGGAAGCACACACGTCGATGCATTCTATGCATCCAGGAGTCACCAAGATGTATCATAACCTGAAGGACCTGTATTGGTGGTCTGGCTTGAAGAAGGATGTAGCTGAGTTTGTGGCTAAGTGTGTTGTATGTCAGCAAGTTAAAGTTGAGCATCAAAAGACGACAGGTATGTTGCAACCCATGCTGATACCATAATGGAAATGAGATCATATAACCATGGATTTCGTAGTTGTCCTACCAAAGACAGCTAGGAATCATGATTCCATTTGGGTAATAGTGGACAGGTTGAAAAAATATACTCATTTCATACCAGTAAAAACAACATATATAGCAGAGAAGCTTGCTCGAGTGTATGTAGACGAGATAGTGCGGTTGCACGGTGTACCAACAACAATAGTTTCCGACAGAGGTCCTCAGTTCACAAGTCATTTTTGGGAACAGTTGCACAAAGCGTTGGGAACGCAGTTGAGGTTCAGTACCGCTTTCCACCCACAGACGGATGGACAGTCTGAAAGGACTATTCAGACTTTGGAGGATCTTCTCTGAGCTTGTGTTTTGCAGTTCCTAGGCAGTTGGGACATGCATCTTAGTTTGATAGAGTTTGCTTATAACAATAGTTATCAACAGAGCATTGACATGGCTCCTTATGAGGCTCTATATGGAAGGAGGTGCAGATCCCCGTTATGCTGGTATGAGTCTGGTGAAAATCAACTTTTAGGTCCTGAGTTAGTACAACAGACAACAGAAAAGATCAGAGTGATACAACAAAAGTTGAAAACAGCACATGACAGATAGAAGTCTTATGCAGACAATCGCTGATGACCTTTAGAGTTCCACGTGGGAGACAAAGTGTATCCCAAGGTCTCACCTTGGAAAGGCATGCTAAGGTTTGGCCAGAAAGGTAAACTGGCACCGAGGTATATGGGACCATACCTGGTAATAGCACGTCTTGGCAAGGTAGCTTACAAGTTAGAGCTGCTGCCAGAGTTGCACAGGTTGCATCCAGTGTTCCATGTCAGTATGCTGAAGAAAAGTCATCCAGACACAGGGACAGTGATACAACCAGTTGAGGTTGAGCTTGATGAAGACGTGACCTACGAGGAGGGTCCGGTGGCAATCCTTGACAGAAAAGTAAAGAAGATGAAGAGGAAGGACCTGGTTCTTATGAAGGTTCTGTGGCATGATCATGGTGTTGAGGAAGCCACATGGGAGCTTGAGGAAGAGATGAGGCAGAAGTATCCCGCACTTTTCTCTTCAGATTTCAGAGACGAAATCCTTTTGTAAGAGGTTTATGGCTTGTAAGGACCCTAACCTTCGTTTTGGGCTTACCTTGTTTGTTTTGCCAAAACCTTGTACTTGGTTGCTTGCTAATCATCTTTAGTGATGATTAGGGTTTGCTTGTGCTTAGTTGAGAGATGTAGGTGCTACTTGCAAAATAACCTAAGATAGGGTTGGAGAGCAAGTTTGTCACCTTAAGAGATGTCTTTCTCTCTCTTTGCTTCCTCTAGGGTTGAGAGGAAGGTTTGGGCTCGTTCCTTGAGTTGTCTTGGGCTTGGTTGAGCTCTTTTGGGCCTTGTTTTCCCTTATTTGGGCCTTACCTTGCTTGGTTGAGCCCTGTATCGGGCAAGGATGCTTTGTATCGGCCATGGGGTATCGCCCATGGGGGTGTGTCGGCCTTTGACCTTTGTTGACCTCCTTGCCTTGGTTTTGTCACCCTAGCTTGGACATGTGGCCAAACCTTGTTTGAGTGGTGGCATGGCATGTGCATGAGTTTTGCAAGGTGGTAAAATGTGTGGACAAGTGTCCCTTGGTAAGGTGACACCTTGCCTTAGTTTAACCTTGACCCCCATATATACATGCCTTGGCTTTCTCTTCCTTAGGAACCCTTTTAGATCTTTGTTTCTCCTCTCTTCCTTGTCTGCACGATACACCTCTCTCTTGAAACCTTTGGTGGTTGATACCATTGGAGGAGCTAAGGTTGGTGGTCGAACCCCTTGAAGGAGTTCTTCTTCTTCTTCCTTTATCTTGGTGGCCGAACCCTAGGTGGGTCTTATTCTTTGGTAAGCATCTTCCCTCTCTCCTTAGCATTGTCTTCTCCATCTTGCCTACTCTTCAACCATGGTGGTTATGCTTCTTGTTCCTTTTCTTGAGGTGGCCAAAGTAGTGAGCTTGGAGCTAGGAGCTTGAAGCTAGGAGCTTGAAGCTTGGAGCTTTGGAGCTTGAGGAGTTTGCTTAAGGCGGGTTACGTAACTTCTAACCCTAGATATACTACCTTCTCTATGTTGCATGTTTCATATATGATGATGATCGGCCATTGCATGTTATTCTTCTTGCTCTAGTATATGTTGTTGATCTTATGGATATAATGAGCATGATGTTGTTGTTGTTGTTGATGGTTTATATGCCTTTACACCTAGTTGGCCGGACCATGGTTTAGGGTTTCCTTGTTGAGCAACACTCTTTTTTCTCCTTGGTCTAGAGAAGTGAGTTTGATCTCTAGTAATGTGGGCAATACCCCTCTCTCGATTAGGTTGAGAGGTGAGCTTGTATTCTAGTTGCTTGAGCAACACCCTCCTCTCACCATGGATTTGAGAGGTGAGCTTTTGGATATATGATGACCTATGTTGAGGTGGATCCTTGTGGTTGCCCAATTTGTGATACAGGTTGTGCAAAACCCCTCTCTCTTGGTTGTTGAGAGGTGAGCCGACCTTCTTGATCAATTAGGGTTTGGTGCCCTTGTGCTTGAGGTTGAAGATGACCTTTGAGTTGTGCTACCCAATAGCCCTATTTGGAGTTGTACCCTTGGGCGACACACCTTGTTGAGATAGTTTCTATCCGTTATGCTTTGGATGATATGGAGCCTAGTAGGCTATCCTTGTGGTGATGCACGATATGTCCTTGAGGTGTAATCCCTGGTAGATATGCTTGCTTGGGTGTTTGGATGACCCTTGTATCCCTGGCCGATATGCCTAGTTGAAGCTTAGTTGGTGCCCGTTATGGTCCGTTGGTCGATACCCTTGGTGTAGTTGATGGATGGGTGACACATCTATGATGAGTGGTTGATACACCTTATATAGGTGGTTGCCCGATACATCCATGTAGAGAGGACTCTCGATACACTCCCTTGTCTTAAGGTGGTCTTGGCCGATAGGCTTTGATAGCTTGGTTCCCGACACAACCTTGGCCATTATCCTTGTTTAGATGAGCTTGGGCGATATGATATGGTGCCCAGGATGGCTTTGTCTGATACCACCATGTCTTAGTTGAGCTTTGACTTATATGAAGTGTTGGATGATATGTCTTCATGCCCGACATGCTAACCCTAGGATGTTGGCCGTTATGAAGCTTCATGGCCATGCACGACACCATTCTTGGGCGTCATGGGTACCCTGGCTGATAGGGTTAACCCTCGGATGATGCTGAGATGGTTGCATAATAGGGACGCCTTGGGCGACACCCCTTTGGTCGATATGGCTCATGTTGAAGGTTAGCCTGAAAGTGAAACCTAACCTTAACCCTAGCTTGGTGCACGTTAGACCCTTGGCCGATAGCAATGGTAGTGTTGCAAGTTATACCTTGGTGATGGCTGCCCGCCACCATGAGTGCTAATGGAACGTTGATGCATGTTAGAGGATGTGCAGTGTTTGGCTGATATGGTGGTGAGTTGCTTTAGGGTTCGAAACCCTAGCCGATACACCCTTTGGTGAGGGTTTGCGCTACTCGCCATACTTTATAGTGAGGGTTGCAGGAGTTTTGGTGAGGTTTCTGATAACCCATAATGTATATAGTTGATAGTTCCATATTAATAATGATAACACAAGTGATATGATGTAATCACCTTGAATCCTTCAACTATGACGATGAGATAAAATGATAGATGGTGAACCAGGTATGTTATGGAAGATATGATGTTGCTACACATGATGGTGTGACACATGCATATGGTCACAAGTATAAGGCATAATATATTCCCATGATTAATAATAATACTAAGAATGATAAAGCTTATGTGTGATATACTCATGAATGCTTCTTTATACTTGATAGCATGATCATTCTGTTAATCCATGTTGGCTTCAGTAATATCTGTGAATGTGTATACTAACCATGCAGGTATTTCATGTGGATTCATATCCTGGTAAGAACTATGAGATATATGTGCTTCGACTAGTACAATGTGATGATAATCCTTGTTAATAAAATAACAAGTTGATAGGTCTGAGGACCTGATATAAGGCTGAGTGCCTAGTTGAGGTGTTATCCTCTGATGATGTGATAAGGGATGTGTTCCCAGGATGCTGATACATGATTATGATGCCTTGAGAGGCAGTGGTTGATATCATGAGGGATTGAGGTCCCAGGATAGTATGTGGATGGCAATAATGATGTAATGATATAAGGTTGTGTTATACTTTGTTTTGCCTCAACAATTGGCTTAAAATATACTAATCGATTATAGATGAACCTATAATGTAGTTTGCCCTGACCATAGATCCATTACCGCCAGTATTTGGTGATGGCGAAATAGGTTTATCCTGGGGGATTACCTGGAGCGCATATTGTTGAATATGTGAGGTTTCTCCTAGCCTAAAATAGGAGGGTTGAGTGCAACTGTGGTTGCAGACTCAGGATATATGGAGCATGGTGAACATACCCATGGCTCATGATATGTGATGATGAGCATGATGCGTTCATGGCTCAGATGTATGTACTAGCACCTGTGATGAGGTGATCTAGAGATATGGGTAGCTTACGGAGCTGACCCAGAGGATGAGGCCCTATAAGCATAAGACTGCGGTCTTGCTTGATGATTCATGTACTGACCACGAGAAGGTGAGGTCATGGAGTCCGGATCTCCTTAGACCTTTTATGGCATCGGATTGGGCTTCACAGCCAATGGTTGGACTTGAGCAGGGAAGGCTCACTTCCTCAGGGCATAATAAAACGTAATCCAGCCGAATAAGTATATCTTGCTTAGAGAAAAACACGGAACATTGATTGAGGCCTTTCTTATATAGATGATCTAGTTACACCTTGTAGATATGTGTACGATCCTTATATCTTGTGATAAGTTCTTATAAAGCTTATCTTGTCAGTCATGTTCCATAAAGAAATACTTGGTTATATGCCTCGCGGATATCTTGGTGAGCTTGATGGTAATAATAGATTTGCTTAGTATGCTTCTCTTGTTATACACTTTATCAGTTATTTGTTGTTATCTATTTTAATCTTTCAGGTTTTATAGTTGCGGCAGGGAGTTATGTTTCTCACTGGGACTGTGTGTCTCACCCCACTGGTTTACACCCTTTTTAGGTGATCGCTCTAGACGTGGTGGTGGTCGTGAGGTTGCACCCGAGAAGTAAGAAGATCACTAGAAGGCAAGAGATGGACATGTTGTTGTTTTGGTGGTTTTGTAGTAGAGTCTTAAAAGTCATCCTTGTACTATCAGGTCCTTGGAAGTGTTTTGACGACGTTTCACGATGTTTAGCTGCTCTAATTTTTGTATGCCCTACTTCTGGCCGTACATGGCCGTTCTGTATGTATAAATAGGTGATGAACTAATATGCATTTTTGCGACAGTGGGTGACTTTAAGTGGTGAACATATTAGGCAGGTGATCTTGAATATATCTATATATGACATGATCTTCTTGCAGGGCCTGGTTGCAGCTGTTCTGTATGTATGCTTTCCGCAATCGGTTTTAATTAACCCGTGTTTTCGGTAATATATGGTTCCACACATTTTCGCGTGTCATTTCGTTGTATGTGTGATGGCGGGGTGTCACACTCTTTCTATCTACTCCCATTGCTCAGGAGTTCTTGCTCAGATTTCTACTACTTGGAGGTGATTTCTAGCTTATTTCGGGCGATGTTGGAGCTGCTATCTCCTTCATTTCTTGTACTGCTTGGAGGCGATTCTACTGCTGGTCTTCTTTCTCTTCTCGTATTCTTTGATTGACAAGGGAGAACTCTCCATTTGAGGTATATTTTCTACCAAAATTTTAATGTCCAAAACCTGAACTTAACATTAGTATGCAATATTACAACTGAAATAATTGTATTGCTACTCCTTAATTCCACATTAGTGAAATAATGATGTTGAAAATGAAAATTGAAGGTTAATTAATACCTGAAAAATTATTGTTCGGAATTGCAAAATTGTTGTTCTAAAATGTTAATGTTACTGAAAAAATAGCAAAATTGTTGTTGAATAGATATGTTAATGTTACTAAAAATATAGTAGAATTGTTGTTCTAAAAAGTTAATGTTATAGAAAAATAGTAAAATAAATTTAATTCCAGATTCAAAATTATTGTTCTAAAATCTTAACTACTCTTTTAAAAATGATGTCACTGTTCTAAAATATTAATTCATGTTAATATAATGTTCTAAAATATGAATTATTGTTTTACAATGATAGGAACATGGTATCTAGTTCAAATTCACGAATTGTCAATATGTGATATGATGGTCAATTTCTCTCTAATGGGTCTTATTCTAATCAATCTGTTAGACCCATAAACATTTCACTTATTAATACCCTATCTGAACTAAAATCATATATCTATACAACACTTGACATCAATCCCAACCAATTCTCTATCAAAATATCCTATCTTTTCCCTGGAGAAAATCATATGATCGTACAAGTTGATGATGATGATGATGCATACATAACCTTGTTATCACTTTCAACTGATGCCTATATTGATGTGTTTGTTGAAAAAACATCTATCCACCAACAACCATGTTTCATGGGTCTATTGAGTCAATTTCAATCTCAATTCCCTCACAATCATTTATGGAGTCAACCACCTCAATTCTCTCAAAGTCATTTAACTGCTGAATGGAGTCAACCACCTCAATTCTCTCAAAGTTATTTAACTACTGAATGGAGTCTACCACCTCAATTCTCTCAAAATCCTACTACTGAGAATGTTGGTGTTGAGGTTGACGAGGGAGAAAATGATAGTGATCATGAAGGTGATAATGATAGTAATCACGAAGGTGATAACAATAGTGATATTGAAGGTGGTAATAAAAGTGAACCACCTGAGGAGGAGTCATTGACTGAAACCGATGATGAGCACACACATCCATTCCCTGACTCTATTGGAACATTGAGTTCTATTCCATCCATATTTGACAACCAATGGCCCCAACATGAACACATTGATTCCAACTATGAAGCTTTTCAAGATGATGACTGGGTGGAAGATTTTCATCATGAATTCCATCTCAATTACAATCCTTCCATCATTGTTATATATGAGGGTTCTTTATTTGCATCCAAAGTTGTACTGGTTGAGACACTCCAAAAATGGTCGATACAAAAGATTGTCCAGTACCATACATTATGCTCAAATAATCATCATCTTAAACTTGTTTGTATCCATGATCAATGATGTCCTTGGAGATTGACCGCTTGCTAGTCCAAAAGATTAGGTGGCATGTGGAAGATAAAACGGTGTAAAGCAGGCCACAATTGTGAATTAACTGTTATGAATCATGATCATCACCAAGTCACAACATCTTATATTGCTCGAATGATAATTTCAATCCTAGTATCACGATTGGATATGTCAACATGAGAAATTCATGACAAGGTGAATGCTGAACTAAGGCTCCAGATATCTTACAAGAAGGTATATCTAGCGAGGAGGAAGGCTGTATATAAAATATTTGGAGACTGGGAATCATCATATCCTAGTTTGTTGCCGTTCTTGATATCTCTAACACAATATATTATAAGAACTATATATTCCCACCTTATTGATGATTATACCCTTCAAACTGAAGGCACTCGTAGATTCAAGCGGGTGTTTTGGGCATTTGGTCTAGCTGTGAGGGGTTGGGCCTATTGCAGGCCTGTTCTTACTGTTGATGGCACATTTTTAATAGGAAAATATACTGGCATACTTCTCATTGCATGTGGCACAGATGCTGATAATGGTCTATTTCCACTTACTTTTGTTGTTGTCGAGAAAGAAAATAAGGACTGCTGGGAGTGGTTCTTTGGTTGTCTAAAAACTTGTATTCCTATCATTCCACGACGTACAGACTTGTGTATTATTTCTGATCGAATGAGTGGGATTTTTCCAGCACTTGAATCAAAATTTGATTGGGCTCAACATCGTTATTGTATTCAACATCTTCGGGAGAACTTCCATAAGCAGTTCAAGTCCCAGGAGTTGAGGGAGCTTTTGTGGAAGGTGGGATCAACAACTGATACACATGAATTTGATCGTCATATGACTGTTATAGAAACCATAGAACCAGCAGCGAAGGCGTATTTATTAGGCTAAAATCAGTATTTTGGTCTCTCGCATATGACATAGGTTGCGGGTATGGGTCATTGACTAGAAATCATGTTGAAGGGTGTAATGGAGTCTTAAAAGGTGTTAGAGGTTTGCCAATACAGGCGTTAATTGTTGCCACATACTATCACTACGTGACAATGTGGCTGGAGAGGCATAATCTCACAAATAAACGTGCACAAGATGGACTGAAATGGCCCTTGAGGGTTCATGATAAGCTTTATAATGTTCGAGAGGATGCAAAAAAACTGACAATACACATCCATGTGAACAATGATGAATTTCTTGTTGGTGACATGGATGGACATAGATTTCAAGTAATAATACGTCCAAATGGTGGTAGTCAATGCAATTGTGGTTTTCCACAACAATGGCATTATCCATGTTCTCATGTTTGGGTAGTTGCAGACTCTGTCAATTGGGATCTGGATGCACTTGTGAGAGCATATTATACAAATGAGGCTTATCTAAATGCATACAGAATTGAATTTCGTGGTATTCCCGACAAGAGGTATTGGCCTCAATTTGATGAAAGTAGAGGTATTTATCCCTTATTATTACCCCCTAGGAAACGAAGGCAAGCTAGAAGACCAAAGAAAAAGAGAAGGCCTTAAACTATGGATGTTGATCCAAATCAGTATACATATCACTATCATAAGTGTAGTAGAAGGGGCCATAATAGACACACATGTCCTAATGTAATATGATGTGTGGTCATGTAATGTTTGCTATTTCAATTTACTCAAGACATGTAATGTTTGTAATTTTAGTTTGTTTAAGTCATGTAATGTTTGCAATTTCAATTTAATCATGTAATGTAATGTTTGCAATTTCAATTTTCTCAAGTCATGTAATGTTTACAATTTAATCACGTCATGTAATGTTTGCAATTTCACTAAAAGAATGAATTTATAATGGGATTTTTATAGATGGCTCATCGAAGGACATGTACATTTCACATGTCGGTAGAGTTAATCAAAATAATAGCTACAAAGTGCCTACAGGGAAAAATGGCTCATCAAACTCTATTGGATGATGACTGGAATGACATACCCGATTTGTTGTACAACACCACAACTAGTTTTGGGCTTGTTCATAGGATACCCTCTATCCACCTTGACCCCACTTTAATCACTGCATTAGTTAACCGGTGGGACAATAGTAGCAATACTTTTAGATTTCACCCGTTTGAGATGACTGTAACACTTCAAGACGTAGCAATGCTTCTAGGTCTTAGGATTGATGGCCCACCTGTTATAGCTTCTTATCCTATAGGTGTAAATGAGGGGTAGTTTTCTTCTTGGTCTCACCTTTGTGAGAATTTCTTAGGAGATGCACCGGATGGGATGTCTAAGGGGCATATCTGCTTGATTTGGCTATGTGAGAACTTCATGGATATGGATCTGACAGTGGGTGATGAAGAGCAACAACTAGAACTGAGGACAAGGTACACTAGGGCATATCTCCTATACTTCTTAGGTAGTTACCTTATCCCAGATAGTACCGGGGATAGAGTGCATGTTAGGTACCTCCCTCTTGTGTCATATTTTGCACATTGTGGCACTCTATCTTAGGGTGCTGCAACTCTAGCTTACTTATATAGGGAGTTGTATAAGGCTACCACCCAGTCTAGGAGAACTGCCCATCTGTCAGGTTGTGTCTGTCTATTGCAGCAGTGGTGTTGGGAATTGGACGCCCAGGTTCAATTGTTATGCAATGGGGGGAGTGGCCAAAAGATCTTACCTTGGGTTACAGGTAAAGATCTACATAATTAATTTTTATATTTGTCCAAACATTATGTAGTGTTTATCTAAATATAGTTTGTCAATTTAATAGGTGGCCTACATATGTCCAAAGGAGTGACACTATCTGGGGAACAATCTAGTTTTACGATTCATCATTTGACCAGATTTTTCCCTCGCAGGTATAACTTACTTACCTCTACTAACATGTTGTATGGTATATGTTTTATTTATTTGCAATTTACTCTGTTTTATATGATATATGTTGTCTATATGAATAACAGATAAATTTGACTCCTTACACTACTAATGTTCTTGAGAGATTGCCTATCATTTGTAGAGAGGGTAGTGATATTTGGTTGGTACGAGGGCCTTTACTTTGCTACACAATAGTGGAGTGGCACTTCCCCAACTGAGTACTTGGACAGTCCGGCTTTGTTCAAGTACAACCTACTCTTGAGCTTCCACGGCTTAGCCGGATTGATGGGAGGGGTCATGCGGCTGAGGATTGGCTGCTTCATTATAGGCGGGAGGTGCAACTATGGAACAATAGATGTGAGAGCTTAGTTCCCGCTCCACCAACTAATACAGTCTTCAGTCCTCAGGTTCACTACGCATGGTATCATCCCCAGTACATCGTGCCCCCTCTAGCTATGCCTCTGACCACATACTACCCACAAAGTTATCGCTAGCAAGAATTTGTGAGTATCATTATTATTTCTTTTACAAACTGTTATTTTTATCATTTTTATTTGTAATATATGTAATTGGTCTTTATTATGTGTACATATTTTGTTTTATAGGTGCAAACACAGGTGGCGATCCGAGCAGCTTTAGAGCACGCCCCTACACAGATCAGAGACGACATCTATAACATCCAGGGGGCTTACTTTGACAGTCTTTCTGACTATGCTTGGTCATGGGATCCCATAACCACTCATACCACAGCCCCTGAGCCCACTCCTACTCCTACTCCTACTCGTGTACTTACTTCTCCCGAGCTCACTCCCACTTCTTAGTGCATGGGATGGGGACATACAAGCCCATACTTTGGAGGAGTTGGTTCTCATTCTTCATTCATCACCCCACCTCAACTAGCATCCTACCATGGAGCAAGTTCTTCTTCTGTTCCATACACTCCATTCCCACCACCAGTTATTCATGAGAGCCGACCACCACCTTATGCCACATATTCACCTACTCCGTTTGATTTCTCAAGATGCACCCCACCTGATGCATCATATCCTGGTTTTCAGAGACCCCTCATCTCACCTCCACCTTTTCATACACCCCACCTGATGCTTGCCAACATCCTCCTACGCAGTTGTTGCCAGTTCAGGCGTCTCCAGATGACATCGGTACAGAGGAGCCAGATGTAGAGGGAGGTGGGCGAGGACGTCGTGGGCGAGGAGGACGTGCTTAGTTTTTTATATATTGTACTGTGTTGTATGTATGCCTTAGTGAAAACATCTATTGTAGGTGGATCTATCATATTATGATATCACATTGGTTCATTTTGGACCTATCATATTTTTCTGTTGTGTGTTGTGTATTATTTTTTCTTCATGTTGGTTCATGTTTTAACCTTGTTTTTAATTGCTATCTCATTTTTTTGGATTAAGTTCTTATTATATAATCAATTAGGAACCAACTGATGTTGGTTGCAATATCACTTATATATTCCATATGCATGTTATGAGCTATTGAAATTGACAAATTTATAATAATTGGGTATATTATAGACATCCAAATACAAGTGAACGATTTATAAATGTATAAATATAATCAATATTGTTAATATACATATCAATAACCATGAAATAATATCAGTGACTGCAAAAATATTTGAAAAAAAAACAATGTGCCATGCATGGGGACGTATTGGTGCAATGCGTCTTGTATGGGGACGCATTGGTGCAATGCGTCCTATATGGGGACGTATTGCTACAATGCGTCCCTGGCTAGGACTCATTGGTGTAATGCATCCCAGCAGCAGACACATTGGTCCCACAAGAGGACAATGCGTCCCAAACCGGGATGCATTGCCCTCTTATGGGACCAATATGTCTACTGTTGGGACACATTGGATCGCGAGACAGCAATGTGAGCCAAAAAGGGACGCATTTCTCCGTAAATGTGCCATTTTGGGCAATAAGTTCAAGAAGGTGCCATTTAGGGAATAAAATATGGCAAATGTGCCATTTAGGTTTTTTGGCCTAAAATGTATACATTACGACAAAGGTGATACTGCAAACAAACAGTAATTAACTAAGAGTTTATAAACTCCACAAGACAAAATGCAGTTATACTTATTCATGTACTACAATACATACAATTCCTACTTTTGTGGGCCACAAGGAAGATGTATCAAAGACATATAAATGGGCAACGACGGTGCTTACTTTAAATAGTTGCCCTTCGGTCGTATGAGCTAGATAGTTTATGTGGGAGCAGAGACTAGCTAGTTTAGTAATTGACGCATTATGCGATTATTCAGTCAGCAATTTGAATACAGGGTTGACGTATGTATTACCTATACGAGCAACTGGAAAGCCAACTACTAAACATACGATAGTACAATTGTGAACTCACGAAAACATTGGGCAGTTTTTGCATCCCAACAGTAATAAAATTTACTAAAATGGTACTTTTGTAACCCATTTCTTTGTGAAGATCCTAAAGACTAATAGAACTGCAATTTCTGGAGTTTTGTGAGTGTTAGGCAATATTACTGACCGATTAGCTTCTCCTTGTTTATTCTACTAATCACCGCACTGCAGGCACACCACCCCATCCAAGATAAGGGCAGCAGACTTGTAGATCATCTACATGCCCACTGCCGAGTTGCAGAAGAAGCAAGAAGGGTTTTTTAGGAGCAATATGCAGTACTTGCGACTTCAGATGCCAAAGTCATTAGGCACATATCTTCGGCAACAACGCCCGATAAGTAATTTTGAGCAAGACACGATGCTCCAAAAATTTCTTGATAAGTGGCATCACATTTTTGTGCGTCTCGGCCGGGGTGTACAGGCAAGCAAGGCCTCAAAGACAATTCGCAGTAAAGGGCGTAACTCATCACGTGATGTAAGTCGGTCCGTAGAGCGCAAAAGATCGCTGCCATATATATATATATATATATATATATATATATATATATATATATATATATATATATATATATATATATATATATATATATTAGTGAACGCACACGTGCACATGCACGTGACATATAAAATGTGTTAGAAATGTGAGGAGAGAGAACTCGTCTGTGAAAAGTTCATACGGTTGTTTGAAAAGAGAGAATCAAGGAACCATTTCGGTGGGATGGAGAGAGAAATACAGAATTAAAGATAATAAAAATTAATAGGAGAGTGTGGAAATAAATATTTGTAGGAGCAAAATTCCTTGAAAAAAGGAGAGAGAAGAGAGTGAATCAAGGAGAGTGCACCATCAAACTTGCTCTTTTTATAGTAGTATCTATATATATATATATATATATATATATATATATATATATATATATATATATATATATATATATATATGGTATATCTTCGCTACCCGTGCATCAAATTTGTAATGGGATGACACATATATGTAATGAGACAACCAAATTTGTAATGAGACAACTGAAATTGTAATACAAAGACTCGTTTTGTATTACAGCGCTGTTACAGTAATAAATATATATTTATTACTGTAACAGCGTTGTAACACAAAACGAGTCTTTGTATTACAATTTCAGTCGTCTCATTACAAATTTGGATTGTCTCATTACAAATGCATACCTTCTCATTACAAAACTGATGCACGGGTAGTGAATCTTAGTTACCCGCATGGGTAGCGAAGATATACCCATATATATATATATATATATATATATATATATATATGGTATATATTCGCTACCCATGCGGGTAACTAAGATTCGCTACCCGTGCATCAATTTTGTAATGGGATGACACATATATGTAATGAGACAACCAAATTTGTAATGAGACAACCGAAATTGTAATACAAAAACTCGTTTTGTATTACAGCGCTGTTACAGTAATAAATATATATTTATTACTGTAACAGCGCTGTAATACAAAACGAGTCTTTGTATTACAATTTCGGTCATCTCATTACAAATTTTGAATTGTCTCATTTCAAATGCATACCTTCTCATTACAAAACTGTTGCACGGGTAGCGAATCTTAGTTACCCACACGGGTAGCGAATATATACCCATATATATATATATATATATATATATATATATATGGGTATATCTTCACTACCCGTGCGGGTAACTAAGATTCACTACCCGTGCATCAATTTTATAGTGGGATGACACATATATGTAATGAGACAACCAAATTTGTAATGAGACGACCGAAATTGTAATACAAAAACTCGTTTTGTATTACAGCGCTGTTACAGTAATAAATATATATTTATTACTGTAACAGCTTTGTAATATAAAATGAGTCTTTGTATTACAATTTTGGTCGTCTCATTACACATTTGGATTGTCTCATTACATATATGTGTCATCCCACTACAAAATTGATGCACGGGTAGTGAATCTTAGTTACCCGCACGGGTAGTGAAGATATACCCATATATATATATATATATATATATATATATATATATATATATATATATATATATATATATATATATATATATATATAAGGGTATATATTCGCTACCCTTGCGGGTAACTAAGATTCGCTACCCGTGCAATTGTTTTGTAATGGGAAGGTATGCATTTGTAATGAGACAATTCAAATTTGTAATGGGATGACCGAAATTATAATACAAAGACTCATTTTGTATTACAACGCTGTTACAGTAATAAATATATATTTATTACTGTAACAGCGCTGTAATACAAAACGAGTTTTTGTATTACAATTTCGGTTGTCTCATTACAAATTTGGTTGTCTCATTACATATATGTGTCATCCCATTACAAAATTGATGCACGGGTAGCGAATCTTAGTTACCCGCATGGGTAGCGAATATATACCCTATATATATATATATATATATATATATATATATATATATATATATATATATATATATATATGGGTATATCTTCGCTACCCGTGCGGGTGATAACCTCCTATTTTAGTAGTTTATCTTAGTCTTTTTCTTTAGTTTTCCATACTCTTTCTACATTTATATTGTACTTAAACCTAATTTTACCCCTTTTTGTAAATACATCATCAAACTAACTTTTCCTTTTATAATTGCAGAAAAAGCACAAAAAAAATAACAAAAGAACAAACCAGCCCAAGGGTCGAGTAGATCCAAACGGTCCCAAGACCGCATGGAGTTCAAACGGTCCCGAGACCGCATGAAGCCAAACGGTCCCAAGACCGCATGGAGTTCAAACGGTCCCGAGACCGCATGAAGCCAAACGGTCCCAAGACCGCATGGAGTTCAAACGGTCCCGAGACCGCATGAAGCCAAACGATCCCAAGACCGCATGGAGTTCAAACGGTCCCAAGACCGCATGAAGCCAAACGGTCCCAAGACCGCATGGAGTTCAAACGGTCCCGAGACCGCATGAAGCCAAACGGTCCCAAGACCGCATGGAGTTCAAACGGTCCCGAGACCGCATGAAGCCAAACGGTCCCAAGACCGCATGGAGTTCAAACGGTCCTGAGACCGCATGAAGCCAAACGGTCCCAAGACCGCATGGAGTTCAAACGGTCCCGAGACCGCATGAAGCCAAACGGTCCCAAGACCGTTTGACGCCAAACGGTCCCAAGACCGTTTGACGCCAAACGGTCCCAAGACCGTTTGAGCCCAAACGGTCTCCAAACCGTTTGGATCTCACTCAAAGCCTATAAATAAGACCTCAGGGCCGTTCATGAGGAGTGCAGACGTCCAGAGGCTGTCTCTCCACTACCAGAACAACTCCATCCATCACTCGAGGCTGCCGGTCTGAGACTCACGTCCATTGCAAGCTACTTTCTCTCTCATCAACAAGGAAGGTGAGAGGAGAAGATCCGTCATCAAGCAAGCTACAAGGAGTGGAGATCGTTGCTCTCTCCACCAAGGGTTCAACCTTCTCTCTTCAGTGGAGATGATGTTCTTTCTATCTCTTCTTGCCTCCTTCTTTGTTGCTCCCTCTATGAGGAGCGAGTAGTTCCATCCACTGGGGCGCGGGGACTAGCCCCGCTGCCCATGTTTTGTATTTTGTACTGTAAAAAAGATGTTATCATTTCGTTTTAATACTAAATCGTTTCACACATGCTTGAATGATGGCCACGTTCTTGTATGCATTTATTGTCTTTCGTTGTGGTTTGTCTACGACCGCTATTGAGGCTTGAATACCGATTTAGTGTTGGTTTCTGGTGTGTGTATCCACCACGCATCCGTTTCAGTGTCTAGAAGTGTATCTCAAAGAGTGGAGTAAACTCACTATCATCTGGCACACTCCCATCTGTATGGAAGAGACCTTTGGTAAGTCGAGGAACACACTTTGCGAGGGGAATGATGTAAAGCATGTGACCATTCGTTCGGGGATGGCTGGCGTTGCATCATTCCCGCACTTCTCGTAGCTAGGTTATCCCTCACCGGAAACTAGGCCTACAAAGACGCTATTCGATTTGGTAATTATCGCTCGCTTGTTAGTTTTAGATGCACGTTTCTTGAGGTTGAGTAAGATTCTCTCTTCGGATACTACATCCTTCAGTGACGCGTAGTGATGTACCGCATGAGAGTTACTTAACCCTTGGAGGATGAGATGCATTGCCCTTTTCTTATATGGGCATTGGTCTTGTGGAACATCGAAGGGTGCAATGCATCGCTCTTGTCTTATGTGGGCATCGGTCTTGTGGAACACCCTTGGATGCAACGCATCGCTCTTGTCTTATAAGGCATCGGTCTTGTGGATACATCCATGCATCTAGCTTATAAGTCTTGCTTAGTACATATACAATGCATGTGTAGCGGTGGTAAATACCTGCTTAACCCCAGTGATTCATCATCATTTGTTAACTCTTAAGATTTACTTGCTTTATTTACTTTCTTGCTTTACTTTCTTTGTACTTAGTTTAAAACAACCAAATCAAACTTTCGATCTAAATATCAATCTTTAAGTTGTTAAGTAAAGGCTAAACGTTTTCCATCTTGACTTCGTCAAGACCGTTGTCCCGAGGATTCGACCCTTAACTATACTACGATAAGACTTCCACATGTCTTAGCACATGTGGGTGGAGTTCTTACCATAGTATTAGCAAGGCTAAACTTAGAGACTCATCATCTCTAGGAATTTTAGTGGTGTTGCATAAAACAAAAACACTCCATCAAAAATTGGCGCCGTTGCCGGGGACAACGGAACTTTTTAGTTTTTTACTTACCAATTTCTTGGTTGATTAGGATTTTACACTTTTTTAATAACCAATCCAATATTTCTTGATCTTTTTCATTTCCTTCCATTTTTCCTAACTTGAGATTTTCCTTCTACTCAGGTAGAAAACGTGTATGCAACCCCCGCATAGCATCGGATTCTCCCCTGAACCAGGATACGATTCTGAGGTAGAAAGAAGTTTTCACCGAAGGAATAGACTAAACCGCCAAAGAGCCAGACAGATGGCTGAAGAGCAACGCCTTGTTGCAGAAAGAGTCAATGCCGCCATAGCAGCACAACGAGCACAACTCATTGCTGACACTCGTGCTCAGGTGCAAGCTGAGATCCGAGCTGAAGTACAAGCACGCATCCAAGCAGAGCAAGCTGCTGCTCAACTCGCGTTAAGAAACAAGCAACTTCGGGATTACGCCGTCCCAAAGAATTACGAAGATAACCATCCGGTCCGGCCTCCGATCATTAACATCCCACACTTCGAGATCCGGACCCAATGGATTCAGATTATGCAAGGGATTTCTTTCTCTGGAAGTTCTGGAGACGACTGCATGGACCACCTGAAACGGTTTAAGGCATTATGCCGACTGGTCCCACAAGATGGCATTGCTTTCGACGCAATAATGCTCCATCTGTTTCATTTCACTCTATCTGGAAGGGCCTTAAGTTGGTATAATTCATTGGATAGAGAACCCATTATTACCACCTGGGCCCCTCTAGAGGAGAAATTCCTGGAGAAGTTCTTTCCACCCTCGCTTACTTACGAAATCAGAGGGCAGATCAACCATTTCTCTCAACTTCCTGGAGAGACCCTTGCCGAGGCATGGGAAAGATTCAAAGAACTTCTTCGAAAATGCCCTCATCATGGGATTTCACAAAATCAACTGATTGAGACCTTTTATCGGGGGGTAAATGATGACATTAAACAGTTCCTAGATTCCTCATCTGGAGGAAATTTCATGAGGAAAAACTATGAAGACGCCTGGAAGATTGTCACTTTAGGGGCTGAAAACCAGTCCAACTGGGGGCGAACAGCCGGAAAAGGCGTCCTCAAAGTCTTTAAAGCTGAGGAATCCACGGAATTAAAGTCAATAGCAGAGGCTCTGAAAGCAATCGCCCATAAACAGCAAACCCTTGAATCATCTCTAGGGGAATTCAACAAGAAACAAACCCCGCAGCTGCATCAAGTCAAAGCTGTCACAGGTTCCTGTGAAGCTTGTCATGCATCAGATCATCCGACCTTATCCTGCGGAATGCTCTATAGTGTGATGATGGATCTTCATCCACCACCACAACCCTATGAGGCCATCACTAATCAGATTGAAGATCAGACTCCGGAGCAAGTCAACTCTATCCATACTATTCCCGGGCAAGTCTACTATAATCCCAGTCAACCAAGGAACCATCCTGGATTCCAGTATGGGAACCCTTCTGGGACTGCAAACCCGCAACACCAGACTCAAGGGGGATTTGACAGTAGGTTGCCTCCTGGGTTATCAAACAATCAAGGGAATCCAAGAAACAACTTCCCTAGGGTTAACTACCCTAGAAATCAGTCAGCCTACTACCAGTACACTCACCCCCCGCTTCACCCACAATTGCATGTTCAACAATACCAACAACAAAATTCTCAGAAGAATGTTACCACGCAGCCGGAAGATGAGCTATCTTCAATAAGACAGATGCTGCAATCTCAGCAAACCATGCTAGCTAGCCAGCAAGCCCAACAAAGGGCAGTTGAAACCCAGCTAGCTCAGATTGCTGCACAGTTGAAGTCTTCAGCTAGCGTTTCTGATAGGCAGCCTGAACCAAATGGGCAAAATGAACACGAACAGCTGAACGCCATCACCACAAGGTCGGGACGCATTCTGCCTGAACCCATCAAGATCACTCTAGATGATGATGATGTGACCATTCTTTTGACGAAAGAGATCTCACAACAAGAGATTGGGAAATCTCCCGAAGACACCGAGGACAAAAACAAAGAGTATGTACCTGCAGAACCCAAGGTCCCGCAATTCAAACCAAGGATTCCATATCCAGGCAGACTGCAAGAAACAAAAATGGATGCCAGGTTTCAGAAATTCAAGGAAGCAATGAAGAAACTTTATATCGATATCCCACTCCTCGACTCTCTATCCGAAGTACCAGCATGGGCAAGGTATCTCAAAACTTTGCTATCACGTAAGTATATCACCAAAGAGCAGGAAACCGTCAAGCTTGCCCAAACCACCTCTGACATCATCTTGAACAAACTGCCCAAAAAGAAGAAGGACCCAGGTTCTTTCGGAATCCAATGTTGCATTGGAAACGCATCCACAAAGAAAGGATTAGCTGACCTCGGGGCTAGTATATCCATTATGCCTTTCTCAATGTGCCAACGCCTCGGTTTCACAGATCTGCTACCTACAGCAATGACTATTCAACTTGCTGACTCCACCATAACCGCACCTTTGGGAATCATTGAAGACGTTCCAGTAAGAATAGGCAAGGATGCTTACGTTCCATGTGATTTTGTCATCATGGATATTAAAGAGGACTTGAGATATCCGATCATTTTCGGCAGGCCTTTCCTAGCTACAGCCAGAGCACTAATCGATGTCGAAGCCGGAACCATCATCCTTAGGCTCGGAAAGGAAGCCATTCAATTCCGTGTCCTTGACAGCATGAAAGGCCCTAACATTCAAGAAGAAGTCTTTCTTTTAGACGCAATCCAACAAATGTCGCAACTAGAAATCTCCGAGCCAATCGACGAACTTGAAAATGCTCTTACCAATCCCGAAGTCGAGTTCTCTGCAAATGAACTAGTCCAGCAATGCATCCAATATCTAGAAAAGGCAGAAGAAGCACCAAAGTCTACCTTTGAAGAGCTTAAAGCCATAACGACTATTGAAGCAGCAGAACCACCAAAAACCCCTGAATTGAAGACCTTACCCACAGGGCTCAAATATGTTTTCCTGGATAAGGAAGAGCTATGCCCAGTTATTATCAGCTCCACCCTCACCGAAGACCAAGAAGCCAGACTTCTAGACAAACTAAGGAAACACAAAAAGATCATTGGTTATAAAATAACCGACCTCACAGGCATAAATCCGGCTCTGTGTATGCACAAGCTTCCTATGGTTGAAGAATTTAAACCCACTCGCGAACATCAAAGAAAACTGAACCCAAATTTAAAAGAGGTAGTCTGTTTGGAAGTCCTCAAACTGCTTAAAGCTGGTATGATCTACCCTATCTCCGACTCTCAGTGGGTTAGTCCGGTTCAAGTTGTCCCAAAGAAAGGGGGCACTACTGTAGTGATCAACGATAAAAATGAGCTCGTACCTACTAGGACTGTAACGGGGTGGAGAATGTGCATCGATTATAGGAAGTTGAATAAAGCTACAAGGAAAGACCACTACCCTCTACCCTTTCTAGACGAAGTCCTGGAGCGCTTGGCCCACCAAAAATATTTTTGTTATCTCGATGGTTATTCTGGGTTCTACCAAATACCCATACATCCAGAGGACCAAGAAAAAACCACCTTCACTTGTCCCTTCGGGACATATGCTTTTAGAAGAATGCCATTCGGGCTATGTAACGCTCCTGCTACTTTCCAACGCTGCATGTCCGCCATTTTCGCCGGATTAACTGAATCTATTATGGAAGTCTTTATGGATGATTTCTCTGTTTATGGAGAGTCTTTCGATAACTGTCTAAATAATCTCGAACAAGTCCTGCAACGTTGCAAGGAAACAAACCTTATCCTGAACTGGGAAAAATGCCATTTCATGGTAACAGAGGGTATCGTCCTCGGACATAGAGTAAGTGATAGAGGGATCGAGGTCGACAAAGCAAAGATTGATGTCATCTCGAAGTTGTCACCTCCGAAGGACATAAGAGGAGTTCGAGCTTTCCTAGGTCATGCCGAGTTTTACAGAAGGTTCATCAAAGATTTCTCAAAAATAGCTAAACCCATGACCCAACTCCTGACAAAAGATGCCGAGTTTATTTTTGACCAAGAATGTATGCAAAGTTTCTCCACCCTTAAAGAAGCACTAATTTCCGCACCTATTCTAAGGGCTCCAGACTGGTCGCAACCCTTTGAAATTATGTGTGACGCAAGTGACTATGCCATAGGGGCCGTTTTAGGACAACGAATCGACAAGAAACCCTATGTCATCTACTATGCGTCCAAAACGCTTGATGAAGCACAAAGACACTACACGACCACGGAAAAAGAGTTCCTAGCTATCATCTACGCCTTCGAAAAATTCCGCTCTTACCTGATCGGCTCTAAAGTAATTGTCTACACTGACCATTCTGCTATCAGACATTTGATTCAGAAACAGGATGCCAAACCCAGGCTCATCCGCTGGGTATTGATGCTTCAAGAATTCGATCTAGAAATTAAAGATAAAAGTGGTGTAGAGAACGTTGTCGCCGATCACCTCAGTAGAATCGAGGTTGAAGACAAAGATAAAATCCCTATCAGGGACTCTCTTCCTGATGATCAACTTATGAAAGCCACTCATAATTTCCCTTGGTTTGCAGATATCGTCAATTATCTGGCCACAGGGATCATTCACCCGTCTGCTTCTTATCAAGATAAAAGGAAATTCCTTCATGACGTAAAACGTTATCATTGGGATGAACCCTACTTGTTCTACCTCTGTGCCGACGGACTTTTTCGTCGATGCCTTCCAGAAGAAGAAATAACATCGGTTTTGGAACACTGCCACTCCGGACCCACGGGGGGGCACATGGGCGCCAAGAAAACTGCCATAAAAGTTCTACAATCTGGTTTCTTTTGGCCCACCATATCAAAAGACTCACATAATTTTGTCAAATCCTGTGATAAATGCCAATTTTCGGGCAACATATCAAAAAGAGATGAAATGCCTCTTACCATGTGGCAGGAAATTGAGCTGTTTGATGTATGGGGGGTAGACTACATGGGACCTTTCCCCTCATCATATGGCTTCTCGTACATTTTGGTCGCTGTGGATTACGTCTCGAAGTGGGTCGAAGCTGTACCCACTGCATCTAATGACTCCAAACCTGTTGTCAAATTGTTCAAAGATACCATCTTTCCAAGATTTGGAGTCCCAAGAACGGTCATATCTGATGGCGGAACCCATTTTCTGGAACGAAGTTTCGAAGCATTACTAAGAAGATATGGAGTCCATCACAAAGTTGCCACACCTTACCACCCGCAAACTAGTGGCCAAGTGGAAGTATCCAATAGACAGATAAAAGTGATTCTTGAAAAAACAGTGAACAAAAATCGCACTGATTGGTCCACCAAACTTTCTGACGCCCTCTGGGCATATCGTACGGCTTACAAAACACCAATTGGAACAACTCCGTTCCGCTTGGTGTACGGTAAATAATGTCATCTTCCAGTAGAACTGGAACATAAAGCCTGGTGGGCCATCAAGCAACTAAACTTCGACCTTAAAAGTGCAGGAGAGAACAGACAACTTCAACTACAGGAGCTAGAAGAACTCCGCATGACAGCATATCACAGTGCCAGAATCTATAAAGAGCAAACGAAAATGTGGCACGATGGACATCTTAGGAGAAAAGATATCACCGTTGGTGACAAAGTGCTCTTATTCAATTCCAAGCTCAAATTATTCCCCGGAAAGCTTCGAACAAGATGGTCCGGACCCTTCACTATAAAACATATCTACCCAACTGGAGCTGCCATTATCATCAACAACAACGGAGGAGAACGAACGGTCAACGGACACCGTTTAAAAAGATACTACACTCAGGAAGACAAAACACATCAACAAACCCTCGATGTCAGAAACGCTACGCCCACAATTTCGTCGAGCCAGTGACGTAAAACCAAGGCGCTTCTTGGGAGGCAACCCAAGACCTGAGTATCAATTTCTCCAATTTTCTAGTTTTATTCTCTCTTAATTTTGTTTTGCTTCTTTAAGTTCTTTCATTACTAAATCTAAAAATACAAAAAAATATACAAATATTTTTATGCTCCAAACGGTCTTGAAACCGTTTGGGACCAAACGGTCCTCAAACCGTTCGGGACCAAACGGTCTTGAAACCGTTTGGGACCAAACGGTCTTGAAACCGTTTGGGACCAAACGGTCCTCAAACCGTTTGGGACCAAACGGTCTTGAAACCGTTTGGGACCAAACGGTCCTCAAACCATTTGGGACCAAACGGTCTTGAAACCGTTTGGGACCAAACGGTCCTCAAACCATTTGGGACCAAACGGTCTTGAAACCGTTTGGGACCAAACGGTCCTCAAACCGTTTGGGACCAAACGGTCTTGAAACCGTTTTGAACCAAACGGTCTTGAAACTATTTGAATACGATAAGTCACCGCTATAAATACTGACCCCGCATCTCCATCTTCCTCTCTTCGAATCTTCGCACTCTACAGTCTTTTCGTGCGCAGAACATCACCTTTTTGCTTCTGTGCCTCCGTGCAAGCTTCTCAATCCACCTCCCACAAGATTGTCCGGCGACCCCAAGCACGCTGCTCACTCTGCGCCACCTTCGCAGTCGTCGTCAAATGATGTTCTTCGTTGCCGTGCCGTTCTGTCGCCACTATCGCGTCAGTCGCCGTTTCATCCACCCACCTTCAAACCCTCGCCCCGTTTCACCTTCGCCCCGTTCCACCTTCCCCCCGCGCCGGCGACCTGCGGCTTCTCGCTTCCCAAGCGGTCCTCAAACCGTTTGGAACCAAACGGTCTTCAAACCGTTTGGAACCAAACGGTTTAGACACCGTTTGGGAACTTTTGTGTAATCAAGCAGCACATATCGCAGTGCACTCCTTTGCAATTTTGTCTTGATATTGTCTAGCAGATTCATTGCTAGAATTGCAGATTTCGTCTACAATATCAAGACACAATTGCAAAGGAATGCACTGCGACATCCATAAAGCACCTGAGTCAGCGCTACAAGGCACCCCAATTCGCATCCACTCTACTCCAATCTCCAGGGGTTACCGCAATTTTGGCCTAACTCGCAGCCCTTGTTCAAATGACTTCTCAACCTATCACTTTCCCACTCTGAGGACAGAGTGTGTGATGAGTTAGGGGGGGGTCATCAGACAAGGGCTAGGTATCAATCTCTATACACCCTTTTCCTTAAAATAAGTCACCTCAACTAACTCTAGAATCATGTTAGTCTCTACAAGTATTTAGTACTTAGACATCAAATGGCGATTTATCGATCCCCATCCACTATGGATCCTATATTTTTGCTCCTTTTCTTTATCTGACTCTCCATAGGTCAAAATCAGGGCAGAAATAAGCCAAGATCTCAAGGATGATAGGGAAATCAGGCAACTTCCAAGTCAAAAAGCTCTGCAAGTGGACCACAAACCAAATAAGTGCATGCTGAAAAACTTTAAGAACAACTTTCCTCTCTTCAAAATAAAAGAGGCTTGGCCGCCCAAAATAAATCCTCATCCCAAAACCCAAGCCTGTGAGTTTTTGAATAAAAGCCAGAGAGACGAATAAAATCATGAGAGTTGTGCCACGAATAAGGACCTATATAAAGAACTGATAAAGGGCTCACCCGGCCGGCACATTCCGCTGCCCTCACAAAGGCAGATGCGTCGCGTCCCGTAGTGAAACCCTAAAAGTTCCAAGTATATGAAAAGGCTAATAAAGGATTTGCCCGGCCGGTACATTCAGCTGCCCTCATAAAGGCAGATGTGTCGTGTCCGGTAGTGAGATCCTAAAAAGCATAGACAGCCCCTCCCCCACTCGAAGGGGAGTTACACTTCAAAGCCTTTAGCCAACCCTCATACCCTCTCTAGCTTCCAATAGGTTTCCAGAGAGGTATAAAGTTGATTAGAGTCAACAGCATGCACAAAATAAATGTGGTCCCAAGGCAAACTTTGAGATACGGAAAAACCTGAAATCCAAGCAACTCTCGAAATCCAAAAGGATCAAGGCATGCAATAAGCCTAGATACGACCCCTGGGGAACTCAAGTCAAGAATCGAAGCAAGAGTACGGAAATTTTAATTAAGATCGCCGTGCCATTTCATGCCTCAGCTCTATCTAACTTGAGGACAAGCTAGACTCTAAGTTAGGGGGGGTGATAACCTCCTATTTTAGTAGTTTATCTTAGTCTTTTTCTTTAGTTTTCCATACTCTTTCTACATTTATATTGTACTTAAACCTAATTTTACCCCTTTTTGTAAATACATCATCAAACTAACTTTTCCTTTTATAATTGCAGAAAAAGCACAAAAAAAATAACAAAAGAACAAACCAGCCCAAGGGTCGAGTAGATCCAAACGGTCCCAAGACCGCATGGAGTTCAAACGGTCCCGAGACCGCATGAAGCCAAACGGTCCCAAGACCGCATGGAGTTCAAACGGTCCCGAGACCGCATGAAGCCAAACGGTCCCAAGACCGCATGGAGTTCAAACGGTCCCGAGACCGCATGAAGCCAAACGATCCCAAGACCGCATGGAGTTCAAACGGTCCCAAGACCGCATGAAGCCAAACGGTCCCAAGACCGCATGGAGTTCAAACGGTCCCGAGACCGCATGAAGCCAAACGGTCCCAAGACCGCATGGAGTTCAAACGGTCCCGAGACCGCATGAAGCCAAACGGTCCCAAGACCGCATGGAGTTCAAACGGTCCCGAGACCGCATGAAGCCAAACGGTCCCAAGACCGCATGGAGTTCAAACGGTCCCGAGACCGCATGAAGCCAAACGGTCCCAAGACCGTTTGACGCCAAACGATCTCAAAACCGTTTGACGCCAAACGGTCCCAAGACCGTTTGACGCCAAACGGTCCCAAGACCGTTTGAGCCCAAACGGTCTCCAAACCGTTTGGATCTCACTCAAAGCCTATAAATAAGACCTCAGGGCCGTTCATGAGGAGTGCAGACGTCCAGAGGCTGTCTCTCCACTACCAGAACAACTCCATCCATCACTCGAGGCTGCCGGTCTGAGACTCACGTCCATTGCAAGCTACTTTCTCTCTCATCAACAAGGAAGGTGAGAGGAGAAGATCCGTCATCAAGCAAGCTACAAGGAGTGGAGATCGTTGCTCTCTCCACCAAGGGTTCAACCTTCTCTCTTCAGTGGAGATGATGTTCTTTCTATCTCTTCTTGCCTCCTTCTTTGTTGCTCCCTCTATGAGGAGCGAGTAGTTCCATCCACTGGGGCGCGGGGACTAGCCCCGCTGCCCATGTTTTGTATTTTGTACTGTAAAAAAGATGTTATCATTTTGTTTTAATACTAAATCGTTTCACACATGCTTGAATGATGGCCACGTTCTTGTATGCATTTATTGTCTTTCGTTGTGGTTTGTCTACGACCGCTATCGAGGCTTGAATACCGATTTAGTGTTGGTTTCTGGTGTGTGTATCCACCACGCATCCGTTTCGGTGTCTAGAAGTGTATCTCAAAGAGTGGAGTAAACTCACTATCATCTGGCACACTCCCATCTGTATGGAAGAGACCTTTGGTAAGTCGAGGAACACACTTTGCGAGGGGAATGATGTAAAGCATGTGACCATTCGTTCGGGGATGGCTGGCGTTGCATCATTCCCGCACTTCTCGTAGCTAGGTTATCCCTCACCGGAAACTAGGCCTACAAAGACGCTATTCGATTTGGTAATTATCGCTCGCTTGTTAGTTTTAGATGCACGTTTCTTGAGGTTGAGTAAGATTCTCTCTTCGGAGACTACATCCTTCAGTGACGCGTAGTGATGTACCGCATGAGAGTTACTTAACCCTTGGAGGATGAGATGCATTGCCCTTTTCTTATATGGGCATTGGTCTTGTGGAACATCGAAGGGTGCAATGCATCGCTCTTGTCTTATGTGGGCATCGGTCTTGTGGAACACCCTTGGATGCAACGCATCGCTCTTGTCTTATAAGGCATCGGTCTTGTGGATACATCCATGCATCTAGCTTATAAGTCTTGCTTAGTACATATACAATGCATGTGTAGCGGTGGTAAATACCTGCTTAACCCCAGTGATTCATCATCATTTGTTAACTCTTAAGATTTACTTGCTTTATTTACTTTCTTGCTTTACTTTCTTTGTACTTATTTTAAAACAACCAAATCAAACTTTCGATCTAAATATCAATCTTTATGTTGTTAAGTAAAGGCTAAACGTTTTCCATCTTGACTTCGTCAAGACCGTTGTCCCGAGGATTCGACCCTTAACTATACTACGATAAGACTTCCACATGTCTTAGCACATGTGGGTGGAGTTCTTACCATAGTATTAGCAAGGCTAAACTTAGAGACTCATCATCTCTAGGATTTTTAGTGGTGTTGCATAAAACAAAAACACTCCATCAGCGGACAGTGGTGTAACCACATATATACCTGGGATGGCAAGTGCCCTACCCAGGATCTATATTTTTAGACTATTTGATCTCTATTTGATTTGGAATTTAGTGGAAAATATCCATTGTGCCCTACCCTATTTGGCTGCAAATGGCTATGTATATAATGGTGCCCCTCCAGCCCAAATTTCCTGGCTACACCACTACGTGTGGGTAACTAAGATTCGCTATTCGTGCATCGTTTTTGTAACATGAAGGTATGCATTTGTAATGAGATGGTCCAAATTGTAATGAAACGACTAAAATTATAATACAAAGACTCATTTTGTATTACAACGTTGTTACAGTCATAAATATATATTTTACTGTTTCCAGACGGAGAATACAAACATCACGTTGTATTTACAAAATGAGTCTGTCCATTACAATTTGGACCATATCATTACAAATGCATGCATTCCTGTTACAAAACAGATGCACGGGTAGCAAAGATATACCCTATATATACATATATATAAAGTCAGGCAAGAATACACTCGAGTGTACAGATCACGCCGCACACCCCAATGGTGTTTGCCTATCTAGACCATGTTTTTGCAAAATCTAATTCATTGATCTTCATGTTTACAATAATAATAGGTCACATACAAAATTTGAACTCATTTGGATGAGTGTAAGTCACTCATTCAAGGACAAAAAAATCGATGCACAAAACTAATTTGAAATACATTATTTTTTCCTGCTTTAGATGCACGACCTATAAGTGTCCAAATGAGCTAAAATTTATTATATAGTATGTTCTTATGATAATTAAGAAGATCAACGGTTTAGATTTTTCAAAAATTTACTGCATCTTCACAAATGACTGAGGTGTACGGTGCCTCCGGTACACTCGAGTGTATTCTAGCCTGACTCTCTCTCTCTCTCTCTCTATATATATATATATATATATATATATATATATAGATTATCTTTAATACCCATGCACCGTTACTGATATATTTTTTTAAATTTCACAATTGTAGAGGAGTATTTTATCTAGCTCTCCAAAAAATTTAATCCAAAAATAATATCATTTGCCCCCCCCCCAAATAAAAAAACCCGTCCATATATTTACTGACTGTATATTTTTTGCGCAGTTACTCTTTTGCACTAAGATTTACTCCAGCGTACCATATAGTTACTCTTTTAATTCAGAAAAGTTACTTCAGTTTACCATATAGTTACTCTTTTGACCCCGAGTTACTCCAGTGGGTAGCGATATATCTATATATATATATATATATATAGACACACACACACATATATATATATATAAATAAATAAATATATATATATATATATGGGTGTGTGTATGTGTGTGTGTGGGGGGGGTGTTTGTGCATGCGTAAGAGAGAGAGAGAGAGTGTTTGTTTCAAGTAATGGTTATGATATTAGCAAGTAAGCTATAAAGACATTAAATATAACTATACATATCTTGCTTTAGTGGTAATGTATGGGTTAAAGATAACCTTATTGTTAATTACACTTTCACTAACACTTTACATTATTATTTGATTGATTTATGTATTATATTAGTTTAAACTTATTCTTTGAAGGTGAAAACATGTGTAGTCCATCCATTAAGACTTGAACCCTAGTGGATATAGTAATATCCCACACATGTATGCGGAAAGAACTTTAATAATACTTGAGGAATTAATAACAAAATCATCATTTAAGAATATTATCAAATTTGTGTTGTACATTTTTAGAAAAGTTATTATTTATCCAATGCAAAAAGAATGGATGCAACCAGAGTCAAAATGAAAAAAGTCATTGTTTTTTACTAACCATACATAATTATCGGTGGTTTGAAGTTCATCAATGCATTCATGCAACAATCGATGAAAATGAGTGTGATTCTCACTGATAAAATTGAGTGCACTTCTCACCGCTGAAAATGAGCGTACTGCTCACTGGTGGAAGTGAGTGTGCTTCTCACCCATGAAAATGAGCAGTGCCTCCACCTAGTACAGTCAATCACATAAAAAGCATAGCTTTTTATATACATATTTAAATTTGGAAAATTTTGTTTCTTTGGATTGTATTTTAATTTTCCATAAAAGTGTGCTAAACCTCTGAAAAGATGAGCAACAAGGTGAGTTTGAGCTGATCTATTAATGAAGATGAAGAATAAGAGGATGCTAGGGTGTACCTTGATATAGAACAATCATGGTAAGGTAGTTATAATTGTTTCTTATTCTCTCTCTCTCTCTTGATCTTTTCCTTGGTCGAATGTTGGTGTCCAGATAATCAAAGGTTTTGTTCTTCTTCTTCTTCCTCTAGTGAGATCCCATGAGTGTTTTAAGAGAAACAAATCCTACAAAAGGTATATCATGGTGTTTTCAAACTTGATCCAAGTTTGGTTGGGTACCATTAAGCAACTACAAGCCTATATCCAAGACGAAAAAGACAAGATCAGATCCTGGTGGGTGAAAACATCCTTTCACCCTAATTTTATGTAAATCATGACAAAAACCATATTGTGAATGTATTTTTGTATATGTTGATTATTGATTTTGAATTATGGAACCCAAATATGATATTTAGTTGAGTAATTGACTGATTACTATACAAATGATGTCTTATTTTTGCATTCATTTCTAGAATACGTGGAGAATACTAATGGTAGAATTAAAGGTACATGAGGCTTGAGTTTGCACTAATATCTACAATAAAGAATTGTATTAAGAACTTTTTTATCTAGTGAATTGTTGTTTCCATTCAGATACTCATTAAGTACAAAGAGTAGTTCAATCTAGTATTATTCAGTATACTCAGTTCATCAATTTAAGTAGTTTACTATATTGATGCATGTGATTGAAATTAAGTGTAGTGTTTATATGAGTTAAAATAGAAGCTTTAAGCATAGAGTTAAGATAAGATAAATATAATATTAAATCTACAAATGAAATTAAAGAATCAAAATGAATTATATATTCTAAACACCATTGAATCCATCATAGAGGTTTGCACTGTGAAGGAGGAAATATGCATACCCAAGATGAGGTAGTTGGGGTGCACCAGAGAGGTAATGGGACTAAGTCCACTAAGGATGGTCTCCTTTATATAGTGTGATACCTAACATTAACCATAGATTCCAATGGTACCCAATAAATTTTTTTTAGTTCAAATGTTTCTTAGTAAATTAACCATTGTGGAACCACTGTTGCATGTTTTTAAGCCAAGTACTTTGAATGTCCACATGAGTACCTAGGTTCAGAGGAGCAATGCAGTTTATTTGGCTAGTTGTTTACCCATAGAAGACAACCATTGCAAGCCCCGTTGTAGTTCAAGGAGCTAGTTTAGTAGATTAGACTCCCTACTCTACTCTATGTCAGATCATTGTTTGTTGTGATACTTATACACGTTGAGTTACAATTCACATGGGACCAATGAATAGTATATGGAATAAAAGGTTAACTAATGGATTTAGTTGACTTGTTGATTATAGTTTTTATTACAACTCTTGTCATTTTGGATGAGCTATATTTTTCAAATGCCATGTTTATATTTTTTTATTTAATAAAATTAACAATGTATGATTATCATAGTTTCATGATGGCTTTCCATATACTGATCCAGTAGCTCACACACTTACTGAAAGATTTTTTAGGTACATGCCCAGCTCAGTAAAAGGAGCTATAAGCTAGTTTTCATCAGTAGTAGATCAGATGAGGTCTTGAGAGGTATAAATAGTTTAGTTGGATGATTTTTTATCTTCCTCTAGTCATAGTAATTTAAGAGTGTCAATTTAGAGTAATTTTGTCGTAAGTTCTACTTGATAAATCGTAAATCCAAAATTAGTTTCTTTTAGTTGATTACATTATAAAAGGTGAACTTAGTTGTGAACTCGTGATGTTTGTTCTTAAATAAAATTCTACCTATTATGCTTGCAGAAGCATATCATTAGTTCTATATATATTAATAATCAAATGAAAACTTAGATTTTCTAGTTTGTGATTAAAAGTAAATGGCTAGTCTAATTTCACCTTGACTGGGCTAAACATTGGTTAGTGGGTTCGGGTCACCCTGGCTTGGTATTAGAGTCAAGGTTTGGAATACAGGTGGTAAGTGACTAATATGATGAGGAATATTCCTCTTTCTTCTATGAGCACCTAACATACATGTTTCTATTATGGATATATAGATGTTAGGAAGAGGATGTGGTCATGGTGAAGAATGCATTGAAAGTTATTTTGACCCTAACCCTCAAACAATGGTTTGAGGTGAATAAGATAGAGATGAGGCAACTAGTATGTATCGTATATGTCTATATACAAAAGAAAAATATAAGATGATTAGGAGGTCTTCATATTCTAGCAAGACCTGATGAGATTCTGTGAGTTGGGAAGCATCTTAGTCGAATTGAGTTTTTTGGGACAACTGGCCTAGTTGTTGTAGAAGTGTGGCTCCCGACAATTGGAGAAAGGTTTTCCACCTGGTGGAATTATCTGAGGACAATTATGTTAACAATGCTCGCATTTTACTTAAGGGAGATGATGAATTGTGGTTGCATGGACTAGAAGAAAATAGGAGAGATACAATAAGGACAAGGATGGGATTTTTGGATGAGTTCCACCTAAAGTATTTCCCTCCTACATTCTTGAGTGACAAGCTCAAATAGTTACAGAACATTAGACACATCAATACGATAATTGGAATGTATGAGTCATATTATATGAGGTGGGTTAACTTCTATTCATAGCTTGTACTAGATTACAAAGAGAAATGCATGAGGCTTCAAGTAGGTCCAAATTTATATATTAGATGTTGTGACACCCTACCATCACACAGACAATGAGATGACACACAAAAACATGCAGACCCATATATTATCGAAAACACGGGTTAATTAAAACAGATTGCGGAAAGCATACATACAGAACAGCTACAACCAGACCCTACAAGAAGATCATGTCATATATAGATATATTCAAGATCACCTGCCTAATATGTTCACCACTTAAAGTCACCCACTGTCGCAACAATGCATATTAGTTCATCACCTGTTTATACATACAGAACGGCCACGTACGACCAACAGTAGTGTATACAAAAATTACAGCAGCAAAACATCGTGAAACGTCGTCAAAACACTTCCAAGGACCTGAGAGTACAGGGATGACTTCTAAGACTCTACTACAAAACCACCAAAACAGCAGCATGGACATCTCTTGCCTTCTACTGCTCTTCTTGCTGCTCGGCCGCAACCTCATGACCACCATCGCGTCTAGAGTGATCACCTAAAAAGGGTGTAAACCAACGGGGTGAGACACACAGTCCCATCGAGAAACATAACTCCCCGTCGCAACTATAAAATCTCAAAGGTTAAAATAGATAACAGCAAATAAGTGATAAAGCGTATAACAAAAGCAGCATACTAAGCAAAGCTATTATTACCATCAAGCTCATCAAGATATAACCAAGTATTTATTTATGGAACAGGATATTGACAAGATAAGCTTTATAAGAACTTATCACAAGATATAAGGATCGTACACATATCTGCAAGGTGTAACTAGATCAGCTATATAAGGAAGGCCCCAATCAATGTTTTGTGTTTTGATCTAAGCAAGATATACTTATTCGGTTGGATTACGTTTTATTATGCCCTGAGGAAGTGAGCATTCCCTGCTCAAGTCCAACCATTGGTTGTGAAGCCCAATCTGGTGCCATACAAGGTCTAAGGAGATCCGAACTCCATGACATCACCTTCTCGTGGTCAGTACACAAATAATCAAGTAAGACCGTAGTCTTATGCTTATAGGGCCTCAGCCTCTGGGTCAGCTCCGCAAGCTACCCATATCTCTAGCTCACCTCATCATAGGTTCTAGTACATACATCTGAGCCATGAACACATCATGCTCATCATCACATATCCTGAGCCATGGGTATGTTCACCATGCTCCATATATCCTGATTCTGCAACCACAGTTGCACTCAACCCTCCTATTTTAGGCTAGGGGAAACCTCACATATTCAACAATATGCGCTCCACGTAATCCCGCAGGATAAACCTATTTCACCATCACCAAATACTGGCGGTAATGGATCTATGGCCAGGGCAAACTACATGATAGGTTCATCTATAATTGATTAGTATATTTTAAGCCAATTGTTTTGGAAAAACAAAGTATAACATAGCCTTATAGCATTACATCATTATTTCCATCAACATACTATCGTGGGACCTCAATCCCTCATGATATCAACCACTGCCTCTCAAGGCATCATAATCATGTATCAGCATCCTAGGAACACATCCCTTATAACATCATCAGAGGATAACACCTCAACTAGGCAGTCTTCCTTATATCAGGTCCTCAGACCTATCAACTTGTTATTTTATTAACAAGGATTATCATCACATTGTGCTAGTCGAAGCACATATATCTCATAGCTCTTACCAGGATATGAATCCACATGAAATGCCTGCATGGTTAGTATACACATTCACAAAGATTACTAAAGCCATCATGGATTAACAGAATGATCATGCTATCAAGTATAAAGAAGCATTCATGAGTATATCACACATAAGCTTTATCATTCATAGTATTATTATTAATCATGGGCATATATTATGCCTTATACTTGTGACCATATGCATGTGTTACACCATCATGTGTACCAACATCATATCTTCCCAAACATACCTGGTTCACCATCTATCATTTTATCTCATCATCATAGTTGCAGGATTCAAGGTAATTACATCATATCACTTGTGTTATCATTATTAATATGGAACTATCAACTATATACATTTCGGGTTATCAGAACCCTCACCAAAACTCCTGAAACCCTCACTATAAAGTATGGTGAGCAGCACCAACCCTCACCAAAGGGTGTACCAGCTAGGGTTCCGAATCCTAAAGAAACTCACCACCATATCAGCCAAACACTGCACATCCTTTAACATGCATCAAGGTTCCATTAGCACTCATGGTGTCGCACAACCATCACCAAGGTATAGCGTGCAGTACTACCATGGCTATCGGCCAAGGGTCTAACGTGCACCAAGCTAGGGTTAAGGTTAGGTTTCACTTTCAGCCTAACCTTCAACATGTGCCATATCGACCAAAGGGGTGTCGCCCAAGGCGCCCCTATTGGGCAACCATCTCAGCATCATCCGAGGGTTAACCCTATCGGCCAGGGTACCCATGACGCCCAAGAATGGTGTCGTACATGGCCATGAAGCATCATAACGGCCAACATCCTAGGGTTAGCATGTCGGGCATGAAGCCATATGGTCCAACACTTCATATAAGTCAAAGCTCAACTAAGACATGGTGGTATCGGCCAAAGCCATACTGGGCACCATACCATATCGCTCAAGCTCATCTAAACAAGGATAACGGCCAAGGTTGTGTCGGGCACCAAGCTATCAAAGCCTATCGACCAAGACCACCTTAAGACAAGGGAATGTATCGGGAGTCCTCTCTACATGGATGTATCGGGCAACCACCTATACAAGGTGTATCAACCACTCATCATAGGTGTATCACCTATCCATCAACTCCACCAAGGTTATTGACCAAGGGACCATAAAGGGCACCAACTAAGCTTCAACTAGGCATATCGACCAGGGATACAAGGGTCATCCAAACACCCAAGCAAGCATATCTATCAGGGATTACACCCCAAGGACATATCATGCATCACCACAACTAAACCCTATCGCCCAACACAAGGATATCCTACTAGGCTCCATATCAACCAAAGCATAATGGGAACCAAGTCAACTATCTCAACAAGGTGTTTCGCCCAAGGGTACAACTCCAAACAGGGCTATCGGGCAGCACAACTCAAAGGTCATCTTCAACCTCAAGCATAAGGGCACCAAACCCTAATTGATCAAGAAGGTCGGCTAACCTCTCAACAATCAAGAGAGATGAGTTTTATAGAACCTATATCACAAATCGGGAAACCACAAGGATCCACCTCAACATAGGTCATCATCTATCCAAAACCTTACCTCTCAAATCCATGGTGAGAGGAGGGTGTTGCTCAAGCAACTAGAATACAAGCTCACCTCTCAACCTAATCGAAATAGGGGTATTGCCCACATTACTAGAGCTCAAACTCACTTCTCTAGAACAAGGAGAAAAAAGAGAGTGTTTCTCAACAAGGAAACCCTAAACCATGGTTCGGCCAACTAGGTGTAAAGGCATATAAACCATCAACAACAACAACAACATGCTCATTATATCCATAAGATCAACAACATATACTAGAGCAAGAAGCATAACATGCAATGGCCGATCACCATCATATATGAAACATGCAACATAGAGAAGGTAGGATAGCTAGGGTTAGAAGTTATGTAACCCTCCTTAAGAAAACTGCTCAAGCTCCAAAGCTCCAAGCTTCAAGTTCCTAGCTCCAAGCTCACCACTTCGGCCACCTCAAGAAAAGGAACAAGAAGCATAACCACCACGACCGAAGAGTAGGCAAGATGGAGAAGAAGATGCTAAGGAGAGAGGGAAGACGCTTACCAAAGAACATGACCCACCTAGGGTTCGGCCACCAAGCTAAAGGAAGAAGAAGAAGAACTCCTTCAAGGGGATTCGACCACCAACCTTAGCTCCTCTAAGGGTATCAGACACCAAAGGTTGCTAGGGAGAGGTGTATCATGCACACAAGGAAGAGAGGAGCAACAAAGAGCTAAAAGGGTTCCTAAGGAAGAGAAATGCAAGGCATATATAGATGGGGGTCAAGGTTAAACCAAGGCAAGGTGTCACCTTACCAAGGGACACTTGTCCACACATTTTACCACCTTGCAAGACTCATGCACATGCCATGCCACCACTCAAACAAGGTTCGGCCACATGTCCAGCTAGGATGACACAACCAAGGCAAGGAGGTCAACAAAGTTCAAAGGCTGACACACCCCCATGGCCGATACCCGATGGCCGATACAAAGCATCCTTTCCCGATACAGGGCTCAACCAAGCAAGGCAAGGCCCAAATAAGGGAAAGCGGGCCCCAAAAGAGCTCAACCAAGCCCAAGACAACTCAAGGCACGAGACTAAACCTTCCTCTCAACCCTAGAGGAGGCAAAGCGAGAGAAAGACATCTCTCAAGGTGACAAACTTGCTCTCCAACCCTATCTTAGGTTATTTTGCAAGTAGCACCTCCAACTCTCAACTAAGCACAAGCAAACCCTAATCATCACTAAAGATGATTAGCAAGCAACCAAGCACAAGGTTTAGGCAAAACAAACAGGGTAAGCCCAAAACAAAGGTCAGGGTCCTTACAAGCCATAAACCTCTTACAAAAGGATTTTGTCCCCGAAATATGAAGAGAAAAGTGAGGGATACTTCTGCCTCATCTCTTCCTCAAGCTCCTACGTGGCTTCCTCAACACCACAATGATGCCACAGAACCTTCACAAGAACCATGTCCTTCCTCTTCAACTTCTTTACTCTTCTGTCAAGGATCGCCACCGGACCCTCCTCATAGGTCACATCTTCATCAAGCTCAACCTCAACTGGATGTATCACTGTCCATGTGTCTGGATGACTTTTCTTTAGCAGACTGACATGGAACACTGGATGCAACTTATGCAACTCTGGCTGCAGCTCTAACTTGTAAGCTACCTTTCCAACACGTGCTATTACTGGGTATGGTCCCATATACCTGGGTGCCAGTTTACCTTTCCAGCCAAACCTTAGCACGCCTTTCCAAGGTGAGACCTTGAGATACACTTTGTCTCCCACCAGGAACTCTAAAGGTCATCGACAATTGTCTGCATAAGACTTCTATCTGTCTTGTGCCATTTTCAACTTTTGCTATATCACTCTGATCTTTTCTGATGTCTGTTGTACAAACTCAGGACCCAAAAGCTGATTTTCACCAGGCTCATACCAGCATAAAGGGGATCTGCACTTCCTTCCATATAGAGCCTCATAAGGAGTCATGGCAATGCTCTGCTGATAACTATTGTTATAAGCAAACTCTATCAAACTAAGATGCATGTCCCAACTGCCTAGGAACTGCAAAACACAAGCTCGGTGAAGATCCTCCAAAGTCTGAATAGTCCTTTTAGACTGTCCATCCGTCTATGGGTGGAAAGCGGTACTGAACCTCAATTGCATTCCCAACGCTTTGTGCAACTGTTCCCAGAAACAACTTGTAAACTGAGGACCTCTGTCAGAAACTATTGTTGTTGGTACACCGTGCAATCGCACTATCTCATCTACATACACCCGAGCAAGCTTCTCTGTTGTATATGTTGTTTTTACTGGTATGAAATGAGCAGATTTTGTCAACCTGTCCACTATTACCCAAATGGAATCATGATTCCTAGCTGTCTTTGGTAGACCAATTATGAAATCCATTGTTATATGATCCCATTTCCATTGTGGTATCGGCATGGGTTGCAACATACCTGCCGGCTTTTGATGCTCAGCTTTAACTTGCTGACATACAACACACTTAGCTACAAACTCAGCTACATCCTTCTTCAAGCCAGACCACCAATACAGGTCCTTCAGATTATGATACATCTTGGTGGCTCCTGGATTCATAGCATACATCGACGTGTGTGCTTCCTTGAGCACTAGCTTTCTTAGATTATCACCATCGAGGACCACCATCCTACCATGATAGCAAACTAGTCCATCCTGAGACTCATGGAACCCATCACGCTTTTTGCTACCAAGCTCTAACCTGATTAACTGCACAGCACCATTTGCCTATTATGCGTCTTTGATCTGCTGTCTCAGCATAGGCTTGACTTGCATCTGTGCCAATAGTCCTGCCAACAAGGAAACTTCCAACTGCACATTCATCTTCCGCAAGGAGACAAACATATCCTGCCTATGGCATACCAAGGACTCAACTATGCCTTCTTTGTGGGAGAGAGAAGAAGACTTTTTGCTAAGCGCATCAACTACCACATTTGCCTTACCAGGATGATACTCGATGGTGCAATCATAATCGTTAATTAGCTCCATCCAACGACGTTGTCGCATGTTCAGCCCACTCTGCGAAAAGATATACTTCAAGTTTTATGATCTGTAAAGATCTAACACACTTCCCCATAAAGATAGTGTCTCCAAATCTTTAACACATGGACCACCACTGCCAACTCCAAATCATGTGTCTGATAGTTCTCCTCATGTTTCTTAAGCTGTCGTGAAGCAAAAGAAACCACATGATCTTCCTGCATTAGCACACAACCTAAGCCTTTCTTGGAAGCATCACAGAAAACAACATAGCCCTTCCCAGGCTCTGGCAACACTAGCACTGCAGCACTAGTCAACTTCTCCTTCAAACTTTGGAAAGCTTGCTGACAACGATCATCCCAAACAAAAGGTACATCCTTCCTGGTTAGCTTCATCACCGGCAACGCGATTACACTGAAGTCCTTGATAAACCTCCGGTAGTATCCGACCAAACCCAGAAAACTACAAACATCTGTCGGCGTATTTGGTTGCTCCCAATCTACCACTGACTCCACCTTCTTAGGGTCCACTCAGACTCCTTCTACAAATATCACATGACCTAAGAAAGTCACTTCCTTCAACCATAATTCACATTTGTTGAACTTGGCATACAATTGATGTTGGCAAAGAAGAGTCAACGCTTGTCGAAGATGTCACTCATGCTCTTGCTTGTCCCGACTATAGATCAAATAGTCATCCATAAAGACTATAACAAACTGATCTAGGAACGGATGAAACACTCGGTTCATCAGGTCCATGAAAGCAACAGGTGCATTGGTTAGCCCAAACGGCATAACCACAAACTCAAAGTGACCATACCTCATCCTAAACATTGACTTTGGTATGTCGTCTGCCTTAATCCTCAACTGATGATATCCAGACTGTAGATCGATCTTTGAGAATACTGTAGCACCACACAATTGATCAAACAGATCATCTATCCTTGGCAACGGGTACTAATTCTTGATCGTAACTTTGTTCAACTGTCGGTAATATATACATAGCCGCATCGATCCATCCTTCTTCTTAACGAACAACACTGGAGCACCCCAAGGTGACATGCTCGGTCAGATGAAACCTTTCTCCAACAACTCCTATAACTGCTTCTTCAACTCTTCCATCTCTGCTGGAGCCATTCTATATGGTGTTTGTGTAACTTGTTGTGTTCATGTTACCAGATTGATATCAAAATCAATCTCTCGAGGTGGGGGAACATCGGGAAGCTCATCAGGAAACACATCCGCAAACTCTCGGACAACCGTCACCTCCCCAAGTCTAGGACCTTTCGCCTTGGTATCCACAACGTGAGCTAAGAAAGCCTTACAACCTTGTTGCAACAACTTTTCTACCACCATCGCTGACACTAGACATGTCGGAAGAATCTTCCTATCTCCTTGGAAGATCCACTTCTCTCCGTTGTCATCAAACACTGCCTATTTGGAACCACAGTCCAACATAAACATATACTTCTCTAAGGTATCCATCCTAAGGATCACATAGAATCCATGCATATCGAGTGGTATAAGATCTACTTGTATATTGTGTCCTGAAAAAGATAAGACACAAGATGGACACTCTTCTCGAAGCATCGAGGAACCATCAAGAGGGGTTTCTAACAACAAGCTATCTTCCTTACAACTAACAGGTAAAGGACAACTATCAAGCAGACTATGTGCAATAAAAGAGTGCATAGTACCCGGGTCAACCAAAATAGATATAAATCAAGAAGAAGACAAATAAAAATGAAATAACTCCATCTGACTTGTCACCACTCGCAGGTTGACTATCGCCTCCGGCTGACTCATAGCATAGAATTGAGCCGTTGTTTGTTGTCCACATCCTATGCTTCCTTGAGCAGACGATACCTCATGCGACGCTTGACCGTGCCCTCATCCTCTGCTAGCATTGAACTGTTGTCTGTCTGATCCTTGTTGATTCTGTCTCAGCTATTGTGTTACTTCAACGTCTCTTCTTGGGCAATTTGACTTTAAATGCCCCATCTGTCCATAGTGATAACATGACCTACCTTCTGTATGTGGTCTAGATGGCTTTGTTACTGCCACATAATTTGTACTATGTGCCTTCGACGGCGAAGAAACATGACCTCTTCCCTTACTCGAAGACCTCTGTGACAGTGTACTAGAACCTCTCATCATGGAAGGTGTTGAAAACCTTGACTTCTAGAAGCCACCAGATCTCTGTCCCTAGAACTGAGAAGGCCTTTTCCTGGTCATGGACTCCCTTTTCTCCCTAACAGATCATTCAATCCTGCGGACAGACTCCACAAATGTGGCAAACCGCTCCTGATTCTCTAAAGCAGCAGTAGGTGTTGACAGTTCAACACTCAAACCTTTCTCAAACCGCCTGATCCACTCATCATTTGTGGATGCCATGTGAGGACAAAACCTCAGCAAGTCCATGAACTTCACTTCATACTCGGTGATGCTCATCGTTCCTTGGTGTAGACGCTCAAGCTGGTTGATCTTCTCGTCCAGATACATCTTCAGAAAGTATCTGCTGACAAACTCTCACCGGAAGATCTCCCAACCGATCTCCTCACCGGGTCGCTTCTCCTCCCCGATGGCCCACCAATGGCCAGCACTGTCCTTCATAAGGGAAACAACGTGCTTGAATTTGTCTGCTTCGGGGATGTCGAGGATCCAGAAGGCCTTCTCAAGACCTGTCAGCCACATATCAGCATCCGTCGGATCAGCTGTTCTAGCATAATCTGAAGCTCTGACTTGGTGAAGCCCCTCAAAGGTCTTCCCAATACCCAATGTTTCACCATGGGGAGCCTGTGCTCTTGGCTGAGGCACTGACACTTGATCTACCATGTGATTCATCGTAGCCGTTAACTACCCCATAAGTTGTTGGTAGGTAGGGTTTTCAAGAATGGCTGGGTCAAGTTTGGGGACCTCAGGCACCCGATCTCCATGTGCCTGCCCTCCAGCTCCATAAACTAATGCAACATCATTGATCTCAGCAACATGTTCTTTATGGTTTCCAGACATCTTTAAGCTTTATCTTCTGTTGAGGGTAGAAGGTTATTGTAAGAAAATTTGGGAAACTCACAAGAAAAGATGCAAACCTGGTCCTACATCCCTATAGACTCAGTGAACCTAGGGCTCTGATACCAAACCAACTGTGACACCCCGCCATCACACAGACAACGAGATGACACGCGAAAACGTGTGGAACCATATATTACTGAAAACACGGGTTAATTAAAATCGATTGCGGAAAGCATACATACATAACAGCTGCAACCAGGCCCTGCAAGAAGATCATGTCATATATAGATATATTCAAGATCACTTGCCTGATATGTTCACCACTTAAAGTCACCCATTGTCGCAATAGCGCATATTAGTTCATCACCTGTTTATACATACAGAACAACCACGTATGGCCAGCAGCAGGGTATACAAAAATTACAGTAGCTAAACATTGTGAAA
Organism: Alisma plantago-aquatica; assembly: GCA_963693085.1. Taxonomy (NCBI): domain Eukaryota; kingdom Viridiplantae; phylum Streptophyta; class Magnoliopsida; order Alismatales; family Alismataceae; genus Alisma; species Alisma plantago-aquatica. The sequence goes on along the minus strand of OY856409.1, from coordinate 1,899,897,483 downwards.
CGTCGTCAAAACACTTCTAAGGACCTGAGAGTACAGGGATGACTTCTAAGACTCTACTACAAAACCACTAAAACAACAACATGTCCATCTCTTGCCTTCTATTACTCTTCTTGCTACTCGACCGCAACCTCACGACCATCACCGCATCTAGAGCGATCACCTAAAAAGGGTGTAAACCAGTGGGGTGAGATACACAGTCCCATCAAGAAACATAACTCCCCACCGCAACTATAAAACCTCAAAGGTTAAAACAGATAACAGCAAATAACTGAAAAGCGTATAACAAAAGCAACATACTAAGAAAAGCTATTATTACCATCAAACTCACCAAGATATCTGGGAGGCATATAACCAATTATTTATTTATCGAACATGATGGACAAGATAAGCTTTATAAGAACTTATCACAAGATATAAGGATCAACACATATCTGCAAGGTGTAACTAGATCATCTATATAAGAAAGGCCTCAATCAATGTTCTGTGTTTTTCTCTAAGCAAGATATACTTATTCAGCTGGATTACGTTTTATTATGCCCTGAGGAAGTGAGCCTTCCCTGCTCAATTCCAACTATTGGCTATGAAGCCCAATCTGGTGCCATACAAGGTCTAAGGAGATCCGGACTCCATGAACTGACCTTCTCATGGTCAGTACATGAATCATCAAGCAAGACCACAATCTTATGCTTATAGGGCCTCAACTTCTGGGTCAGCTCCGCAAGCTACACATATCTCTAGCTCACCTCATCATAGGTGCTAGTACATACATCCAGCCATGAACACATCATGCTCATCATCACATATCTTGAGCCATGGGTATGTTCACCGTGCTCCATATATCCTGAGTCTGCAACCACAATTGCACTCAACCCTCATATTTTAGGCTAGGGGAAACCTTGCATATTCAACAATAAGCACTCCAGGTAATCCCGCAGGATAAACCTATTTCACCATCACTAAATACTAGCGGTAATGGATCTATGGCCAGGGAAAACTACATGATAGGTTCTCTATAACTGATTAGTATATTTTAAGCCAATTGTTGAGGCAAAACAAAGTATAACATAGCCTTATAGCATTACATCATTATTACCATCAACATACTATCCTGGGACCTCAATCCCTCATGATATCAACAACTGTCTGTCAAGGCATCATAATCATGTATCAACATCCTGGGAACACATCACTTATCACATCATCAGAGAATAACACCTCAACTAGGCACTCAGCCTTATATCAGGTCCTCAGACCTATCAACTTGTTAATTTATTAATAAGGATTATCATCACATTGTTCTAGTCGAAGCACATATATCTCATAGCTCTTACCAGGATATGAATCCACATGAAATACCTACATGGTTATTATACACATTCACAGAGATTACTTAAGCCATCATGGATTAACAAAATGATCATGCTATCAAGTATAAAGAAACATTCATGAGTTTATCACACATAAGCTTTATCATTCATAGTATTATTATTAATCATGGGCATATATTATGCCTTATACTTGTGACCATATGCATGTGTCACACAATCATGTGTAGCAACATCATATCTTCCCAAACATACCTGGTTCACCATCTATCATTTTATCTCATCATCATAGTTGCAGGATTCAATGTGATTACATCATATCACTTGTGTTATCATTATTAATATGGAACTATCAACTATATACATTTCGGTTTATCATAACCCTCACCAAAACTCCTGCAACCCTCACTATAAAGTATGGCGAGAAGTGCCAACCCTCACCAAAGGGTGTACTGGCTAGGGTTCTGAACCCTAAAGCAACTCACCACCATATCAGCCAAACACTGCACATCCATTAACATGCATCAAGGTTCCATTAGCACTCATGGTGTCGAGCAACCATCACCAAGGTATAACGTGCACTACTACCATGTCTATCGGCCAAGGGTCTAACATGCACCAAGCTAGGGTTAAGGTTAGGTTTCACTTTCAGGCTAACCTTCAACATGAGCCATATCGACCAAAGGGGTGCCGCCCAAGGCACCCCTATTGTGCAACCATCTCATCATCATCTGAGGGTTAACCCTATCGTCCAGGGTACCCATGATGCCCAAGAATGGTGTCGTGCATGGCCATGAAGCATCATAACGGCCAACATCCTAGGGTTAGCATGTCAGGCGTGAAGCCATATCGTCCAACACTTCATATAAGTCAAAGCTCGACTAAGACATGGTGGTATCGGCCAAATCCATCCTAGGAACCATACCATATCGCCCAAGCTCATCTAAACACGGATAACGGCCAAGGCTGTGCCAGACACCAAGCTATCAAAGCCTATCGTCCAAGACCACCTTAAGACAAGGGAATGTATCAGGAGTCCTCTCTACATGGATGTATCGGGCAACCACCTATACAAGGTGTATCAGCCACTCATCATAGGTGTATCACACATCCATCAACTCCACCAAGGATATCGACCAAGGGACCATAATGGGCACCAACTAAGCTTCAATTAGGCATATCAGCCAGAGATACAAGGGTCATCCAAACACCCAAGCAAGCTAATCTACCAGGGATTACACCTCAAGGACATATCATGCATCACCACAACTAAACCCTATCACCCAACACAAGGATATCCTACTAGGCTCCATATCAGCCAAAGTATAATGGGCACCAAGTCAACTATCTCAACAAGGTGTGTCGCCCAAGGGTACAACTCCAAACAGGGCTATCGGGCAACACAACTCAAAGGTCATCTTCAACCTCAAGCATAAGGGCACCAAACCCTAATTGATCAAGAAGGTCGGCTCACCTCTCAACAACCAAGAGAGAGGGGTTTTGCACAACTTGTATCACAAATCGAGCAACAACAAGGATCCACCTCAACATAGGTCATTATCTATCCAAAAGCTCACCTCTCAAATCCATGGTGAGAGGAGGGTGTTGCTCAAACAACTAGAATACAAGCTCACCTCTCAACCTAATCAAGAGAGGGGTATTGCCCACATTACTAGAGCTCAAACTCACTTATCTAGACCAAGGAGAAAAAAGAGAGTGTTTCTCAACAAGGAAACCCTAAACCATAGTCCGAACAACTTGGTGTAAAGGCATATAAACCATCAACAATAACAACAACATCATGCTCATTATATCCATAAGATCAACAACATATACTAGAGCAAGAAGCATAACATGCAATGGCCCATCATCATCATATATGAAACATGTAACATGCAACATAGAGAAGGTAGTATAGCTAGGGTTAGAAGTTATGTAACCCGCCTTAAGCAAACTCCTCAAGCTCCAATGCTCCAAGCTTCAAGCTCCTAGCTCCAAGCTCACCACTTCGACCACCTCAAGAAAATGAACAAGAAGCATAACCACCATGGCCGAAGAGTAGGAAAGATGGAGAAGAAGATGCTAAGGAGAGAGGGAAGATGCTTACCAAAGAAGAAGACCCACCTAGGGTTCGGCCACCAAGCTAAAGTAAGAAGAAGAAGAACTCCTTCAAGGGGATTCAGCCACCAACCTTAGCTCCTCCAAGGGTATCGGCCACCAAAGGTTGCAAGGGAGAGGTGTATCGTGCAAACAAGGAAGAGATGAGTAACAAAGAGGTAAAAGGGTTCCTAAGGAAGAGAAAGGCAAGGCATATATAGATGGGGGTCAAGGTAAAACCAAGGAAAGGTGTCACCTTACCAAGGGACACTTGTCCACACATTTTACCACCTTGCAAAACTCATGCACATGCCATGCCACCACTCAAACAAGGTTCAACCACATGTCCAAGCTAGGGTGACACAACCAAGGCAAGGTGGTCAACAAAGGTCAAAGGTCGACACACCCCCATGGGTGTTACCCCATGGCCGATACAAAGCATCCTTGCCCGATATAGGGATCAACCAAGCAAGGCAAGGCCCAAACAAGGGAAAACAAGGCCCAAAAGAGCTCAACCAAGCCCAAGACAACTCAAGGCACGAGCCCAAACCTTCCTCTCAATGCTAGAGGAAGCAAAGAGAGAGAAAGACATCTCTCAAGGTGACAAAGTTGCTCTCCAACCCTATCTTAGGCTATTTTTCAAGTAGCACCTCCAGCTCTCAACTAAGAACAAGCAAGCCCTAATCATCACTAAAGATGATTAGCAAGCAACCAAACACAAGGTTTAGGAAAAACAAACACGGTAAGCCCAAAACGAAGGTCAGGGTCCTTACAGATGTATTATATTAGTAGTCATTTCAAGAGGTAGAGTGAACTTTGAAGATTTTTTTAGAATTCTAGAAGTATTGATGAGTTAGTTAATGCTTCTAAACATTCTGAAAGTAGGAAAAAAATTAGAGACTTTGGTAGAGATGGATAGGGTAGTAGTGGACCCAGTAGAGGTGGTGGATTCTTTTCTAAAATGTGACACGGTCTTGGATGTTTTGGAAGGCAATGCTCTAGTTCTAGTTATGTTGTCTAGACTTGGAAAATGGAACAAACTACCTAGGTGGTCATCTTCCACAAGGCCTTTAGGGTCATCAACTTCATTGATAGGTCCATAGTATATATGACATTTGTATGTGACACATGTGGTAGGGCACACTTTTTTCAATATCGAGGAAGTGATATTGAAGGTTGCTAGAACTATGGACAAATGGGACATTTTAAGTGAGACTATCCTAAGCTTCAGAGCACAACAACACATGCTTCACAATCACAATTTCAGGTTCCATAGAGGTAGGCTCCAACAAGAGGAGAAAGTTCTTGATTGGATTCACACTCTAGTAGGAGAGCACCTAGTACTAGTGTGGACAATGTGGACACTGTGAAATAGGAAGAAATATTGGATGTTTCTTCTTTATGACTCAACCTAAAGGAAGAGTCGTTCTTGGAGTTGTTACATGTGATATTCTTCCCTTAAAAACATTTCAGTTACAATTTTAATGAACCCTAGTGTGATGCATTCTTTTATTTATGGATTGTTAGTTAGTGGATTAAATCTTTTAACTCAGGTTTAACTTATAAATATATACTAAGAGTAACATTAGGAGAGTCAAAAGGTTTGATAAAAGTGTCTCTTTGATGTCTCTTGAGTTTTAGAGTGTACCATAGCAGTTAATCTCATATCCTTAGACATTAAATCTTCTTAAATTATTTTACATATGGATTGCCTACAGACATACCATGTCCAATTGGATGGCTGAAAATAAGGCTATACTTTAGCAAGGTGGTTTTTCATGTGTCTTCACTGGAGATAGGAAGTTCTTACTCACATGAATCATAAAATCTGTTGTAGCTAATAAACTGATGATGAAAGGGTGTGAAGCCTTTTCAGCAATGTGGTAGACAGAAAGATAGATAGAAGAATAGTTAATAAAAAGATGTATCATTAGTGTGTGAGTTCCTAGATATTTTCCCGACGAGTTACCAAGTTCACTTCCTAAGAGATATGTTGAGTTTGAGATGCACATTTTACTTGGTAGCTACAAAATAGGCTTACCATGTTGCAGAATGGAACTTGTAGATTTGAAACAATTACAAACTTAGTTACCATAGTTATTAGATATGCATTTCATTCAACCTAGTGCATCACTATGAGGATCTCCAATACTATTTTTGAAAAATTAGGATGGAACTATTTGGTTGTGCATAGATTGTCAGTAATTAAATTAGATAACTATTAAGAACAACTATCATTTGCCTAGGATTTATGATCTATTTGATCATCTACATGAAGCAACAATATTTTCAAAGATAGATATGGGGACCGTTTATCATCAATTGAGGATTAAGGCATTAGATGTACCTAAGTCTGCATTCATAAAAAGATATGGGCATTATGAGTTTTTATTCATTACTTTTGGATCGACATTTGCCCCTACATCTTTTATACACAAGATCAACAGAACTTTTAGACCATTGTATTTTAGGCATGGCTCGTTATGATGATATGGATGGGAGAAAATGTAGATCTGCCACCTTTTGGTAAGAAGTTGGTGAGATGCATAGGTCCAAAATTGGTGGAAAAAACAAAACAAAGGATATTTGTGATCAGACTATAATTGAAGGTTTTCCAATACAGAAAAAAAATCTATGTAGAGAAAAGATGTAGACCTTTTCAATTTAAGGCTACATTTTAGGTTTACATGAAAGTATCATGATGGAAACATGTTCTCAAATTTGGAAAGCAAGACAAACTAACTCCTATATATGTGGGTAATGTCCCATCATTTTGAGAATTGGACCAGTAGCATACAAGTTTGAGATTCCTCTTAATTTAGCCAAATACATGATGTGTTTCATGTATCCATGTTGAATAAGTATCATTAAAGTATATAGAAGATCATGGAATCATAGAAATTAGAATTCTAAAAAGATATATTGTATGTTGGAGGGTGTATACAATAATACATTAAATAATTTAGAATCTTAAAAAGAGGGAGATACCCCTTGTGAAGGTTCTTTGAAGGAACTATGGTGTAGAGTAATTTATGTGCCAATTAGATTTTGAGATGAGTAACAAGTATCCTTTCCTCTTCTAAATTTTTTAATATGAAATCTTTATTAGAGCAGGATATGTTTACAATCCATATCTTTCTTTACTAGCAATATGAACATTAAAATAACTTTAGTATTGATTACATCTTCATTAATACTTTTCATTATTATCTAGTTTATTTATGCTTTATTTTATCTTAAACATGTTCTTTGATATGTCAAAAACACATGTTGTACATGCCTCAAGATTTGAACCTGCATTCATCTAGTAGTAGCCGACACTTGTATGTGAGAAGATCTTTACAGATGCTTCAAAAGTTAATTAATAAATAGATAATAATCTAACAATATTATCAAACTTTTACTGTAGATGTGTAAAAATTTAATTATGAATCCAACTCAAAATAATAGATGCAATCAGACATAAATTAAGAAACTTTTTGTATTTCTTACTAGTCATGATATTTATCGTCGATTTGTAGTTTAGTAGTGCATGCATGCAAAAACCAACATAATGAGTGCACTACTCACCAGTGTTAGTTAGCATGTTGCTCAGTGATGACAATGAGTAGCTCTACTACCAAGTACAACCACTCTTAAAATACCATAACGTTTGATATACATATCATAATTTGATGAAATTTATTTTGGTGGATTTTTATTTTAATATTGCAGACAAACAAAATCCTAAACAAAGTCAAAGGAGAATTGAAAGGAAATTTTAGTGTGATCATTTCAAGAATGTGAATAACATTATGAGGGTAAATAAAACGTATCTATACACTGATATTGATGAATAATTTATAGTCATTTCTTACTCTCTCTTTCTCCTTTCCTTGGTTAAATCCTAGTGTGAAAATAACTAGATATTTCATTTGTCTTTTTCATTCTCCAATGAGCTCCCACAAGGATTTTCAACAAGTAGAAATCTATATAAGGTAGATCTTTATGTTTTGAACCTTTATCTATGCTTGATTGAGTATGATTAGGGTAGTGTAAGACTAGATTTGTGACCAGCAAGCTAAGATAGGTGAGTGGAAAATCTACCTTGAATCTTGATCTTATAGAAATCAGCAAAAAAATTGCATAGAATGTTTACTTCCTTATATATTTTTATTGATTTTGATTTATTGAGTCAAACATGAAATTTTAATTGAGTGAATGACTACTCTTTATATTTTTGATGTCTAATTTAGGTATAGCTTCAAAATAAAATATCTACAAAGATATTTTGTATTTTGTTGGTAGAATTAGAGGCATTAAAGCCTCGAGTTTTTCATAATTTCTACAATTATGTATCATATTATATATTGTGATATAGTCAATGGTTGTTTCCAATTAGATACTTATGAATTCCATAGAGTTTTCCATTCGAGTATTGTTCAATATGATAGGATTATTATTTTAAGTAGTTTACTTTATTGATGCCATGGATTTTGATTAAAGTTAGTAATTAAAAATAGAATATTTAAGTATTGAGTTCATATCAGAACAATATAAAGGTAAATCTCTGAGTAAAACTATAGAATTAGCTAGACATTAGATGCCCTAAACAACACAAAGTTCAACATGGAGGTCTACACCATGAAGGAAAAATGTGCACATCGATTGGTAGAGTCCAAGATGAGGTAGCCACAGTGTTGGTATGAATGCACAGAGAGCCAATCATTTGATGGTTGCAATGGTATAACTTGTAAATGATTTTATTAATAAATTAAGGCAATCTTTCAATATATTCTATTTATTCAGTTTTTGAGATAATGAAATAACATAATAAATGTCTAGAGAATGATATTACTCAATGACTTATGTCTTCAGGTTGAAAACCTAAACAATGAGATCATATAGATGATAAGAGTATATGCATTCTTATTATGTCCCTGATCAATTGTTATTGTGGAAGGTAAATAGACATCAATAACACATAAGATTAGAGTGTGAGTTGGTTGATGACAAAATCTCATTAGTCATGATATGCCGATATCAAACCAAGCACACATATACCTGTTAGAGAACAATGTATCATACAGACCCACCACAAGAGTGATAGATGGAAACCTTAACTAGGTAAGTCAGAATCATGTCTTAAAATGATGGTGGTGTTTGTGGTTTTTATACCGAAAATCACTGCACTAATCATATGTCATTTGGTACGCTTTGACATCATCAAACATGATCCTAAAACATGGGTTGTTATGAAGGTGATGATTGGATGATTATGACACATGGGGACTTACTGTGAGTGATAGATATGAGATTTGTCCCTCCTATGGGTGTATGATATCCAAGGCTACTTGAGTTAGCAAGACTGAGAAACACATGGCCATATATGTGTGAGTCAATATATGATATTGAGCTAACACATATCTCATACAGTCTGTTATAGTAAGAAACATTGATTGAATGTTGAAGAGGACGACGATCCATGCCTTGAGTTCAATATGGATGTTAGTGAAAAAGGTACTATACAAACACTATAACACCATACACAAATTGTAGGTTGAAGTTTTTCTCCAAATTTCCATTTACTTGGGTAGCAATGATCTGAGACTAGGAACCACTCATTTCTTATGATGCCATAAGTTATTATGGACATTCACTGCCAACACAATATGGGACATGTAGGGTCACACACATAGGAACTCATCTAGAAGAGGAGTTTGATCTTGAATGATGGTTGGATTGATTACTAAAGTATTTAGGTATTTAATTCACATAACAAATCAGTGGACTGGACTTCCAAACGATCAATTCATGTGTTGAGATAGTTGTTTGGAGTGACAGGCTAATTTTATTGTATATTGGCTAGAATTCAACCTGACCCGAGCTGCAAGACACCTGTCTCACTTGTGGTAAATGAAATTATGCATGGTGTGAGATACCCATCTCATATGCACCAAACAGATGGTTTAGGGATGCAATTCAATTACATCTATGATTGGTGTTGATGTCATGATGTGCACTAATTGGAATTGAATTGCTGACATATGTACAAAATTGACAAACTACAAAATGTCCGCCTTGTGTTGCAGAAGACCCTCTAGGTTGCCAGACAACCATGTCGAATGTGACAGACTACAAATTTCCAAAATTGTTGCAAAAATTTGAGATCATGCAGTCTTTTCCACTCCCACATAGACTAAAAACCCTAACCCTGACCTCTACTACAAATATAGGGATACTGGGGGCTTCCGAGAACACAACGCATACAACTGAGAATTAGTTGTTATGACAATTATTGTCCTCTCTGGTTGTGGCAACCAAGAGATCCCAAGAAAGTCCTACCCAACTAGGTAGGGATAGATACATGAGAGAAACAGCTGAGGATCATTGTTGTGAGAGAGGAGGTTGGTGACTAGTACACCAATTGGAGGGACAACTTCTTCCTATCTATTATAGAAGGACGACATGCTTTCTAGTTGGTACATGTGTACTTCTCTAGAGGTGAGGTGGCCTTTTCCCATCGCTAAGGAGGATGAAGTCATCCAATAGTCTGTGACTAGAGGAGCTTATACAGATGATGACGTTCGAGTCTGCTGTCCTTGGAGGAGTAGTCAGACGAATCCCAGTGCAACCAAGAGCTTGAAAGACACCATCCAAGATAGAGTGCACATCTACATAAATAAGGATTGTTGTTGGACTTGCTCAAGAACTAGATATATCTTTGTGAAACCATCCTTCTCATTATATAGTTATTGATGTAATCCACTGGTTGATGGTAAATATGTCAGTAAATTTTTTGTTTCCGCTTCCTATTTGATGCCACATTTTCCAACATTGTTACTATAGAGATACATGGGACTCAGCCCAGTGTGGATGGTCCCCTTAACATAGAAAGGTACACAATTTAAAGTAAAGATTTTGATGGTGCCAATATAGTGTTTTAGTTTAAATACTATTCAATAAGTCATCCCTTTTGGAAATATTGATGCATGTAGCTAAGAAAAGTGCTTTGACTCTCTACCTGAGTACCTAGGCTAGGAGTGGTCTGATTTAATCATCCAGCTATTTAGCCGTCTGGGCCAGATGTGGCGAGCTCCATTGTAGGTTGGGAAGGTAGTTTAGTAGACTTAGATTCTATAGTCTTCTCAATGTCTTATACAATTAGAGAATAGCTTGTTGTGATGCTTCCACATGTTGTGGTATACTTCATGTGGGTTAAGGGCATAGTAAAAGAAATAAAATCTTAACTAATGAATTTAGTTTATATGTTGATTTCAATTATTATATGAACTCTTTCCATTTTGGATTATGTGTTTCAACTGCCATTATTATATTTGGATTTAATTGAATTAACAATGTATGTATGGATTATCCTAATTTCTTGATGGCTATCCATGAACTAAGCCAGTTGCTCACACAATCTAGTATAATATTTTATAGGTAAAGGACCAACTGAGTAATAGGACCCATAATTTGGTTTTCATAAGGAGTAGTTTAGGTGAGGTCTTATGAGGAATAGGTAGTTTACTTAGATGGCCTATTATCCTACCTCTAGTCTTAGGAATGTGAGAGTGAGGATTGAAAGCATTTTTGTACTATGTATTATTTGATGTATACTAAAGATAGAATTAGTTTCTTTCAGTGATTATGTTCTAAAAGTCAAACTCATTTGTGAGTTCATGATGTTTATCCTTAAAAAAATACTACATATTAAGTTTAGAAAAGAATCCCATTAGTTCAATACATATAAAGAAGAAAAAAGAAAGAAAATTTTATGTTTGATTTTTTAGCTGGTGATTAAAAGTGAATAGTCAGTCTAATTCCACCTTGACATGCCTAAACCCTAATTAGTGGATTTTAATGTCTTGGACCTCACACTTAGTCATATTTCACATAATCAATTTTTGTCCACATGTCTGATTATTTCCCTTTAAAATATCATAATTCTATATAATAACTAGATATGTTAGTATTTGTAGTTATGGAATTTGTCTAGAAAGATTGCTACAGAAATATATCTAATATTCTCCAACTAAGAAATATATTGAAAAGATTTCCTGAGTCGACATAAAGGAAACTTCCATGCAATTAATGCTAATCAGGTATACATATAGATATTATCTCTTTTGGGTTATGCAACAATATGGTACAATAATAAAACCAATCATTTTAACCATATATCATAATTTGACATAAATTCCTAATAAATAAAGTATTATTTAACAACATTGACTAATTCCCATTTAGTATAATTTCTTGATAAACACCTAAAATAGGAGTAACAACAATCACCTTTTTGAACAAGCAGGTGCATCCCAGTCAAGAATGTCAATGACAATACCTTTATTCAAAAATCTCCGAGATTATACTTGATATACATATCCATCGACTTTGACCTCAATCTATGAAAAAAGAAGAGTAACTAGTGAAATTTATTGTATATTTGTATTTCTTAATAAGATTGTAGATAATTTGGGATAGTGTCTACAAGAAAAGAGATTTAAGAGAAGTAGAATTCACAATTTATCCCAAAACAATATCATGAGTTGGAGATAAATCGAGTTTCAATTTGATTTGAGATAAATATCTTAAGGACAATCTAAATATCCTTTTCCATATTCAGGTTCAAACCATAGTATATGTAGAACATAGTAGTCATATGTGTTTACGTTCATGTTTGAATCATATATACACAACTAAATCCTTGGCTAAATTTCATTTTCAAACAATAATATTTGTGTATACCAAATCAAACAAGTCAAATGACTGTCTAAAGGTTGAACTTATGTGTAGATCGGTCATAAGTGACCACAATATTGGTGTGACGACTAGATTATTAGTTTTCCAAACAATGTTGGCCACTGATGGCTTGATTATACTTTAGTGGTTCCCCAAAGGTTAGATGAACTACAAAAAAAGTTGGTTCAAGCTTTTCCCATTCCTCATAGTCCATAAGTTGGCTTCTTTCATGAACAAGTAATGTGATGCCTAATGACTTGAAATATTTTGGTTGACCTCTGGAAAGGTCAACCCAATGTTTTTCTAGTACCAAAAAAGCATATATCCTCCAGTGGAGGCCACCTACAACCTCCATGGTGATGTAAGGTTCTATAAACCCAAAATAAGGCGCGTCAAGACTCGAAACCACTCTTTAACATCATGTCTTTTGAACTAACTATTTATTTATTATATTTCATCAAATTCACATGATAAAATATTGATGAACTTTGTTATCCTAATTCAGCTTCATTTGGGGTTTTCCCTTAGTCAACCATAACCTATAAGCTTCGACATAATTAATAGGTAACTTACATTGTAAGAAAGTAAAATTTAAATATGGTACCAATTGTTGAAAACCTCATGATTAAGAGATAAACCCCAAACTAGGGTTCACTTTAAAACATGGTTTCAAAACTTACACCTCCTCTAAGGATTTCACCCTTTCTATCTTAATGTAGAGGTGGGTAATAATGACATAACCCATACATTCACTCCCATGTGGCTTCTTTTACATTTTGGTGATGATACAAGACCTTAACAAGTGTTGCTTCACTTCCTTAACTTCTAAATTTCCTTTGCATGGAATGCATCAAATAATATTCTTCCGCAAGCATAGTTATCAAACATAACCTTCTTTAGGTACACACAACTTTTTTCTAAAAAATATTATATCAAATTAAATAACTTGAGTACCTTCACTATTTCCTTCTTTATAAATAGCATGTAATATATTATATATCTTCTATATATTTGTAGTTTTTAGTCTCATATATGGCTTGATCAGTATATCCTATTAACAAAATACCCAACTCAAATACTTCCATATTTTCAAGCATATTTAAAAGAAGAAAATATATATCTTATCACATTATAAAAAATATTACTTTGTGGTGTCTATAGATGAAGAAAAGCATGGCCTTGTCCTTGAACAATTAACCATCACATTTTCCAATCTTTTGTGATAATCATATGTAAAGTGGTAGTCCTTTATCATCTCCAATTATCATCTCTTTTCTAGGACACATTCAATTGTGTCCAAAAAGATATACTTTAAAATCTTATGATCTGAGATAATATGACATTGTCCCCATACAAATAATACATCCAAACTTCTAGTGCTATAACATAAGTTCCACTTATAGTTTATCATGTCTCAAGTAATTCTCATCATGCTTCTTAAGTTTTTGATAAGCATATGATACCACATTATTATCATGGAATTGACATAAATGTAATAAAATTTATTAATCAATAGAAAATGATATAATTCGTATTTGTTAGCTAGGAAAATGTTTAAATATATTGTTAACTTATAAAAAGCAAGTATTATTATGACTTTAATCATATTTTTAACCTCAATAAAGAAACATCATTTGCACCAATTTACTTGCAAAGCCACCTATGATACAAATAGAAGCACCTTTCGATCCAATCCCATCACCTATAATTTCCTCCTCGCATTGAGATATGGCCTGAGGTTGAAGAAAACCTAGACTCTCATTTCAAACAACCTAAAACTAGACCGGGTTGCACCTCCACCAAGATATCCACCACTATCATGCATAACCTCTACATATTCTAGACTGTGTTGTTTCTCGGGTTGTCTTCCCTACCATCGACATTGATTATTCCCTTCACCTATTAACCCATTATGACTAACTAACAACCCACCACAACCAGTCAATGATCCAAAACTGAAGGATCGTGAACCCATCAAACAATTCTGGACTAGCTATATTTCCTTCCTCAATGCCAACAAAGAATATGTTGTTCCATTTCCTTTGTTGTTTCTCCATTCTCTAGCTTAGTGTAGATTATACACTCTTCAATATGCCTAGTGCATCACCAACTGACACAATTGAAAAACTAGCCCTCTTCTTCTTCTTTTCCCCTTTCTTCCCCACCACCCTAATATTGTAGATCACCTGATAAGAATTCAACCATCAAAACTTACAATTGATGGAGTAGATTTGGATGAATAAACCTCTTCATTTGCCTAGAAAATCCCTCCACTATGATATATTCTTGCGGAGGATACTATGGTCAAGTCATGAGTAAGAGTACCACACATCCATCATAAAAAATGAGGGAATATCTCCAACAGTTTGAAGAAATCTAAAAAAGTGATTTGTTGATCATCTTCATTTACTAGGATTGGCTGAAACTGATAAGCGGCAGATTAACATTGTCATCAACCACCGGTAAGTTTTTTATATATTTACAATATTCAAAAACATAATAATGGAATGATAAACAGGGTGTATAAGGTATTTCTAAGATTAATAATAAAGATACTACATCATACGTTTAGATGACTTACACATAGAATACCATAAAAATCAATGTATGTGTTATGAGATACATGAGTGATGTGTGCATAGTAAACTTATGTGGCTAGATATGTAATATATATAGATAAAGTTGATCAAAAATTTAAATTAGAAATATAATCTTAAGGAATTTGACTATTAATAATAAGTTAGAAAATAATGGGAATCTTTTCACGTCAAAAGCTAGTCATAATAACTTGGTTTTTTAATAAACAAGACCTAGACATAGATTATATTATTATATATATAGTAGTTATATAGAAAATATACAATTTTAATCATTATTAATAACTATATAACCCTAGCTACGAATTCAAACCTAAATATTTTTGGGATGGGTATCTTGATAAATATTATATTATTAGTTAATCATCTTGACCCTAGTTACTAACTAGAATTGCATCATATTAGAGAAAAGATAACATTTAAGGAACAAATCTGGGAAGAATATGATATACTCAAGTACTTAACATTCATAACCTAGTTGGAAATCTAGAAATAATATTGAATGGAAAATATGGAATAATAACCTTAGATTGAAAAAAATATATAATTATAAGAAGTGAAATTGAACCAACACATGACTCCAAGCCACTAGTAACACAACTACTACTATACATTTCTATAGGTCTCCCTCCTTATTGACATGTGGAGTTTGATACTTGGAATTCTTACGTTTTGGATACTTTTGATTTGAAGGTGTGAAAATTCTTTTATATTTGGAAATCTCATTACCTCTTGAAAGCATGCATATTAGATAGGTTGGTTGGTCTAAATTTGTTTTAAAATTTATCCTTCCTTTTTTAAAGGCAACCAAAAATATTTCCATAAAATAGTAACACATTCTTTAAAAAGATAAAAAAGGACATGCCAATGTCGATTAGTTTAGTGGACTTATACTTCTACACCTCTACGTAGAGTCAAAGGACATAGAGTCCCTCAATATACTACAAAACTTAGTTGGTGCATTGTCATTCTCTATAGGAGAGAACACATGGCTTCCCTGATAAACATACATTGACATGTGTTATCTATTTGAAATTTTGAATATCTAGACTCAAAATTTGGTATTAAATCGTATTGACTTTGAAAATTCTTTTTCCATTTGAAACTTGCATATATTTTTTAATTCTTTGCGTATTGTCATAAAAATACTTTGTAGTTAGGTTCATACTTTTACTTTCCAAATATCAATTTTGTATCGGCCATTTGAGTGACCGATATTTTCCTTCTTGGGGTCAATGTGTCATTTTGATCCCTCTGGGAATTCGTGGATAGGTGATCAATGCAAGTCCTGGAAGAGATTGCACTAGATGCCTAGATTGCACAAGATGCCTTCTTTTAGAAGACAAAGATTATGTTACCTAAATTTTATTATCTAGTATTTGTTATATATGTATCTTTTCCATGAACATTATGTCTTAGAAAAAAATTACAAATGAAAATACTTGTTTATATATTTTGACATAAAAATTTGATTGGGAGGATCAAGCCTTTACAAATATTGTTATAACCAAAAGAAGAAACTGTTTCTAAAGCTTTTAAGTGGCAAAATTGTCTTTCTAGCTTAGTAATTGGTAATAAACCTTACTTTCCAACCCTGCATTCTTTTCTTATGAGAAATAGTAACTTAGAGGGGTGGCATATGTTTTGGGTAGAGGACAAGTATTTTGATTTTGTTATATATATGATAAAGTGGACTTGGAATATTATTTTAATGACAATCCTTGATTTATCATAACAAACCTATTCTTCTTAGGAAGTGGAAGCCAAATGACCAACTATCATTTCAAAGTTACTGAAATACTCAACGGGTAGAAAATCCATGATTTTCCTCTAAAAATGTGAGCTATGTTATTAAAGATAGATTCTTAACTAGGAACTACTTTGTGTTTAAATATGTTAAAAAAGTTTCCAAAAGAATCCAATATTCTAGTATACATGTTCTTATCACTTTTTATTACTGTCTAGGTTACTTGGATCTGAGTAGTGGTGAAGGATATTTACATACTATTCATTTCATCTGAGTAATTTTTTTATCTTTATTCAATCTTTCATAATGTTTGTGATGATAAACCCTATAAGAAAATATGGGTTATTACCAACCCTTTTACGTCCTTGGTTGAGAACAAATTCCATTGGCTTCATATACTTTCAAAGTTTCTAATATTGAAGTTAGTCTATTATTCAAAAACATTCCTTGAAGTTTCTTCACAAGTTATTTCCCCAAAAGTAGTTATCCCCAAAATATGTATACTATTGACAATTTCCACCCTATCAATAAAAATAAAAAACAATAAAAGGAAGAAAATATACTAAAGGTAATATCTCTACAAATAAGTTCATATTCAAATATAGTTCATAAGTTCTTGAGTTTACTGATGAGTAGAGTACTCACCTAGCCAAGCACTGGCCAAAGATGATGTTTCTAATTGATAGCTCATTTCATGTTTCCTAATGCAATGAGATTTTGGTAAGAAATAGGACAAGTAATGTCCATGAGGATATTAAAAGAATGAGACCTCATATATTTTGTTTGGTTGAGAGAAATGATACAATCAAGAGCTGCATTAAAGGAGATAATCGTATATAGTGTATTAATGATAATATTTATTGATAAATTGATGGTAAGAAGTCTTAAGTGAGACCTATAAATACCTTGTACATGATATACCTTAGAACAAAAGTAATTGAGAACTGGAGAAAGAGGAAAATCTTGAGATGAGATAAATTATGAAATAACCCTAATCCATCATATCTAGGTTATTAATGGTGCCTACATCAATAGATATGATCTAAGATTAATGGAAAGCTTTCAAGTAATATATACAGTACAACCTAACGGTAGTAAAATAATAAAATTTGGACCAACATAAAATACATGGGAATGATGAAATCAGTACTCTAGGAATATAAGGAGACAAAGAGAATACTTCAATTTTAGTGGTAGAATCATCTGAAGGAAAGTGTGCCCTAGTGAGGAACTTTTAAGGCATGCCCATGATTCTCCTTAAACATTATTCATAATTTTTTTTGTACACATAAAAATATCTACTTTAATTAGCTAATGAACTTCAAAATTCAAATGAAGTTTTTCAATAAGTTAAAAACCTCATATAGTTATTGAATAAAGGCCAAATGAATGGTTGCATATTAAAATTTAAGATTTAAAATGTGTAATTTACTTGTAATTATAATGAGTAAACAATAGTTTGAACTTTATAATATGATAATAATGGTCCTAATGAGGATTGTTTTCCTTAAATCTAGATTTTGTTAATCCAATACATGGTGTATAGTATCCTAAATCTTTAGGAATTTCTTTCTTTTAAAAAATGCCTCATGGACCATTTGTCATTACCCCCTCTGCATCATGAATTTAGCTAGGAACAAGAGGAGTGGATTGCTAATTGAGGATGTTTGAGACTCATTTGGCTCGTATTCAAATAGAGGTACGGTTTAATGATAATGATGTGACTCTCCCAAAGAGAAAACCTAAAAACGTTTGGACTAAATAAAGTAAAACCCCTTCCGATGTGGTGGTTAATGTCTTTGCTCCATCTATAGGTGAATTTGGAGAACAATACGTCCTCTACCCGCTATACCTTTCCACAAGAGCTGTGATATCCCGATGCACCACACAACGAGATTACTCAAAACAAAGTGTATAATTATCACTAACAACTAGATTACCATAAAATGGGGTAAATTAAAACTGATATCACATATCCACCTCAAGTGGAAACATATTGCATCTGAGTCCATACTAGCCACATGTATATATATGTATATATATATATATGTATACATATACATATATATATATATATATATATATATATATATCATGCCAAAATATTATTACATACATTATTCACTGGCTCACTTGCTACAACTTGTTACATATGATAACATGTTCATATATATACATGACGAATATGTACAACAATGGAATATAGCCAAAACCTCATTTTAATGTTCAAACTACAAAAACCTCCCCAAGGAACTGAGAGCATAGGTACGACACATAGAACTCTACTACATAACACTAGCAGAATGCCCAAACATTCAACAACTACCGCTCGTCTTGCTGCTCAGCCTCAACCGCACACTCTCTACCACATTGTGCAGGACCACCTATAAGATGTGGAAACTGACGGGCTGAGACCAAACATTGATAGATATAACTCTCTGCCAATGTCTATTATAAGCACAAATAAACTGAGCATGTAGATAACATAATTATCAAGTTGAGTAGATTCAGCTAAACTATATGAATTAAAGCAATAATACAGATTAAGAAATTTAGGCAGTTACCACTGAGCGGTAGGACAATTTAAACTTTAAGAAGGAATACTAAGAACAAGTATAACAATTGATTTCTCTAACTGTATTATAATTCAAGAAATTAGTACAAGATAAGACAAGGGGTCATCAATGTGAATCGTATTTGATCCTAAGCAAATATACCACACAGTTGTGTTACATCTTTTATTAATCAAAGCTATAGTCATTTAGAGACAACAACTCATAGTCAAAGCTATAGTCCTGTAAAGAAAACAACTCATATTCAAGGCTATGGTCCTATAAAACACCAAGCCAGCTTTGGTACCAGTCATGATTCTAGAAACCAGGGTATATAACCCAATCATTGAGGTACAACCACAGTTGTCCTCTATCATATCATATCACATGCTCATTACCGAGAACCGACTGTAGTCATTCTGAACACACTTGAGATCAAGATGTCAATAAGACGTAGACACATGGACCTTACATACTCAACAGTATGCACTTTGAGTTTCCCTTGGGAATACTCGTTTCACCATCCAACAAAGTATTTGCGTTGATGATGGATCTATGGCACATGGCACCTATGTGATTGGGTTTTCACCTAATCAATTAAGCCAATCGGGTATCTTTTAGCATCAATCAAGTTACAACATATAAACCCTAAACAAACTCTAAAAAGATAAGGTGATAGTACAACTACAGAAGATATAAAATGTATAAGGTGCAAATTTGTCATAATATCATTTGATGTTACTGCCATTCAAAGCCATCAATATATCACACAACCATACAAGGCTATCACCATAATTGCACTGCTATGGGACATTAATCCCTCATCACATTACTGGAGGATAACACCTCACACTAAGCCAAGACTTGAAGTCATTCGACCGCAACTGATACAAACAAGTGTATCAACCAACTAAACAAACCAAGTACTTCCACAAGAGCTATGCATAGAGACCAAACAAATAATCCATGCATGGCGATCAAACCAACCCCCAAACAGGCATTGCGACCAAACCAAAGTGATGCATGTCTAGCGCCTACTACACTCCACCTATCATCACATGTGTCGACCACAA
Source organism: Alisma plantago-aquatica (assembly GCA_963693085.1). Taxonomy (NCBI): domain Eukaryota; kingdom Viridiplantae; phylum Streptophyta; class Magnoliopsida; order Alismatales; family Alismataceae; genus Alisma; species Alisma plantago-aquatica. The sequence continues at coordinate 1,899,877,371 of OY856409.1, read as the reverse complement.
GAATGATCAAGGAAAACAACCAAACACATGAGCCAAGTGAGTATAAACCAACAACACAAAGGGGAAAAGTGCATGACTGAAACATGTATAAGACACCAGGAAAAGCTTGCGTCATCATGTCCAAAACAGAAGGAAGCTTGAACATGAAACTCTCAAAGCAATCTCCAACATGAAAAACCAAGAAACCAAACTAGGTGAGAGAAGACAAAGCTTTGACCTCATGCAAATCGATTCAAAACCCTAAGCAAAGCATAGGGGCCACAACATACCATGGTGATAAAACCAAGGATCATGGTGCATGTAAGAACATCACTTAAAAATTAGGCGCATGAAATTAGGGTTTAAGAAATAGAGCAATCTATATGAGAATACTACAAATTCATAAATCCTAGATCATGATAACATCATCTAGCACAATAGCATCACGTCTTAGGGATTAAAATAGTAACACACAAGCAAGATTATGGTGCAAATAATAGAAGATGGAAAAGAGTTATATAACCCGCCTTAGGTAGAGATCAAGCTCCAAGCGACATGCTCTAAGAGAGAGGAAGAAGATCCAACAAAGATCAACTCATCAGCCATAAGATCACCTCAAAAGAGAAGAATGCCATGGTCAAAGAAGAGCTTAAGAAAGAGGGTGAAAACCCTAGGCCAAATGAGAAGAAGAAAGCAAAGAGCTTCTTCTCACATAAGTACCACCATGGTCAAACCATAGTCTCTGATCTTTGTGAGGAGAAGATCATCAAGAAAGCCACCATGGTTGCACCATAGTCTCATGGTCGAGAAGGAAGAAAAAGATAGGGTGCAAAATAAAATGAGATCAAGGGCTCAAAACCACTTACCAATAAGGATGATCTTCAAACATCATCACTGGGAGGATGATCAAGCTCAAAAGCACCACATGCAAGGATGAGATGCCTCCAAAGCACCTAGATCAGTCCTTCTTGATCCACAAAGCATCAAGGAAGAGCATAAGATACAAGAAAAGAGGGCCGAAAAGGAGGCTTGCATGAAGAAGCGAGAGGTTATATACTCAAGGTAGGAGGGGGATAATGTGGGTATGAGGTGTCAACATAAGAGAGCACCAAAAGGACACTTGTCCACCAAGAAAATAGCCATGCAACCACTAAACACTAATGAAAGGTGATATAACCTAGGTAGTTTAGAGACCATTTAGGTCTACTGCATACCTTGTAGTGGCCAAAGCACACAATGTGCATGTAGTGACCACTACATAAGATCACCAAGCCAAACAAGGTCAAAACACATCATAAGATGACAAACCGTAGTGGATAAACCACCTCTAGGTCACCAAGGTCAAAGAAAACATCAACTAGGGTAAGCATAGTAGTTGAAATACTCATCCAAGAGTGGTGTTGTAGTCTCTACACACTCAAACCCTAGCAATGTCGACACTCAACAACAAGGCAACTCAAGCAAACCCTAACTCACCATGTGATGCGACATCATCAACCATGGTCCAAGTAAGGCACACAATAGCATCATCTTCTCTCTCATGATAATATGGAACAAGAAACACACTGTACATGTGACAAATTTGAAGATAACCCCTCAACATGGGTAAATTGCAACTTGGTCTGAAATAAGCAAACATGGCTCAAACATCCACCAAACTGAAAACATACATATGTCACCTGTTATTAAGCCATGTCAAGGGATTATATTAAGGTTTAAGGATCTTATTAAGAAAATAAAGCACAACCAAGCACTAAGCTTGGTCAGGGGTCTTATAACTATAAACTCCTAATAAGGATTTTACCCCTAAAATCCTATGCGAAAAGAGATAGGTTCTTCCTACGCTCTCTTCCTCAATCTCCTACATGGCTTCCTCTACATCATGATGATGACACAAAACCTTAACCAACACGATGTCCTTCTTCTTCAACTTCTTGATCCTCCTATCCAGGACCAACACAGAACCCTCCACATAACATATATCCTCTTCTAGCTCAATCTCCACTGGATGCAACACTAACTATATATCAGGGTGGCACTTCCGTAACATAGACACATGTAACACGAGATGTAACATGTGAAACTCAGGTGGCAACTCCAACTTATAAGCCACATTCCCAGATACCCTTCTTTGCAAACCTCAGAACACCCTTTCAAGGAGATACCTTGATGTACACTCCGTCTCCCACTTGGAACTCTAAGTGTCTACTCTGATTATCTGCATATGACTTCTTCCTATCTTGTGTTGCCTTCAATTGTTGTTGAATCACTCTGATCTTCTCTGTTGTCTATTTCACAAGCTCAGGACCCAAAAGATGATATTCACCGGTCTCGTACCAACACAGTAGAGATCTACAACGTCTCCTATACAATATCTCATAAGGTGCCATATCAATGCTCCTTCGATAGTTGTTGTCGTATGCAAACTCTATCACACTGAGGTGCACATCGCAACATCCCAAAAAACTACAAAATATATGCTCTCAAAAGGTCTTCTAGAATCTAGATCATCCTTTCAGACTGTCCATTTGTCTACTGGTGAAATGTTCTACTAAACTTCAACTGTGTACCCATATCTGTGTGCAGATGTTCCCAAACATGACTAGTAAACTGAGGACCTCTTTCAGATATGATGATAGCTAGGATAATTTTCAACCACACTATCTCATCAACATATATCTAAGCAAGCTTCTTTGATGTGAATGTTGTCTTCACTAGTAAAAAGTGTGTTGTCTTTTTCATCCAATCAACAATCACCCATACAGAGTCATGACCTTTGGCTTTCCTAGGAAGACCAATCACAAAGTCCATCGTGTCACGATCCCATTTCCACTATGGTATATACAATGGTTGTAAAGTTCCTACATGCTTTTGATGTTCTACTTTAACCTACTGGCACTCATGACATGTGGTGACAAACTCATCCACATCACACTTCAAACTAGGTGATTAATACAAATCCTTCATGTTGTGATACATCTTCTTCATGGATGCATAGCATACATTAAGGAGTGAGCCTCTTCCAAGACCACCTTTCTCAAATCAACAATATCTAGCACCACTTCTCTATAGTGGAAACATATTATCCCATCTTCTGACTCATGGAAGCCATCACGCTTCTTGCTGCCAAACTCTATTCAAATTTGCTAAATCATAGTATCATCCTACTCAGCCTCTGGGATCTACTGTCTCAACGTGGGATTCACTTGTAACTTAGACAACAGTCCTACTAGCATGGACACCTCCAACTTTACATTCATCTCACACAAATACACTAACCTGTGTCTTTTGTGGCACACCAAGGAACATAACTGTGCCTTACCAATATATGATGATGACAAAGAATTCCTGCTCAGAGTGTTTGCCACCACATTCACCTTCACTGGATGGTAATCTATGGTCCAATCATAGTCCTTGATTAACTCCATCTAGCGACGTTGCCTCATATTCAACTCTTGTTTTGAGAAGATGTATTGCAGATTCCTATGATCCAAGAGGATCTGGCACTTCTCTCCATACATATAATGTCTCTAGATCTTCAGAGCATGAATAACTATGGCTAGATCTAGATCATGGGTCGGATAGTTCTCCTCATGATTCTTCAACTGTCATGATGTGAAAGAGATCATATTCTTATCTTACATCAACACACAACACAGACCGTTCATCGAGGCATCACAAAAGACAATGTAGCCTTTTCCCTTCTCTAGTAGCACTACTACTGGTGCACTGGTCAACTGCTCCTTCAAAACTTGGAAAGCACGTTGACACTTGTCATCCCAGACAAAAGGTACACCTTCCCTTGTTAACTTTGTTAGGGGTAACGCCACTACGCCAGTATTCTTGATGAACCTATTGTAGTAGCCTATCAGATGTAGAAAATTGTGAACTTCTGTTGGCATCTTCAGTTGCTCCCAATCTATCATAGACTCCACCTTCTTGGGGTTCACAAAAAACTCTTAACATATATCATGTGTCCAAGAAAAGAAACCTCCTTCAACCAAAACTCACATTTGTTGAACTTCACATAGAGCCGATGTTGTCTAAACAGAGGCAGCACCTGATGCAAATATTGCTCATGCTGCTGGATATCTCAACTTTATATCAAGATGTCATCTATGAGCACCACCACAATCTGATCAAGGTATGCTATGAACACCCTATTCATCAAGTCCATGAACATTGTTGGTCCATTGGTAATCCCAAATGACATAAACATAAACTTATAGTGACCATACTGAGTCCTAAAAGCTGACTTGAGTATGTCATCCACCTTGATTCCCAACTGGTGATACCCAGAGGTCATTTTATCTTAAAATCACAACAACACCTCATAATTGGTCAAATAGATCATCAATCCATGACAAAGGATACTTGTTCTATCATAATTTTGTTCAACTATCTGTAATCAATGCACAGCCTCATGGATCCATCCTTCTTCTTGATAAACAAAATGGGAGCACCCCACAGTGACGAACTTCGCGTGATGAAACCTTTCTCAAGCCGATCTTGCAACTATTTCTTTAACTCTAACATCTCAGCTATTGCTATCCTATATATTTTTGCGCTATCAGTTGTGTTCCTGAGACTAGATTGATCTCAAAATGAATCTTCCTAACTGGAGGAATGCTTGGAAACTCATTTGGAAACACATCCTAAAACTCACGAAGTACTGGATGCTCTTGGATACTTGGGAAAACCAACCAAAGGGATGCTCTTGAGTCATTGCCTATTGTCGCCCCCTTCCTCTACCGGCTTGCCCAAAAGAACTAGCCTGCAATGCCTAACTGCATCCTTTATCACTACTGAATTGTTGTCACTACTGCAATGCTTGCTGACTCTGTCTCAGTTTTTGGATGACATCTTCATCCTTCATTGGGCAAAACCACTTCGTATGCCCAACCTATCTACACTTGTAATAAGTCTTACTCTCATACCATGGCCTGGACGGTCCTGTCACTGACATGAATGCAGCATTATGGGCTCCTACCGATGGAAAGCTACAACCTCAACCTTTGCTTGGCAACCATTAAGATTGACTCGCCAATCTCTATTGTGACGGCAATGCTAAAAATATAGTCTTCTTAAAGCCTCTAGATGACTGTCCTTGATATTGCACATGCCTCTTCTTGGCTTTGTCTCATGATTCTCCACTACTGATCGCTCCACTCTTCTAACTGACTCCACAAATGTGGCAAACTTCTCTATGTTCTATAAAGATGACACTGGAGTCGTTAACTATATACTCAAACCATTCTTGAACCGTCAAATTCTATTCTTGTCAATAGTTGTCATATGAGGAAAAAACCACAAAAGCTCCATAAACCTTTCCTCATACTCATTGACCTTCATAAACCCCTAACGGGTCTTCTTAAACTATGTGATATTCTCATCTAGGCAAGTCTCTGAAAAGTACCGACTCCCGTTGGAACTCTTCCCAAATGATCACGAGACCATGCCTTTTCTCCTCCTCAACAACCCACCAATGGATAGCGCTCCTTTAACAAATACACAATATGTTTCACTTTATCCTCTTTGGAAATTTTGAGGATTTTGAAGGCCTTATCCATCTTAGTAAACCATAGAGATGCTCCCCTAGGTCTGTTGTACCCACATACTCAACTGCCCCTACACGCCTCAACCTTTCAAAGGTCTTCCCAAAACCTGAAGATTCCACATTGGGAATTGTTTTTCTCACTTGAGGTGGAGGCATTGTGTCTGGAATATGCATCATCATAGACATGAAATGTCCAAACATGGACTGAAAAGTAGGATTGGCTACCACAACTGGGTCAAACCGGGGCATCTTAGGAACAACATCCACTCTATCCTGCCTCTTGGCACCACCACCTAGTGTAGCAAAAGTGGTCTCAACAACATGTTCTTCATGTTATCCAGTCATCTTCTCTACTTCTTCTTCCTCTTCTTCTTCTTCTTCTTCTTCTTATGCATAAGCAGAAGTTACCATAAGACATACTAAGGACACTAGAATAGACACAAACCCTACTCCTATGTCCATATAGACTTAGCGAACCTAGATCTCAGATACCAACCACAGGGTGTGATGCCCTGATGCGTCACACAATGAGATTACTCAAAACAAAGCCTGAAAATATCACTAACAACCAAATTACCATAAAGCCAGATAAATTAAAAATAATATCACATATCCACCTCAAGTGGAAACATATTTCAATTGAGTCCATACAAGCCACTTGTATACATATATCTCATGCCAAAATATTATTACATAAGTTGTTCACTGGCTCAGTGGCCACAACCTATAACATATTATAACCTATTCATATATATACATCCCAAATATGTACAACAATGGCATATTGCCAAAACCTCATACGATGTACAAACTACAAAAACTTCCCAAAGGACCTGAGAGTATAGGGATGACACATAGGACTCTACTATAAAACACTAGCAGTATGTTCAACCTTTCAATAGCTACTGCTCCTCTTGCTTCTCAGCCTCAATTGCACGATCTCTACCACGTCATGCATGACCACCTAAAAGATGTGGAAACCCACTGGGTGAGACCAAATGTCCCAATAAGAGATATGACTATCCTCCAATGTCCATTACAAGCATAGATAAATTGAGCAAGTAGATAACATAATTATCAGGTTGAGAAGATTCAACTAATATATATTAATTAAACTGATAATACTGATTAAGAAATTTAGGCAGTTACCACTGAGCGGTAGAACAATTTACACTTTAAGAAGGAACAAGAAGAACAAGTATAATATTTGATTTCTCTTAGATAACTATAATTCAAGAAATCAGTACAAGATAAGGCAAGGGGTCATCCAATGTGAATCATATTTGACCGTAAGAAAATATACTACATGACTGTATTACATCTTTTACTATGCCCTGAGGATTTGAGTCATACCATTCAAATCCAACTGACCACTGCAAAGTCAAAATCGGTGCCATACAAGATCAATGTAAGAGTGGAAATCCATGATCTTCTCCTACACTACTTGATTAGTTTGAGTCTACACCACAATGGCATATAGTCAAAATGTAAAGACAACAACTTATAGTCAGATTTATAGTCATGTAGAGACAACAACTTATAGTAAAAGCTATAGTACTAATAAAGACAACAACTCATAGTCAAGGATATGGTCCTATAAAACACCTAAACTGCCTTGGTACATGTCACAGTGCTAGAAACCAGTGTATACAACCCAATCACTGAGTTACAACTATAGTTGTCTTCTATTACATCATATCACATGCTCATCACTGGGACCCGACCATATTCATTCTCAAAACACTTGAGATCAAGATGTAAAGGACACATAGTCACTTGCACCTCCCATCCTCAACAATATGCGGTCCTACTTTCCCTTGGGAATACTCATTTCACCATCTAGCAAAGTACTGACACTGAAGATGGATCTATGGCACAAGGCACCTACATGCTTAGGGTTTCACTTGATTAATTAAGCCAACTGGGTATCTTTTAGCATCAATCAAGTTAAAGTGTATAAACCCTAAAAAAACTCTACAAAGATAAGGGGATAATACAACTCCAAAAGATATAAGACGTATAAGGTGCAAATTTGCCACAATATCATTTGATGTCACTGGAATTCAAATCCATCAACATATCACACATCTATACAAGACTATCACCATAATTCTACTAATATAGAAAAGTAATCCATCATCACATTACTGGAGGATAACACCTCACACTAGGCATTAAACCTCTGCAAGGTAATAGAACCCATCACATCATTCTGATCTTAATATGTCACATCAAGGCTCATAGCCATCACCCTGTATCATATGATTACCTCCATAGAATTCATAAGCTATAATGTTCATTCAACCTGCTAGATTAGGATTACATAGGTAGGAGAGAGAACATATATCGCGTGCTAGTTATCAAGCAAGCTCAACAAGTATCACATACCCTAGAATTAGGGTTAGGGTTTCACATACATAGCCAATTAGGGTTTTCATTTGACTTGGCAACAAACCTTAGATACATCATCTCCGATTTTCTTGGAACACTTTAGGGTTAAGATACATGATTATAATTAATCAAACAAGCACTCAAACAACACTATGTATTACCCATCAAATACTTGTACATGTATAGTAACCTTACTATGATATGTATATGTAGCAACCAAGTACTCATGTATATGTGTCGACCATCCCTCTAGACATGCATTGTGACCAATACACATCATCATCCAAGATCCAAACTTCTTCGACCACAACCGATACAAACAAGTGTATCGACCAACCAAACAAACTAAGTGCTTCGACCGTAAGAGACTATGCATAGAGACCAAAAAAATAATCCATGAGTGGCGATCAAACCCACCCCAAACAGGCATTGTGACCAAATCAAAGTGATGCAAGTATAGTGCCCGCTACACACCACCCATTATCACATGTGTTGACCACAACAAGGATCAAGGAAAACAAAAAAACACATGAGCCACATGTGAGTGTTGACCAAAAATACCAAGGGGAAAAGTGCTCGATCGAAACAGGTATTAGACATCATCCAAGACCCAAAGTCCTTCGACCGCAACTGATACAAACAAGTGTATCGACCAGTCAAACAAAATAAGTGCTTCGACCGCAAGATACTATGCATAGAGACCAAACAAAAAATCCATGAGTGGCGATCAAACCCACCCCAAACAGACATTATGACCAAACCAAAGTGATGAATGTATAGCGCCCGCTACACACCACCCATTATCACATGTGTCGACCAGAACAAGGATCAAGGAAAATAAACAAACACATGATCCACATGTGAGTGTCGACCAACAACACCAAGGGGAAAAGTCCACGGTCGAAATAGGTATAAGACACCAGGAAAACCAAGTGTCACCATGTCCAAAACTCAAGGAAGCTCAAACATCAAGCTCTGGAAGTGATCTCAAACATGATCAACCAAGAAACCAAACTAGGAGATAGTATTTGTTTATAAATACTATTGTAGGATAACACCTCACACTAGGCATTAAACCTCTGCAAGGTAATAAGACCCATCACATCATTATGATCTTAATATGTCACATCAAGGCTCATAGCCATCACCCTGTATCATATGATTACCTCCATAGAATTCATAAGCTATAATGTTCATTCAACCTGCTAGATTAGGATTACATAGGTAGGAGAGAGAACATATATCACATGCTAGTTATCAAGCAAGCTCAACAAGTATCACATACCCTAGAATTAGGGTTAGGGTTTCACATACATAGCCAATTAAGGTTTTCATTTGACTTGGCAACAAACCTTAGATACATCATCTCCGATTTTCTTGGAACACTTTAGGGTTAAGATACATGATTATAATTAATCAAACAAGCACTCAAACAACACTATGTATTACTCATCAAATACTTGTACATTTATAGTAACCTTACTATGATATGTATATGTAGCAACCAAGTACTCATGTATATGTGTCGAACATCCCTCTAGACATGCATTGTGACCAATACACATCATCATCCTAGATCTAAAGTTCTTCGACTACAACCGATACAAACAAGTGTATCGACCAGCCAAACAAACTAAATGCTTCGACCGCAAGAGACTATGCGTAGAGACCAAACAAACAATCCATGAGTGGTGATCAAACCCACCCCAAACAGGCATTGTGACCAAACCAAAGTGATGCAAGTATAGCGCCTGCTACACACCACCCATTATCACATGTGTTGACCACAACAAGGATCAAGGAAAACAAAAAAACACATGAGCCACATGTGAGTGTCGACCAACAATACCAAGGGGAAAAGTGCACGATCGAAACATGTATTAGACATCATCCAAGACCCAAAGTCCTTCGACCGCAACCGATACAAACAAGTGTATCAACCAGTCAAACAAACTAAGTGCTTCGATCACAAGAGACTATGCATAGAGACCAAACAAACAATCCATGAGTGGTGATCAAACCCACCCCGAACAGGCATTGTGACCAAACCAAAGTGATGAATGTATAGCGCCCGCTACACACCACCCATTATCACATGTGTCGACCAGAACAAGGATCAAGGAAAATAAACAAACACATGATCCACATGTGAGTGTCAACCAACAACACCAAGGGGAAAAGTGCACGATCGAAATAGGTATAAGACACCAGGAAAACCAAGCGTCACCATGTCCAAAACTCAAGGAACCTTGAACATCAAGCTCTAGAAGTGATCTCAAACATGATCAACCAAGAAACCAAACTAGGAGAGAGAAGACCAAGCTTAAACCTCATGAAAATTGATTCAAAACCCTAAGCAAAGCATACGGGCTGAAACATACCACGGTGATAAAACAACAGATCATGGTGTATGTAAGAACAACACTTACAAATCAGGCACATGAAAATAGGGTTTAAGAAAGAGATCAATCTATATGAGAATACTATAAAGTCATAAACCCTAGATCATGATAACATCATCTAGCACATTAGCATCATGTTTTATGGATTAAAACGAGTAGCATGCAAGCAAGATTATGGAACAAATCATAGAAGAGGGAAAATAGTTATATAACCTGCCTTATGTAGAGATCAAGCTGTAAGCCACAAACTCCAATAGAGAGGAAGAAGCTCCAAAAAGATCAAATCCTTGGCTACAAATCACCTCAAAAGATAAGAACACCATGTTCAAAGAAGAGCTAAAGAAAAAGGGTGAAAACCCAAGGCTAAACAAGAAGAAGAAAGAAGAGAGCTTCTTCTCACATAGGTACCACCATGGTCAAACCATAGTCTCTAACCTTTGTGAGGAGAAGATTGATGCAACCCTATTTTAGGACTTGATCTTGTATCTTATTGCACTTCAATCACATCTATACCTGTTAGATTACATGTTATTTCCCTTAATATGCATATTTCTATCAAATGCACTTATGGGATATTTTTGCATGTTTTATAGGTACTTTGGCCACTACTTGATGGAAGGGAGAGAAGGAGGAGAATCTAAGGGTTTCTTCACCCTTATAGGGGCCTAAAGAGACTCAAAGAGCTTCCCCAACCTACCCCAAGTGGTCAAGAGTCAACCCAAAGTAAGGAGCATCAAAGATGAGCAAGTGCAAGGTCAAAATGCAAGGAAGAAGCTCCATCATGGTCATGGTACATGGCCACAGTCGTCGCACAAATGCCCCATGTTACAGTGAAGTGCAACTTTGAAGTTTCTTTCCACCACCCCAGTGGTGAACCACCATCCACGTGGTGAACCACCACCCCCACAGTGATCAGACTCCACCACCCTAGTGATGATTAGGCTACATCAACCATGTGTTAAACCACCACCCCCGTGGTGACCAAGCTCCACCATGGTCATGGTGATCACTATGGCCGTGGCATTTCATGTACAAATTTGACCAATTCCCTATGATCTTTAGCCATTTTTCACCTCGCTTGTGCCCATAGACCATGGGCATGTTCATATACAACCACCACAGTTGTGGTGACTCACCACCCCCATGGTGGGCATCGTCCCTAGCCTATTTTTGCACTGCTTAACTCATATTTTGCCCCACTTAACCCTAGACCCCTATATAAACCCTGGGGGTGGAGGGAGCTCGAGGTTATGCACCCCTAGCTCACTCCTACCACTCCATTTTCACCCTCTATCCATTCCACTCCATTCCTACCTCCATCCCACTCCATTTCACCATTTTCACCACAAAAAGCTTAGTTTCTTGGTGTTTTAGCCCTATTCCACCATATTCCCATGCCCCTACACCTTGGAGGAAGGAGGACGTCTTATAGCAACTGAAGAGGAGAATTTCTCCATCTACACCAACCTCCATGGATTCCTCTACCTCTTTCTCCTTTCTTTTTGTATTTTCCATTTCCATGAGTAGCTAAGCCCCTTGGGTGGGCTGTTTGGGGTAAAAAATGTTACTTTAATACCATTTTGGGGGAAAATGATATGTAAACATTGTAATTTAGTTTTCTAATGATTATGTTCTATTTCTATCTCAGTCTTCATGAATTTCTTGTTGGTTTGTGTTTGAAATCGCCTAGGAATTTAGAGAAATTGCTTATATGTGTGAATTTTGGGTTTTGCTCCTAGGTCCAATTCTTAGATCCCTAGCTAGATACCCATCCTCCTACATGCTAATAAATTCTCCTAACCCTAGTTGAGAGATCTAAGTAACTAGTTTAGATGAATTTAGTATGCTTAACATGGAGCTTTCTTAAGGCTAGAATGTGGGTGATGGGAGGCCTAAAACCTCACTTCCATCCCCATTACTAACCTCAACCCCTAATCATCCTAAGCTCATCTAAAGTAGAAACCTAGGATTATTTTGACTCTAATTGAATTGCATCTAAACCCTAACCTAATTGAGCCTCATAAAAATAGTAGGAGGTGTTGGGAACTTGTTCCCCTATACACAATCTAGCATATCCATGGCCAGTTAGTAGTTTAGGATAGTTCATTAGACTCAAGGTTGTTGGTTGGTTTTATAATTTAAATGAAATCATAATGTTCACATGTCACTGCCAACCTAATTGATAAGTTCATCCCCCAAATAGCCCATGTTCCCCTTTGTTTCTTTAAAACCCTAATTGCCTTCTTGCTTAGCTAGTGTTATCTTAGTTAGTTATTTACTTGTTTAGTTAGCTTCTTTCCTTGTTCTTATTTTTCTCTTGCTAGTGTAGGTCTTTAATTGATCTTGTGTTTAGTTTGCTAGCTTAGTGTTGTGTATACCTTTCCTTGCTTGCCTTGTCTTTTCTTTCTTAGTAGAATTAACTATCTAGAGTTAACTTAGGTTTTGATATTTTTTGCTTTCTTGCTCAACTTAGTGTAATCAATCAAAACAACCTTCAAACCCTTAAATCCTAGACTCCGTAGTAGGAACCTATCCAAAAAACTAACCTAGCTCTATTGCCCCCTTTTCTCCCTATGGATCGAACCTATACTTGCCTCCCTCCTATACTACGACACAACCTCGTGCGCTTGTAGGTGTAGTGTTTTGGTATATGTGAGTACGTTTGTTTAGGTCCCTCTAAATTTCAAAAGTGATCCCTTTGTGTGTGTTTATTCACGGTGTTGCATCTATTAAAAATCCAATTGAGCAGTGTATAACACCATTGGCAAGAACGTACCAAGTTTTCAGGCGTCGTTGTCGAGGACAAAAATTGCCATAGCTACTCTGTAGTTGTGATGTAGACTCTCCCCTTTGCCACCATATTTTGCCAGTTTGTTTGTTTGTGTTTGATAAACACACACATCTTTCTGGCTTTGTTGGCGGGGAGAAAGGCACTCATCCTAGCTAGTTATTTTTCCTTTGATGTTTTCCTACTACCCTCATCATTGCTATTATTTATTCTTTATTATTTGTGCATATTGGTTTACTAACTTGTTTTCTTTTGATTTGTTGTGCCTTGTTCATGTGACAAGCCACTCAAGGGAAGACAAGATCGAAGGCTAAAATGTACCTTACAAGCCACTTCAAGACTACTTCATTCCTAGCAACTACAATTACCAATTGCTAGTAGAGTTGATCAAATGCCAGGGGAGCAATTCTCTATCCCTCCAGATCTTCTTGGGATCCTTCCCATATTCTATGTCTCATAGAGAGAGAACCCCTACAAGCACTTGGACTCATTTCTTAAAGTATGCTCCACCTTTAGGACGTCGACAGCCAGTGATTACACAATCTAATTGACCTTGTTCTCTTTCTCCCTCAAAGACAAAGCCAAAGATTGGTATGATTTAAGGAGGGACATCATGAGTTGGGAAGAGATGAAGAATGCTTTCTTGAGGAAATTATACTCTATTTCAAGGTTGACACAAATGTGGCATCCCATAACGAGTTTCAATCAGATGGGTAGTGAGCCGTTTCACGATGCTTGGGAGAGATTTAGGAAGATGTTGAGAGAGTACCTGCACCATGAGATCCCTTTATGACATCTACTTCAGTCCTTTTACTCTAGTCTATCTCCAAAGAATCAAGCTTCAGTAGATTCTTCTTATGGAGGATTTTTCATGGCTAGGGCACCTGAGAAGATATGGCCATTGTATGAGCAGCTGGCAAAAGGTTCAATAATCTGAGCTTCTAGCATGATGAATGACGGTGGCCATGCCTTTGGTGTGACATCTCTGACTCATGATGACTCAAGCCAACAAGTGATGAAGGTTCTTAGTGACATGGTGAGCTTCATGAAGAACCAAGCGACAAATGTTACTTGTCACTCAGTCAATTCCATTGAGTTCTATGGTGAAGAAAAGAAGACACCTCACTCCTATAGCTATCAGGAACTACAAAGTCCAAGATACAACTCAAGGTTTAAGGAAGACGTTCACTCTAGGTTGAAGAGCTTTGATGACATACAAATGAATGTTATAAGGCTTGAGGAGAGGATAGAGAAACTATCTTCCATACTTTCTCTCCAAGAATAAAAATGGTCTTCAAGGCCCATAATGAGTTTCCATGAAGCAAGTGGACCAATGCCTTCTTCACAGGTTTTCTATAGTTCACCTCCCATGAAAATATAGCCCATATACTACTTCCAAGGCCATCCAAATCCTTACACTCCTCCTCCCCCTCCATCACCACAACTTTCTCAACAATTCACCTTCCAACCTCAATTTCCCCCTCCACCTCAATTTCAATGCCAAGTACCACCCCCACCTCCTCCACAGCCACAACTAGCTCCCCCTCTCCACCATGAGGAAGGAAGTGTTGTCATAGTTCTAAGGAGTGGGAAATCTCTTGAGCAACCCGCAAGTCACAGAAAGGTTGATAAAACAAAACAAAGACATCAAAGTGGTGATATTGTGATTGAGTTTGTCAAAGATGATTCTATGACACCTCCTATTGATTTTAGGATACCATGTGCTCCACCTCACACTACATTTGTAGATCCTGCCATCCCTAGTGTTCTATCTCATTTTGATGCAAGCAAGGCCAAAGCAAGTGATCAACCATTCATTGAAGTATTAGACAAGCCACCAGAAGTAAGGAGGAGACAAAAGCACAATTTTGAAATTCTTGTGGTGTTTCACAAAGTGAAGGTCAACATTCCATTGTTGGATGATATCAAGCAAATTCCAACATATGCTAAGTTTCTGAAGAGCTTATGCACTGTGAAGAGAAGCTCCACAGGGAGAATACCAAAGAGAGTGAAGTTGGTCGAACATGTGAGCTCAATCCTCTAACACTAACTTCACATTTAGAGGAAAGACCCAGGAGCCCCACTCATACCTAGATACATTAGGGAACATTGCATAGACAAATCCCTTCTTTATTTGGGATCTAGTATGAATTTTATTCTATATAGTTTCTATGTTGAGCTGGGCTTAGGCAAGTTGAAATTGGCTCATTGCACTCTCCAATTGGAGGACCATTCCATCAAAGTGCCTAGAGGCAGAGCAGATGATGTTTTGGTGATAATTGACAAGTAAAAGGGAGTTGTGTTCCCGACTAATTTCATTGTCCTTGGCATGGAGCCAGATGATAGGAAGATTCCCACCATCTTGGGAGGACCATTCTTATCTACAATTGATGCTGAGATACATGTTCATAGTGGCATGTTGACAGTCCCTTTTATGGACATGAAGATAAAGATCAACATATACAAGTCCTCAACTCGGTGAGTTCAAGATGAGGATATTGGACATGATCACTTCAAGAGTCTGATTGGTCATTTGAGAGGAGTAGATCTATATGAAAGATTTTATGACAACTTTGGTGATCAAAGGGATGAGGAGCATAGGTTGAGTGCAAATGGGAGATGCATTTATTGTAAGAATGGACACATGAGAATTCCAAATGGATGAATGATGCAATAATCTCCAAGAAGCCCAACTGAAGGTAGGAAACTCAACGGTTGTGGGAGGCAACCCCCATAGGTTTAGGATTTTTTCACCCAACCTATCATTTTTTATACTTTTTGGTTATTGTTTACACTTTTCTAAGAAAACACACTCACACACACACTTTATACTTGATGGTTTTTATTGTTTTTGAATCATGTTAAGACATGTTCATTGGAAGGAGGATGATGCATGGATGATATTACCAAAGCAAAGATTGAAATTGAAAAGAAAATTGAAAAGAAGTAGAAAAGCTACAAGAAGGAGATTAGCACATTCATACCACACAACACATCCATGGTGGAGGAAATACAAAATGTCTATGGTGGCCACCACGACCATGGTTAATACCCACTACTCAATGGATGACTTAGATCTCTCTCCCCTATTGGTGTTTGTCTATCATGACCCCATGCCCTCTACCCTATCATCCTAGACTTCTATTTCATGACGAGGACAATATGGTTTAAAAGTTTGGGGTTGTAGGGGGTAAGT
This sequence comes from Alisma plantago-aquatica, assembly GCA_963693085.1. Taxonomy (NCBI): domain Eukaryota; kingdom Viridiplantae; phylum Streptophyta; class Magnoliopsida; order Alismatales; family Alismataceae; genus Alisma; species Alisma plantago-aquatica. Next base: position 1,899,861,058 of record OY856409.1, on the reverse strand, counting down.
GCTTTCGCTACTTCACTTTCCTCTATATTCCTTGGTCTATATTTTTGCTCAAGATGATCCAATAGTATAATAATATCTCATACTTGTGTATCCATAATTTGTGTGATTGTTTTGCATACTTGCATGTCATGTATTCTACTTCCTGTCAACTTTTGCATAATTTTCAAAAAAATACCTTTTTTGTCATGCATTGCATATCATGTAGTTTTTTGTAATTTTTTTGCATGTTTTCACTAGGTCTTGCTTGTTTGTTGTCTTTATGTTCCATAATGTAGGTCTAGATGTGATTGAAGGAAATTTGGCACCATTTTGGCCAATTTTGCCCAAATTTAGAACTTCTTGCCTAAAAGTGTATTTTGACCCAATCCCTACTCACTGGATTGAAAATGATGACCTTGGACAAATACAAGTAAATTATCAAGGTTTATTGCTAAATGGCCTCAATCTTGACTTTTTACAAGTGAACCACCTCTCTCATGCTTGTAAATTATTTCGTTGAATTATGATTTAATCAAGCCACAAACCTTTAGAGTTTTGTAGAGTCTCCTGATATAAATGTGGTTTTAATATTGCTCATTCATGTGATGTGTCATTTCTTGATGAAATTTTTGGTTTAACTTTCATATAGGAGATCTCATGTTGATGGCCACATTAGTAACCCCTCTTTGACTCACTTTTCTTCTACCATCTTCTAACCTCTCTGCCTCATGAAAGGATTCTAAAGTGCACAAATTCAGCCTTGGCCACCTCTAAAAGTTTGGGGTGGCCATATCCATGCCCCCGCTTCACTCTCATCATGTACCCTATCCACATCAAGGGAAAAGATAAAGAAAACTAAGAAGAAAAAATACAAAAAGAAAATACAATATGCTCAAGTTTAAGAGCATCTAAAAAAAGAAAAGATGTGTAAAAGCACTCCAAAGTCTTACTACAACCCTTTCTTCCTTTTGCATGCCCATGGTGCTAGGAAACATCATACCTAGCTTATTTTGCCTTTTTTCACATCCATGTGGGTTACTTAGTGTGTATGGACATATGAGATTGAATGCACGAATGTAAAACAACAAAATTAGTAATTTTGACCTTTTCTACCATGAAACAATTTACTTGGAGTGATATGACAGTCATATGTATTGATTGTGTTTTCCAGTGCTCTATATTTGAACTTTGTAGGCTCAATGCTCTAATCATGATTGGTTTGTGAAAGAGGATAGGAAAGAGGTGGAATGCATGTACCTAGTCATCTTTGAGACCATTTAGTCAATATTCACCTATTGCATTACATTTGTCACTTCTTGATTGAGGAAAAATCATAGATAGATTGAGTTGGAGCAAACTTGAGGACAAGTATGTTTTTATTTTAGGGTGGTGATGCAACCCTATTTTATGGATTCATCTTGTGTCTTATTGCACTTCAATCACATCTATACCTGTTAGATTACATGTTTTCCCTCAATATTCATATTTCTATCAAATGCACTTATGGAGGCTTTTTTCATGTTTTATAGGTACTTTGGCCACTACATATGGAAGGGAGAGGAGGAGGAGAATCTAAGGGTTTCTTCACCCTTGTATGAGCCTAAAGAGACTCCAAGGGCTTCCCTAACCTACCCCAAGTGGTCAAGAGTCAACCCAAAGCAAGGAGCATCAAATATGAGCAAGTTGAAGGTCAAAGTGCAAGGAAGAAGCTCGATCACGACCATCGTACATGGCCATGTCCGTGGCATAAATGTCCCATGTTACAGTAAAGTGCAACTTTGAAGCTTCTTCCCACCACCCCAGTGGTGATTAGGCTTCACCACCCCCATGGTGATTAGATTCCACCACCCAGTGGTGAACCACCACCCCCGTGGTGATCAGGCTTCACCACCCCCTGGTGACCAAGCTTCACCATGGCCATGGTGATCACCACGACCGTGACATTTCATCTACACATTTGACCAATTTCATGTAATCTTTAGCCATTTTTCACCTCACCCGTGCCCATACACCACGATCATGTGCCCCTACAACCACCACCGCCATGGTGACTCACCACCCCCGTGGTGGGCATCAACCCTAGCCTATTTTTGCACTGCTTTACCCATGTTACCCCTACTTAACCCTAGACCCCTATATAAACCCTGGGGGTGGATGAAGCTCGAGGTTAGTGACCCCTATCTCACTCTTACCACTCCATTTTTGCCCCTATCCATTCCACTCCATAACCACATCCATTACACTCCATTTCACCATTTCCACCACCAAAACCCTAGTTACTTGGTGTTTTAGCCCTATTCCACCATCTTCCCATGCCCCTATACCTTGGAGGAAGGAGGAGGAGGTCTTGCATCCACTGAAGAGGAGGATTGCTCCATCTACACCGAGCTCCTTGGATTTCTCTACCTATTTCTCATGTCTTTTTGTATTTTCCATTTCCATAAGTAGCTAAGCCCCTTGGGTGGGTTGTTTGGGGTAAAAAATGATATTTTGATACCATGTTGGGGGGAAATGATATGTAAGCATTGTAATTTTATTTGTTAATGATTATGTTCTATTTCTATCTCACTCTTCAGGAATTTTTGGTTTGTGCTTGAAATCACTTAGGAATTTACGGAAATTGCTTATATGTGTGAATTTCAGGATTTGCTCCTAGGTCCAATTCTTGGATCCCTACATAGCTACCCATCTTTTGAAATGCTAATAAATTCTCCTAACCCTAGTTGAGAGATCTAAGTAGCTAGTTTAGATGAATTTAGTGTTCTTAGCATGGAGCTTTCTAAAGGCTAGAATATGGGTGATGGGAGGCCTAAAACCTCACTTCCACCCCATTACTAACCTCAACCCCTAATCATCATAAGCCCATATAAACTAGAAAACTAGGATACTTTAGACTCTAATTGACTTGCATCTAAACCCTAACCCAATTGAGCCTTGTAAGGGAAGTAGGAGGTGTTAGGGACTAGTTCCCCTATACACAACCTAGCATAACCATGGCCTGTTAGTAGCTTAGGATAGTTCATTAGACTCTAGATTGTTGTTTGGTTTGATAATTTAAATGAAATAACAATGTTCACATGTCAACCCCAACCTATTGATAAGTGCATCCCCCAAACAGCCCACGTATATGATTAAAACAAGATATATAATTATACCTCAAATTTGGGATGCATGGCGCTTCCACGTTGTGTAAGTCAGGGGGCATGATTCATTCTGCGGTTCTATCATGGACCGTCTATTACTTGGTTTATTTGATTAGATCATTGGTAACCACACTGACCTATCCTCCTTCCCTTGTGTGGACACTTCTTCTTTCTGCATGGATGCAAACGTTCCTGCACAAGTCTTGACAATGCCGTAATACCATCTTTGGTGCCAAGTCTCCTGGCCACAGAGGATGCCGATGGCTGGGCTCCTTCCTCCTTTACCATTGGAAATCGCTAGACCGTATGGCCCCATCCTCACTCATGTGACTATCATGGGTCACTGGAGAGCGAGGCATAGGTATGTTTGTATCATGGTGTTTCCACCACAACGGCTTCTTGTCATCTTCAAGGCATGCCCAAAACCCTCATCCACTATCAACTAGTTGTCTTCACAACTCAGGGAGGCCTAGATCGGGGGAGGAGATGATTCCCTTGAAATACTTGATGGAGTGCTATGGGGAAAAGAGGAAGAAGGTGTGCCATAGCAAGGGGGAGTGAAGGGGAGCTTTTGGAGATTACTGGCAGTGTAGGTGAAGGTCTGTGAAGAGGACATAGCCATCATGATCGGCTATGGACCAGTGTGGCAACCATGTTCCTTCAACCAAACCCGAGGCTGGGGAGGGTTCTGATCAACAACCCTAGATTCATAGGGTGATAAGGCTGATAACCATGACAAGGGAGGCATGTACAGTCGTGAAGGACTTGGGTATTCTATCCTTCTAATATATATATATATATATATATATATATATATATATATATATATATATATATATATATATATATCTGTATAGTATTAGGTTTATGGATGGATGGGATCTGTCTCTAAGTTGTACATAGTTGGTATGGAATCTCTTTTTAGAAAATAAATAAGTATATTTTCCTTACTTTCCCTTATACAAATTCATTTTTCCTTTTCTTTTATGAACCTTTGTCTCTCTCTCTCAATTCTAGCAAAGTACTTATGGAAAAGTATGTCTAATTGTCAAATGGAATATATTTGATAGTTTCCGAATAGGGTGACACATATATGTCTATATATGTCCTTCAAGTATTTCTTAAAAAAAAATAGTGTGTGTTGCGCAAGAGGCTGTCACGCTCATTTGAAGCACGGCCCGGAGTGGTTTTCCCAGTCAGGGCCAGAAGGGGGTGGCTTTTCATGCCAACTGGGTGGGGGTGGTTGGCACATTAAATGTGTTGTAGGGGAGGGAAGTAAAGAGAGAAAAAAAATGAAAAAGGAGGAAAGAGAAATTTGTATTGCATATATCTTTCAAACCATAGTGTATTTTTTAAAGAAATAAAAACATTTATATTTGTTACAAAAAGTACAATCAACAAGGCTAATGTTAATATATTTTGAGAGAAATAATATGGTGGAAAAAATTAATGCGTGTATTCAAGTCTAAACTAGGCACAATCAAGTTCGAACTAGGTGCATTCACATCCAAACCGGGAACTGCATGCATTCAAGTGCAAACTAGACACAATCAAGTCCAAAATAGGTGCATTCAAGTCCAGACTGGGCATAATCAAGTCCAAATAATAGATGCACTGATACAAAACTAATTGGGCACAATCACGTCTGAAGTAGGTGCATTTAAATCAAAATTGGGCGCATTCAAGTCTGAATTGGGCGCAATCAAGTCCAAACTGAGAGAATTCAAGTCTGAACTAGGCACAATCAAGTCCAAGTAATAGGTGCATTGATACAACACTAATTGGGTGCAATCATGTCTGAACTGGATGTATTCTAGTCAAAATTGGCGACAATCAAGTCCAACCTGGGCACAATCAAGTCTGAACTTAGCGCAATCAAGTCCAAAATTGAGCGCATTCAAGTCCAAATTGGGCATGATCAAGTCTAAAAAGGGTGCAGTCAAGTCCAAACTAGGCGTAATCAAGTCAAAATAATAGGTGCATTGATACAACACTAACTGGCTACAATTACGTCCAAATTGGGCACATTCAAGTCAAAATTGGGGGCATCAAGTCCAAACATGGAATAATCAAGTTCAAAGTGGGAGAATTCAAGTCCAAACTAGGTGCAATCAAGTCCAAATTGGGCGCAATCAAGTCCAAATTGGGCACATTTAAATCAAGTCTGAATTGGGCTCAAGTCCAAACTGGGCGCATTCAAGTCCAAGCTAGATGCATTGGGTTGATTGCGGGTGTGATACATGTCAAACTAGCTGCAATACATGCACTTTCCTCCTCCTCCATTATCTTCCCTCCTCATTCATTTTATTCCATTTTACTTCCCTCTTCTCTCCTTTTATATCCCTTTTATTTCCCTCAATTTTTATTATTTTTTCAAAATGTGTTAATATGATATTGTCAAATATTACTTTTTATAGGAATTCTAATGGTCTTTATTTTGTGAAAAAATCATTACGGATCATTATAAGCAAAACAAAAAATAAATATAAAAAATAAAAAGCAACCGTTAAGGAGGATAAAGTGAGAGGGGGGAAGGGGGGACCACACTGGTTGGTAGGGGGCCATTTTGACCTATGTGTGAAACACACATATAAACCCACTATGCACCAACCAAGTACAGTTCTTTCTTAAGATACCAACTTTTACTTGATTGACACACAAACACCATAAAGGAAAGCATATAACTACATGACTCTTTATTGGATAGTTTGATCATGATTTCTAGATTATTCTTCTTCATCTCTCTTTGATATATTCCTCCAAATTAATTATCCTTAGTTCAAGGAAACTTCCAAATACCTTTACAAAAGTATTTTCAATGTGTGGGGTCTAATGGGGTACCTTTCCCATACAAAACTTGTTCCTTTAAAACATTATTTAAAACAATACCATTATCTCATGAAATATCATTTCCTCTTAATTCTATAATTCTCCTTTTTTCCTTATTAATTTAAAGTATACCAAAAGTTACATCAAAATAATACTAATTGATGTCTCAAAACATGTGTTGCCAAATTGGCTAGATAATTACTCTTTTAATTATTTAAAACATCACACATCCTATTGTCTTTTATAACTTGCATATTATCCCATATTTCTATTATTCAACAATTCATAAAGTCTTTTCTATTTATTTATAGAGAAAATCTATTATTTCTTTATCTTGTTCTCCAAGGACCTATTTGCAAAGCAAATAGTCTCATCAGCCTTTATATGGGCCATGGGTTGCACCCATGCCACAAGATTGATTTTATAGGTTAATCCATAATAATTCAAGAATTTTTTTATCAAACCAAGTCTTACATATTTCAAAATTACCAAAATTTGAGTATATAACATTCAAACTTCCTTATATGGAATTTTTTCCCCAAAATTCACAACCAATAAGGTTAAGGTGAAGGATTACTCATTTAAATTTCACAACTTAGGCTAAGAAACCCCACTTAGATACATTTAACAACTTTTTTATGGATATGCAATTTCCACAAATTATGACTAAGATTGTACTTGAATTAAATTCAAGGCATATACACATTCTTAGTACTTGCATGATATCATCCCTTGGTGATTACATTTTTCATTGTTGATCTCAATTTCACTCGGTAACCATCTTTTCACTATGGTTTACAACCTATCATTCGTTTCATTTCAAATAAGGGTGAGGTAATACCTCAAACCTGAGGTCATGCCATTAAGTTCAACTAAGGTATTCATTCTCATGTGTCAATTTTAATCATAAAATGTGTCAATACAATCTCTCTCGCTCGTAATGAGATGAAATAAGCACTTAGTTGCAGCCCAAATACAAAGCTCATCTCATTCCAAGAGCAGAGACCATGTATCCACATACCTTTTTAAAATTTCATATTTTTAGGTTGAATCACTCTCAAAAATTATTCCAAACCATCATTATTTTTAATCCATAATATTCTTATATTTCATGAATTCAAATACCTTTCTCACTCTTCAACGTGTCCACAACTTCCTTAAGAGTTCATTATTACATGACTTCTCGTATCTTTTACTTTTACACCACATGTCTCATTAGCCTTAGTCATTTCCTCAAGCACTCTAGGGGCACATGTACTTTTGGAGTGATCTCATCCTTATGCATCTAGGGAGTGCCTCTCAAATTCACCCCTTGGGCCTCATGAAATCATCAAGGTGGCTAATCCCCTATTTCATGGGCCTCGGGAAAACATAGCTATTACCTCCTGACCCGATGGTCTTATGCATTCAGGGCACAATCAATGCCTAATCTCATCAGTCTTATGTGCCTTTCATCCTCCCTACTTGACCTTAGTATTGACTTAGGTCTCCATCCTATCTAGGCTTTATTGAGCTTCACAACTTTACCAATTTTTGAGAAAATAATACTCTTATGTAATTCTTTAACCCAAACTCCCTTCATGTATTTCTTAGGGTACACATTATTCACTTTATGTCCCAATATTGGTCTTGGACCACCTTCCCTATCTTGGGCTTGGTTCCATGTTGTCCTTCCCTATCTGGGGCTTGAGCTCTTTATGACCTTCCCTATATGGGGCTTGGTCATGATCATATGCACAGTGGACTTGGGTCATCTTACCTATCTGGGGCTTGGTGTCATATCGGTCTTTCCAATTTTAGGCTTGACCACTTCATGACCTTCCCTACCTAGGGCCTGGTCGTCCACACTATGAACTCAAACCACCTTCCCTATTTAGGGATTAATGCCTTACTAGTATTCCCAAGCTGGAACTTGACCACTCATGTCCTTTAGAGATGGCATACTTTGGTTCAAAGAATATAAGTGTTTTCATATCTATATCCTTAATCTTTCACACTTTAGGTGACATCTAAGGTTACCTCAATTCTCAACTGATTGGTTAACTTACCCTTCTTGGGAAGGTCCTAACCTAGGGTGTTTTGTTGACTCAGAGAAGGAGGTTGGACTCTCTATCCACAACCGACCGCAGGTGTTTAGGATTTTGCCCCCCTATAGGTCGTTTTCCCACTCTTGGATTTACCCACCTAGGTCAGAACACCATCCCGAAAGGTTTCATATATTGATCTTTATGTAACCATTGGTAGATCATGTTTCTTAAAACTATTTATATTAAATCCTTTCTACACATACACGCATATATGGGAGATTGGGTTGCCTAAAATTATTTTTATATTTGATATTCCTTTTCACCCTAATTAGGGTTCACAAGGGTAGAGTTTTCTATCTCTTCCACACTACTTTTAATTTCCCATGATTAGGGCTTTAGGTTATGATTAGAGAGTACACCCTACATCTTAGGGCTTCTATGTTCCTTGACCCACTAGGGTTTTCCTAAACCAACCCTAGTTCCATATAGGGTTACCCTCATAAGGAAAACCCATAAAACATTTTCTCTTTGTTTATCATTGATTCCACATTACAAGTACATTAATTGGGGAGGATGTCTTAATCATACTTCTTCTCAAAACCCTAACTTGAGATGAGGAGGGAAGTATCTTTTAGGGTTTATTATGTAAGAGGATGAGAAGTGTATGAATCAAGATGAGAAGAAAACCTAAAGGTATTTTACTTTGGGAAAAATATTTTGACTTTGGCTAGGCAAGATGCATAGGGCTGGGAGTCCTCATAAGATGACTAGCAATGTGGAGGAAAACATTTCTAGCCCTCAGGTCGTGATCCCTTCTAGACACCATTATCTTTATAAAGTTCCCTAATAATTCCCTCATATTTCTATAGAAAAATTGAAATTATAAACAATTTGATATTATTTGAATATTCTAGGGCTCTGATATCAAATGTAACGACTTCACTTTTCAACACCACCAATAAAAAGAAGACCTTAAAGTTGAGAGAAATTACCTAGTATTTCCTAAGATCTAGATACAACCAAATAATACATAATAACAAATAATTTACATTAATTCAAATATTGTTTACAAATACTCCTCTAAGGAGTTACATGGATTTCTATCATTAGAATTGTACATATGAGAACAAGGAACTATCTATCTAACCCTCCTTGGTATAGTTTTAATCCCTTCATTATCTTTCATCTTATCCTTCATGTGCTTTGTCATGTGTATCATATAATTAAAACACTGACAAACAAAATGTGGTCAGCAAGTTGCTATACTGTGTATGTGGGGTGCAACAATAAATGTGTGCAACTAAGATAATCACATATGAAGCGTGAAATATTGCAAACAAGAACTGACATTTTCCTTACACATTATGGCCCTTACTGGATATATTATCTTGGGTGTGATCACTGTCCCTTCCAGGGCTTGTGTGCAGCACCCCTTGATATTCATTGGCCTAGGATTCCTTGATACTCATAGTGGCATTATAATTGAACAAAATGTAAATAAACAACCAATAGTTTAATTCTTCAATCCTTGAGAAATCATTGGCAAACACCGACAAACTAATTCGGGTGGTCATAGGCATAACCACGTATCTTTTGTAGAACCATGTAGATGTTGGAGTCATTATTCATATTATCCAATCAAGAAAGCAAATGAAGCAATCAACTTCAATCTGCATGTATGTAAATCCTAAAGTGTCACCATTACATTAATTAGATTAAACCCTACTCCAGTCCTAATCTAGGTTTTAAAGTTTCCTTATTATCGAGTTATCATTAGATCCATGCTTCGAAACTCCAATTCATATTAAGTATAGCCATGATTATCAAATCCACCATGTTATTGTATTATGAACACAAGCTTCAATTATGTCCCTTAATGACACATCAAGTTATGATCTTAAACCCTAAAACTTCATATGCATGATTATCCACATTAGTAACTCTAATTATCATAATTATGGTCAAAACCATGTTAAATCACCATTATATTCCAATTTATCAGTTTACATCTCAAAGAATCATATTTAACATGATAAACAACTTATTCAAAAAAAAACTAGGGTTCATATTCATTAATTGCCTCTTTAACATGACCACCTTTGAAATAGTAAATATAATCAGGCTTTAAACATATTTTATTTGTGTTTCCTCTCATTCCACTGATAGAAATGATATATAATCTTGCTATATTAGTACTAGTAGATATTTCTATGATTAAAACAAGATATATAATTTTACCTCAAATCTGGGCCACGTGGCACATCCCTATTGATTTGTGCCAGTGCAACATTGTTTATGTCAGGGGGTGTGGTTCACTTTGCGGTTCTCTCATGGACCGACTATTACTTGCTTTATTATATTTGACCATTAGTTATCACACTGTGCGGTCCTCCTTCCCTAGTGTAGTCATTACTTCCTTCTGCGTAGATGTAGACATTCCCGTGAAAGTCTTGACACTGTAGCAGCACCATCTCTGGTGTCGAGTCCCTGGCCATTGAGGGCATTGACGGAGGGCTCCTGACCGGCCTAAATCACACATCCAAAAGGAGAAGATTTAGAGTAGTCGGACTTTTAAAGAGATAACCTGACTCTCAGACCCCCACAATGATAAATGGGGTCCGATGTAGCGATCAGGCTCGAACACAGGGACAAGGTTGGCAGTGTTAAGTGCACAAAATCTAACACTCATATACTCTAGGGAAAAAGGGGTATCTTAAGGGGTGTTCCCTAAGGAACGATGGCACTAAACCAAGATAAAGAAAAAAATAAATAACAATAATAAACGAAAACTAAAATAAGACAAAACAAGGGTATGGGAGGAAACTCAGATCGGGGTTCACCTACTAAGACTTCTCTCCAACATGCAACAACATCTCTCCCTCTCATATACTCTCACCCAGATTACAAGAAACCATCAACAATGTCTCTTCCACTCTCTCTCGAGACGAGGATAGATATAAGCCTAAGGGTAGCCTCTCTCTTAAGATGACCACACATAAACCGCATAGCATAAGATATGGTTTAAAACCTTAGCATTCCAACAATCTCATGCATTCATACTACTCCGTAACACATGATAAAAGTGATATTACTCTCTCGATATATCAACTATCAAACATCACAAGATGGTAGCTAAGCATACAAATGAAGCATTAAAACAAGTGTATGGAGATAATCTTGATAAGAGTATATATATTCAACAAAGAGAGACAATATACATGTTGGGAGAGCCTTAGTGGCTACTCCCAACCCAAGTTAAGGTACTTAGTCGCTCATGCTTGCAGACAACATAACGACATTACAAAAAGATCGATACATGAAGATCCACAAAGTAAGGAGGGAAGTACAATGGAAAGGAATGATAGATCTAGATAGAGAGAGTAGGGACGTGATACAACACGGTACTTCTTTAGATCTGGATCTAGCACATCGATGGCACGGATGATCTTCTTCTCTTGAAGAAGGAGTCTTTAGTCTTCTCTCTCCTCAGCTTCCACCTTTAGAGATCTAAGACTGGTGGATGGGATGGAATGGAATGAGTCTGGGATGCAGTAGTACTTCGTGGTCCTCAGGATCTGATATATGATCTGATAATTTGACAAGACAGGTGGGTGGCCTATTTATAGGCGCATTCCACCGACTTAAACCTAGACTACGGTCACAGTCTGGGTTGGGGGAGGACTGAGACCGCAGTTGTGGTTTGCTCTTTATTCCTTCTTTCATCACGGTATAACTCAGTCGTGGTCTTCCAATTTCTCACAGTCTGGCAATGATCACGGTCGAGGTCGACTTGTGCATTGTGTCAGAGAGGTCAAGGTTGAGCTCTCCCTACTTGTTCATGGTCTGCAGGGATCGCGACCCAAATCGAACTTTAACCTTCTTTGAGTCAAGGTTGAACTTGGTATCCGTGGTCTCCAAATAGATCGTGGTCCCTAGATTGATTGGTACTCATGTACTGATCGTGACCTCCGTTGTGGTTACAGCTTAGTAGTGATTGTGGCTTCAGTCTAACCGCATTCCGTCTTGAATGCGGAAGGACCTCGATCTTAAAGCGGTTCAGGGACCTCAACCACAATTGTTGAAAGAGTGGGTCGCGGTCAAGGTAACGACCGCGACTTGGGATGTAAATGTACCTGTAATCATGTAGGTGAGGTTTTGTTCAAAAATATGGTAAAATTTTGGGGAAAGCTAATAAAAGATATACTAAAAGAGGTATATAATATATACAAAAAGTATGTAAAATGAAGTGTTATCAGCTCCTTCCTTCTTAGCCACTACAGATTTCCAGATCACCTACCCCCTTCCTCCTTGCTCGTGTTCCTACCACAGTAATTGGAGAGCAAGGCCTAGGCATGTCCTCATCATGGTGTTGCCACCACAACAGATGTTCGTCGTCTTCGAGGCAACCCCAAAACCCTCAGCCACTATCAACTAGTTTCCTTAATGACTCAGGGAGGCCTTGACTGAGGGGGAATATTCTTCCCTCAAAATACTTGGTGGTGTTATGTAGGGAAGAGAGAAAGAAGGTGCACCATAGCAAGGGGGGTCAAGGGGATGTTTAGGAGATTATTGAATACATGGTTGTAGGTATGCAAAGAGGACAGAGCCCTCACGAAGGGTTGTAGAACAATGTTGAAGTTGTGTTCCTTCAACTAGACCCAGAGCTGGGGAGGGTTCTGATCAAGAAACCTATATTTATAGGGAAAGAAGGCACATAGCCATGATGAGGGAGGCATGTACATCCTTGAAGCCTTTTGGTATTCTATCCTTCCAATATATAAACATATATATAGTATATTAGGTGTATCTATTGGTGAGATCTATCTCCAAGTTGTATGCAGTTGGTAAGGCATCCCTTTTAGAAAGTAAATAGGTATATTCTCCTTACTTTCCCTTATATAAATTCATTTTACTTTTCTCTTATTAATCTTCTACTCTCTCTCAGTTATGTCGAAGCACTTATGTAAAAGTATGTATAATTGTCAAATGAAACATACCTGATAGTTTCCCAATATGGAAACACATATATGTCCATATATTCCTTCAAGTATTTATTAAAGTACCAACTTTTACTTGATTGACACATAAAAGCCATAAAGGAAAGCATATAACTATATGACTCTTTATTGGCTAGTTTGATCATGAATTCTAGATTATTCTTCTTCCTCTCTCTTTGATATATTCCTCCAAATTAAATATCCTTATTTCAAGGAAACTCTCAAATACTTTTCTGAAAGTATAATCAATGTGTGGGATCTAACATGCTATCTTTCCCATACAAAACTTGCTCCTTTTAAACATTATTTAAAACAATACCATTATCTCATGAAATATCATTTTCCTCCTAATTATATAATTCTCCTTTATTCCTTATTATTTTCAAGTATGCCAAAAGTTAGATCAAAATAATACTAATTCATATCTCAAAACATGTGTTACCAAACTAGCTAGATAATTACTTTATTAATTATCTAAAACATTACACATGTTATTTTCTTTTGAAAATTTGCATATTATCCCATATTTCTATTATTCAATAATTCATAAAGTCATTGATATTTATTTATTCATAAATTTTCTTATTTCTTTATCTTGTGCTCGAAGGACCTATTCTCAAAGCAAATAGTCTCATGGGTCTATATATGGGCCATGGGTTGCACCGATGCCACAATATTTTATTTATTATTTAATCAATTAATTCAGGAATTTGTTTATCAACCAAGTCTTATATATTTCAAATTTACCAAAATTTGAGGATATAGCAATCAAGATACCTACAGACCTTAAGTCCCAATATTCTTTAGGTCATGGTTCAATCAACCAAAAAGCATATGTTTGGGGTTTCATTACAAAACCTGTAAGCCTCATTTGATGTCCAGGTACATAACGTTTGGGTCTCATCATCGTGGATCATAAGAGTCATGAATAACAAGTGATGAATTCATAATTTAGATTTTGAAACGAATGAAGACACATCTTTTATATTTTTAAGGGAATTAAAGTTTGCTAAGACAAGATACTGGCTCATGGGGCTATTCCCCACATCCCAGTAAGAGGAGATATACTCCATATCATTCATAGAAGAAAGAATAAGGATTAGAAGAAGATAAATCATGTTTATAACAATATGTGCAGACTTTATCTCTCCTTTCCTTGATTTGTTCTCTCAGATTTAGTTTTGCGGTGATAGGGTGGTACTAGAAAATGAGATTCCTTTATTTTGCACTTCCCCCTCCTTTTATTGTAGATGAAGTACCATGATAACCCTTAGAAGGGGGCTAGTGGCAGCTGGATTTCCCTAGATTCAATGCTCCAGTCAATCAATTGGGTGCTCACTCGGTCCACTAGATTAAATGTCGCATGACTTCTAAGTAGGGGATGTTTGACTTGCTGAAAAGATACTTCATTTTCAAGGAAAATTATTTGACTGGTTTTGGAGTGAATCACTAGTTCAATCATGAAAACATGCCTTCCTTGATAATGTTGAATCCATGGTCTAGATGGCTAGTAGATCGATTAGTGTTTGTGACTCTCCTTCCAATTTTGCTGAAGAGTCAGGAGAAAGAAGGGGATGAGGCAACCAACTGGACTCCTAGGAGGCTGAAACAACCTATGATTCTTTGGGTTATGATGTGCCTTTTCTTGGCCAAGGTTGAAGGAGTGAGAATGGCATAAAACCTAGAGAAAGAAAACAAAAAATGATAAGAATTCTAGTTAAGGAGATAAAAGTAAGGAAAATGGAATTCATTCTAAAAATTGAGTGAAAAGAGCATAAAATCCTAATAATTGTCCTATTAGATGCGATAAAAAGGGATGCATATGCATTCATCATGGATCCCCTATTGAGTCCCACTCCTTGCAAGTATAGTACCATATAAAAGGTAGGCGATTAATCTGACTATTTCAATCTTTATCTCCCTTAGGTTGTGTACCAATCCCATAGGTTGCTTATACCTTATACCCTTGCCTTATGTAGGGACATCTTAACATTTCTGGAGTTAACTCCATTGTTGAAAACTCATCTAGTCTTGAGACACATTAGTATTCAAGGCATGAGATACCAAGCATGGATACCTTCATTGTGCCTCATGTTTCTCAAGCTCCCCCAACAACTAAAAGTCAACCTGTAGTGGTGCAGTCTACCTCGACACCAGCTTTGACTACCCCAAGTTTGAGTTTTCCCCCTGACTAGGAGCTAGATTATATTCAAGGTCTTCTTTCCTCAGACTTAAGCAGGAATACTACTTCACAACCTAAGTAGTGCCTTCTTGCATCTTTCTTGAAGTTGCATCCTATGCAGTTTTATGGTGAGAGAATTGCACATGGTGGAAAAAGATGATGAATGGATTATCTCCATTGAATAAACTTTGAAGGCACTACATGTCTTGAGTAGCAAAGAGTTCATTTTGATACTTGGGTTCTTATCAGACCATCTCATCATTGGTGGAACAGTATGCCAAGACTCATGATGTTTCTTGCATGATGTGATATTAATTCCTAACCCTATTTAGAGAGAAGTATATGTCACTTCAACACTAAGAAAGTATAAAGTTGAGTTCTACAATCTAGTATGTCTCTAAATGGTTTCTACTACAACATTGGATGAAGGTTGGTTCCACATATACCACTGACCTTCTCACATATGTTAAATAAGGTGTTATCTATATGAGATTTTTTTTTTTATTATTTTTTTTTTATTTTTTTTTTATTATCTATATGAGATTACCCTGACTATCAAGATAAGAAAAACAATAAAAAGAAATTCTCTAGTAAAGACTCAAATAGTAATTTATTCTTTAGGTGTTAGATCATCTTGTTATATACCCTACTAAACTGGATGGCTAGATCATATGTCATTATTGTGGAGAGCCTGGTCACATTAGGTCTTGATGCCCTCAACATCATAAAGAGATACATGATGAGGTCCATGTTGGAAATATCACTTCCATTGAGTGTGAACAAGTTTGTGAAGATGATGTTGAAGGTAACTCTTATGTTTCCTATTGTCCTGACTTTATACTTATGTTTCTTTTGTTTCACGTGCTTGGTTTTGATGGGGACTGAATGTTGTTGGTGTTGCAAAAAGTTTATATAGATACATTTATTTTCCTTTAGTTTATTTGGTTTACTAGGTCAAACCTTTTAAGTGGTGGAGTGCAATAGCTTCGTAGTTTGTGGATATGTTGATTTTATAGATGAAATCCTCTTTAAGGGGTAGAGTCATGTAACATACCAGCATTTTTCTATCCTGAGTTTAGAAACCCTATTCCCATGATTAGGAGGTTAATTTGCTTGGATTTTTAGAATGGACCAAACAAGGTAAGAACTATGCCCTGACATGCTTGTTTATACCCTAATGAACATTTAATACACATAATATGAGTAACTCACATTTTGAACTTAATTATGGATACATATGATCCTAACCATGCCATGGACCAAAAATCAAAATGTGATAATGAAATTATATATGGAACCTAACCCTAAACCTCAAAGGTGACAATGATGTGTATAAGTTGGATAGTAACCCTATTCACCTAGCCCTAAGTTGGAGTTGACTAACCCTTACCTATATGTACTCTCTTCCATATATGAATGCATTAGTAACATTAGGTATTTAATCACATGATATACCTCAATAAATGTAATATGGGACTAATAACCTAACTATGGGTTAATATGTAAAAGGGCTCATTAATGATGCAACATGTGTCATATTGTACATCTGTAATGGCCTACACATGCATAATTAGTAATGATGGGTTAATAAACATAAATGAATGATTGATGTGGACATTATAATACTAGTAGATGTAATGTGACTAATTTATATAGTGGGACCTTTACTGGACATTTCATGTAAGTGAAGATAACTAATGTGACATTTCATTTGTTTGACCATAGTAGCCCGACTGGTTACGGCTCGGTAAGTCCAGATGAAGGACTGGATTCGAATCACGCCAAAGGGTTCTCTGTGAAAGGCATTCCACACCTACTGGGCACGGGAGGGGGTGATCGGACCACACCCTCTCATGCCCTGAGAGTTTACGCTGTCTGGGGTGGTCACAAAAAGTGGCGCTTCTATGGGGACAGTTCTCTTGTACATAAAAAAATGTGACATCATTTAGGTTAATACTAAATTAATGGACTAAATGATTTGACTACATAATAAATACTAGAATTTGTGAGAGATAATTTGGGATAATCTCATTGATGTTAATTTAACACTAAACCCTAAATTTAGATGATAAATGTATTATATAATAATTAATATCAAGATAATTGAGTAAAACACTAATTGTACTTGAGATCATATGAGGAAGCCATCTAAGTCAAATATAACTGCAAAATCATAATCTACATGGTTGATTTATCTTGGGGACCAAGTCATAACTTAATTGGATAATGTTCTAACCTAATTTGATTTGAGATGATAAACTTGATTTATATAATTCCAATTTAATAGGACTATAGGTCATCTAGATTAATTTCCAATTCACTAGTTCACACAGTTTATTTCCCCATATTTCTGCTTCTTTTTAGTTCCCTGTCATGGGGGTGCAGGCTCCCTCTAGATTATTTGATCTGCATCAACCAATGCCCCTATTCCTTCTTCCTTGAGATTGGTTGCATCTGGACTGTATATTATATGAACCATCCTCCTTCCCCTCCCTCAATTCTCTCACGCTCATATTTCCTCCTAGCCCTTGACTCTTCACATCTTCATAATCGTTTCTCAATCTAGAATACAGGTATCCCAATTTTGTTGGGACATTGGTTCCCCGCACCCAGATCTCTGAGGGACTTCTTCTCTCCCATATTGTTCCCTTCTCCCATTGTCATTGGGTTTCTTGGACGCCTCAAGGCATTGTATAATATAAAACCCAACCCAATCCATCTTCACTCCCCCCCCCCCCAAAAAAACCAACTCCAAGATTTTCCAAAGCGGTGATCACCCCACACCTACTCTTCCCTACTCCATCGCCTGGGAATATGAGTTGGGGATTTGATGGTAGTGCTGAGACCTCCATGAGTCCTCAAAAACATTTGAATCAGTTCCTCATGTCTATGCAAAGCTTCTTGCTCTAATTCACATCTTTAGGTACTTACTATCTTTTCCCCCCTTGTTGGCTTGTTGGTGATGCTCCATGGTATTCTTTTATGATTCATCAGTTCAATTGGTATTTTTTCCTGGTTTTATTTTCCTATATTTCTATGTGTGTGTCGAACTGCATTGTTGGTTTCTTTGATATTATTTGGCTTTTATTAGGGTTTTGAGATCATTAACATATTCTTCCATGGTGGCATATGTTGGTCAGATCTGGTTCGCCTCACGTCCAACTCATAGGCTCATCAAGATCGACCATAATCAGGGAAGCCTGTGGTGGTATCTGGTGTCCCTACTTTCTGACAAAACGTGGATTTTATTTCTTGTCTTTAGCTTTTTTCAAGGTCCAAATTTTAAGGATGTAATCTAAAGGTGAAGAATACAAACACCACCCAAAATACTCATTTTTCATTGCTTTGATTTGATTTGTATCATGCCTCTAACGAGCTTTATAGTATTTTTGCATCCATTTCATTTGACATCACACATTGTTTTTAAATTGATAAGTTACTGATGTACCCCCTCGAATCAAAGAATTCATGCGTGATGCAGGGGTATTTTGGTAATTGTCTTGTAGTTTTGTTAATTAAAATTAGTAAATAATTTTATCTTGTAAAATTTGTAATAATTCACTGGAAGATAAAAAAAATTAAATAAGACATCTAGCAATCAGGAAATTATTACCTACCATTTGGGTATAAGTTTTATAAACTAATTCCAATTAATAAAATACATGGTTTTTATAGATTTTGGTTAGTTCCTTAATTTTTAAATTCATATCTAATGATTTCTAATTCATAAATTAACCAGTAAATATTTTTTGAAATCATGCAAGTATAAACTACCTGATTATGTAATTTCCATAACCTAAATCCATTTTGATAAAAGGTTCATTTTTAGGGTTGTTTCATAGGTTTTTAACCCTAATTCACCTAAATGTTTAATAGGTAGCTTCAAACCATGGTTTGGAACTACGTTTGGACTTTGACTTTGAATACACAAGTTGAGCTTCTCCTTATGAGTCATATTGGGACATTGATGATAATCTCTCTCTCTTTGATATGATGGATCTATTTCTTTTTTAGTAAATCCTCTTACTTTCATACTTATACTGAAGTTGATACTAATTCATCTTAGAATTATTAATAAGTGAAAATTGAATCTCTTTTCATTACTCTTGCTCATATTTATTCAATTTACAACACCTATTGCAGTATTTCATCTTATTATTCCATTCTACTAATGGAAAGCTTAATATGATAAAACGCTTTGACTAAGCTTATCTTACCTCTCTATCAAATGCACATTTGATTTATTAGACTATCTTTATCTATTTATAGTAGTATATTATGGGGTTGGATCCCATTATACCACTTTTCTCCTATGTGGGATTTTTGTTCTCTCACCTCCTAAGACGTAGGTCCTCTCACCTTATATATACATCATTACATAGAGGATTGCAAGTGATCTCACCTCCTTCCCAAGCACATTATGAGGAAGTTTTATGGACCTACTTTTTTATGAGTGTAGTCTATAAGATAATCTGCACACAACTGAATTCAATTGAATTGTTTGAACTAATTTCCATACTTGGTCTCTATAAATGTTAATGCAAGAATATTATTGTTGTAATTGTTGTTTCTTCATAAAATTTTCTTTGTCTTACAATATGAAGAGTTCTTTTGATATCCATCAGGATGATCTTTATCCCTCTTCATTGGGAGCCATGTTACTTTACTTTTTATATACTTTATTCTTATATAATTTTCTGATCCATATTAAAGTGCATATTGGCTTTTGTTGATAATATTCCACATTGTCTTCTCGAGTGGGGTGTTTCCATAGGTGACCCTGAGATGCAGCCTACATAGGAGTAATCTCTCCTAGGAGATAGATCGAAATAGCTAGGTTGCCCTCTCCAACCTCTTGGTTATAGTTTAGTTTCCTTTAGTTTTTATATTCACCCTTCTTGGTGATAAGACCATGGTAGAAATGATTATAGAGATATTTTTATCTTTTTCTTCTACACTATTAATACTTAATGCATTACATACTTAGATTTTAGTCTCCCATCCTTTACAAAAAAATAATATCATATTTTTCATTGGATGGATTTGTATTATTTCCTTAAGTAAGTGAGTGTCTCCCCTATCAAGTCCTACTCCTTACATTGAGGAAATGGGACATATGACTAGTGAAGGTTTTATGGAAATATCACATTATATAAGAATACACATTAGAATTAGAATAGGAGACATGTCATTGTTATTTTACTCTTTTCTCATATTTTGAGCATGAAATCCTTAAAGAGGGGTGAATTGTAGATCACATTCCCAATATGAACTATAATCCTCTTTAATCATATTATTATGAGGTTTTCTCATGTTAAGTAATGGATATTTTTAAGGAATCTACGTCATAAATTACAAATTTAGTATGAGTAGAAATAATTATTTATGTTATTGTCAAGAAAATACTTATACATAGATATGCTACAACGTCAGCCAATAAGATTCATAGTGTCATATAAAAAAGCTACACACAAGTGTGTGACGCTAGAGTGCTAATGTTAGAGTGTAAATTTAGTGGGACGTAATAGCAAACAATGTATGCTAGTGTTAGTTACAAAAATTGAAATAGAATGAAACTACTAGTTATTGGTTGTTCCTGTTTCATTAAAAACTCAGACGTTATATGCTTAATTGTGATAGCAGGCTTTTAATTTTCTGCATAAGTCTATAAAAATAGTTTCCTTATTATAAATTGATGTTTTAGACTTCTTTCCTCTATTTTGTTAATTAGTTGATGCTAGATTTTTAAATTAAAACTAAACATCAAATTACAAGTATGTTACCCAGTAGGGCATCTACAGACCTACAATAAAAATAAATGCAACTTGCAATTGATTTATGCTCACACTTACAATACATCACATTGATATCCACTTATATTCACATTATCCACTCAAACTATAGACTTTCATTTGCATTTGCATGACCCATTCACCAAATGAGACACCAATTAATAAATTATTAACGCATTTACATATCTAGAGTTTCTAGTGAGTAAAAATTGAGTGTCAAATCCCTCTTGTTATCTCTATATTACCTATTGTATATTTCATATGTCCCCTAAACATTTTCCTAATAATGTCTATTACCACATCCACTAGTATTTTATCTATCACTACATTCACAACCATAGTCAATTTGTTCTTCCTACACACTTCCACAAATGCCCCTAGAACTTCTTCTACAACAATGTATTTTGTTCTTCTCATATGAGACTGTTCTAGTGTCCTTATTTCTACTTAAAACCTTATATAATGCACTCTCCCATGGCCATAGACAAAAACATGTTCATTAAATCATTTTTGGGAACTTATTATTAACAAATCATGATATTGGTGTTTCCCCTAAGCTCTATCCTAACTTGAGATCTTCTACCTTTTTTTTACTTATGCAACATTGCCAACACTTTCCTCCCTTGCTTTTCTTTAAAAGTATGACCATGAGAAACAACGTCATTGGTTTATGATAAAAGAGAATCAAAATTGTGTTTTTAATTAATATGACTTTGTTTAACACATAATTGATTTTAAGTAAGTGTATTCCACTCACCCTATCTAAATAATTAAAAAATACATTTACTAGTTACTCATTTTATGGTTTCGATTTCAAGGGCTTATTAAATATTTCAGCTTAAAATAAAAAAAAGACCTGTAATAAACAAAAGTGTATTTTGATTATTATGATAGGGTGGGAAGAAGGCAATTACTTTAATTTGGTTTGAGAGTAAACAAAGTCGTATTCACTATTATCAAAATTTTGAATCCCTATATCACTAGTAAATGTTGTTGTTTCTCGGGGTCGTCCTTGGTGAACAAAATATGGAGAGAAGAGCATTGGAGGGGATATGGAAGAGGGATTAATGTTATAAGATATCTGGTTAAAATGAAGCAAAAAAAACCAACCACATGCTTGAATTTTTTAATAAAAAGTGGGAAAAATGAGTCAACAATTAGTTATTTCTTAGTGGAAGCCAGTGTGTAGCAATTGTAGAGTTTGAAATAACAAAAGGATCACAAGGACTCATCAAGAAGAAAAGATGAGGTTCATGCATAAAACCTCCAATGGAATATATCGAGGAAGGCTGGTGGGATAAATCGCTAGTTTTAGGATCTGATTACAATAAGATAACGATGTTGGTGGTGGGTACTATGGTGAGGAAGATGAAACTATTGGGGTAGACAAATCTTGTCATATATAAAATGCTAATCACTAACAATATATATTTAGGGTTTAGACAAATGTAAGATTAGATAAACATGCCAACATTGAACAATAAATAAAACAAGCAATTTCATTATTCAAGAAGTAGCACATGAAGGTTTTATACAAGGTTCACGTCCATTATAATGGACGTACATATATTACTATCTACCTAATAAACTGGAGGGTCTCCAACAAGTCGAGAAACCTTTTATAAAAAACTGTCCTACCAATCGATAGCTAGAAAGAAGAAATATAGGAAATGTGAATAAGAAGAAGATGATGGCAATTCAGAGAAAATAGGTGAATGTCATGAAGTTTGATCATAGTCACCATTATTTTCTTCTTCACATTTTTTGTATTGTTTGTTTATATCATGTATGGAGTAAAGATTTCATAAGAAAATTATGCAACCTATTGATGTTACCAATATGCGTTGATAAGATGCACCCTCCTATCTTTCAAGTAGCTAGAAATATATTTGTGTCATTTATATATGTATTTCTAGCTACCTGATAGACCCAATTGAAGGTCTATAAGTTCATATAATATCAACTATTATCTTCATAGTATATAAGTTTAGATAACATGATCCAATCATCATCATCATATTCTATATAAGCATGTTAGATAATACTCATCAACCCTATATTTCATAATGACATTTAGGAATTCAGATGCCAAGTACCAAACAAAGGAAAAAGTACAATCATAAATAAGAAAGAAAGAAAATACAAGAACAAACAAGCTACAAAGAAAATATAAGCATAAGAAGAAGACAAAACAAAGTAGAATGGTTAAATGTCAAGGCAATGGTAGAATCTACAAGAATAGAAAGTCACAAACAATGAAGTTGACAGCGGTAGTAGCAAGATGAAACAACAATAGCAAGGTTGATGACAACTCCCTTGGGAGGATAATGGTACAGAGGAGAGTGTACTTCAGTAGTGGTGGTGTGAGAATGGCTAAAATAGGAGGAGGTTGTTGCATTCATCCAAGAGAATCAAGTCAACCTCATTGACTATAGTAGTTGTGAATGATAGAAGAAATAGGGTCCACAAAAATCTCCTTAAAGGATGAAGACATGGAGGAGAGAGGAATTTTACAACATGGTCATGAGGATTGCTTAAACAGGATGAGGTGACTACGTTCATCGGAGAGCATCAAGTTGCTTCCGCTAGAGAGGGAACAAAATAGGTTTTGTTTGGGCAAGAAGGAATGAGGAACCCTATCTCATGGGATATTAAGTGGTAATATAGTGTTAGCTATTATCTTGAAAACCAAATTTTGAGTAAGTGATTGCTGATTTCTTTTACCCATTTCCATATTTGTGTTTGTTGTCTCCAAAACTGACACCATATATTAGTTTGTCAATTTCTTTTATACAAAAGAAACCATGCTATAGAAAATGATGCTCGATCTTTCAATTGAATGACAAAAAACATGACTATCATTGAGAAACCACCATTGTAAGTTTTACTATTTGTTTCTAAGCAAAAATGGGCATTGTCCTTAGTGCCTCAAGATCTATAATTTGTACTAGTGGAAGCCTAATATTTGGTTGGGTTATAGTTTTTAGAACAAACATGTCATTAAATGTTTTAATTTGATGGGAATATGCTAAGATAATTATAACATATGGGTTTTTAATGTGTGGGGATGAGTATGGCTCATTATAGACCTATTCTAGGGATTAGAGACCCTAATGATCTATGTTGTAATGCAAGGAGTTTCTATAGTAGGTGGTTTGATTTTTTTCTAAGGTAAAACCAAAGGTTCGACTAGCCTACCCATAGGTTGATTGCATTATCAATTGGTTGGTCTCTAGTGATCCTAGTTGGTCATTGTTAATGACAACAAGATGTTGGTCACTGATTGTTAAAGGGTCTAACCTTCAACTAGTTTTCCAACTTGTGAAGTTTGATGAAAATCCATGGGGTTTCTAACAATCCATGGGTTCTCAAGTGACTTAGTGAGTAGTTATGCATTTTTCATTGTTGAACTTAGACTTGGTTGGTTTGACCTTTTGTAACTCAACTGACCTATATATTTGGTATAAAAAATAGTAAAGGAGTTATGTTTGCAAATATCCCAATCACCTATTATTTCATAATATGCCCAATATGAATCTAAAACTTGTAAATCCATTTTTCCTACATGGATATTGAACTTGGAGAAAAAAATATGATATCAAGATTGTTATTGGGTGATCAAGATTAAATTGAGATGGAAACTTTAACATATCATCAAATCATACTACCCTTCAGGATAAATTCATGAACCCTAACATTCTCTCTCTCTTCTTCTTTTCCACCATCACAAAATTTTCAAGGAGAAACCCTAGTTATTAACTTCTTGTAGTAATACTCACTACTACAAAAATGACTTATAACGTCACATTTATAGGCGTCGGTTGTATACAAAAATAGACGCCTAATCCGTATAACGTCGGTTAAATAAAGTAACCGACATCTATCTGTGAAGGGTGACCAGACGCGGGTATCACTTTTTATTTAGCGTTGGTTTCTTAATAAGAAACTGACACTTAAAATTGACCGCCAAATCCAAAATTTTCAATGAAAATAATTACCTCCAAAATTTAACATACAACGTCGGTTTTTAACAAAGAAATCGATGACTAAAGGTTTTCCGTGAGACATAAATTTGACCAATTTTTATCATCAGTTGTCTTACAATTACCGACGCCGATGTGTTTTCGCGTGCTTAATCATGAAAATTTTCACCTCCCTTTAGCTTTGGTTTTTATACAAAAACTGACGACTATAGTCTTAATTCAAGAACATTTATTTTTTTCGGCATACATAGATAGACGTCGGTTTTTCTAGTTGGAACCGACGACTATCAACTAACAGAAGTGTTAGTTTCTTGTTGGTAACTGATGCTTATAGTTTGAAGCGTCGGTTAGTTCTAATAACCGACACCTATTGTTAACTTAACAGCACCCGCGCGAGCCAGACTCTTTCCCTTTCTCTGTTTCATTCATTCTCTATTGAGGGTTAGGTCCGGTGAATCCTCTGCTCACCACTGCCCGCTGCTCCTGTGCTCGTCGCCTCCACCACCATTTGCTAGTGCTCTGGTCACTACTCGCCGCTTGCCTCTGCCGCCGCCGCTTGCTGGTGCTCCGGTCGCAAATCTCCTTCTGTCGTTTGCTGGTGCTCTGGTCACCATCGCCGCCGCCACTCGCTGCTCGCCTCTACCACCACTAGCTGCTTGCCTCTACCGCCACTCGCTGCTCGCCTCTGCCACCACCGCTTGCTGGTGCTCCGGCCACTGCTCTCCAGGCCGCAGCTCTCCTGCTCCCTACTCTACTCCCTTCTCTCCATGTCGCTGCCCCGACCACAGCTCCTGTGTTCCTATTTGCCACTAGTACCGCCATGAAGGCCTTCTTCCTCCTATTCTTTCTTCGCCCTCAAGGTACCCTGCTCCTGCTCAACCACCATTGGCTGGCCCTTTTGTCATTAGGGTAATTTTTGTCATTAGTGGACTTAGATTGTATTTTTGCAATTAAGATTACACATGCAGCATATTTTCTGATTTCCCATTTGTAGTAGCATGGACTAAGAGAGTCTCACTAAAATTGATGCTTATTGACACCTAATTAATTCATTATAACATAATTGCATTGATTGCACTTGTCCTCTTGGGCTGAATTGAGTTGTTGTGTCATCTATTTATGTTGTTGACTTGCATATATTTGTTCTTCAGCCTTCAAGTGAGGTATAATCTCACTCTCCCAATGTGCCATTAGGCTTCATTTTGATTCAAATCTTATACTTGCATATATTTGTGCTTCTAATCCTCATGCTTGACCTAATTCAGTAAATTTTGATGCATGTTGAAATAAGATTCAACTTGTCCATTCTAGCATCCTAATTTGATTTGATTATGTGCTTTAAACCTCGAAACATGTGTGTTAAAGATACATTGATGTTAAATCTCAAACTTAACTCACATGTGGGTCTTCTATTTCTAAAATGATAATGTGAACTCCTAAATTAGTAACATATATTATTCTTTGTGCACCCAAATACCTTGTGAATTATGTATGCGCCCTAAGGTGATTAAATGCCTAAATCTTGACTTGAAATATGACCCAGTATGTATGTTGATATATGAAGCTCTAATGATAATGGTGAAATGGAGTGGATTTGAGGTGGATATGTGGTAGAAATGGTAGGGTAGGTTGGTCACCACGGTCGTGTTGGTGTGCCACGGCCGTGGTGAGGTAGTATAGGACGGTCGTGGGGTAAGAATACGGTCGTGGTATGGGGCTGGTGGTATGTTATGTTGGCAGCCACGACTGTGGCGGAGTGCCACGGGCATGGTGGGTGAGTGGCACCACAGTCGTGTTGGGTCACACAACCGTTTTGGAGGAGGGGGATGTGGTCGTGGGCACTTCTCATGGTCATGCGAATTTATGACCAAGAACTAGCATTTCAACAGGGTTTTTCCCCAAGTCGCCACGACCATGGCCAATGTAGAACAAAACGACTGTGATGCTACTCCATGGTCGTGGAGCAGCATCACGGTTGTGTTGTTCTTCATTGGCCACGATCATGGCGACTTGGGGAAAAACCCTGTTGAAACGCTGGTTCTTGGTCATAAATTTGCATGACTATGGGAATTGCCCACGGCCGTGGTGAGGCTTGCACCACTTGATTATCCTTTCAACTTCATCATTTTTGGATGTCTTTGCTTGGTGACGACAATTGGCCATTGGAGGTATGTTGAGGGAGATTTTAGGGCCTCCTTTGGACCTCCCCATGAGTGGAGGAGCCCTAGAACTCCTTCTTTCTCTCTCTTCCATCTAAGGCATGGTCCAAGTACATAAAAATAGTGCAAAGAACATCATAAGTGCATTCGGCAATGATAAACACATTAGGGGAAAAAGCTTGTAATATAACATGTTTAGATGTGATTTAAGTACAAAATGGCATAGGATGGAGCCCTAAAATAGGGCTACATCACCCCCTGATTCAAATCTTTGATATATGGAATCATGGTTTATTTACTGTTTAGTATTTACTTACAAACATGATTAAATGATGTTACACAAAACTTAGGATAGGAATGATGAAACTAGGATTGTAGTTATAAGGATGACAACATACATGTATTTGTTGGCCTAGAAACCCATCCAAGATTTACTCATTACGAGTAAATATTGGATAGTCCCTGGTTTGGGACTGTTCTTGTACACTTAATCTCACTTAGGATGTAAGTGTATAATGTGTATTGGGTTTTCAAGAAAATTTCAGTAGCATTTCCCCGTTTGTTCTCTAAGTACATATGTACTTGGAGAACAACAGGGAAATGTTGCCAAAATTTTCTTTAAAACCCAATACACATTATACACTTACTAGTGAGATTAGGTGTTCAAGAATGGGATAGGTGGTACACATTTATTATATATAAGAATGACAGCACATGTATTTGTTGGCCTAGAAACCCATCCAAGATTTACTCAGTAGGAGTAAATCTTGGATAGTCCCCAGTCTGGGACTATTCTTGAACACCTAATCTCACTTAGGATGTAAGTGTATAATGTGTATTAGTTTTTCAAGAAAATTTCAGTAGCATTTCCCCATTTGTTCTCTAAGTACATATGTACTTGGAGAACAGCGGGGAAATGCTGCTGAAATTTTCTTAAAAATCCAATATACATTATACACTTACTAGTGATATTAGGTGTTCAAGAATGGGATAGGTGGTACACATTTATTATATATAAGAATGGCAGCACATGTATTTATTGGCCTAGAAACCCGTCTAAGATTTACTCAATAGGAGTAAATCTTGGATAGTCCCTGATTTGGGACTATTCTTGAACACCTAATCTCACTTAGGATGTAAGTGTATAATGTGTATTGGGTTTTCAAGAAAATTTTGGTAGCATTTCCCCATTTGTTCTCTAAGTACATATGTACTTGGAGAATAGTGGGGAAATACTGCCAAAATTTTCTTGAAAACCCAATATACATTATACACTTACTAGTGAGATTAGGTGTTCAAGAATGGGATAGGTGGTACACATTTATTATATAGAAGAATGACAACACATGTATTTGTTGGCCTAGAAACTCATCTAATATTTACTCAATAGGAGTAAATCTTAATTATATATAAGACCTTAAACCCTAAAGTTTTAACCATGCTTAAACTCTAATATGTTAACCCTACACCCTAATCTTGTTGTAATATTGGCATCACAGGTGAAACAAGTATTTTATATCGATGATCCTACAAATGATAAATGGTCGGTTGTTCTTCATGGTAAAAGATAGTTCATTGAAGATCCTATAGATGAAGAAGAATATTATGATAAGTATGATGACTCCAGTCCATTCTCAGTTGGGTTGCCAACACCACAAAATATTGAAGCTAATGATGACTTGGATGTGCGCGGAGATCACAATGAAGGATTGTTAATTGATAAATGATCACAATATTAGAGGCATGCATGTTTATATTTTTTAAAATGTTTCATTTGTATATGTAAACTATATAATGTTTCATTTTTCAATGTTTTATTATCTTCTAGTTATGTCAAATGCTAAATATTTGATTTTTAATGAAATTTTCAGATGGATGAGCATGGGAATGATGACCATGATGTCCATGATTAGCATGGTGAGGATACCAATGCGCCGCCTCACAATGTAAGTTTTAAAAATATATCATATATTTCTATCTATATGTCCATTTATAGTTATATCATGTAAGTGTGTTTATTTTATCAAATTTTAGGTTGATGATGCACATGTACCCTCTGAAGCACTTGATGAGCAGTACCAAAAAGTTGAGAAGAGAAGGGGCATCACTATGATGAAGAAGTTAACAGCGCTAAGGGGCAATGAACCCAAACTGGTTGTGGATTTTGATAATGCAGGAAATGCAATTGGAGTGAACCACAATTCATTTGTTTCATATCTTGGGTATGTTACTCGTAGCCATTGTGGTTGTAAGATAGATTCTTGGCATAAAGTTCCTAAGGGAAAGAAATACTTAATATGGAAGGATTTATGTGTGAGTTATTATTATTTGCAATTCTATTTTGTAGATTACTAATTTTTTGGATACTAGTTAATAGCAATTCTATTTTGCAGACTATATTTGTGTTGGATGAAAAGTTGCATCATAAATGCATGATGCAATGCTGTGGGAGGGTCCTAAGGAACTATAGGAAAAATCTCACCCAAGAATACATAAAAGATGGTGAGAGGAGGAAGAAGTCATCCACTGAACAGTGGAACTTCCTGGACTAAGAAGAATGGGACGCATTTGTTGCTTCAAGAAACACTGATGAATTCAAGGTATTAGGTGTTACTCCCTATTTAATTAATATATTTTGTATTCACCTATTTAAGATTAACCTTTACTGTTACTAACCAAATCAATGTGCATACTAACTAGGCAATCAGTGAGATGCAAAGAGCAAGGTGTGCACTGAATGTGCATGACCACACAATGGGTCCAAAGGGCTATGCAGGCGTTCCCTAAAGACTACAGGATGAGTGTACTACTCAGTCTACTACTACTCATGAGTCCTCTACTATAGGTACCGCACCTCTACCTTGCCATGATGTCTGGATAGCTGGGAGGCAAAATAATAAGGGAGAAATGAAGAAGCCCACAACTACTGAGGCGGCTGTAAAAATGGTAAAATACAACTCTTAGAGCAATTCATTCGAATATTGATTATTTGTGGTGTTTACTTACTTACCAATTTCTATTGACGGTGATTAGCGGGAGCTGCACGAGCTGAGGAAACAAGGCAAGTTCATCTCTGAGGGAACAAGGGATGAATTAACAGTTGCTTTGGGTAACCCAGAGCATCCTAGATGTGTTAGGGGTGCAGGCACTGGTGTGGGCATCAAAGCATTCTTTGGGCCATCCCAGTGCAAACATGTCCCAAAAGTAGGAATTTCATAATAAGAGGTAACCTATTCTTTTTTTAGAATGTTACTGTAAAAGAGAATTCAATAATCATAAGCTAACGTTTCTTTTATCCATGTATAGGTAGATGTGTTAATTGATAGGAGAATCCAAGAAGCAATGGTGAAGTGGCAGGCGTCTCAGACTGCCACTCAGACAGTACCTATGGCATCCCACTCTACTCCAACTGTAGAGGTTGGGAGTAATCCTGTAGACCCACCACCTAGCACATTCGTTGTAAGTATTTTTATGACATAGTAGCTAATCTTTTCAAGATGATATGTTTTCAATATGATACGTATATATGTATATAACATTCTTTACGTAAATTTATAGGGGTTGAAGCCATGCCGTCTAAAAAGTAACGAATACGTCGTTGCAGAGGCGTCGACTTACCCATCCCTTCCAGGGGAAATGTTTCATGGGTCTCCATTACCAAATGGCTGGGTTCGTGTGAGCCCGCTATGTATATTCCCCAATTGGATAGATCTTCAATTGCCATATACCCACCCAGATTGTGAAACCCTTGGTAACACAGAAGGAGGAGTGATATTGTGGACCAAAGTGGATGTTGTTTATACTGAAATTGTATGGTAAATTTATATAATGTTAAATTGTTAGTGTGTATATATGAGGTCAATTGATCTGAAATTGTATATGCAGGTTAAAACGAAGACACCCAGCATCTAGGCCTCCACCTCCACCTCCTACATTACCAAGTTGGGTTCCACAGGACCTACCTACCCCGTTAGGTCCTAATTGTAGGGGTATGAAAGTATAGTTAGGTGAACATGATATAAATTGCCCTATAAATATTTCTATAGATGCGGATGTTTTAGGTTAATCATACAAAACTAAACTATTTATATAAGATATTTTAGAGTTGTTTCACTATGATTGGCTGAATACATCTGTGATAGAGCTATGGATAAGGTGAGATCTTATTTATACATCCATATACCTTGTGTAGGATCCGGTGATCTGGTTTCTTATATATTAATACATATGTAATACATGTTTTACAGCTACTTAGACAAGATATGTACAAAATTTTCATTTGAACATGTAGGATTTTTGATTCCATCTTTGATTAGTCTAGTAGCTAAAGATCCTACGTCAGTTCAACAATACTATTGTGATGCTCACTAGTACATAACTGACCTTTAGTGTCAGTTATTTAAGGCCTTTAGTGTCGGTTTCTAAGCGACACCTATGTGGGCGACGCTAAAAGCTCAACCGTTACGCGTCGGTTCAAAAACTGACGCCATAACCCTTCGCGCGCCACCAAAAACGCGCCAGCAGGGCACTATAGGTGTCGGTTATTAGATAAGAAACCGACGCCATATACCTTCGCGCCACAGAAAGGGCGCCATCTTGGGCACTATCAGCGTCAGTTATTAGATACAAAATTGACGCCATATGCCTGAAATAGGCGTCAGTTATTTATATAAAACCGACACTGTAACTATGTGGCGTCAGTTTTATACAAATAACCGACGCGTATCTTTCATATCACTCCCAATACGGCCGTGGTGTCTGGTCCGCTGCCACAGCCGTGTTGGCCAGCACGGCCGTGGTGTTAAGTAAATAGACGTCGGTTACGAGTAGAAACCGACACTGTAACTATGTGGCGTCGGTTTTATACAAATAACCGACGCCTATTTTTTGTTTTTTTTTCTATCAGTCTGCAGACCAGCTGTATGGCTGGTCGCAGGATGAGAAACTTGCAGTTCAGTTATGAACTACAGGTTTTATGACATCCATTGATATCAGCCAACAACAGGCCACAAACCTGCAAAATTAACAACAAAAATATTCACACATTTAGCATTGCAACCTGCAGTTCTATTTGATTTTCACATTTAGAAATATTCATGCAGCTAGCAATCTGTAGTTCCATTCATTTTCACATTCACAGATATAGAAACATTCATATAGAAACCAACAGATTCATTCATTTTCACTCAGACACATGTAGAAACATCCAAACATGTAGAAACATTCACACATATATTATAATTCAGAAATTCATTTATAAAATATCATTCTTTAGTCATTATTCGCTATCAACATCCCAATTATATCTTAAATCCCCCACTACTTGTATGGTTGTTGCCCATTTTTCTCTTACTTCATTTAATTCTCCTGTCGTATAGGGAGCATGTACATATGGTAAGGTCGTTCCTGTAGTGTGGTCAGTTTTAAACACCTATAAAGAGAATGATGTATATATATAATTAATGAGCTATAAATAAGATTAATATATTTCATATTATCTAATGAGACTATATAATACCTCAACAATACATTCGATGTCCATTGCGGCATATTTGATAATCATGTACATAAATCGCATCACATAGTATCCACATGCCCATCCGTTGTCTTGTGTAGCACACTATAAATTCAAACATACAAAATATTAAAAAATACAACTAATTAAGCATCTATTCACATAAATAATATATACATATATTGCAGTTGGGAACTTACTTTCACTTTCTTCCAAATTATTGGCTGGTTCTTTTTCATGGGGACCTTTCCTCCAGCCTTTTTGAACTCATCAAAACCCCTACATGTTAATGTAACACAGTACATTGCATAATTAAATAGTAATGTAATAACATATGTTAACGGATATGAAAATGAAATATTTCTCACCGGAATAATGTCATTTTCATTATGTGTCCATATTTTGTATTCAATTTACTCCCCTTAGGATCTAGATAATAGACAGTGAACGTCTCGGGGACAATAACCAGTAACTCCCAATGCATACCACTAGAGGTAAAAAAGTTAAAAATTAATAACTCAAAATCCACAATAAAAATGTAATTTTCTTAAGTCCAAATTATCATAAGCAAAGTAAACTTACTCTACATTGAATGGAGCCATTATCATCGTCTTCTTATTTTGAGCAAAAATTGAAAAAGCCTCACAGCAGTATTGTTGAACTGACGGAGGGTCTTTAGCTACTAGACTAATCAAAGATGGAATCAAAAATCCTACATGTTCAAATGCAAAATCTGCACATATTTTGTCTAAGTAGCTGCAAAATATGTATTAATTACGCATGCATTAATAAATAAGAAACCAGATCACCAGATCCTACACAAGGTATATGGATGTATAAAGAAGATCTCACCTTATCCATAGCTCTATCACAGATGTATTTAGCCAATCATATTGAAACAACTCCAAAATATCTTATATAAATAGTTTGCTTTCGTATGATTGACCTGCAACATCTGAATCTATAGAAATAGTTATATGGAAATTTATATCATGTTTGCCTAACCATATTGCCATACCCCTACAGTTAGGACCTAACGGGACAGTTAGGTCTTGTGGAACCCAACTGGGTAATGTAGGAGGTGGAAGTGAAGGCCTAGATGTTGTGGGTGTCTTCTTTTTAATATGTATATATATAATAATTTCAGATCAACTGACATCATATACACACACTAACAATTTAACGTAATGTAAATTTACCATACAATTTCAGTAAAGATGACATCCGCTTTTAGCCACAATATCACTCCGCCTTCTGCCTCACCAAGCGTTTTACAATCTGGGTGGGCATATGGCAATGGAAGATCCATCCACTTGGGGAATACATGTATCGGGCTCACACGAATCCAACCAGCTGGTAATGGAGACTCGTGAAACAGTTCCCCTGGTAGGGATGGGTAAGCCGACGCCTCTGCAACGAAATATTCATTAACTTTTAGATGACATGGCTTCAACCCCTACAAATTTTTGTGTAAAGAATGTTATATACACATATACATATCATCTTGAAAACATATCATCTTGAATTAAAAAACTAGTTACTATGTCATAAAAATACTTACAGTGGATTTGCTAGGTGGTGGGTCTACAAGATTACTCCCAACCTCTGCAGTAGGAGTAGAGCCTACAGTAGGAGACACGATAGGTACTGTCTGGTAAGTGGCAGTTTGTGATGCCTGCAACTTTTTCATTGCTTCTTCGAGTTTCCTATCAAATAGCTTATCTACCTATACATGGATAAAAGAAACATGAAATTCTAATTATTGAATTCTCTTTTACAGTAACATCTACAAGGAAAAAATATGTTACCTCTTCTTGTGAAAGTCCCACTTTTGGGACATGATTGCACTGGGATGGCCCAAAAAAAACTTTGATGCCCACACCAGCGCCTGCAGCCCTAACACGTCCAGGATGCTCTGGGTTACCCAGAGCAACTGTCAATTCATCTCTTGTGTCCTCAGGGGTGAACTTGCCTTGTTTCCTTAGCTCGTGCAGCTCCTGCTAATCGCCAAAACAAAAATTTGTAATTAAGTAAACACCACAAATAATCAATATTCGAACGATTGATGTAAGAGTTGTATTTTACCATTTTTGCAGCCGCCTCAGCAGTTGCGGGCGTCCTTATTTCTCCCTTCTTATTTTGCCTCCCAGCTATCCAGATATCATGGCGAGGCAGAGGTGTGCTACCTATAGTGGAGGACTCCTGAGTAGCAGTAGACTGAGCAGTAGTCTCAGACTGTAGTCTTTGGCAAATGCCTGCATACCCCTTTGGACCCATTGTGTGGTCATGCACATTCAGTGCACGCCTTGATCTTTGTGCCTCACTGAGGGCCTAGTTAGTATGCACATTAATGATTTGGTTAGTAACAGTAAATGTTAATCTTGAATAGGTGAATACAACATATATTAATGAGATTGGGATTGACGCCTAATACCTTGAATTCATCTGTTTGTCTTGAAGCAACAAATGCGTCCCATTCTTCTTTATCCAGGAAGTTCCACTGTTCAGTGGCTGTCTTCTTCCTCTTGTCAGCTTCTTTTATGTATTCTCGGGTGAGATTTGTCCTATAGTTCCTTAGGACTCTCCCACAGCGTTGCATCACGCATTTACGATGCAGCTTTTCATCCAATTCAAATATACTCTGTAAATTAGAATTGCTATTAACTAGTATCCAAAAAATTAGTAATCTACAAAATAGAATTGCAAATTAATAATAACTCATGCATAAATCCTTTCATATTACGTCTTTCTTCTCCATAGAAACTTTATGCCAATAATCTATCTTACAATCGCAATGGCTACGAGTAACATACCCAAGATATGAAACAAATGAATTGCGATTCACACCAGATGCATTTCCTGCATTATCAAAATCCACAACAAGTTTGGGTCCATTGCCCTTTTGCGCTATTAACTTCTTCATCATAGTGATGCCCCTTCTCCTGTCAACTTTTTGGTGTTGCTGATCAAGTGCCTCAAGTGCTTCAGATGGTACATGTGCATCATCAACCTAAAATTTGACAAAATAAACACATTTACAAGATATAACTATAAATGGACATATAGATATAAATATATGATATATTTTATAAAACTTACATTGTGAGGCGGTGCATTGATGTCCTCACCCTCACGGTAATCATCAGCACGGTCATCAGGAGAATGCTCAGCCATCTGAA
Source organism: Alisma plantago-aquatica (assembly GCA_963693085.1). Lineage (NCBI taxonomy): Eukaryota > Viridiplantae > Streptophyta > Magnoliopsida > Alismatales > Alismataceae > Alisma > Alisma plantago-aquatica. The sequence goes on along the minus strand of OY856409.1, from coordinate 1,899,825,273 downwards.
AATTCACATTCACATTGTAAAGTTCACATTGTAAAGTAATTCAAATTGTAAAGCTCACATTGTAAAGTTCACATTCACATTGTAAAGTAATTCACATTGTAAAGTTCACATTATAAAGTAATTCACATTGTAAAATTCACATTGTAAAGTTCACATTCACATTGTAAAGTTTACATTATAAAGTAATTCACATTGTAAAATTCACATTGTAAAGTTCACATTCACATTGTAAAGTTCACATTCAGAAAAATAAAACATATAAAAAAACATTGTATAAACATGCCTCTAATATTGCGATTTTTTATCAATTAACAATCCTTCATTGTGATCTCTGTGCACATACAAGTCATCATTAGCTTCAATATTTGTTGGTGTTGGAAACCCAACTGAGAATGGACTGGAGTCATCATACTTATCATAGTATTGTTCTTCATCTATAGGATCTTCAATGAACTGTCTTTTACCATGAAGAACAACCGGCCATTTATCATTTGCAGGATCATCGATATAAAATACTTGTTTCGCATGTGATGCCAATATGAATGGTTCATCCTTCTCGCCAATCTTTTCAAAGTTCACTAAAGTGAAACCCAATTCATCCACTATAACTCCTTTGGTGTTATCAACCCAATTACATTTGAAGAGCGGAATTGTGAAATCTATGTAGTCAAACTCCCAAATGTCTTCAATTACACCGTAATATGACATTTTAGCTTCACGTGGACTCTTATCCTTTGCACTTACAAAAAACATAGTCGATGCTTGAAGGGTGACCCCACTGTTTTGGACGACACTCTTATCATCTTGGCGCTTTGTGTAATATGTGAATCCATTAATGTCATACCCTTCACAAGACAATATTGTCAATTTTGGTTTAAAGGCGAGGCACTTGATAGTTTCAGTAATATCATCTGGTGTTTGAGATAGTTGATGTAAGACTTTATTTTCAAACCACTTAATAAATGTCTTGTTATGCTCTCTAGCAAGCCACATTGTATTGGCTCGAGGATATTGTCTCTTGATGAAATTGGTATGTTCCTCGATATAAACGTTCACTTCGTCCATGTTGTGTAAAATATACAAGTGACCTTGTTCCAACTGCTCACGGATGATTACTTTCACACATGATCCCAAAATTCCTTTGCCAAATTACTCGTCAATATTCTTGTCATTATCAGGAGTGGCATTACCACTGAGAAAGTCATTGTAAAAATCCATAACCTCTTTCGCCACATAACCCTCGATAATACTCCCTTCAGGCCGATAACGGTTTCGAACATCACTTTTAAAAACGCTCATGTATCGTTCAAAGGGATACATCCAATGCAAGAAAACTGGTCCCAACATATTCACTTCCCTAGTCAAGTGGACAACAAGATGTACCATGATATCAAAGAACGACGGAGGAAAATACATCTCAAGCTGACATAGGGTAACAACCACTTCTCTTTGCAATTTATCGAGAGTATCAGGGTCAATAACTTTGCTGCACAGACTGTTGAAAAAGAAACAAAGTCTGGTGATTGCAAACCTTACATGCTTCGGCAATATAGATCTAATTGCCACATGCAATATTTGTTGCATTAGAGTGTGACAATCATGAGATTTAAGACCTATCAACTTCATATCTTTCATTGATACCAATCTACGGATGTTGGATGAGTAACCCTGTGGCACCTTAACATTTACCAAACATTCACAAAAAGCTTTCTTCTCCTTTCTAGACAATGTGTAACAAGCGGGAGGTAAGTATGTTCTCCAATTTCCTATTTCACGAAATTCTGTTAATTTTGACCTTATTCCCATTTCATGTAGGTCCAGTATGGATTTTATCCCATCTTTAGTCTTACCTGGTATATTCAACAAAGTACCAATGACACTATCACATATATTTTTCTCAACGTGCATGACATCGATACAATGCCTGACTGTCAAAGAACTCCAATAAGGAAGATCCCAAAATATTGACTTCTTCTTGAATAAAGATTTGTCACTCCGTGTGGCCATAGTACATTGTGATCTCTTACCAAATTCATTGACAAAGTCTTTTACTCTTTCATAAACAACCTCCCCTGGTATAGGTTTAGGTGCACTCCGTTCCTCATTCAATCCATTGAATGCTTTGCGCTTCCTACGATACGGATGGAATTTTGGAAGAAACCTTTGATGACCGAGATATACAGTCTTACCGCAATGTTTTAGTCTTGTTGAATCAGTGTTCTCTTCACATATAGGACACGCTTTAGCTCCTTTGACACTATATCCAGACAAATTCTCATATGCTGGAAAGTCATTAATAGTGCAAAACAACATAGCATGCAAACAAAATGTCTCTCTTCGTGAAGCATCATAGGTCATCACACCTTCACCCCAGAGTTTCTTTAAGTCATCAATCAGAGGTTCAAGATAAACATCGATATCATTTCCAGGTTGTTTAGGGCCCGATATCAACAACGACAGCATTACATACTTATTTTTCATACACAGCCAGGGAGGAAGATTGTATATAACAAGCATGACTGGCCAAGTGCTATGTTGGCTGCTCAATGTCCCGTACGGATTCATCCCATCTGTACAAAGCCCAAGTCTTAGATTCCTGACTTCTTCACCAAATTCAGGGTACAATAAATCAATCTTCTTCCACTGTGGGGAATCAGACGCATGTCGTAGGATCCCATCATTATTTTTCTTAACATTTGCATGGCACCTCAAATTCTTCACATCTATCGGATTGGCAAACAAGCGTTGAAAATGTGATATTATAGGTAGATACCACATCACCTTGGTAGGAGAACCAGTTTTGGACTCCCCCGAAGTCGTCAATTTATACCGTGACGCACCACATTTTGGACAATCTTTCAAATCTGCATAGTCCTTTTGAAATAATACACAATCATTCGGGCATGCATGTATCTTCTTGGCATCCATTCCCATTGGGCACAACAATTTCCTTACCTGGTATGTTGCGATTGGCAGCTAGTTTCCTTCAGGAAGCATTTCTTTCAACAAAGATAACAATGACGTGAAGCTTTTGTCGCTCCATCTATTGTTAGCTTTCATCTTATACAATCTCAACACAGCGCTAAGCTTCGTAAACTTAGTACAACCTGTGTATAACGGTATCTCAGCATCATGCACAATGTTTCTAAAAATGGGAGGTGGATCGGTGTGCTCTACCCCACAACTATCCAGCATCGCATCAACGATGTCTACTGGAACTGGTTCATTCACATCTACGTCATCGTAGGCAATTTCTTCTTCCACAAAAGCACTGCTATCGACATCCACTGGTTTCGGATTTGAAATCTCTCCATGCCAGTGCCATTCTGTATAGCCTTGTATAATCCCGTTGCACATGACATGACTTTTAATTTCATCACCAGTGTTGACTTTCAAGTTATTACCACAATGCCTACATGGACAGTAGAACCTATCTCCAGGTTGTTTCCTATGTTCCTCGGCAAATCTAATAAACTGGTCAAGACCAGAAATAAACTCTAGGGTGCAGCGATTGCGAATGGACATCCATGATCTATCCATTCTATGATCAAAGAGAAATCAAATATACATTACAACAAGATTAGGGTCTAGGGTTAACAGATTAGAGTTTTTGCATGGTTAAAACTTTAGGCCAACAAATACATGTGTTGTCATTCTTATATATAATAAATGTGTACCACCTATCCCATTCTTGAACACCTAATCTCACTAGTAAGTGTATAATGTGCATTGGGTTTTCAAGAAACTTTCAGCAACATTTCCCCGTTGTTCTCTAAGTACATATGTACTTAGAGAACAAATGGGGAAATGTTGGCGAAATTTTCTTAAAAACCAAATACACATTATACACTTACATCCTAAGTGAGATTAGGTGTTCAAGAACAGTCCCAAACCGGGGACTATCCAAGATTTACTCCTAATGAGTATATCTTGGACGGGTTTCTAGGCCAACAAATACATGTGATGTCATTCTTATATATAATAAATGTGTACCACCTATCCCATTCTTGAACACCTAATCTCTCTAGTAAGTGTATAATGTGTATTGGGTTTTCGAGAAAATTTCGGCAGCATTTCCCTGTTGTTCTCTAAGTACATATGTACTTAGAGAACAAACGGGGAAATGCTACTGAAATTTTCTCGAAAACCCAATACACATTATACACTTACATCCTAAGTGAGATTAGGTGTTCAAGAACAGTCCCAAATCGGGGACTATCCAAGATTTACTCCTAATGAGTAAATCTTGGACGGGTTTCTAGACTAATGAGTACATATCCACTACATGTATTTGCTCACTTACATTGCATCACTTACAATTAGAGCATTATTAAATAATAAATCAAGAATTCAATAGTTTCAAACATGCAATAATTCACAATTAGAGTGATAAGATTCACTTTGTACAAACATACATGGCATAATTCAGGCACAATAGCAGGTGTGGTCATTGACCTGATTCAACAATATAAGAATAATTTTAGAAGAGTAATGTAGCACAACATTATAGGCTATCTGATTATAATTGAGCAATATAGCACAAAATCAATCAACATGGTCGTGCTACCAACACGGCCGTGCTGCCCAGCACGACCGTGCCAACCTGCGATTTCATACACCTCGGCAGAGGAATAAGAGGAGGAAGAAGAGCAGAGCAGGTACCTTTGGCGGTGTTGGCGGGGAGAGTAGCAGCAACGAGCAGCAGGAGTAGGAGAGCAGGCCGCCGGAGTAAGATAGAAGGTCACCGGAGAAGGAGAGAAGGCCGCAGGAGCTGGGGCAGAGGGCAAGCGACGGAGGAGGTGAGCAGAGGACCACCCAAGCGAGCGGAGCAGTGCGCAGCCGGAGTAAACGGCGGCGGAGGTGGGGGCAGAGGAGAAATCACCGGAAATCGCCAAACCCTGGAGTAGCAGCTGCGCGAGACAATGAATGAAACAGAGAAAGGGGAAGAGTCCGACTCGCGGGTGTTGTTAAGTTATCAATCGGCGTCGATTATTAAAAACAACCGACACGTAAACCTAAAGTTGTCGGTTCTACAAACCAACCGACGCCTATTCTTAATGATAGTCGTCAGTTTTTACTAGAAAAAAAACTGACGTCTATCTACATACGCTGATTAAAAAAAATGTTCTCAATTAATAACCATAGTCGTCGGTTTATTTCTAAAATTGATGCTCAAAAGGGTGTGAAACTTTTCCCGGGAAAACGCGCGAAAACCCATAAGCGTCGGTTCTTGTAGTATGACCGACGACCAAAATGTTCCCAATTATTGTATCGTGAATAACCTTTTGTCGTCGGTTTTTTAGTAAATAACCGACGCCATATGTCAAATTTTGGAGGTAATTTTTTTCACGTGAAATTTGGGATTTGGCGGTTAATTTTAGGCGTCGGTTGTTTATTCTAAAATCGACGCTAAATAGAAAGCGATACCCGTGTCTGGCCACTCCTCTCCTATATTTGTCGGTTTGTGTTTTAAACCGACGCGGTAGGTTTTAGGCGTCGGTTCTTAGTTAATAACCGACGACTGGAAAGTGACTTCATAAGCCATTTCTGTAGTAGTGGCTTTTACAAATTTTATTTAAAATAAGAAGACGGTGATAATAGCTCCATTCAATGTGGAGTAAGTTTACTTTGCTTATAATTTGGACTTAAGAAAATTACATTTTTATTGTGGATTTTGAGTTATTAATTTTTAACTTTTTTACCTCTAGGGGTACAAATTGGGAGTTACTAGTTGTTGTCCCTGAGACGTTCACTGTCTATTATCTAGATCCTAAGGGGACTAATTGAATCCAAAATATGGACATGCAATGAAAATGATATTATTCCGGTGAGAAATATTTCATTTTTATATCCGTTAACATATGTTATTATATTACTATTTAATTATGCAATTTATTGTGTTACATTAATATGTAGGGGTTTACATGAGTTCAAAAAGGCTGGAGGAAAGGTCCCCGGGAAAAAGAACCAGCCAATAATTTGGGAGAACGTGAAAGTAAGTTCTCGACTCCAATGTATATATTATTTATGTGAATTGTGCTTAGTTGTATTTTTTTAATATTTTGTATGTTTCAATTTATAGTATGCTACACAAGACAATGGTTGGGCATGTGCATACTATGTGATGCGATTTAAACACATGATTATCAAATATGCCGCAGTGGACATCGATACCATACCTGAGGTATTATATATAGTCTCATTAGATAATATGAAATATATCAATCTTATTTATATATTATTAATTATATATATATCATTCTCTTATACATCATTCTCTTTGCAGGTGTTTAAAACTGACCACAATACAGGAAAGGCCTTATCAGATGTACATGCTTCCTACTGTAAGAGAAGAATGGGCAAAAGCTATACAAGTAGTGGGGGTTTTAAAATATAATTGGGATGTTGATAGCAATAATGACTAAAGAATGATATTTTGTAAATGAATGTTTCCTGGATTGTCATATGTGTGAATGTGTCTATATGTGTCTGAATGTTTATACATGTGTGAATGTGAAAATAAAAGAACTGCAGGTTTCTACATGAATGTTTCTACATGTGCATGTGTGAATGTGAAAATGAAAGGAACTGTAGGTTGCTACATGAATTTTCTACATGTGTCTGAATGTTTCTACATGTGTGAATGTGAAAATGAAAGGAACTGTAGGTTTGTGGCTTGTTTCTACATGTGTGTGAATCTTGTTAAATTTGCATGTTTGTGGCCTATTGTTGGATGATATCAATGGATGTCGTAAACTTGCAGTTCAGTTCCACTAAACTGTAGGTTTCTTTATCTTGCAACCAGCCACAGCAGGCCTGCAAACTGATAAGAAAAAAAAATTAAAACATAGGCGTCAGCTATTAGTCAAAAACCGACAACAAAGGCTTGTAGTGTCGGTTAATAGCAAAAAACTGACGTCTAATGTGGCCAGACAATACGACCGTGCTGGCCAACACGGCCGTAGTGGCAGGTGATATGGCGTCGGTTATTACTACGAAACCGACACCGATGGTGTCCTAGATGGGTTTGGGTGTTGGTTTCCCTACTAATAATTGACTCCTATAGTGCCCATGTTGCTGCCCTTTTTGTGGCGTGAAGGGTTCTGGCGTCAGTTTTCCCACTAATAATTGACACCTATAGTGCCCCTGCTGCCGTCCTTTTTGTGGCGCGAAGGGTTTTGGCGTCAGTTTTCCCACTAATAACTGACGCCTATAGTGCCCCTGCTGACGTGTTTTGGGTGGCACGAAGGGTTTTGGCGTCGATTTTAAAACTGACGCCCAAGGGTTCACCTTTTAGTGTCGCCCACATAGGTGTCACTTTTTAACCGACACCAAAGGCCTTAAATAACCGACACCAAAGGTCGGTTATGTAGTAGTGACTTTCTCTTTTGACCTAGATTAAAGTCAAGGTTGGTGATTTTGTGGATAAATTTTTTTTTGAGAGACTGTGTATAAGAACTTGTTCCTGACCTAGAGTCGCCTACTTGGGATGTATAGTTTATGAAATTTTGATTGACCTAATTAGGTGGTATGATACATGATATGTATTTTTTGTAACCGTTGCTCTCTATATCATTGGTCAATAATTCAATATCTATGAACTTCTTTAAAATTCAATAGATATATATAAAAGACAGATCTAATATTTTTAAGACATACACATTGAGTAGTTTGTTGTAGCTAATAATTCCAATAGAACTCATTTTGTAATATCTCTAATTCAAATCCCCATATAAGGGATGATGTACACATGTATAGGTAGTCTAGATGTGAACTCCTGTATCAAATTTGTTAACTTTGATCATTTGCATAAAATGGCAAGAAAGAATTCGAGCTTATTGTTGATGTGTGACAATGAATTTACATGTCAATTAATCTACAACTTTCTTTTACCCAATTGCGGTGAAGATTGATAGAATTGCAATTTTTATTTACTTACAATTGAGAGGGATAAAAATTTATTACCTTAGATAAAACTAATTACAAAATGCTAGAAGTGAACTTTCACCCATATGGTTCTGGGGTTACGTATGACGAAACCAATTAAATCTTAAATATTGATAGAATTGTGATTTTCCAGTGTAGATTACATCTCAATATGTGTATGTACTTCTAAGTCACTAATTTTACTTTGAAAGTCTATCACTAGGTTTTATAGTAATGATAGGAGTTAATGGAATCAAGTTTCTATTTCCAGCCAGTTATATATATTTCACTAATTGAACTGAAATTACTACATATTCTCTGGTATGGGTTTTGACTAATTGGCTCATGTTAGAATAGAATTTCCTCATCCAAAATGGTGTGAATGGTTCATCACGTGTTCCAAATTTGAGTTCCAATTTTATATAGTATTCCCATATACATAAAGATGGGAAACGTCTTTTTGTCCACATAAAATCAGTAAAATCAGTTTTCATTTCGCATGAGTCGTGATTGTATGCATTCCAATTTTTATATATCATTTATTGATGAGCGGTGCATGTCCTTTAATAATTGCGACCCATAATACATGAAAATTGTTGCCTTTAACCCCATATATAGTATTTAGATGGGCATCAATTATGTAACATGTGTCTAGCAAACAGATTTCCTTTTAGCCATCCAACATGTGTGCGACTCTCCTGTACTAGGTACCGCCTTTGCATGGATGACACTTCAAAGGAAATTGAAGTTTTTGAGTGAAGCAGTGGATATGTCGGGTGCGCTAATTGGGTGTAGGGAAGCACCATTCTAGAGAAACATTTCACGGTCATAGGAAGATATTCTGCAACATGCAAAACCCAGTCTTGGTTGAGGGAGGAGATACGGAGACGAATAGAGATCATGGAAGACTGGTAGTGGATCCTAAAGGGAGAAGGGAAGTGCAGAGGCATAAAAAATTGGGGGATTTATTCTAGAACCTTAGGCCAGGAGGGGTAGTCTGATTGATAGACATGCTAGAGGTGTAACTCAAGACAGCCCCAAGTAGAGGAAGGAGGCTTTTACGAGGATGTTATGCCATACATGATAGTAGGTCAAGGAGTAGATGGTCATGAGGATTCTTTGACGGGTACCCAGAGATGAAGGATGACAAGTACATGTGTTATTTCAGAAGATGATTACATGGTTGACATATTCTTGAGGAGAGGGGGCTCCCTGACGAGGCGGGGGAATTGATGATTGTAGGACAATAGCTGGAACTGATGTTCATATATTCTCATGCTTAGGCATCTAATATGGAATATTCGAGGGGAGGGTAACAACTCTTACAGAACGGTGCTCAGACGACTATGTTTGAAGTACAAACTTTTGATCGTGGGTCTCTTGGAACCTATGATTCATGTTGCGAGAACAGATGAGTTGTATGACATTGTGGGCTTGGACTCGTCAGATCATAACAAAGATTTGGGTGGCAAAGTTTGGCTCTACATTGAGTCCTCTTTACAACCATCAACTTACCACTCTCATCAGCAATACATCACGGTATGACTGGTGGACAACATCGCTATTACTTCCTTTGGGACGGTGGTTTATGCTAAGTATTTGACGTCGAAAAAAAGGAGATGGTGCTGGTCGTTTATGGAGCTGGCAAGTATGGGAAGTCTTGGGAGACTTTAATATTGTGAGAGGCTACCAAGAGAAGAGGGATATCAATGAACTTGATAGACATGGGATACTGGACTTTATCCTTTGGTGAAAGACATGGACATCAATGAAATTCCTTTCGAAGGAAGCAAGTTCACCTTAAGTGTACAAGTAGTAGGAGACTCCAAAGGCATTAGAGATACTTGATCGCGGCTTAGTTAATGAGGCACGACTGTCTCAGACCCCACACACTATCCAAATCACCTCACACAATATACGATCTCAAATCACTGCCCAATTTTGATCTCATTTAAGGCCCAGAAAGGGTAGGACACTCCATTTCCCTTTGCTTTCCTGGAGGTTTGGCTTACTCATGATGATTTTTTGAACATTGTTGAGGAGGGCAGATGCATGAAGGGCTATGGGGACCCAACCACCTTTTTTGCAAAATTGAAGAATTTGAGAAAGAGTCTTAGGACCTGGAATATAGTTATTTCGGTAACATTTGTTAAAGGAATAAGGATTTAGAGGACATGGTCCACACTTTGCAAGTAAAGTTCATCCATCGCCGCTTTTGGAAAGTTTGTTGACGGATGAGAGCTAGAATTGGACGATATGCTGATCAAATGGAAGGTTTTATGGAAGAAAAATCACGGATAGCGTGGTTGCAGAATGGTGAATAAAATACTTGCTTCTATCACATGAACATTAACTGTAAGAGGAAGAGAAGGATGATCTTCAAGGTCCAAGTATCTGATGGATCTTTTATTATTGACCCACTATAGATAGTAGCCTAATCAGCTGCAAACATTGAACACCTCTTTTTGGATGTCGGAAGCTCAGATGCAAACCTTCACCAAGAATTTTTAGAGGAGTTGCATCCAATCTGCTCCGGAGATAATAATGTTACCATGCTTGCTATACGACTGGAGGATGATATCCTAAAATTGATCAAGTAGATGGATGCTTCAGCGATGCCGGGACTGGATGGGTTTGGGTTGATATTTTACTTGGAAGCTTGGAGGATTATTAGAAAGGACTTCCTAGTGGTGGTGGAACATATCTTCAAAGTGGGAGGCTCATAGAAGTATGATGTCTTGTAGACTCATGATGACACCAAAGAAGGATCCTATCAGAATAAATAAAAATTGTAGGCATATATCCATAAAAATGTTCTACTAATGATTATTTTGAGAATCCTTAGTCACTAACTTGCCTCATTTCTACCGACGATGGTATCTCTCAAACAAGGTGCCTTTGTTAGGGGAAAAGACATCATAGATAATATTCGATTAGAAAAGGATATAATTTATGATATGAAACAAGGAGGTGATAGAAAAAAATGTAGTGGTGAAATATGATATGACGAAGGAATATGATTTGGTTAATTGGAGTTTTCTTAGACTCATCTTGGATAGACCTGGGATGATGCAGGACTTTTCGATCTATGTTTGAGCTTATTTAGAGGATCCTGGATTACACTCTCTATCAATGGGATTTTGAGTGGTTTCTTCTAGGTTGAAAGAGGACTAAAACAAGGAAACCCTCTATCACCATCCCTATTTATTATCTTTATTAAGCCTCTTAATAGGAGAATTTATAAAAGACCTATCCTTAGGCTTTCTATAAAGATTTTATATAAGAGGAAAAGGTTTAACGCATCATAATCTTGTAATGATGACTTGATTTTTTTCACTATATTGACCTCTTCATCTTTACAGAAGCTTGCTTCAGCAATACCAACAAGTATCGGGTCACGTGATTACTTAGTGCAAGTCAGGGTTTATGGTTGATAGTGATGGTGTGGGTGAGATACAAAGAATTGATTCCAACTTGCAGCTTGCACAAAATGGGGACTGCTTTGTGTACCTAGAGATTCCTATTGTGAAAGACTGTTAGAAAGTATATCATTTTGACTTTACACTGGATAAAGTAATGATAAAGGTGGGGACTTGGAAGGAAAATGGTCTTTCCTTGTCGTGAAGAAGAGTTTTGATCACCCACACTCTATTCTCCCTTTTATTATATAAAGTGGCTGCCACATATGTTCCTGTAGGGGATCTAAAGAAGATCAATAGTATGTTCTCATTATTCTTGTGGAGGTAATGTGAGGTCAATAATAGAAGGGCTTTAGTGGCGTGGGATAGGGTTTCGAATCCATGTGAGGAAGGTGGTTTGGGTATCACATCTTTGAATCTTCCAACAAAGGCCTTCAGGTACAAGGCCGTGTGGAAAGTGCTTCAAGTAACATCATTTTTCCATCCTTTTGCAAAAACAAATACAAGGGTGTATACCGGCACATGGATGTTGATCACTTGTTCTTATTCAAACTTAGCTCATTTGCTTCTCCGTAGTGGAAGAGCTTATGGAGATCATTCTTGACAGTTTTTGTAAACTGTAGATGGAAATTGAACTTGGTGACATATCTATTTGGCATTTCTTCTGGTGTGAAGTCCATCTCTTTCACTATTCCCATTCAGCAACAAATACTAAGAAGGATTTTCAAGTCAAAGATCCATGGATAGAAGGTGAAGGATGGGATTGGGAGTTGATTTTTGAGCTTCTTACACAGGAAGGGGTCGAGATCATAGTGCACACAAATCAATTGAATATGGAAGAAGATTATTTTCTTCTAAAGACACTATCCAAACATGGAGATTTCTCTCTGAAGATACCTAAGAAGCTAATTACAAACTCTATGAACTCCAATTCACCAAGATCCTAGATTTGGAGCACATACGCTCTTACAAAGGCACAAGCAATCATATGGACAGTATATAGAGTTACATTACCGACAGATGATAACATAAAGAATTGTATGATCTAATTTTTGTTAGCATGCCACTGTTGCAACATACCTCTGGAGGATATGATATTGTACCTTTTCCTAGCAGTAACATAGTTGACTTTTTGTGGATTAGATTTGAGAATATGATGATGGTTAAAGGCAGATGGAGGGGGACACAACTCCACCAATTTTTTTTTAAACTTTATAGGAAGAAGGAGAGAGGAGTGAGAGGTTTTCTTCGTTGGTATGTATTCCCAGAGAGCCAATCATACGATGATTGTAATGAGGCATTAGATACCCTATTTGATAATGATAAAGGTAATTTCTTATAGTATGTTTTCCACAATCATGATATGATGACACAAACATAGTAGGTGTCTAAAGAATGATGTTACTCGATGACATATTGTCTTCAGGTTGAGGACATGAACTATGAGATCATATGTATGATAAGAGTACATGCATTATTGTTATGTCCCTAGTAAAATATTACTGTGGAATAAAAATAGACAAAAAATAATACATAAGACTAGAGTTTGAGTATACTGATGAAGAAGTCTCATTACTCTTGATATGGGATATCTAGTCAAACACATAGGTACATGTTAGAGAACAATGTATCAGATATACCCACCTTGAGAGTGATACATGGATACCATGGAATGTTAGTCAGAATCAACTTTCATAGTGGCATTGTGATTTTGGTTCTTAGACTTGAAGTCACTACACTCATCACATGTCTTTTAATGTATTTTGACACCATCTAATGTGACCTTGAATAAGGGTTGTCATAAAGGTGGTGCTCATGTATGTTGTGACACATGGGGATTGAGTTTGAGTGGTAAGGAAGGGATTTATCCCTGGTATGGGAGATTGATATCTGGCCTCTTGATAAGTGAGACTGAGAAATGTATGGCCATACTCATGTGACTCAATATGTGATATGTGAACTCAAATGGATCTCATACAGTCTTCTCTAGTTCAAGGAACATAGATTGAAAATTGAGAGGGTGATGATTCCTTTCCTCGAGTTCAATCCAGATATTAGAGATAAAGGAACTATACGATCATGATAACATTGATCACAGATTGTAGGTTGAAGTTGTTCTCCAACTTTCTAATTACTTGGATATAAATTATGTGTTGTTAGATACCGCTCATTGCTTGTTATGTCATAAATTGGTTATGCATGTTCACTGCCAACAAAATTTGAGACATGTTGGGTCACATGCACAGGATGCACCTGGAATAGGATTTTTCTCACGAATATGCTTTAACTTGATTATGAAAGTATTTTGGTATTCAATTTAAACAACATGGGTTGTACATTGGCTGATCTGGAATTTGAATTGACTCGTTCATAAGTGAACTGCCCAGTTCAGAAAATGAATGTTCAGTTTAGAAGTGCACCAACCATTTCAAAATGTGAATCAACCATTTCAAATGTGAAATGACTAGTTGAGCGATTAGTAAAATTGGATTAAGGATTAATGTCAACATCATGTTGTGCATTAATCATCACATTGAAAGCCAATATATTTGTGAATAGAAAATATAATGAACCGATCGACTCAAATGCTAAATTGAATGATTCACATGTGTAGTGATCGATTGAAGTGTTGAACCGAATGATTCACATATGAACCAACCAATTCATAATTTGAAGCAGCCATAAATTCATGAAAATTCATCTCTTCAACTCTGGATTGATGTGGGAATCTTGTCTGTGGACATATTTTCAATAGGGGTGTAGTCAAGGCTTTCAGAAGACACAAACATAAGCTCTAACAATTTTTATCCTCTCATAGTTGTGGCAACTAGAGAGCCAGATAAAGACTTACCTAAAAAAGGGGGAGACAATAAGGGAGAGCAAGTCAACGATGGCACATTGATGTTCAAAGAGATAACTCCTTCAGGTTGGCTCTAGTAGCACAATGAGGATTTCCTAGTGGTCCACGTGGACTATGTAAAGGCATGGAGGTCATTGCCTCTGTGCTAGGTGGACAACAACCACTGTCGTTCATGGTGTTGCACTAGAAGGCTATCACTAGTTGTCCGCGTGTGTCTTATGAAGAGTGCACATCACCAAGCAAGATTTGACGTTGGACTTACTCCAAGACCACTTATATCACTTGCTACATTCTTTCCTAGATACCTCATTATTGACATGATCTCTCTGGTAAGGAATAGGGGAAAAGTATTTGTTTCTGCTTCATTCTCTGTGTCCCTATTTACCAACAGTGGTATTGAAGCCACATCAATTTACAGTGTATATGGATTTAAATCAATATGATCGGATTTATTTTATTGCATACAATGTGAATTTTCAAATGGTTAGTATGAATATTTGATTGAATACCACTCATGATCCATATATATATATATATATATATATATATATATATATATATATATATATATATATATATATAATCTATGCACGTCACCCTACAAGCATTTTGATGGTGGATGTATGTGTGGTTATGATTAGACCTATCAAATGGGTGGGTGGGTTGGGTTTGGGTTGGGTCATTGTGGGTGCGGGTTTGGCGGGTGTGGGTCAAAAAGATACACTTCTAAATGGGTGTAAGAAAAGCACACCCAAACCTGACCCAGCGGGTTGCGGGTTGCCCGTGGATGCCCATATAAAATATGTACAATCAATAATAAGTTACCAGTTGCTTTCTTTAACACTAAAAACAACATTTGAAACAACTTTTAACTATTGTTTTTATGTCAAATATAGTGCAAAAGAACCAACCAACTACTATGTTTGACGTCAAACTATTCGATTAGTTTTTGATATATGAAAAGGTAGCAGCTAGTTGTATGTTGATATAAATTAGGAAAATCGATGTAGTTTTCATAGATAAATATCATAAGAAAAATACATAATTTTGTCATGTAACATTAGGCATTCCTAATATTACAAGTACTTGTTATTGCCTATTGCAAACACAAAATAAAGAGAATACAATTGTTGTTGGTAAAGGTAAAGAATTAACTTGTACAAAACAAGAAACATCTTTTAATAGGTGTATGTGTATATTATGTATATGAATATATTTGCTTCAATTAACTGGGTCACCCGCGGGTGCCCGCGGATCACCCGCGAAACTCGCTTAATAAACATGTGGGTATGGGTTTGGGTGATTTTCAGCAGGTGGCAAATTTTGCCACCCAAACCCAACTTAAACGGGTCGACCCATGAGCACCTGTGGATTTTGACCCAGTTTGACAGATCTAGTTATGATCAAAACCATTGTGGATATGTGTGCATGGTTGTTTGGCTTTCTTCCTTGTTGTTACTTAGTTTTCATATTGATCCTCTCTCCTCCTTTCCAAATGTAAATTAATTCTCTTCTTCATGCATTCCCCACAAATATAACTTGAGGTTTTCCATTTTATAATGTAATATGGAATAGGATAGTTTAATTTTTGCTTGGGAAAGAGAATATGTTATACGCAAGTTGAATCGATTGATTGGAGGGTTGAGAAGGCCAACAAATAGGAGGAGCCAATTGCTCAACATGAAGGCCAACTGATCGACTAAAGGGTTCAAATGACTGACCGGGCCAGCACCAGTTGTACAGTACAAGTTTCTACATGAGATGTGGACCTTAGGTGGTAACAATTCTTTGTGGCTCCAAAGAATTGCATTTATATGACCATAACCGTTGTAGTATGTTTTATGATTGCATGTTTCACTTGTGGATATAGCATGTATATGATATGTGTGTTATATATCTAGTGGATGTGTGATGGTATTTATTTGGTTCTGCATTAACATGGTGCATTTCTATGTGTTGGTTTTTAGATCAAGATTAACTAGGTGACCTTAATGGGATTAAGTGCCTAGAAGCATACATATGGAGTATGGCAAGGAGTTATACAGACCATCTATCCAAGAATTGCATAAGATGAAATTGGCAAATGTTGCCTACCTTAATAATTAGTTGTGTACACCAACGTTGGTTGTATACTACAATCTTATGAATTGATAGTAAGGGTTGTAAATTTGAAAAAAAAATAGTGGGAGTGATAATCATTTAAAGGCCTAATTAATATCATCAATATTATTATACAAAATTTGTTTTTGTAGAAACTAATGACAAACTCAAATATGTTTTTATTGTGATTGGTTCTTGAGAAGGACAAGTTGAATGGGAATAAATTCCACAACTGGTTCAAGACATTGAGAATCTATCTCACTTAAGAGCACAATCTCTATGTCCTGGAGACACCAGAGTCAGATGAAATTGCTCCCCCACGCCTAAGGATGATAGGATGCTTACAAGAAGCACTTTGAAGTTGTCATGGATGTGAAGTGCCTAATGTTGTGCTCAACGAACTATGAGTTGTAGAGACAACATCAGAACTTGGATCTTATTGAGATGGTAACCGCAACATAAGAGCATGTACTAAGATTAGGCAAGATAAGAAAGATTTGATGTCTCAAAGGTATTGTTCAAGTGCAATATGGATAAAGGAGATCCAGTAGGTCTCGATACACTCAAGTTAATTGGGTATGTGGAGAACCCTGTGAGAGTGGGATTTCTATTGGGTCATGAGTTGGCTGCAGATGTGATTATGCAGTCACTACAAGAATCATACAACCAATTTGTCATAAACTACAACATGATTAAATTTCACAAGTTGCTGTTAGAATTACTTAGCATGTTGAGGATAGTTGAAACACAAGTGACTAAGGATAAACCCAAATTTTTGATGATGATCATCATAGGCAAAGAGAAGTCCAAGGGCAAAGGAAAAACTAAGAAGATTTCTAAAGCTAACCAGAACCCAAAGTCTTCTACACTAAAAGCTAAGGTAGCAGTGAATATGGAAGGAAAGTGCCACCATTGTCACTAGCCTGGATAGTGGAAAAGGAGCTATCCTCTTTACATATAAGAACTCAGGAAGAAGAAGGATATGGAGATATCCACTTCAAGGCCCAAGAACAAGTAATCTAGAACTATGCAGAGTAAGAGTTGCTTCCACTATAGTTGGAATATGTCATTCATACTGATGGGTATGTGATCAAATTAGTGAATTAATATTATGTACCTTCCATTGATGAAAACATCATGTATATTTTATGGACAAGAATATTATGAATAAATTGATGTTTCATTTGAAAAGATAAGATCTTATATGATAGTGCCCTATGTCTCATAATCTATACTTGATAGTTGTAGAGAGAAATATGCATAACACATATACTAAGTGACTAGATGACTCAGACAATGAATACCTATAGCATTGTCATCTAGAGAACATAAATTAGAAATGCATTTCTAGAATCCATAAAGATGGTTGTCTAAACTCTTTTGGTTATTGAACCAATAGATACATGTGAATCTCATTTTTTGAGCAATATGGGAAAAGAACGTTTCACTAGAAATAGTGTGAGAGCGAGTATTCTATTAGGGCTTGTATATATTGATGTATGTAGACCTTTTAGAATAAATTCTATAGGTTGTTAGTCGTACCTAATTATATTTATAGATAATTGTACTATATATGATAGACAAGTCTAAATCTCTTGAAATGTTCAAGGAGATTGTGAATGAAGTACATAACCCACTTGTATAAGTATTAAAACACTTCTATATGATCCATGAGGAAAATATTTGGAACCGTGAGTTTGAGGGCTTTCTGGAAAACTGTGATAATGTAACACTACGAACTCCACCTAAAAAATAATGATGTATCTGAAAGAAGGGATCACACCATGTTAGTTATGGTGTGATCATCAATAAATTTAGTTGATCTTCTAATTTCCTTTTGGGTGCATGCTTTACATTAATTAATTTATCATCTGAAATGGTTCAAAAGACACCTTATGAGATATGGCATGGGAAGCTTCCCAATGTGTATTTTATAGAGATTAGAATTAAAATATTATATAAATAAAATTGTTTCCTAAAAAGCTTTGTCCACAAATAACACAAGTCTTATTTTGAATACTACTTTTATATTCTATCCGACAATAAAAATATTTTTTTCCATGGACGGCTATATTCCTAAAGGGAACTTAATTTTAAAGGAATCAATGGGAGAAAAGTAGAACCCAAAAAGTTCAAGACCAACAAGAATTAACATTGAGCCAAAAGAGTTGTAGTAGGAACAAAGAGAATTACAAATTGTTGTGGAATATCAAGTTCCTTATGTATCATAAAACATCATAGATGTAGTAGAACATGCCTTGAATTTAAAAGATTATGAAATCTTGTAACCCAAGAAGGCGATGTGTTGGTCATAGATGATGAGCCAATAACCTACCTAGAAGATATTGAGAGACCAGAGTCTGAGACATGGCTTGAGGCCATGAGATCCCATATGGACTCCATGTACACCAAAGAGGTATGACCATGGTGGATCCACCTGAAGGGGTAAAACCCATAGAGTGCAATTGGTTCTTCAAGAAGAAGACCAACATGGATGGTAATAAGGTCATATTGGTTGTAAAATGATTTCAAACAAGTTCAAGGTGTTGAACATGATGAAATATTTTCACCAGTTTCCTTAGTTAAATCCATCAAGATAATGCTTGTCATTGCAGCTAATTACAATTGTGAGATTTAGCATGTGGATTTTAACACTGCTTTCCTTAATGGGAATGATTATGAGGATGTGTGCATGACACAACTTGAATGTTTTGTAAATATAGTTATTGCAAATAAAGTCTATAAGCTACAAAGGTCAATCAATGGATTAAAGAAAGTATCTCAGATCTAGAATATACAATTTGATAACATATTCAAAGAGTTTGAATTTTGTCAAAATGAAGATAAAATTTGTGATTACAAAAGTTTAGTTGGAGCATATTTATATTCCACATAATGACGGAGACTAGCATTCTTAAACTACAAATATTAAAACCTAGCAAAAAATGTACCTTCACTATAAAGGGTTTAGGCAAAGCATCCTATATGTAAGGAACCAATATCTATAGAGATAGATCTAGAATGCTTCTTAACCTAAGCGATACGATTAAACTGTGCGTAAAACGCAAGTGCACGCGTCAATGTAATATAGGCCTTTATGAGGCCCAAGTCGAACTCAGGGAATGTAATTTCGGTAGACTACTACTAACTACTTGCAATCAGCTAGACCGATTATAAAAGTTTGAGAGTTGTTTGAAAAAGAAAATAAAAACAAAAGAAAACAAAGCAATCGATTAAATGGTTTGTTTAATCAATTAAAATGGGATCTTTAGGATTGCAGTTTCACCACGGACTCTCGTTATACTAATTCCTACATAATTATCGCAACTTGTCTCCTATCCCGGGTAGTGGCCTATGAATAGAATTGTTCACTTCCGTGATACAACTCACTACCTTAATTTAGATCGGTTCCACATCAGTAGCAACCTATACCCTAAATTAGGTGCATGAAAAACATATCTTTAGGTTTCCACTATTAACCGTACCTCGCCTTTTCCAAGGGATTTATAAGTTAATGTGATTATTGCGTCTTTTCAACCGTTAATTCTTCGTCAAAAGAAATTAAAGGTATTAAATTACCATTATGGTGATCAAGCACAATGATAGAATTGAGAAAATAATATCATACCACAAATTTGAGTGACAATTATGATTAACTATGCAAAAAGTGTCATACAACGATTACCCAGGATACTCCTGGTCCTAAAGACAAAGGGGATTAGCTTTGCATGTTCATCTCAATGAGAAACACGATGAAAGGATAAGAAAACATAGGGGAAACGTGGAAGGAGATGGTGTAACCCCTGAATGAAGGAGAACTAGGCGATCCTTGACATGGGATGGGCGTTCTGCAGTCTTTCGGCAGTAGAAAACTCTGTCTGCAGCTCTGGAAACATTTGGGGCATAGATCTGGTCTCCGTTATTCATCCTCTCCTCTTCTGAGACTTGTGTAGTGGCTAATGATGTGATAGTACGGCTTGGGCCATCTTTTTTAGGTATAGGGATCACTTACGGCCACCAAAACATCACGGTCATTCATTTTAAATTGATCTGGGAAGTTTCTTGATCTAACGGCGTCGATACCATCGATGGTGGGTCGATGGTATCGACCCATGTAGGGTATCGATGCTCCTTGATTTTCTGGCATTCTCTCTGATGGAAACTCGATACTGTCGACGTCTGGGTCGATGGTATCAACCCATTCTGCTCTTTCTGGCTGCCTTGCTATGGCCGTCTCGATAGTATCGACAGCCTTTCGATGGTATCGACAGCTGCATATGTGCAAATTGCCTAAAATTCAAAGATAAACTCAACTCAAGTCCGAGAAATATGATCATTTATACCAAATAAGATAAAACAAGGTAAATTTGATGCATAACGAGATTACAGGCTAAAGGAAATGAATCATGTGATATTAACCACAAATATGACCAATACACACACAAAATGATTATAAAACTAGCCTATAAAAGTGACTCAAAACCCTTGCATCAAACTCCCCTAAGCTTGAACTTTGTTTGTCCTCAAGCAACAAAACTACATAATATAATTGTGAGGGTCAACTAAAGAACATACTAGCATAAAAGACATCACTGTATGATTCCCACCTGGCATGCACATACCGGCCCTCACTAACCACAGAACGATAACTACCCTAAAGGTGACAATTATTGTCCATGAGAGACGCCCACCCCAAGACCAACGAACACTATCAAATAAGGCATTTGATGTAATAAATTCTTCTGGTTCAGGCTTGGTGCATCTTGTGATCTCTTATCTACATTGCTCATATCCTAACTACCATCTACATGGAAGTAGATCTCCGGATATACAAAAATGAGGAGATAATCATGGGTGGCCTACCATTTTGAGCAACGGGTGGATGAAATGGGCAGCTGTGGAAGAAAAAGAAGCACAATACAGTTTATCATGCAATAAACAAAAAATGACCTAAATGATGCATGTACGTATAGAAATGACCTAATGCCTACATTTTAAGTGGAATGATGTATGCTCTACTATTCCGTCTGAATGTGAGATGGAATGTCTACCAAACTACATCATGTGCTTATTCTTCCTTTATGTAGGTGAAACAAGTTCTTTTCTCCCTCTAATTTCGGCTTAAATTTTTTTTCTCTTTTCTCTTTTTTTTTCTTTTTTTTCAGTCTTATTTTCACATAACTACCACAATTGGTGCATTGCAATTCACTTCTCAAAGAGTATAGAACAAGTTCCCCGCATTTCTTATTTTTCAGAATAAGTAAGGCACATAATGTCATATATACTCAAGAGTATGCAAAATGCAACTAAATGAAAGTAATTATGCAACTACAATGGCATGCACTCTAGAATGTGTGCATGCATGACTAATATACAAATCTCTTTTCATTTTTCATTGTTTTTGTTTTATATGAAAAATCTAGCTATAATGCAATCCTGTCTAAATGGCATTCAATCAAAAAAATGAAAAACTATAATGTGCTCTCAATTCTTATGGTGGAGTGTGAATGAAGTGGGGTGGACAGATCACAAGACTAATTAACAGAACCATTGGAAAAGATTATATGTCCCTCCTTACTGGCATGTGTACCAATCAATCAACGGGTTTCTCTCTCTCACTTATGATTAAAGTCCCGTTACCATTTGGTCAGTTTAGGCTCAACATCCAAATCCGTCAACATTTCTTGAACCATAAGGATGTACAGTTATGATAATATGTTTTAAAGTTGACCTACCCAATTATTTTCATAAGTTATGTTCTCAATTTCAACACAATCCCAACTTATAATTTCTGGAAAATTTTCTTTAATGCTCAAATTTCAAACAATTGCACCCATTACCCCCATATGAAAAACATTGATATGACATGCAATTTACATTTAGACATCCACTGATTACACTGGATAGAAAGTGGATCCTAAAAAGATGTAAATAATAATCAATAATAAAAAGCTAAGAAAAATACTAAAATGAAAGAAAATGAAATAAAACTAAGATAAAAATTCTTCCATCCCCCCTAAGCTTGAATTCGACTATGGCCTCATAGTCAAGAACAAAATCAGAAGGGGGAACAATGATACCCTTCTACTGCTCAGGTGGCGGCTGTGGGTAGAATCCAAAGTGGTCCATACTCTGGTAGTGGTCGTAGAAGGGTTGTTTCTGCATCTCCAGCTCTGAAGGTGTGAAGAGAAATTAAATATAGTCCCTCCTTTTATAACTGAGGTCGGCGCTCCTGGTGTCGATGGTATCAACCCGTCCCATGGATCGACCTCCCGATTTGGCGTGCATTGTTGATGGCATCTCGTGGCTCGCTGACATGGCTCGTCGATACCATCGACATGGTGTCGATGGCATCGACTTATGTATGCATCCATTATCCTCGCGAGACCTTGGCGGTGGATTCCCCTGAAGCTGTGTCGATACCATCGACATAGGTGTCGATGGCATCGACTTCTCTAGAAAAGATTCGTTTGAATATCTCCAGAGATATCACGAGCATCGACCAGGGGGGTCGATAGTATCGATTTGCTCCAGAATTTGAGTTGATCACCCTGTCGGGTGGTCGATACTAGCGACGAGGTTGTCGATAGTATCGACGGAGCAAAATTTCTATAGTGTCTGCTCTGCACCCTCGTCGCTACCATCGACTCAGTGGTCGATGGTATCGACATCCACACAGACCTGCACACTTAGCAAATGTATCAGGGTATCATTTTTACACTAAGGTCCTGATTGGTTTGTTGTAACTGGTCTGAAAAACTTGTGAACTGGAGTTCCTAAAGCAGTTTTTCATGATTGGTTTAAAGTAAGTGTTGGAAGTCAAGTTCCGTGACTTCCGGTGAGTTACATAGTTATATACAAAATAGAGTTCCTAAGTTCCCTCTTAAAAAGAAAAGAAAATGAGTTTTGGAACAGTTGACAATATTTCTTATATAATTATATTTTTCATTCTTCATAAATGACACATGTAAAATATTTATGACTAGAAATGTTAGTGTGTAGATATAGTTTATTTTCAAATGATAAAATAATATGACAAAATATTGTACACTATAAGCGACACCATATAAAATATTTTACACTACAACTACCATTATCACTGTGTCTACAAAATAAAAAAATATAAAAACACTATGAAAAATAACCAGACCACTATGAAAAAAATCAGACTGCACCATGTGATAAAAAATAATTTATCTAGTATTTTTTAATATTCATGTTTAAATAATATGATGTGAAAATGATAATAAACTATAATCGTACGTGAAGAATATAGTAAAAATTAATGTTGTACATATTGTTAAATAATTTTAAACCAAAACTTATATTTACATACGTATAAAATGTACATATCATTACAATAGTTTATACATACAAAGTGAAATAAAAATATTATAATGTAATTTGAACCCATGATGTGGGCACTTCCTCGGCATGATCTGGAAGCGCTTCCATGTCTCAGAATAGGTCTCACCGGCCTTTTGACTGAAATTATGGATCTTCCTCATGAGGTCATTGGTCTTCTCTGGTGGAAAGAATCTCTCCAAAAAAACCTCTATCATTTGATCCCAAGTCTCAACGATTTTATCATCAAGGTTGTGCAGCCATTCTCATGCATTTCCTGCCAGAGAACCGAGGAATAGCTTCAAGTAAAGTGTCTCCTGTGGAAACCTATCAATCTTGATCATATCACAATTTTCCACAAAAGTACTGATGTGGGCAACATGATCCATTCTTCAACCCATGAAATGCTTGAGACTTGACCAGATTTATCAGTGTCGGATCAATCTTGTATGTGGGAATGTTGATTGCATGCCTTATGATTGACCCCTTTGATGCTAATGAGGAAGAAACCTTGATCTTCTCCCATATCGTCTGTTCCTCAGCCATTGCTTCAGGTTCTTCTTCAAATTCCTCAGGTGGCGGATTTGTCAACTCAACTCCTTCACCTACTGGCAGAATTACTGATAATTCTGCGTAGTCTGTGCTACGCGTCTTTACCATTAACTAGCACCTGAAAAGATGGAAATTATTTCAGTTAAGTGCTAAAAAGGAATAAGTAATTAAAAGATGTGAAATTAAATTTAAAATTTTAAGAATTATCTGAAAAAGTGGCCTAGTGTGGCCACACACAGCACTTGTAGTGCCGAAAAATTGTCGTTTCCTGCCAACGGCGCCAAAATCTTGACACGATTAAACCGTGCGTAAAACGCAAGTGCACGCGTCAATGTAATATAGCCCTTTATGAGGACCGAGTCAAACTCAGGGAACGTAATTTCGATAGACTACTACTAACTACTTGCAATCATCTAGACCGATTATAAAAGTTTGAGAGTTGTTTGAAAAAGAAAATAAAAACAAAAGAAAACAAAGCAATCGATTAAATGGTTTGTTTAATCAATTAAAATGGGATCTTTAGGATTGCGGTTTCACCACAGACTCTCGTTATACTAATTCCTATATAATTATCACAACTTGTCTCCTATCCCGGGTAGTGGCCTGTGAATAGAATTGTTTTCCTTCGCGATACAATTCACTACCTTAATCTAGATCGGTTCCATTTCAATAGAAACATATACCCTAAATTAGGTGCATGAAAAACATATCTTTAGGTTTCCACCATTAACTGTACCTCACCTTTTTGAATGGATTTATAAGTTAATGTGATTATTGTGTCTTTTCAACCGTTAATTATTTGTCAAAAGCAATTAAAGGTATTAAATTACCATTATGGTGATCAAGCACAATGATAGAATTGAGAAAATAATATCATACCATGGATTTGAGAGACAAATTATGATTAACTATGCAAAATGTGTCATACAATGATTACCTGGGATACTCTCGGTCCTAAAGATAAAGGGTATTAGCCCCGCATGTTCATCTCAATGAGAAACACGATGAAAGGAGAAGAAAACATAGAAGAAACATGGATGGAGATGGTGTAACCCCTGAACGAAGGAGAACCAGGTGATCCTCGACGTGGGATGGGCGTTCTATAGCCTTCCGATGGTAGAAAACTCTATCCGCGGCTCTAGAAACGTCTGGGGCATAGCTCTAGTCTCCGTTATTCGTCCTCTCCTCTTCCGAGACTTGTACAGTGGCTAATGACGTGATAGTATGGCTTGGGCCATCTTTTTTAGGTATAGGGATCACTTACGGCCACCAAAACATCACGATCATTCATTTTAGATCGATCTGGGTGGTTTCCTGATCTGGCGGCATAGATACCATTGACGGTGGGTCGATGGTATCGACTCGTGTAGGGTATCATCGCTCCTTGATTTTCTGGAATTCTCTCTGATGGTAGCTCGATACCATCGACGTCTGGTTCGATGGTATCGACCCATTCTGCTCTTTCTAGCTGCCTCGTTGTGGCCGTCTCGATAGTATCAACATCCCATCAATGGTATCGACAGTTGCATATGTGTGAATTGCCTGAAATTCAAAGATAAACTCAACTCAACTCTGAGAAATATGATCATTTATACCAAATAAGATAAAACAAGGTAACTTTGATACATAACGGGATTACAGTCTAAAGGAAATGAATCATGTGATATTAACCACAAATATGACCAATACATGCACAAAATGATTATAAAACTAGCCTATAAAAGTGACGCAAAACCCTTGCATCACTAAGTAAGAGCACATTCATTGGTAAGATGTTGAAAGAGTTCAGCATGCATGACTCAATGAGAGAAAATTTCTCCTTGTCCCATGAGATTAGTCACTCAAGAGTCCAGTGTCCCAATTCTTGGGGGAAAACATGAATAAAATTCCATATCATACACAATTGGATCTATCATTTTTGCAATGTTATGTACTCATCTCATTATCTTGTATTTTTTTGGACATGACGTAAGGATATGTTTTAGATTCCAATGGAGGTCACTGTATGACTACCATAAAGAACATCCTTAGTTCCTTAGCTATGGTAATAGGGAAGAGTTGAGTGTAAAGGACTATACCGATGCAAGATTCTAGAATGACAAAGAAAATTTAACATCACAATCTAAATTTGTGTGTAACCTTAAAACATAATTGTAAGCTCGAAAGGTTCTGAACAAGAGACAATTGCTAAATTCTACAATAGAAGTCGACTACCTTATTGTTTTGAACATAATAGAGGATACTATATGGATCAAGAAGTTCATTTCACTGAACTAATGGGAGGTTCCAAACCATTGATGACACTGTAAAGATATTGTGACAATAATGGAGCTACTAGTTTGGAAAAGGAACCCAGATAGCATACTACAATATTTCCATCTCATACAAGAGATAATACAATGAGGACATGTGATTACTTACAAAATACCGACTAGAAGTAAATGTTGCTAACCCACTACAAAATCACTTGTACAACATACACGTGATGGACATGTTTAGATCACTTGGAATAAGATTCATGGGTGATTTGCTCTAAGTTCAAGTGTGAGCCTGTTGGTATGTATACCCTGAGATCCAATCATATGATGATTGTAATGGGGCATTACATTCCTAATTTGATAATGATAAAGATAATTTCATATACGATGTTTGTCTCAATTATGAGATGATGACACAAACATAGTAGGTGTCTAAAGAATGATGTTACCTGATGCCATATGTCTTCAGGTTGAGGACCAGAACAATGAGATCATATGTATGATTATAATACATACATTCTTGTTATGTCCCTAGTTGAATATTACTGTGTAAGAAAAACAGACAACATTAATACATAAAACTAGAGAGTGTGTTGATTGATGACATAGTCTCATTAGTCATGATATGGTATATCAAGTCAGACACATAAGTACATGTTAGAGAAAAACATATAAAAAGACCCACTTTGAGAGTGATACATGGAGACCATGGAATGGTAGTCAGACATAGTGATAGTAGTGATTGTAGTTCTTAGACCTGAAGTCACTACACTCTATACATGTCGATCAATGTATTTTGACAGTATACAATGTGACCTTGAATAAGGGTTTACATAAAGGTGGTGCTCAAGTACGTTTTGACACATGGGGTGTAACATACTAAAACCTTTGCATTAATATTATTCTAGGGTTAATAGCTTAGAACCCTTATTTCTTGGAGGTTTAGCCAAACAAGTATTAAGACATGCTCTTTGGTGACCTTGTATATATTAATGCATGCCTAAGTCACATTAAAAAGTAGAATATAAATTAATATTACCCAATACCTTCAAATTAAAAGTGTCTATAATTGAGAATAATGAGTTATAATTCCACAAAATACGAAATAAATAATCTTATATGGGATAATGGTGGTGTAGATTCATTTTCGATTATTCCTATTCCTTAGGGTGCAAGGAAGAGAAAAAGGGAATCAAAGATAATGCTTAAAACATGATTAATGAGATATTGGAATCATCAAAGAGAAAATAATAGAAATAATGGATAATGTGTTAAAAGGAAAATTTCTCAGATAATAATAACCTCATATTCATTTTCTTGGGATATGACTTGGCTTTGAGGCCAAATTTCACCAATTAAGGATAATAATAATAATAATCATATCTATTTTATTTAGAAAAGAAAAGTGTGTTTTTCCTTAAAAATAATAAACAAAATATTAATGACTCCAAAAGTGGGAAATAATCTTAGATTCATAATCTACATAATAAAATATGCCTTTGTGTGAATTTTCACTCAATTTGGTGAAAGTTTGATTAAAAGATCAAATCAGGAGAGAGAAAGTGTGTAGAACCTTCAAAATATTAAATAAGTACATAAATAACTCTAACATGTGAAATTGATAGGAAATTCGTATCCAACATATTAAATAAGACGTATGGGTAAATGTTTATCAAATTTGGATAATCCTATCACCATTAATGAAGGAGGAAAGAGAAAATAGTAATTGAATTATTTAACCCATTAAAAGTTCTCAAAAGTCAAAACTAATTCCATATTCAGATTCTACATGTCAAAATTAGTCAGGGTGCAAATTTGGTTATTTTTGGAAACTGGTTGAGCCCTCAAAAGAAGAAAGAAAAAATTATTAAATAATGAATCTGACACTTTAGTTGAATTCAATTAGAATTGCAATTTGAGCTATCATCATTGGATTTCGATCTGACAATCCTTGGATCATCTCCTACCCGCAGTCGGCCTGCTATAGTGTCGCCGGGTGGGATGGTCTGAGAATCCCACTTTTCTCAGTCTATATATGTCCTTTTTCGTGATTTCTTTTGCATTGAATTCATTGAGATGTCCCACACACAACAAACTCTTACACTAGTTCTATTTCTTCAGATCCAAGAAATTCCCAATGTTGGTCTCTAAGTTCTCCCACGTCCATAGAGGATTCACCCTATAGCTCTACCCTATAAATAGGGGACTTCACCCCCACCTTCACTGCACCTTACCCTAATCTTCCCTACTTCTAATTTATATGCTAGAGGTTCATTTGGTTGTGGGCTACCCTATTTTTGGTTGAAGCTTGCGGCAAACACTCCTCCCTCTGCTCTTTGTCTCCAATTTAATAGAAGGTACCATTGATTCCGGTTTGCTCTCCGCTTCGTTTTGAGTATCTATTCATCGAAATTGGTGGAGTATCTCGGTTTTCCCCAAATCGGCTGAACAACAGCTTCATACTACGCGACGATGGTGCGAGCAGAGGAGGAAGAAACCCCTATGTGGTTTTACATTTTTGCCCTTCTTGCCTTCCTCTCTGTTCTCTCTGCTCTTCGTGTGGGGCATTTTGGCCCTTTTGCTTTTCTTTGACTGCTCTGACCATAGCCTGTCGGGTAGTCAGTAGGCTGCCAGCATGCACGACCACCCTCTCATTAGGCCAAGTCACCGCGGCGTGGGCCTGCCTCTGCTCTCTCTGTTTCGATTTTTGGATTTTTCCTATTGGCCGAGCTTTGAAAATCCATAACTAATTAATCCCTAAACAAAAAAATATGCATAAATAGTAAATAAAATGAGAAAAATGTAATCTTTCTTTTGGTAAGGTTTATGTCACCTAAATCTAATATTTTATGATGAGTGATTTTAATAGATCTAATTAATAAATTAATAAAATGTATAATTCATAACTAATAAACCCTTGGGCCAAAATTAAAAGTAAAATATGTTCTAGAATCAAAAAAATATGATCTATCTAATAAAAATAAATTGGATGCCTAGTTTTGAGTTTTTCAAAAAAGTATTTTTGAGAATGATTTAATTAACTAAAAATCACTAAAAATAACCCTAAAATTCCATATCTTCAAAATACATCATATAATATGTTATTTTGATTAGAAAATCCTAAATAAGATGATGGTGCTATTTTCAAGACCTAAATCAGTGGTTTGTAGAAAAAGTTGACAACTTTAGGGTTTTGAGTTCTTAATGAATGCATATAATGCTAATACATGTATATGGTTATTATAATAGGACAAGTGGACTCTAATCTTCCTTAGGATTTTGGCAAGTGTTGTTTTAAGACTCTGTGAGAGGTATGTTGGCATCTTCGATTTTTATTTATTGAGCAATAACCTATATTGATTTTCTCTTGGTCTTATAGACAATAACCTAAAAACCATATCTTTTCCTTTTGAAAATGATGCTTCATGTGAAGTACCCTACTTGATATTGATCTTGAGATCAAAATATCTTCATGACTTCATTTTGGTATCTTTATTATGCCTTGTTCATTATGGAACTCATTTTTTATTATATGCCCACTTTGAGGTGGTTGATAATGTTGATCACTTACGTGGTGATTAATTTGTAAGTCTGACTATACTTTTACTTGCCTCCCCATTAAGCATGTTTTGTGGCTCAGTAGCCCTAGAGTAATATAATTTGCATTGGTTTTTGGTTATGTGCCCTTATTATTTATTTTGGGATGGTGGTTATGTGCCCCATACCCATGTTTCAAATTTATGAGGATTGGCCCAACAATTTATATAAATTAGGAGTTTGGTTATGTGCCAAACTCTATCAGGTTTCAATTTTATGAGGCTTGGCCACCTTTGTTACTTATTTTGTTCTAGTGCTATGTTTATCTCACCTACATGCAGGTTGTTATGGGTTTTGTGCCCTAAAAATAATTATGAGTTCTTTTGTGGCACCCCTTTTATTATTGTTTTAATCACAAGTATTCCTTTTATCATATGTTTGTGATTCTTTCCTTTTATGCCCATTGGGTAGTTCTTATCTTTTTACATGGGAAGCCTTATATACTTGATGTACATTTTTCTTAAAATATAATGCTCAATTCCTTTTTAGCATGCTCATACCAACATTTTGTTGATATCCTCTTTTCTTTTCCTTTTGTGGGGTAGGTTTCCAACCCCAGCTATTAGACAAGGAGAAGGAGATCAAGGAGGACTTAGACCAAAATAAGGATAGTTGGTTTTAGGGGAGACCTTTCTTGGAGTTGTTAGGTGATCCTCGGCTAGTTCTACATACGTAGTTAGTTTTCCTTTATGTCACCCTGTGTGGTGAAAGTTTAGTATGTTAAGAAGCCTTGTAATGGTTAGATATATCTTTCTATTCCACTGCTACTTTGTGTTATGATACAATCATGTTAATTAAATTTGGCTACATCCCCTTTTGAGAAAAAAAAATTGTTGGTGGATGTTGCCCTCTTTATTTTTAATAGGGAGTGGATCCCTATAGAATCCCACTCCTTATAGCATGGTTCAGTTATCTAACTAAATCAACCATGTCTCCCTTAGGATGTTTACCCTTATTTTAGGTTGCTTATACCTAGTACCTTGCCTTGTGTAGGCAAAACCCTAATGGCTAGAGATAACTCAACTGATGACAACTAGTATGGTTACGAGACACCCCAAACCCTTAGGTTTGGTCAGGGGACCTCAACTTCTGCTAGTTCGGGAGTAACTATGACTCTAGAGTAAGAGTTGGCCATGTTTCGACAACTCTTTGCTTCTTCCATGGCGGGGAATATGAAAGACATGTCTATACCTGAGAAGCCTACGGAGTTCTCAGTCATGGAGTTCATGAAGATGCAACCACCTTCCTTTAAGGGTGAAGGTGAGATAAATATGGTTGACAAAGCTTATGATTGGATGTCAGCCATAGAGAGGACTTTTGATGGTATGGCCTATCCTCCACATCAGAAGGTTAGGTTTGCTTCATATGTTTTAGATGGACCTACAAGAGTTTGGTGGAATGGGATTGGAAGGACTAAAGACATCTCAACCATGTCTTTGATGGAGTTTTTAGCTCTCTTTTATGGGAAGTATATCTGTACTGTTGCGTTAAAGAATAAAGAAGCAGAGTTCTACAGCTTGAAGCAAGGTTCCTTCTCCGTTTCTGCTTATGTACAAAAGTTTCTACTGTTGGAGCGCTATGCAGTTGGTTTGGGTGAGGAACGTAGGGCTGACCTTTTCCTCCAAGGGCTCAACTACAATGTGGGATGTGCTCTTATCCCACAACTTCCCTTGACCTTTCAGCAGATGGTCAATAAAGCATTGGTTGTGGAGTCATGCCCAGGGTTTCAACCTAGGGAGTTTGATAAGAAGAGGAAACCTTCAGGAGATGAGTAGAGAAGAGACAAGTGTGATAAGTGCAATGGTTACCATCCTCCAGGAAGGTGCACTCAAGAAAAGAACCAAGCAAAGTATCATCCTGACTATCGGGTTGTGTGCCATCATTGCAATGAACCTGGACATATTCTCCTTAGGTGTCCAAAGCTTCATAATGGACATGTACCGGCTCAACAACAAAAACCTCAAGGGCCTCATCAGAACAATGGTAACAACAATGGTAAGAGACCTGTAGAAAGGCGATCTGGAAGAGTTTTTGCCTTGGATGGAGAAGAAGTCCATGATGATGATCAAGTTGAAGGTAACCCTTAGTCCTATAGTAGACTTTCAAGTTATGTTTCCTTTTGCATGATATATATGAAAGAAGTTACATTTGTACCTATAATTTTGTTTGGATTATTAGGATGATATTTTAAGGTCTGGTAGATAGTTTCTTATATTTTGAGGACAAAATCTCTCTAAGGGGTGGTATGATGTAACATACTGAAACCTAGGAATTAATCTTATTCCACAGTTAATAGCTTAGAACCCTTAGTTCTTGGAGGTTTAGCCAAACAAGGATTAAGATATGCTCTTTTGGTGACCTTGTATATATTAATGCATGCATAAGTCACATTAAAATGTAGAATATAAATTAATGTTACCTGGATACCTTCTAATTAATCATAAAAGCAATAAAAGGTACATAGGATATGTACATAACAGGCAAAGTGTCTATAATTGAGAATAATGAGTTATAATTCCACAAAATATGAAATAAATAATCTTATATGGGATAATGGTGGTGTAGATTTGTTTTAGATTATTCCTATTCCTTAGGGTGCAAGGAAGAGAAAAAGGGAATCAAAGATAATGCTTAAAACATGATTAACGAGATATTGGAATCATTAAAGAGAGAAATAATAGAAATAATGGATAATGTGTAAAAAGGAAAATTTCTCAGATAATAATAACCTCATATTCATTTTCTTAGGATATGCCTTGGCATGGAGGCCAAGTTTCACCAATTTAGGATAATAATAATCATATCTATTTCATTTAGAAAAGAAAAGTGTGTTTTTCCTTAAAAATATTAAACAAAATATTTAATGAATCCAAAAGTGGGAATAATCTTAGATTCATAATCTACATAATAAAATATGCCTTTGGGTGAATTTTCACTCAATTTGGTGAAAGTTTTATTAAAAGATCAAATCAGCAGAGAGAAAGTGTGTAGAACCTTCAAAATATTAAATAAGTGCACAAATAACTCCAACATGTGAAATTAATGGAAAATTCGTATCCAACATATGAAATAAGACTTATGGGTGAAATTTTATCAAATTTGGATAATCCTATCACTATTAATGAAGGAGGAAAGATAAAGTAGTAATTTAATTATTTATCCAATTAAAAGTTCTCAAAACTCAAAACTAATTCCATATTCGGATTCTACACATTGAAATCAGTTAGGGTGTAAATTTTGGTTATTTTTGGAAACTATTAGAGCCCTCAAAAGAAGAAAGAGAAATTTGTTAAATAATGAATCTAACACTTTAATTGAATTCACTTGGATTTGCAATTTGAGTTGTCACTGTTGGATTTCGATCCGACAATCCTTGGATCATCTCCTATCCACGGTCGGCCTGCTATAGTGATGTCGGGTGGGATGGTCTGAGAATCCCACTTTTCTCTGTCTATATATGTCCTTTTTTCGTGATTTCTTTTGAATTGAATTCGTCGAGATGTCCCACACACAAAAAAATCTTACACGAGTTCTATTTCTTCAGATCCAAGAAATTCCCAATGTTGGCCTCTAAGCTCTCCCACGGCCATAGAGGATTCACCCTATAGCTCTACCCTATAAATAGGGGACTTCACCCCCATCTTCGCCGCATCTTACCCTAATGTTCCCTACTTCCAATTTCTTTTCTCATGGTTCATTTGGTCATGGGCTACCATATTTTTGGTTGAATCTTGTGGCGGACGTTCCTCCCTCTACTCTTCGTATCCAGTTTTATCGAAGTTACTGTCATTTTTAGTTTGCTCTTCGCTTCCTTTTGAGTATCTATGTGTCGAATTTCGTGGAGTATCTCAGTTTTGCCCAAATCGGCCAAATAACAGCTTCATGCTATGCGGCGATGGTGTGGGAAGAGGAGGAAGAAACCCCTTTGTGGTTTTACATTTTTTTCCCTTCTCGCCTTCCTCTCTCTTCTCTTTGCTCTTCGCATAGGGCGTTTTGGCCCTTTTGCTTTTGTTTGACTGCTCTGACCATAGCCAGTCGGGCAGTCAGCAGAGTGCCAGCACGCATGCAACCACCCTCTCATTGGGCCAGGTCATCACGGCGCGGGCCCGCCTCTGCTCTCTCTCTCTCTCTCTCTCTGTTTCAATTTTTGGATTTTTCCTATTGGTCGAGCTTTGAAAATCCATAACTAATTAATCCCTAATCAGAAAAATATGCATAAATAGTCAATAAAATGAGAAAAATGTAATCTTTCTTTTGTTAAGGTTTATGTTGCATAAGAGTGGAACTATAAACAAAAATATGGCGAGAGGCGGAAGAGGGAAAGGGAGGGGGAGGATCCCTAGAGGCGATGATGGCGTGATGGTGGTGAGGATTCCTCCAATTGAATCGTCCTCGATTCCTCTGAGGAGATCAGGTGAGGTTGCAGGAGAGACAAGGAGCCCCTCGTCCAAGGATGCCCACATCCCTCAAGAGAATCCAACCTCAGACTTTCCTTCACCCTCGACCTCATCAATTCCGCAGCCGCCGATGGGAGAACAGAGTTCCTCTTTGCCAAGCACTACGGTCGACTGGTTTTCGATCAGTTGCATTGGAAGGAAGTGCGAAGAAATCTCTGTGATAGAATTTATTGAGCCTGAGGTCAGGAATGGCGTCAAATGTTTCTCGATCTCGAGTGATGATGAAGCTCTCCCATCTTGGGAATAGTACATTTCTATTAGATTCATGGCAAGGAAGCCATATCGGAGCCAGCTCCATGGCTAGATCCGCCGCCATTGGCGCCCTAGTGGACCCTTCGAGGTCATCGCAGAGGAAGTAGAAGGTTTTGTTGTTAAGCTTCCAATGGCTATGGAAAGGGAGAGGATCTTAGTGGAAGTGTCGTGGATGATGGATGGATTGCTCATCATAGAACAAGCATGGGATCCAGGTTCCCCTCTCCCCCTGTTATCCTTTCCTAAGCTTCTAGTCTGGGTCACACTTGAGAATCCAGGCTTGCACTGGACGTCGAGAAGGCTAGGCGGAGTGGCAAGCCTGGTTGGGAAGCCTCTGGACATCGAAGATGCTTGTCTATCAGTGGATTTCCTCAAAAAGATGCCTTGGTATGTGTTGAGATGGACGCGAGCTCTACTTTCCCGAAGGAGGTGATGATCTTTGTCGATGCAACTCCCAAGTTGTTGAAGGTTGGGTACGTTGCAAAGCCCAAGATTTTCTCCCATTGCAATCAATTCGGGCATAGACTACCATCGTGTCCTTTGATAGCAAGAAGCAAGTCGTTGCCCAGTCAACTGCAACTCAGAGTAGGGGAAAATGGGGGAAGGCAAGGTGTTCGTAGGAATGCTGGAGCGAACTCAGGTCAGGTGACGTGTGAACCAGCTACTAGTGGTTCCATTGAAGTCAGTTGCGTTGTGGGTGGAAGAGGACTTTGTGCGACTCAGAAGCTGGACATGCATTGCTGCTCACCGGAGAGGGGATGTGAGCCACTTAACCTCGATTGGGAACTCCTCCTATCAATATTAAGTGCTACTCTTCAAAACGCGAAGAAACTTGCAATTGACATCAGACTAGCTCTGGAATATCAGCAGAAAATTACTTGGAACTCAGATGAAGCCTCATCGGTTAGTTCCTGCAATATTGACCCGGAGGTGCTTGATGAATTCAGTGTTAACAAAGTCGTCAAGGCAAAGAAAAAGAAGAAGAAGCATAAAGAAGCTAGAAGCGAGGATCCTTCCCCTTACTGATCAGTTTCTCTAAAGCTTGGACGGTCCAGAATAGATTTTATCACGATACTTTTGGTTCCCTTGCAGGAGTTTGATTCTGGGTTTGTGTGGCTGTTTGGGTCTTGCTGTATGATCTGTATTTGTGGGTGTTTTGATTGTAACAGGTCTAAGGTTCGATTCATCAGCTGCAGCTATCCATTTGATGACCACTGTTAGTGTTCCCTTGTATGGTGCTGGGAATCGGGAGTTTTGGTCTGTTGGATGAAGTTTAGGACTAGTGGAAGTGCTTCTATTCTTTAAGGAAGAAGGTCGGAGTGGCAGGCTTACCTTCTTTAGGTGGGTTTTTTCAGTGATTCCAGCTATTCTCTGACCGGGAGTTGTGATCAGGGAGGTCTCTGATTACTTGTTTGGTTGATGAGTTGGTGTTTCTAAAGACTTCTTTGTGGGTATGCATTATTGAGTCTATATGTTTCCCCTCCTCGTCTTCTAAATGTGTGGTTTAGCCGATCTGTATTAACTCTGGTCTTTTCTTAGCTGGAGGTTCTTCTTTTTGTTTTTGATCCCTGCCTATGAGCCCTTGTGTGGGACTGTCAGTGATCTTGTTTTTCCCCTTGGGGCACTATTTGTACCCAAAGTTTTGGTTTTCTAGTAATAGGGTTTTTGCACGACCAAAAAAAAGGTTTATGTCACCTAAATCTAATGTTTTATGATGAGTGATTTTAATAGATCTAATAATAAATTAATAATTTGTATAATTAGTAACTAGTAAACCCTTGGGCCAAAATTAAAAGTAAAATATGTTCTAGACTCAGAAAAATATGATCTATCTAATAAAAATAAATTGGATGCCTGGTTTTGAGTTTTTTGAAAAAGTATTTTTGAGGATGATTTATTCAACTAAAAATCACTAAAAATAACCCTAAAATCTATATCTTCAAATACATCATATTATATGTTATTTTGATTAGAAAATCCTAACTAAGATGATGGTGATGTTTCCAAGACCTAAATCTGTGGTTTGTAGAAAAAGTTGACAAGTTTAGGGTTTTGAGTTCTTAATGAATGCATATAATGCTAATACATGTATATGGTTATTATAATAGGACAAGTGGACTCTAATCTTGCTTAGGATTTTGGCAAGTATTGTTTTAAGACTCTTTGAGAGGTATGTTAGCATATCCTGTTTTTCTTTATTGAGCAATAACCTAAATTGACTTTCTCTTGCTCCTATGGACAATAACCTAAAAACCATATCTTTTCCGTTTGAAAATGACTTCATGTGAAGTACCCTAATTGTTATTGATCTTGTGATCAAAATATCTTCATGACTTTATTTTGGAATATTTATTATTCCTTGTTCATTATGGAACTCAAATTGTTGTTATATGCCCACTTTGAGGTGGTTGATAATGTTGATCACTTATGTGGTGATTAATTTGTAAATCTGACTATACTTTTACTTGCCTCCCAATTAAGCATGTTTTATGACTCAGTAACCCTAGAGTAATATAATTTGCATTGGTTTTGGGTTATGTGCCCTTATTATTTATTTTGGGATGGTGGTTATGTGCCCCATACCCGGGTTTCAAATTTATGAGGTTTGGCCCAACATTTTATATAAATTGGGAGTTTGGTTATGTGCCAATCTCTATCAAGTTTCAAGTTTATGAGGATTGGCCACCTTTGTTACTTATGTTGTTCTGGTGCTATGTTTATGTCACCTACATGCAGGTTGTTATGGGTTTTGTGCCCTAAAAATAATTATGAGTGCTTTTGTGGAACCCCTTTTATTATTGTTTTAATGGAAAGTATTCCTTTTATCATATGTTTGTGATTCTTTCCTTTTATGCCCATTTGGGTAGTTCTTATCTTTTTTCATGGGAAGCCTTCTATACGTGATGTACCTTTTTCTTATAATATAATGCTCAATTCCTTTTTAGCATGCTCATACCAGCATTTTACTGATATCCTCTTTTCTTTTCCTTTTGTGGGGTACGCTTCCAACCCCAGGTGTTGGACGAGGAGAACGAGATCTAGGAGGACCTGGACTACAAGAAGGATAGTTGACTTCATGGGAGACCTTGCTTGGAGTTGTTAGGTGATCCTCAGCTAGTTCTACATATGTAGTTAGTTTTCCTTTATGTCACCCTATGTGGTGAAAGTTTAGTATGTTAAGAAGCCTTGTAATGGTTAGATATATCTTTCAATTTCGTTGCTACTTTGTGGTATGATACAATCATGTTAAATAAATTTGGTTACATCCCCTTTTGAGGAAAAATTTTATTGGTGGATGTTGCCCTTTTTATTTTTAGTAGGGAGTGGATCCCTATGGGATCCCACTCCTTACATGGGGACTGAGTGTGAGTGATGTAGAAGGGATTTTCCCCTCCTTTGGGAGATTGTATCCTGACCACTTCATATGTGAGACTGAGAAATGTATGGTCAAACTCATGTGATTCAATATGTGATATGTGAACTGACATGCATCTCATACATTCTGCTATAGTTCAAGGAACATGGATCAAATATTGATAGGATAACAATCTACACCCCAAGTTAAATCTGGATATCGAAGACAAAGTAACTATACGATTATGGTAACACTAATCACGGATTGTAGGTTAAGTTGTTCTCTAACTTTTCAATTACTCGGATAGCAATTATGTGTTGCTAGATACCGCTCATTGCTTGTGATGTCATCAATTGGTCATCAACATTCATTGCCAACATAATTTGGAACTTGTAGGGTCACACACATAGGATGCACATGGAATAAGAGTTTACTCATGAATATGGTTTAAGTTGATTACTAAAGTGTTTAAGTATTAAATTTAAACAATATTTGCTGAACTAGAATTTGAATCGACCTATTCAAAAGTGAACCGTCAGGTTAAGAAAAATTGAATTTCCCAGTTCCGAAGTGAACCAACCGTTTGAAAATGTGAATCGACCATTTTAGATGTGACCTGTTGAGCAATCACTATGACCGGATCAAGGATTGTTGATGGTGTCATGTTGTGCATTAATCATCATATTGAAATCCAATATATTTGCGAATAGGAGATATAGTGATCCAAACAATTCAAGTGTTGAATTGAACAACTCACATGTGAATCGACCGATTCACATACCAACCGACCATTTCAAATTGAATTGACAATTTGTGATTAGCAGCAGCCACAAATTCATGAAAATCCATCTCTTGAACTCTCGATTGATTTGGGACCTTTGCCCATGACAATCCTATAAATAGGGGGTGTAGGCAAGGCTTTAGAAGACACAATAATAAGCTCTAACAATTGTTGTCCTCTCATAGTTGCGGTAACTAGAGAGCCTGAGAAAGTCTTACCCATAAAAGGGAGAGACAACAAGGGAGACACCATAAGGAAGAGCAAGTCAATGCTACCAAGTTGATGTTTAGAGTGACAAATCTTTTATGTTGACTCTGGTAGTGCAAAAAAGAGTTTTCAATGGTCCACGTGGACTTCATAGAGGTGTGAAGGTCGTTGCTTCCACACTAGGTGTGGCGAACAACTCACAAAAACAAGATTTACTTAAACAGAAGCGTTCATTTGTAGCAGATTATTGAAAATCACTAAAAATTAAAATCTTTTTCAAAGAGATTCAATCATAGGAAAACTCTTTCAATGAGAACCAATGTATTACATTTACAACCTGGTTCATAAGTACATATCTTATACCATTTCTTCTCGAGGTTTACAACATCAACTGCCTTGTTAAAAGCTAAACACAGACAATATAAGAACCTCGAGGC
This sequence comes from Alisma plantago-aquatica, assembly GCA_963693085.1. Taxonomy (NCBI): domain Eukaryota; kingdom Viridiplantae; phylum Streptophyta; class Magnoliopsida; order Alismatales; family Alismataceae; genus Alisma; species Alisma plantago-aquatica. The sequence goes on along the minus strand of OY856409.1, from coordinate 1,899,785,728 downwards.
ATCAAGCTAGAATCTCAAAATGATTTATTAAAAGCACTAACTATTAACTCCGAGGACCTAAGAGTATAGAGACAACACATAGGACTTCTATCTACATGACACGACAGACAATACACTCAACCTGAGTTGTCACTGCTGTCCCTGCTGCTGCTGAAGTTCTTCCTCTACAAGATGTTCTCAGTCTCCTCCGTGCTTGTCCACCTAAAAATGTTAGATCCCACGGGGGTGAGACAATTGTAATTTCCCCAACGAGAGATATAACTCTTTGCCAAAAGCATTATTATTGCAATTTAATGATATAAAATTGGGCAGAGAATAAGCAATTTAAAGCATTTTCATCTTTTAAAGTATTGCAACTGTTTATGATAGAACAGTAAATCATCTATTCTCTTAATAAGGAATAGGAAGAACATGTATATCATTTGTCTATCATATTATACTATCATGTCAAACTTCTCTTGTGACACTCATTATCTTGATATGACACTCATGATACATTCTTGTTCAATCTGTTGGCCTTAGCCAATCTACTAAACAAATATGGAATTACATCTACCATGTACTCATATATCATTAATACAGACATTGGGCTATTACCAATCCTGTGTCATCATTATAGGCATTGGGTTATTACCAATCATGTGTCATCATTACAGGCATTGGGTTATTACCAATCCTGTGTCATCATTACAGGAATTAAGCCTCTGCCAGGTGTTGGACTCTTCCAAACCTTATTACACCGCCAGGCATTGGACACTACCAATCATGATTTCACTGTCAGGCATTGGACTCTAACCAATCATGATTACACAGCTAGGCATTGGACTCTAACCAATCCTGATTACACCGCCAGGCATTGGACTCTAACCAATCCTGATTACACCACCAGGCACTGGACTCTAACCAATCCTGATTACACCGCCAGGCATTGGACTCTAACCAATCCTGATTACACCGCCAGACATTGGACTCTAACCAATCCTGATTACACTGTCAGGCATTGGACTCTAACCAATCTTGATTACACTGCCAGGCATTGGACTCTAACCAATCCTGATTACAGGCATTACACCTCTGCCGGGTATTAGACTTTAACCAAACTTGATTACAGGCATTACACCTCTGCCAGGTATTGGACTTTAACTAAACCTGATTACATGCATTACACCTATGCCAGGTATTGGACTTTAACCAATCCTGATTACATAGATCATGGAATATAAATTCCTTTGACCCATCATTAATCATCACATCCTTCTCTAGGCTTTGAACCCTGAGGTTAGCCTTCATAATTGTTCACATTCCTTATTAAATACAATTGTTCCTTTTATTAGGGTTATTATTATTATTATCATTTCTTATAGTAAACTTTTATAATCATTTTGGTGCCTCTCACTATGCCACAATTGTTCTCGTGGGTCATAAGGTGCATGAAGAATCTTGTTACCTCTCACTAGGCAACATCTAACCATATGGCTCACAAGGCCATTAAACATCTTGTCACCTATCACTAGGCAACATCTAATCATATGGCTCACAAGGCCATTAAACATCTTGTCACCTCTCACTAGGTAACATCTAACCATATGGCTCACAAGGCCATTATACATCTCGAGTATACAATCATGTTTATTACTCTTAACTTTTATCATTAAATGATTATCAATACAAGGTATGAGTTCATTTCCCATCCTTCTCATGGTATGACTACATCACACTCATTAGTTTGGCTTAACCCCCTTCTCAAGGTATATTAGCCTATGCTTATCAAAGTATATAAAACTCATTACATTTCATTGTAACAATTTACATAATACACTTCATGTGTTTCTTGTCCAAGTATATTGGATTTGAGGTGCATCAAGGTATATCAACCCTGGAATGCTAAAGGTGATATCTATCATATCTTGATGTATCACTTTCCTCATCACTTCCAACTTTCTTGAGTTATCAACTTATCTTGGATTAAGGTATTTCCCATCTTAATACTTTCATCCACTAACCTATCACTCTTACCATGAAGTGCATAGGTCACACACAAGAATGGTCTGACTATCTTTAATGATATGGACTCATTTTGGTTAAGGCAATGCTTACTATAAGGTTGCCTATAATCAACCATTTGAGATATTTCACCTTTATAAGGCTTTACCCACTATTTTATTATTAGGGTTCTAGTTTGTCATCATATTGTCCAAGATTAAGGCTTCATGTATTATAACTCCAAATTAGAGTTTCACATACCTTCACCCTGTATTAGGGCTCCTCATCATACCAATGAATAGGGTTTCACATGGCATCACCCTCAATTAGGGTTTCTCATGGAATCAACCTCAATTAGGGTTTCTCATGGAATCAAACTCAATTAGGGTTTCTCATGGAATCATCCTCAATTAGGGTTTCTCATGGAATCACCCTCAATTAGGGTTTCTCATGGAATCACCCTCAATTAGGGTTTCTCAATTCATATCAATACATCAGGGTTTTACATCACATTACCCTAGTTTAGGGTTTCATGCACTTTACCCTAAAATTAGGGTTTCTTGTTCAACTATCCATAATTAGGATTTACTATTCATCCCAATTAGGGTTTCACTCTCCATTCCCATAATTGGGGTTTTACATTATGTTACCCTGAATTAGGGTTAGGGTTCATTAACCTTCTGGATTAGGGTTTCATGATCTCTTTACTAAGGATCATAACATAATCACCACATGATTAATACTCATGTATGAATTCCTTTCTATCATCCTTTCAACTTGATTAGGTTTACATCAACCCTTCAATCAAATACATACATCTATGATTGACATAGTGTACTGAGTTATTGCTTACTTAAGCTTCAAGGATTAACTCATCTAAGGATTATCAATCACTTAGTACCTTAAAGGTACAACCCTAGTGATTATCTTTGAGATACATCAGTAACAACCATAGGGTCATTTAATCTTTCATCACCTTAGGTATCCATTTGACTTAATTACATTGAAACATCCAAACGTTCTTGACCATTGATGCTCCAAGCGGTTTGAAACCGTTTAAGCAAATCAATAATGAAACCGTATGGACAATTTACACATGAAACCACTTGGGTCTCCAAATGGTTTGAGACCGTTTGGTCCAAACTCTCTCAAAACCAAATGGACCAAAAAGGTCTTCCATTACTTTATCAATTCAGGGTTTCAATCATTGAACCATCTATCAATTGAACTACTGATTTATTATTCAATTGAATCATTGAATCACCCTTCAATCAGACCTTCAATTAGGGTTTTGAACCTAATTAAACTAGGCTTTATAATCAATACACCATCAATTAGGGTATTGAAATCGAGGAAACATCAATGGTTGACCTTGTGGAACTAATTCAATTGAAATAGTTGGATCATCATAAAACCATGATATGACCTGACCTCAAATGGTCTTGAGGTCGTTTGGGTGACCTCCAAACGGTCTTGAGACCGTTTGCCCCATCCATCATTGAAATTTTATGAGATTCAATTAGGGTTTATCTCATTAGGTTTATCACCAATTGAACAATTGATTGCATTTCAATTTACCATCTCTGGTCCTTCAATTACTCAACCATACCCAACCCTAATCCTCCAAATGGTCTTGAGACCGTTTGGGTTAAACAACCCAAAATATTAAATCAACCACTTGAAATTTCAGCACTTAACCCGATTAGGGTTTCTAATTGGAGGATTTTCCATATATTAAATTAACCAATTGGATCCATTAGATCATCATCCAACATGTACTAGGGTCCTAACCTCAAATGGTCAACCCATCCAAACGGTTTGGGGTCCAAACCTCCAAACAGTTTGGTGAAACCGATTGGACCCTATAGTTGAAACCGTTTGCAAAAGATATTTGGGGAGGTGTGTGCTTATGATGATGTCATCATCATCAATCTCTAAACCTATGAAACTTGCTGTGATTTTCATGGTTATTGCATCAATCAACCAAATAATTTTTCAAGAATAAGAAAGGATCAACAATTTGATAAGGAATTGAATGCAATAACAATATTAAGGGTTCAAGTTATAAAACCCGCCTCCAATTGAGCTTCAAAGCTCCAAGCTCATGTCAACAATGGTGGATGCAACTCCTTTCACCATACCAAGGCTCGTCCTCAAGCTTTGAGTGAAAAGAAATGGCTAGGATAGAAGATTGCATGGAGTAAAGAAGAAATCTATCATTTATTTTTGATTTCCACCATGAAATCATGGTTGAAAGTGATCAAGAAGCTTACCTACAGGTTGACACTCGTCCTCATGTTTCTACTTAGCCCCCTTGGTCTTTTTTCAAGAAACGAATGAAAGTGGGTTCGAAATTCCCCTTTCAAGCTATGGATAAATGAGCTTATATTCATTTTTATTAAATTCATTTCAAGAGAGAGATAGTAGGGAATAACTCCTCCATATCCTTTCCATTTGCCCCCTTCTCTTCCTTATATATGAAACTATATTCCTTGCCTCTTATTCCTCTCAATTATCCATGATTTAAAGAAAAGCAAATTAAGCACCTTAAATCATATAATATTAATATCCATAAGTGAGTGGATATTTCTTTTTCTTATAATAATGTGACTGAGTTATCCACTTCATTTGGATGTGTTCGTGCCTTTGCAAGCCACATGGTCGTCCATTATATTGCAAACTCATCCCTCACCTTTTGGTTAAAGGGTTATTTAATTAATATATTTATTTTTGTATTAAATTGAAGTAAAGTTCCAATTATGCTTAAATCTTGATTATTTTAATAGCAAGATTCTCTCTCCTCCAAAGAGATACAAATGAGACGCCACTCTCATTTTATTTGCTCTATATTATGAAAAGAAACATTAGGGACTATTTTGAAGTGGTAATTTGCATATTTAACCCTAGGTTTTGGGTAAATTGCACATTACACCAAAACTAGGTTTTAATGCACAAACATTGCTCAACAAGCTCTTTCTTGTTATTCAGGCTACCACAAGCCATACCACTGCATAATTTTCATACTTATGATGCTTCAACACTTTAGGAACATCTTATCATGCAACATTTGCAAGTTAACCCCTCAACTTGGGTAATTTCCACTTTAGTCCAAAACAAATAAAACAATGTTTCAACATTATTCGAAAAGGACTAAAATTGAAACATAAGTTCCTCTTGAACCTTAATTACTTTTCAAAAGATAATATCAAGCATATAATTAACTTTATTAATCAAAACACCTAGGGTTAAGGCATAACCCAGGTCAGGGATGTTACACTAGGAGTACGACAACCAACGTTGTTCATGTTGCTACACCAGGAGGCTGTCACCAGTTGTCCGCGTGTGTCTTGCAAAGAGTGCACATCACTGAATAGGAGTTGTCATTGGACTTGCTCTAGGACCATATATATTCCTTTCTACCTTATTTCCTAGATGCATCATTGTTGACATTATCTCTCTAGCAAGGAATAGGGGTAAAAGTTTTTATTTCCTTTGCCTTCTCTATCACCCCTATTGCCCAACATGCTTCTCAAATGTGTGCCCCCAATGATTTGTTGGGAAATTTGGAGATGTACGTGTAAGACAAAATATTAAAATACTAGACATCAATATGACATGAGGGAGTATATTGTGTGATTCATCAATGAGAAGATGGGGAAGAAGGCCATCTGGGGTATTGATGATCCTGCCTTCTACTTAAAGATTGTTATGAATAGAATCAAGGAACCATTAACAAAGATGAGATGATATGTGTTGGCATGGTGGAGTCTGCTAGATTTACTAATCTAAAAATGAATGTGGCTTTTGGTATAGCATGACATGGTGATGGGCATATGAGAAGATGGAGGTGGGGATTATAAGGGAAAGAAGGGTCAGATGATCATGCCACATAGATTTTGGGTTAAGAAGGATATCCACATGGATGCAGTGATACAATCTCTATTTATTACACTCAAATTGGTAGAGGAAAGGAATTTTATCATCACAACCATTGAAATGGATGATCAATATGGTTTCCCAATGGTATGGGGTAGTGAGGAATTGTTGGTATGTATGCCAAGAGATCCAATCATATGATGATTGTAATGGTGTAATTTATAAATTATTTGATTAATAATAAAGACAAGCTTCCAGTTTATTCTATTTATTTAGTTTTTGAGATAATAAAATAACATAATAAATGCCTAGAGAATGATATTACTCAAAGATGTATATCTTCGGGTTGAGGACCTTAACAATTAGATCATATAGATGTTAAGAGTAAATGCATTATTGTTATGTCCCTAACCAGCTGTTTTTGTGGAAGGTAAATAGACAACAACAACACATAAGATTAGAGTGTGAGTTGGTTGATGACAAAATCTCATTAGTCATGATATGGTGATATCAAACCAAGCACACAGATACATGTTAGAGAACAGTGTATCAGACATACCCACCATAAGAATGATACCTGGAAACCTTAACTAGGTAAGTCAGAATCACATCTTATAGTGATGGTGGTGATTGTGGTTCATAGACCTGAAATCACTGAACTCATCACATGTCGTTCGATATGCTTTTACATCATCAAATGCAACCTTGAAACATGAGTTGGCATAAAGGTGATGATTGGGTGATTGTGACACATGGGGACTGACTGTGAGGGATAGAGATGAGATTTGTTCCTCCTATGGGAGTATGATATACAAGGCCAATTGAGTTAGAAAGACTGAGAAATACATGGCCATGTACATGTGAGTCCATATATGATATTGAGCTTACACATATCTCATCAGTATGCTATAGCAAGAAACATAGATTGAATGTTGAAGATGATGACAGATTCATGCCTTGAGTTCAATCTAGATATCAATGATAAAGGAACTATGCAAACACTATAACACCATACATAGATTGTAGGTTGAAATGTTCTCCAACTTTCCATTTACTCGGGTAGCAATGATGTGTGACTAGACACCGCTCATTGCTTGTGATGTCAAAATTTGTTATGGACATTCACTACCAATATAATATGGGACCTATAGGATCACACACATAGGAACTCATCTAGAAGAGGAGTTTGATATTAAATGATGATTGGATTGATTACTAAAGTGTTTAGGTATTCAATTCATGCAAAAAATTAGCTGGCTAGACTTCCAAATGATTAGTTCAAGTGTTGAGACATTTGTTTCGAGTGTCAGGCTGATTGCATTGTACATTGGTAGAATTCATCCGCACCTGACCTACGAGGTATCTATCTCACTTGTGCAAGTTGACCATCTCAAGTGGTGTGAGACACCCATCTCACATGCACCAAATGATTGTTTCAGGGGTGCAATTCGATTGCATCAAGGATTGGTGTTGACGTCATGTTATGTATCAATCGGAATTGAATTGTGGAAACTTGTACAAAATTAGGAAACTACAAAATGACCATCTCACAGTGTAAGATGACTATTTATGTGTCAGACGACCATCTAGGTTTGCTAGATAGCCGTTTTGGTTACCGTAGGATGTGAAGTTTTAAGAATTATTGTATAAATTTGTGATCTTTCGATCCCTTCCACTCTTGTATAGACTGGGAACCTTGACACTAACCCTGCCTATAGATAGAGGGGTACAGGGGGCTTCTTATAGCACAAAATAGACAATTGAGAATCAGTTGTTCTGACTGTTGTCCTATCTGGTTGTGGTAACCAAGAGAACCCAAGCAAGTCCTATCCGACTAGGGAGGGATAGCTATAGGAGAAAAACAACTGAGGATCATTGTTGTGGGAGAGAAGGTTGGTGATTAGTACACCAATGGGAGGGACAACTCCTTCTTATCCATTCTAGCAGGATGACAGGAGTTCTAGTTGGTCTATGTGGACTTCTCTAGAGGCGAGGTTCCCTTTGATCATCGTTAAGGAGGACCACATCAACCACCAGTCTATGACTAGAAGAGTTGATGTACATGACGGTGTTTGAGTCTACTATCAGTGGAGGAGAAGTCAGGTGAGTCCCAGTGCAACCAAGAGCTACACAGAAACCATCCAAGATAGAGTGCACATCTACATCGACGAGGATTATCATTAGACTTGCTCTAGGATTAGGTATACCTTTGTCAAATCATCCTTTTCATTGTATAGTTATTGACATGATCCACTAATTAATAGGAAATATGTCAGTAAAAGTTTTATTTCTATTGCCTATCTGATGTCAAATTTCCCTACAGTGGTATCAGAGACATATCAATTAATTATATTTTGAGATAATCGATATGATCAAATTTTAGTTTTATCGATTTTATTTATTGCATGTGATGTGAATATTTAAATTGGTTGATGTGCATGTCTAACTAATCACCACATAAGAACCTATATATATATATGCAATTTATATGTGTTTTCCTAAAAGTGAGTTTTGATGGTGGATGTATAGCATGATTATGGCCAATAACCCTTATTATCCATGCATGGTTGTGTGGTTGGTTAATCCTATTTATCTCGGTCTGTGAATCAAGCCTCTTTTTTATTTTCCCAGTGTAAAAGTATTATTCTCTTCTACCTTTTCTCCTCTCGAATGTAACTCAAGGTTTCTCCAAAATTATGTAAAAGTAGGATAATTTACTTTTTTTTTGACAAAGAAGAAAGATGCCAACTGACCACACGGAGGAGCTAAGCCAATCGGCTGGTGGGACGGAGACGACCGTCTAGAAGGGCCGAGATGATCGACTAGCGAGCTGACCATGATCCCAAAGGACCAAACCTATTAGTCATTTGGAGGAGCCAAATAATCAATTATAGGATGACAAATCGGTCATTTGGTGGAGCAAGATGACCGGTTGGAGGAGACCAACTGACCGGCCAGGTGAGCCAACAGGTTCAAAGGTTGAGCCAGTCAACCCAGATTGGCAAGCATGAATCTTCATCAACAACATGTTTATGCATATGATGTAGACCTACATTGTGGTAATTCTTTATGGTTTCAAGGAATTACATTAGGATGGCAATTGTGGGCTCTGATCTCCAAACCACGATATAAACACGATTCAAACTTAGCGGAAGCAATTTGATTAACAGCGGAAGACAAAAATCACAGAAAATTAAAACTTTTCGAAACAAGAGCTTGAATCCATAAAAGCTTCTTTCCTAACAAGAGATAAACTATTTACATCTCATGATAATTACTTCTTGAGTAATTATATACATCAAGATAAAAAATCTCAAGAACTCATAACAAAAGACTCCAAGACCTGAGAGTACAGAGGACATATAGGACTGACTCTAACTACACCACATGGCAGGCTAAATCTCCACCTGAGATTTACTACTGCTCCTGGTGCTGCTGCTGCTACTGCTGGGACTGGTCACCGGTAGACCGGTTCCTCCGTCTCCGACGTCCACCTAAAAAGTTGAAGTCTACGGGGTGAGACAATATTACATAATTGTCCCAACGAGAGTTATAACTCTCCGCCAGAAGCTTTATTATAACATCAAAGAATATCTTAAGTAGTAAAGCTTTCAAAGTATTCAATAGTAGTTGCAACTATAAACAAGAGCTAAAAATTTATGAGACATGAAGAATATAAGCACTATTACAGTGTATCATCAATCAACAAACTTGTAGTTATCTCTAACATGTATACTACGTGGTTGATTATGTTTTACAAACAATATTATGCCCTGTGGAGATGAGGCATACCACTCATACTCCAACTGATTGCTAAGAAGTCACATCAGTATCATACATAGGTCATTAAGAGAGTTGGATTCTTATGACCTTCACCTTCCTCAGTCAGTAAGAGGATTACTTGTAGGACATCTTGTGTCTCTACTATTATAGCTCACCAGGGTAAACTGGTCCTTCGCTATTCTAGAGTTACAGTGGCGTTCTGTACTCTCTTCGTCATCAGGAGATTTCATGTTTATCTCCACTGATACGGATATTTAAGTTTTCTTCGTCATCAGGAGGTTTCATGTTTACCTACTACTGATATGGTATGGGATTGTAGTGAAGGATTGACGGATTACATATCTACATCAATTTCCTACACTAGGATGTAAGGTTCTACACATCCATATACCCCACATACTCACTAGTATGTGATCCAGGAGTTCCCTTAGGAAAACCTGTTTCGCCATCATTTGATCTCTGACAATGATGGGTCTATGATCAAGGCTCTACATTATACTTGATTAGTTAGGTACATTCAGTATTCATTTAACATCACACTTTGTTCTCCACACAATAACAATAGCATAACAACTATAAAAGGAGAATACTAAATGTAACAAGCCTAACTCACATCAATCATCATTTCTCATTATACTCCTCACAAGTCATCTCTAAAGCATGACTTTGATGGTATTCATGGCTCTTACAACCCATTATTATCATAGAATGCTACTGACAAGGCATCAAGATACTTTATTTATTCATAAAGCTATCAATATGCCTTTAATGAATATAGTATCATCATCCATACCTGGATATGATCACCTCCATATCAGAACCTGCATGGTTAATTCAACTAATAAAGGTAATTCAAAACAATGATTATACTTTCCACTCTTGTCATAAGAGCTAAGTTCTTTGATTCTTATCAACTAGAGTTTAATACTCATATAACATGTCATCACCTCTGAATTAGGGTTTACTATTCACATCACATGTCATTACCCTTGAATTAGGGTTTACTATTCACATTACATGGTGAATTGAACTCATAACATCATCATGTATGAGGAACATCATCATTGATGCTCTCAGATTAGCTTAAGATTCATCATATATCATAATTAGGGTTTTCATGATCTCACATAGGTGGATCATACCCTAATCATGTACATTCATGTGTATTGAAGGTTCTTTACTTGAGTTTCCACTCTAAAAGGGTACTTTCTCTCTCTTAAGGTACTTTCTCTCTCTTAAGATGTTTTCTCTCTCCTCACACTAGTAGATGGTGATAACACCTCTCTAGATCAGGTTGGGTTAAGTCCTCATGGGCTAACATAAGCCAAAACATCATTAACATGTGATTATGGTTTTATTAGAAACAGGTATTACTCAATTAAACCCCTCAAGGGTATTTTGGTAATTTACCTCATGATCACCATCATGGGTCAATTCATTAATCACTTAGTCCCTTAATGTTCTAAGCTACCATTAAGATTTAGATTAGATCACCATTGAACCAATTACCACCTCAAGTGATTATGTATAAATAACATTGAAAACCTCCAAACGGTTTCAACCTTCAACCACCAAATGGTTTGAAACCGTTTGGGTGCGTTGACCGTGTGCTAGGTTTGACTCCAAGACCAAATGACCTCAAGGTCGTTTGCCCAAACCGTTTGGGTGCGTTGACCATTTTCTAGGTTTGACTCCAAGACCGCATGACCTCAAGGTCGTTTGCCCAAACCGTTTGAGCTTATGCGGTTTGAAACCGTTTGATCAACTTGTCGTGAGATCGATTGGTCCAAACGACCTTGAGATCGTTTGAGCCCAAACGATCTTGAGACCATTTGGACCCAAACGGTCTTGAGACCGTTTGGTCCAAATGGGCTCAAACCGTTTGGATCTCCAACATGGTTCAAAAGTTACAAATGTTTATGATTAAGTATGTTGAAGCCCTCAATTGGCCAAAGCCATGTTAACCACTTATAAATTGAGTCAATTAGGATGAGACTCAATCAATTGGACAGCAAATTAACCCTCAATTGAAAGCCAATTAGGGTTAATTCCATCTCAATTACGGTTTCAAATCGGATGGTCATCAATATTCAACAATGTGAATCAGTTCAAGGTTGAACCTATCAATTGACCTCCAATTGGGCCCAAACTTGGCCCAAACGGTCTTGAGATCGTTTGGATGACCTCCAAACGGTCTTGAGACCGTTTTCCCAAGAAATCATAAAAATCTAAGTTGATTTGATAGGGGTTGAACCTTAATTAAGTCACAAATCAGCAATTTGATTATTTCAATAACCCATTGTAATTGGGCTCTCAATTGATCAATTTATCTTAACCCTAGACCTCCAAACGGTCTTGGGTTGACACCAAACGGTCTTGAGACCGTTTGGATGAGTTCCAAATGGTCTTGAGACCGTTTCCCCATCCAATATTTGGACTCTAGTGAAAATTCATCAAGGTTGCATCTATTGAGTTGATCATCACATCAATACTTAATTGCAATATGATTTGGTACCTTTGGACCTTCAATTGGTCAACTATACTTGACCCCAGACCTCCAAACGGTCTTGGGGTGACCCCCAAACGGTCTTGAGACCGTTTGGGTGATTCCCAAACGGTCTTGAAACTGTTTGGGCTAATCAACCCAAAATCTCAACTTAACTCATTGGAGATTCAGCACTAATTGCAATTAGGGTTTGCCCTATTAATCATCCTTCAACTCATGACTCGTTTGGAATTAATCCCTCAAATTTGGTGGGCCGTTAATTAACATCATTATGAGCAGTAATCCCAAACGGGCAACGTTTGGGCAACCATCTTAAATGGTCTTGAGACCGTTTTCCCAAAAAGGGCAAATTAAACAGATTGAAGATCAGAACTTAATTCAATTGGTTTTGCTAATTGATTTGCTTATATCTCACGATTCCTTTGGAGTTAACCTCTCAAATTTTGTTGGTGATTAACCTACATAATTATGAACAAGATTCCCATACGGTCTTCGCTTGGTCAACGGGAACAAACGGTCTTGAAGACCGTTTTCCCTCACACGACCCTGAAACCATTTGCCCACCAAACGGTTTGAAACCGTTTGAACAAATGGTGGAGGTCGTTTGATAAAGTGGAAATCCGTGGATAAGCATAGGAATTAATGCCCTTATCTTCTACCTTGAGAACAGTAGCAGTTCTTCATGATTTTGCTTGCAAGGATGCAAGGGAAGATAGGGAAGAAGAAGAACTAGCAACTATATGCATAGAAAAGATGTATAATCAAAGCATAAAGTTTAGAGTTATAAAACCTGCCTAAATGTTGTTCCTTGAGCTCCAAGCTTCCAAGCTCCAAGCTTTAATGGCGTCTTTGAGCTCCAAAGGTCGTCCAAGGTGAATTCTCCAAGGAAAAGTTGGAAAGGAATGGCTAGAAAGATAGAGCTAGGTGAGCTAGCCATGAATTCAACCTTGAAAACGAGTTTCCTCCATGAATTCAAGCAAAAGGGATGATCCAAACTTACCTAGGACCCTTGGTCGTCCTTCTCTGATCCAGAGCCTAGCCTTGGTCGGTTTTGAGCAAGGGGAAAAGAAATGAAAGGGAGAGGGTCGTTCCCTTGCTAAGTGGAAAAGTTGTATATATACTTAGGTGAATTTTCAACATAAGGACATATGTTTTCCTCATTTCTCATCTAAGTCCTTCCTTTCTTCTTTGCACGTCCCCACATCTTATTTCTAAGGACAAACTTCTTCTAAGATCAAGAATTGAAGGCAAATAGGATCAACCCATCACTAAAGCATACACATAAAAGGGCTATTATACATACACCTTGTTTATTCAATCACAAAGGTGTTCTTTGTTATATGATTATTCAAATGAAGTGCCCTCTTCATCATTTCTACTCTAAATGATGACAAAAGTTATAAAAGATATTTTAGATGATGTATTTTACAAGTTGCACCCCTCAAATTGGGTAAATTGCACTTTTCCCCAATTTAGGGTTTTCAAGCACCGGGATTGCTTCCACAGCTGCACCTTGGTGCCCAAGCTTGGGAAATCCCTCTAACCTTACCATCATCATTCTCATGATGTCTCAACATCAGAGGAACATCTCAACATGTGCAAATTGCAAGTTAACCCTTCTAACTGGGAAATTTGCACATAGGTCCCTGTATTACAAAACAATGCTACAACTTTATATAAAAAGGAGCAAAAACTGAAATATATGCTTCTGAGAAACTTAATTACATGCCCAAAGTTAATCACAAGGATTTAATTTAATATTTAGGCAAAACATCTAGGGTTAACTCATAACCCAGGTCAGGGATGTTACAAATTATCCACCCCTTACAAGGATTTCGTCCCCGAAATCGATAAGACATTTTAAGAGAAAAGGGCAGGATACTTCCTTCTCATCTCATCCTCTAATTCCCAAGTGGCTTCTTCAACACCACGGTGGTTCCAGAGGACTTTCACAAGACTTATATCTTTCTTCTTTAACTTTTTAATTCTGTTATCAAGGATTGACACTGGTCCCTCCTCATATGATATATCATTATTCAATTCTACCTCCATAGGTTGTTGAATTGACTCGGTGTCTGGGTGACATTTCTTTAGCATAGAAATGTGAAACACAGGGTGTAACTTCTGTAACTCTAGTGGCAGCTCTAGTTTGTAGGCTACTTTTCCAATCCGTTCAATGATTGGATAAGGTCCCATAAATCTAGGAGCTAACTTCCCTTTCTTTCCAAAACGAAGGACTCCTTTCCAAGGCGAGACCTTGAGATACACTCTGTCTTCAACCTGGAACTCTAAGGGTCTACGACGCTTGTTAGCATAAGATTTCTGCCTATCTTGTGCAGTCTTAATCTGTTGTTGTATTATCTTAATCTTTTCTGTAGTCTGCTGCACAAGATCAGGACCTAACAACTGACGCTCACCAGTCTCGAACCAACACAGAGGTGATCTACAACGTCTACCATACAAGGCTTCATAAGGTGCCATATCAATACTATGCTAATAGATATTGTTATAGGCAAATTCTATCAAGCTTAGGTGTAGATCCCAACTCCCGGTAAACTGGAGAACACATGCTCTCAACAAGTCTTCTAAGGTCTTTATGGTCCTTTCTGACTGTCCATCAGTCTGTGGATGAAAGGCCGTACTAAACCTTAGCTTGGTGCCTAAGGCTCTGTGTAACTGTTCCCAAAAATGACTTGTAAACTGAGGACCTCTGTCAGAAACTATTGTGACAGGAACTCCGTGCAAACGCACTATCTCTTGCACATACAATTGTGATAACCTTTCAGCAGAATAGGTTGTTTTGACAGGTAAGAAATGTGCTGTCTTAGTCAACCTATCTACAACTACCCAAATGGAGTCATGTCCCTTATTTGTCCTGGGTAGGCCAACAACGAAGTCCATGGTCACATGGTCCCACTTCCACTGTGGTATGGGTAAAGGTTGCATTGTTCCTGCAGGTTTCTGGTGTTCAGCTTTAACTTGCTGACACACAGGACATCTCAGAACAAATTCTGCAACATCCTTCTTCATTACAGGCCACCAATACAGATCTTTCAAATTTCGATACATCTTGGTGCTCCCTGGATGCATAGCATACATGGAAGAATGAGCTTCTTCTAGGACTAACTTCCTCAAGTCATCCACATCCGGCACTATCATCCTTCCATTATAACAGACTACTTGGTCATCTGAGTCATGGAAACCATCTCGCTTCTCATTTCCATACTCAGATCTAATCTGCTGAACTGCAGCATCAACATGTTGTGCCTCCTTAATCTGCTCTCTTAGGGTAACTCTTAGGGTAGGTTTAATATGCATCTCAGCCATCAACCCGGCTACCAATGACACCTTCAACTGTACATTGTCTTGCCTTAAAGAGATAAGCATATCTCTCTTAGAGTATACTAAAGAGTTTAGTTTTGCTCTATCCATGGTTGATGTTGCTGATTTCCTACTCAAGGCATCTGCAACAACATTGGCCTTCCCTGGATGGTAATCAATTGTACAATCGTAGTCCTTGATTAACTCCATCCAGCGACGTTGCCTCATGTTGAGTTCATGCTGAGAGAAGATATACTTAAGGTTCTTATGGTCAAGGAAAATCTGAAACGTCTCTCCATAAAGATAATGTCTCCAGATCTTCAAGGCATGAACCACGGCAGCTAACTCTAGATCGTGTGTCGGATAATTCTCTTCGTGTTTCTTAAGCTGTCGGGAAGCAAAAGAAATCACTTGTTTATCCTACATCAACACACATCCAAGTCCATTCTTAGAGGCATCACAGAAGACTACATATCCTTTTCCTTGCTCAGGTAGCACAAGCACAGGTGCACTTGTCAACCTCTCCTTCAACAACTGGAAAGACTGTTGACACTTATCACTCCAAGAAAAAGGAGAATCTTTCCGGGTTAACTTGGTCAAAGGTAAGGCTATAGAGCTAAAGTTTTTAATAAACCTTCGATAGTAACCAGCTAACCCCAAGAAGCTTCGAATCTCCGTCAGTGTCTTCGGTTGTTCCCATTGTAGAACAGATTCTACCTTTGCAGGGTTAGCACGAATTCCCGAGGCAGATATCACATGTCCAAGAAAAGATACCTCCGGCAGCCAGAACTCACATTTGCTAAACTTAGCATACAGCTTATGTTCTCTTAGCAAGGTCAAAGCTTGGCGAAGATGCTGCTCATGCTGCTGAGCATCCCTGCTATAGATCAGAATGTCATCTATGAAGACGACAACACACCGATCAAGGAAGGGTCGAAAAATTCTATTCATGAGTTCCATAAATGCAGCAGGTGCATTGGTTAGTCCAAACGACATAACCGTGAACTCATAGTGACCATATCTTGTCCTAAAAGCAGACTTGGATATGTCACTATCCTTAATACGAAGTTGATGATATCTAGATCTCAAATCTATCTTTGAGAAGACTGTTGCACCACGCAACTGGTCAAAAAGATCATCAATCCTCGGCAAAGGGTACTTGTTCTTTATTGTTACTTTATTAAGTTGTCTGTAGTCAATGCACAACCGCATTGACCCATCTTTCTTTCTAACAAACAAAACCGGAGCACCCCATGGTGAAGTGCTTGGTCGGATAAAGCCCTTCTCAAGTAACTCTTGAAGCTGTTTCTTGAGTTCTGCCATCTCGACATGCACCATCCTATACGGAGTCTGGGCTATGGGTTTCGTATCTGGGATCAGATTGATTTCAAAATCAATCTCCCGAGGTGGTGGTATACCAGGAAGTTCTTCAGGAAACACATCCTCGAATTCCCTGACTATGGGAACTTCAGCAGGATTGGGACCTTCCTTGGTAACATCTACCACATGGGCCAAGAATGCATAACATCCTTGTCTCAACAGCTTATCAGCAACCATAGCTGATACAAGACAGGTGGGCAGAATCTTTCTTTCACCTTGAAAGATCCATGTGTCGCCTTCATCAGCAAACACAGCCAACTTGGATTCACAATCCAAGATAACTTTATACCTTTCTAAGGTATCCATCCCGAGGATTATATCAAATCCTTGCATATCAAGTGGTATAAGGTCCACTTGAATGCGATGATCAGAAAAGAAGAGGATGCAGGGAGAACATACCTCCTGCAAAATGGCAGACCCACTCAATGGAGTCTCCAAAAAAAAACTATCTGCCCTATGACTAACCGTCATATTGCAGTTACGAATCACTCTCCGAGTGATAAAAGAGTGTGTAGCACCCGGGTCAATCAGAACACATACAACACAGGATGTAGACATATCAGAATATAAAAGTTTCATCTGACCTGCCACTACCTGTGGATTGACCACTGCTTCAGGTGGGTTCATAGCATAGAACCTCGATGTTGCCTGGTGTTGAGGTGGTGTTGATGATCCAGCTTGAGACGCTTGTCCACGTCCTCGAGCTGCTCCTTGATGTTGTCTATTCTGATGTCCTTGTTGATTCTGTCTCGGAGGCTGTGTCACACTGACAGGCCTAGAACGGCAATCCTTCATCAAGTGTCCCACCTTACCACAGTTGTAGAAACTCCTCTCCTGTTGTTGTGGTCTGGGTGGTCCAGTTACTGACATTGATGCAGAACTGTGCGTCCCTTGAGGTGGTTGACTCCGTCCTCTACCTCTGCTTGGTGTCCATTGAGTTTGGAAACTTGACCTGGGTGGTGGAGGGTTAGGTGCAGAGAATCTAGGTTTCTTGGGATCCCTAGATGAAGAACCCTGGAACTGTGGATATCTTTTCTGAGTTTGTCTCTTCTCAACCACAGATCTCTCTATCCTTCGGACTGACTCAACGAAGGTAGAGAATCTCTCTCGGTTTTCTAAGGCAGACACAGGGGTTGATATATCAGCATTCAAACCCTTTTTGAATCTTCTGATTCTTTCCTCCTCTATGGCAGCCATGTGCAGACAGAACCGCAACAACTTCATGAACTTAGCTTCATACTCTCTAATGTTCATCATACCATGCCTTAGTCTCTCAAACTGAGAGATCTTCTCATCTAGGAAGGTCTTTGGAA
Source organism: Alisma plantago-aquatica (assembly GCA_963693085.1). NCBI lineage: Eukaryota > Viridiplantae > Streptophyta > Magnoliopsida > Alismatales > Alismataceae > Alisma > Alisma plantago-aquatica. The sequence goes on along the minus strand of OY856409.1, from coordinate 1,899,767,566 downwards.
AATATCTATTGATAAATTCCCGACGAAACTCTTCCCATGAGAACTCGATTCCAGGTCTCTTCTGCTCTTCCATGTTCCACCAGTGACCAGCACTGCCTTTGAGAAGATAGACAGCATGTCTAACCTTCTCAGCTTCCGGGATAATAAGAATCTTGAAAGCCTTCTCCAACTCTGTCAGCCATAAATCAGCATCTGCGGGGTCGGCAGTCCCAAAGTACTCGGTAGCTCCGACACGACGAAGTCGTTCGAACGTCTTATCGATACCTTGTGTTTCAGGTTGGACAGGCGCCCTAGGTGTAGGCATGGGCATCCTGTCTGTTATGTGTGTCATGGCAGTCATGAACTGCCCGAACATTGTCTGTACAGCTGGGTTACCCATGTCGGCTGGGTCAAACTGGGGTGGCTCTCTTGGTGACTCTGGTGCAGGCTGTTCTATTCTTGGAACCCTTGCACCGCCTTGAGGTGCACTAGCACTACTCTCTGCCACATGCTCATCATGAGGCTCAGCCATCCTTATGTATCTTCTTCTCCTGAGGAGCAGAAGATTCTATTAGATAAGGAAGGAGTACTAAAGATAGACTCGACATCCTAAGTCCTATGCCTCTGTAGACTCAACTGACCTAAAGCTCTGATACCACTAATTGTGGGCTCTGATCTCCAAACCATGATATAAACATGATTCAAACTTAGCGGAAGCGATTCGATTAACAGTGGAAGACAAAAATCACGGAAAATTAAAACTTTTCGAAACAAGAGCTTGAATCCATAAAAGCTTCTTTCCTAACAAGAGATAAACTGTTTACATCTCATGATAATTACTTCTTGAGTAATTATATACATCAAGATACAAAATCTCAAGAACTCATAACAAAAGACTCCAAGACCTGAGAGTACAGAGGACACATAGGACTGACTCTAACTACACCACATGGCAGGCTAAATCTCCACCTGAGATTTACTGCTGCTCCTGGTGCTGCTGCTGCTACTGCTGGGACTGGTCACCTGTAGACCGGTTCCTCCGTCTCCGACGTCCACCTAAAAAGTTGAAGTCTATGGGGTGAGACAATATTACATAATTGTCCCAGCGAGAGTTATAACTCTCCGCCAGAAGCTTTATTATAACATCAAAGAATATCTTAAGTAGTAAAGCTTTCAAAGTATTCAATAGTAGTTGCAGCTATAAACAAGAGCTAAACATTTATGAGACATGAAGAATATAAGCACTATTACAGTGTATCATCAATCAACAAACTCGTAGTTATCTCTAACATGTATACTACACGGTTGATTATGTTTTACAAACAATATTATGCCATGTGGAGATGAGGCATACCACTCATACTCCAACTGATTGCTAAGAAGTCACATCAGTATCATACATAGGTCATTAAGAGAGTCGGATTCTTATGACCTTCACCTTCCTCAGTCAGTAAGAGGATTACTTGTAGGACATCTTGTGTCTCTACTATTATAGCTCACCAGGGTAAACTGGTCCTTCGCTATTCTAGAGTTACAGTGGCGTTCTGTACTCTCTTCGTCATCAGGAGATTTCATGTTTATCTCCACTGATACGGATATTTAAGTTTTCTTCGTCATCAGGAGGTTTCATGTTTACCTACTACTGATATGGTATGGGATTGTAGTGAAGGATTGACGGATTACATATCTACATTAATTTCCTACACTAGGATGTAAGGTTCTACACATCCATATACCCCACATACTCACTAGTATGTGATCCAGGAGTTCCCTTAGGAAAACCTGTTTCGCCATCATTTGATCTCTGACAATGATGGGTCTATGATCAGGGCTCTACATTATACTTGATTAGTTAGGTACATTCAGTATTCATTTAACATCACACTTTGTTCTCCAAACAATAACAATAGCATAACAACTATAAAAGGAGAATACTAAATGTAACAAGCCTAACTCACATCAATCATCATTTCTCATTATACTCCTCACAAGTCATCTCTAAAGCATGACTTTGATGGTATTCATGGCTCTTACAGCCCATTATTATCATAGAATGCCACTGACAAGGCATCAAGATACTTTATTTATTCATAAAGCTATCAATATGCCTTTAATGAATATAGTATCATCATCCATACCTGGATATGATCACCTCCATATCAGAACCTGCATGGTTAATTCAACTAATAAAGGTAATTCAAAACAATGATTATACTTTCCACTCTTGTCATAAGAGCTAAGTTCTTTGATTCTTATCAACTAGAGTTTAATACTCATATAACATGTCATCACCTCTGAATTAGGGTTTACTATTCACATCACATGTCATTACCCTTGAATTAGGGTTTACTATTCACATTACATGGTGAATTGAACTCATAACATCATCATGTATGAGGAACATCATCATTGATGCTCTCAGATTAGATTAAGATTCATCATATATCATAATTAGGGTTTTCATGATCTCACATAGGTGGATCATACCCTAATCATGTACATTCATGTGTATTGAAGGTTCTTTACTTGAGTTTCCACTCTAAAAGGGTACTTTCTCTCTCTTAAGGTACTTTCTCCCTCTTAAGATGCTTTCTCTCTCCTCACACTAGTAGATGGTGATAACACCTCTCTAGATCAGGTTGGGTTAAGTCCTCATGGGCTAACATAAGCCAAAACATCATTAACATGTGATTATGGTTTTATTAGAAACAGGTATTACTCAATTAAACCCCTCAAGGGTATTTTGGTAATTTACCTCATGATCACCATCATGGGTCAATTCATTAATCACTTAGTCCCTTAATGTTCTAAGCTACCATTAAGATTTAGATTAGATCACCATTGAACCAATTACCACCTCAAGTGATTATGTATAAATAACATTGAAAACCTCCAAACGGTTTCAACCTTCAACCACCAAACGGTTTGAAACTGTTTGGGTGCGTTGACCGTTTGCTAGGTTTGACTCCAAGACCGCATGACCTCAAGGTCGTTTTCCCAAACCGTTTGGGTGCATTGACCGTTTGCTAGGTTTGACTCCAAGACCGCATGACCTCAAGGTCGTTTGCCCAAACCGTTTGAGCTTATGCGGTTTGAAACCGTTTGATCAACTTGTCTTGAGATCGATTGGTCCAAACGACCTTGAGATCGTTTGAGCACAAACGGTCTTGAGACCGTTTGGACCCAAACGATCTTGAGACCGTTTGGCCTCAAACGGTCTTGAGAGCGTTTGGATCAAATGGGCTCAAACCGTTTGGACCTCCAACATGGTTCAAAAGTTACAAATGTTTATGATTAAGTATGTTGAAGCCCTCAATTGGCCAAAGCCATGTTAACCACTTATAAATTGAGTCAATTAGGATGAGCCTCAATCAATTGGACACCAAATTAACCCTCAATTGAAAGCCAATTAGGGTTAAGTCCATCTCAATTAGGGTTTCAAATCGGATGGTCATCAATATTCAACAATGTGAATCAATTCAAGGTTGAACCTATCAATTGACCTCCAATTGGGCCCAAACTTGGCCCAAACGGTCTTGAGATCATTTGGATGACCTCCAAACGGTCTTGAGACCGTTTTCCCAAGAAATCATAAAAATCTAAGTTGATTTGATAGGGGTTGAACCTTAATTAGGTCACAAATCAGCAATTTGATTATTTCAATAACCCATTGTAATTGGGCTCTCAATTGATCAATTTATCTTAACCCTAGACCTCCAAACGGTCTTGGGTTGACACAAAACGGTCTTGAGACCGTTTGGATGAGTTCCAAACGGTCTTGAGACCGTTTGCCCATCCAATCTTTGGACTCTAGTGAAAATTCATCAAGGTTGGATCTATTGAGTTGATCATCACATCAATACTTAATTGCAATATGATTTGGTACCTTTGGACCTTCAATTTGTCAACTATACTTGACCCCAGACCTCCAAACGGTCTTGGGGTGACCCCCAAACGGTCTTGAGACCGTTTGGGTGATTCCCAAACGGTCTTGAAACCGTTTGGGCTAATCAACCCAAAATCTCAACTTAACTCATTGGAGATTCAGCACTAATTTCAATTAGGGTTTGCCCTATTAATCATCCTTCAACTCATGACTCGTTTGGAATTAATCCCTCAAATTTGGTGGGTCGTTAATTAACATCATTATGAGCAGTAATCCCAAACGGTCAACGTTTGGTCAACCATCTTAAACGGTCTTGAGACCGTTTGCCCAAAAAGGTCAAATTAAACAGATTGAAAATCAGAACTTAATTCAATTGGTTTTGCTAATTGATTTGCTTATATCTCACGATTCCTTTGGCGTTAACCTCTCAAATTTTGTGGGTGATTAAACTACATAATTATGAACAAGATTCCCATACGGTCTTCGCTTGGTCAACGGGACCAAACGGTCTTGAAGACCGTTTGCCCTCACACGACCCTGAAACCGTTTGCCCACCAAACGGTTTGAAACCGTTTGAACAAATGGTGGAGGTCGTTTGATAAATTGGAAATCCATGGATAAGCATAGGAATTAACGCCCTTATCTTCTACCTTGAGAACAGTAGCAGTTCTTCACGATTTTGCTTGCAAGGATGCAAGGGAAGATAGGGAAGAAGAAGAACTAGCAACTATATGCATAGAAAAGATGTATAATCAAAGCATAAAGTTTAGAGTTATAAAACCCGCCTAAAGGTTGTTCCTTGAGATCCAAGCTTTAATGGCATATTTGAGCTCCAAAGGTCGGCCAAGGTGAATTCTCCAAAGAAAAGTTGGAAAGGAATGGCTAGAAAGATAGAGCTAGGTGAGCTAGCCATGAATTCAACCTTGAAAACGAGTTTCCTCCATGAATTCAAGCAAAAGGGATGATCCAAACTTACCTAGGACCCTTGGTCATCCTTCTCTGCTCCAGAGCCTAGCCTTGGTCGGTTTTGAGCAAGGGGAAAAGAAATGAAAGGGAGAGGGTCGTTCCCTTGCTAAGTGGAAAAGTTGTATATATACTTAGGTGAATATTCAACATAAGGACATATGTTTTCCTCATTTCTCATCTAAGTCCTTCCTTTCTTCTTTGCACGTCCCCACATCTTATTTATAAGGACAAACTTCTTCTAAGATCAATAATTGAAGGCAAAGAGGATCAACCCATCACTAAAGCATACACATAAAAGGGCTATTGTACATACACCTTGTTTATTCAATCACAAAGGTGTTCTTTGTTATATGATTATTCAAATGAAGTGCCCTCTTCATCATTTCTACTCTAAATGATGAAAAAAGTTATAAAAGATATTTTTGATGATGTATTTTACAAGTTGCACCCCTCAAATTGGGTAAATTGCACTTTTCCCCAATTTAGGGTTTTCAAGCACCGGGATTGCTTCCACAGCTGCACCTTGGTGCCCAAGCTTGGGAAATCCCTCAAACCTTACCATCATCATTCTCATGATGTCTCAACATAAGAGGAACATCTCAACATGTGCAAATTGCAAGTTAACCCTTCTAACTAGGAAATTTGCACATAGGTCCCTGTATTACAAAACAATGCTACAACTTTATATAAAAAGGAGCAAAAACTGAAATATATGCTTCTGAGAAACTTAATTACATGCCCAAAGTTAATCACAAGGATTTAATTTAATATTTAGGCAAAACACCTAGGTTTAACTCATAACCCAGGTCAGGGATGTTACAGCAATAACTATCATTTTTTGTTTATTGCATGTTTTTTTGTGGGATATAGCATGTATATGATACATACTATATATATGTGGTGATTGGTTAATGTATATGTATTATACAAACTCCCTCAATAAAATATTAAGTCTAAGTTGCTTTCCATTAGCAACATACATGAAAACGTTGATCAACCAAGCCTGGGAATCTCAAGGGTGGTACGTCATTTATCTTGTGGAAGTGTGATGGTAATAATGTAGGCATGCCAAGGAGGGTGCATTGCTATTGTGTTGGCTATTAGATCAGGCTTAACTCATGATTCTTAGAGAGTCTAAACCCAGAAGCATGCAAATGATTATGACAAGGGGTTGTGCATATCATCTATCCAAGAGTTGCATAAGATGCAATTGGTAAATGTTTCCTACCTTAATAATTGGTCATGAGTGCCAGCGTTGGTTAGGTATTTATTGAATTGTTTTTTATCTTATCCCACTAGAAGATTGTACGTTGCTATCTTCCGAATTGATATTGAGGGCTATCAATTTGAATAAAATAGTGTGAGCGATAGTTAATTAAATACTTAATTAATATCGAATTTTCAAATCAAATCAAATCAAATCAAAAATAGTTTTTGACAAATGTAAATTTTCTCTTGTAGAATCAAATGGAAAGCGCTCAATCATCACAATTGGACGAATAAAACAAGATTTGTTTCAATAACTGGTTCAAGACCTTGAGAAGTGTTCAACATGTTCCTGAAACACCAGTTCCAATATCCACTCCAAATTTGCCCAATACTGACATGGATGCCTCTTTAAAGCATGCCAATGATGTTGTAAACATTAAGAACCTTATGCTAGGTTGTATGGACTATGCGTTGCATAAATAACATGATAAACATGAAAGGTATAATGTCTCTAAGGCTCTATTTAAGTGCAAAATGATAGAGGGAGATCTAGTAGAGCCTCATATGCTCAATATGATTGGGTATATGAAGCATATTGAAAGACTAAGATTTCCTTTAGGATAAGAGTTGGCCACAAATATGCTTTTGCAATCGTTGTCTAAATCATATAGCCAATTTATCAAGTGTTATCACTTGAGTAACATGACTAGACCGCTGTCAAAGTTGCTTGACATTTTGATAAGCGTCAAAGCACAAATGAAGATGGACAAATCCGTGATGATGATCAGTGGAGTTGAGTCCAAAGACAAAGACAAAGGCAAAGTCAAGAAGCATTATGTGACTAAGCTAAAATCCAAGCCTTCTGCATTCAAGATAAGGAGAAGGATAAGTGAAGCTAGGAAGATGAAGCAAGGGATTGAGATCTCTACTTTTGGTATATATCGTATTGAGGTTAAATTTACTAATTCGTCATCATGGGTACTAGATACTGGATGTGGATCACACAGTTGCTCAAATGTGAAGGATTTGAAAAGAAGTAGACCTTTAAAGAAAGGTGAGGTAGAACTACGAGTTGCAAATGGAGCAAGAGTTACGGCCATCACAGTCATAACCTATGAGTTATCTCTATCAAGTGGGATAGTAATAGAGTTAGAGAACTTCTATTATGTACCTTCCATTAATAGGAACATCATATATGTATCTTGTTTGGACAAGAACAGATTCAAATTTTTGATAAAAATGGAAAATGTTCTTTTAGTAAAGATGGGATCTTTGATGGTAGTGCCCCAATGTATTATGGTCTATACTTAATAGATATAGAAACAAGTGCATATAACGTAAATACCAAAAGATAAAAACTCAAATAAAACATACCTTTGGCATTGTCATCTAGGACACATAAATGAGAATCACGTATCTAGACTCCATAAAGATGGTTATCTGGACACTTTTTATTTTCAATTAATAGAGACATGTGAATCTTATTTGTTGGGCAAGATGATCACGAATCCCTTCATTGGAAATACTGAGAGGGCTAGTGCTCTATTAGGACTCATACATACTGATGTATCTGGTCCTTTTAGAATAAATTCTAGAGGTGGGTATCAGTTCTTCATTACATTTTTTTTAAGGAAGCAGCTCAATTCATTACCAGAAAGCCGTATGGCATCTACAAGATAATAATATCACATGGTACCAAACAAGACTCCTTTTCTTGACCGACATAATACATAGGCTCAGATTGGGATGTGATAGGTAAAATACATGTGTGAACCCTCTTCGTTGTGGCTGTCCAAAGCAGCTATCTATAAGGGAAACCGTCAATCTGTGTGAGCTGAGGATATCAGTGTAGGAGACAATACCGACAAACGAGATCACCATCTCTAGTATGACCAAGACGATCAGCAGAGAAGAGAGCACAACCAAACACAGTAGCAACTACCAGCAACAGACACACACCATCACAAAACTAAACCAAACAGGAAATGAAACCTCACACAGGCACAGCCTCGAACAGGTAGGGAGCACACCCTGGAAGAAGTCGAGAAGGGGGCCAAAAACCCACCAACGGTGCAACACTCCGGAGAACTGGGGAGGGGGCAAATAGCTCAGCTGGCACATACTCAAAGGAGAGAGGGCCTGCAAGGATGGAAGGTGAGGGGTAGAAAGCTCTGGGAAACCCCACCACCACTCCCAAGCACCCCTACGAATAGGGGGAGAGCATCCTCACAGCGCACATATCCCGGTTTCTCTCCCTCTGCCGGTACACCATGGAGTCGCCCAAACTCAACGTTCGTCTGCGGTAGCACCCAACACCACGATGCCTAAAGCAGGACCGCCAGAGGAGAAGGAGAAGTGACAGGACTCGAAGGCGACATCGGTAGGGGCATAGCACAGCGGAGACCACCAGAGACGGGCAATCGGCCTCGATCAACCACCACGCACAAGCGGCAAGCCAAATCCAAGCAGATCTGGGAAACGCGCCACCAGGCCAAGAACCTGCAAAACCCACCTCTCCTAAAACCAGAGCACGATCCCACCACCTCAGCGAGGAAGAGGCCTAGGGGGAAGGGTCGACGCTCACCGTCAGCCCGAAGCCCCCTCCCCCCAAGCGGGTCGACTGGAGGAGAGAACCCTAGGCACAGTCACCAGAGCATTGTAGAGAGGCCCAGCGTTCTTCATTACATTTACTAATTGTTTTAGTAGGTATATCTATGTTTACTTGATGAAACATAAGTCAAAAGCTCTTGAAAAGTTGAGAGAGTTCATGTATGAAGTACAGAACCAACTTTGTAAAAGTATTAAGGAACTTCATTCTGATTGAGGTGGAGAATACTTGAACCCAGAGTTTGAGGACCTTCTGTGAGCCCATGGTATTGTATCACAATGTAATCTACCTGGAACAGTACAACATAATGAAGTATTAAAAAGAAGGAATCACACATTGCTAGATATGGTGTGATCTATGATGAGTTTTGCTGATTTTCAAACTTCCTTTTGGGGTTATTCTATGGAAACCTCCGCGTATACACTAAATCGAGTGCCATCTAAATCGGTTCAAAAGACACCATATGAGTTATGGTATGGGAAGAGTCTTAATGTGTCTTTTATGAAGATTTTGAGGATGTGAAGCTTATGTTAGAAAAATGCTTTCTAAAAAGCTTGGCCCTAAGTCTGATAAATGTTATTTAGTTATACACCCTAAGGAAACCAAAGGATATTACTCTCATTCCAAACCTGACAACAAAGTCTTTATTGCCAAAGAGGATGTATTCCTAGAATAGGAATTTATTTCTAAAGAAATCAGTGGGAGGAAAGTAGAACTCAAAGAGGTTCGAGACCAACAAGAGAACATTGAATCGATATATGTACAAGAGGAACAAAGAGACTCACAAATTATTTTTGGAAACTCAAATTCCTTAAGTAACACAGGAACCTCATAGATCTAGTAGGACACGCCTTGAACCTGAAAGATTTGGATGTCTTGTAACTCAAGAAGGTGGTGAGTTGGTCATAGATGATGAGACAACAACCTATCTAGAAACTGTCGAGGGACCAGAGTTTGAGAAATGGCTTGAAGCCATGAGATCTAAGATGCAATCCATGTATGGTAGTAGGATATGGATCTTTGTGGATCGACCTGAAGGAGTAAAACCCATAGGGTTCAAGTGGGACTTCAAGAAGAAGATCAACATGGATGGTAAAGTACAAACCTATAAGGTAAGATTGGTTGCAAAGGGTTTCATACAAGTTCAAGATGTTGACTATAATGAAACCTTTTCTCCACTGGCCATGGTTAAGTTCATCATGATCCTGCTTGCTATTGCATCTTATCATGACTATGAGATTTAGTAAATAGATGTTAAAACTGCATTCCTTAATGGTAATCTTCTAGAGGATGTGTATATGACACAACCTAAGGATTTTATAAATACAAAGGATGCAAATATGTCTGTAAGCTACAAAGGTCAATCTATAGATTGAAGCAAGCATCTTAGAGCTAGAATCTTTATTTTGATGAGATAGTCAAAGAGTTTGTCTTTGTTCAAAATGAAGATGAACTTTGTGTGTACAAGAAGGTTAGTGGGAGCATAGTGACATTCCTCATATTGTATGTAGATGACATACTATTGATGGGGAATAACATCCCTACTTTATAAAAGGTAAAGACATGGCATGTAAATACATTATCTATGAAAGACTTGGGAGAAGCATCCTACATCAACAGAGATAGATCAAGAAGGCTTCTTCAACCAAGTCAGAGCACATACAATGATAAAGTGTTGAAGTAGTTTAGAATGAAAAACTCAAAGAGAGGAAACATACCCATTCTACATGGAGTTACCATCTCTAAAGTTCAATGCCCCCGTTCTTGTGATGAAAGGGAATACATGAGCTTGATTCCATATGCCTCAACAATTGGATCAATCATGTATGCAATGTTTTGTACCCATCCAGACGTCTCATATGCCTTGAGCATGACGAGCAGATATCAGTCAAATCTAGGTGATGCTCACTGGACAGCCATCAAGAACATCCAAAATTACTTGAGAAGGACTAAGGATCATTTCTTGGGCTATGGCAAAGAGGGAGAGTTGGTGGTAAAAGGTTACACTGATGTAAGCTTCCAGACTGAAAAAGATGATTTTAAATCACAATAAGGATTTGTGTTTAACCTAAACAACAAAGTTGTAAGCTGAAAGAGTTCTAAGTAAGACACAATTGCTGATTCTACAATAGAGGCTGAGTATATTGCTACATTGAATCAAGAAGTTCATTTCTGATCTTGGGGTCGTTCCAAGCATCATTGATGTAATCAAGATATATTGTGACAACAAAGGAGCTATTGTATTTGCTAAGGAACTCAGATCACATCAACAATCAAAGCATATATAAAGGTGGTATCATCTCATATGAGAGATTGTACATTGAGGAGATGTAAAGGTTTGTAGAGTACCAACTGAGAACAATGTTGTTAACCCCTTGACAATGGCATTTTCACAGAAAAAGCATGATGGTCATGTTAGGTCACTCAGAATAAGATTCATGGGTGGTTGACTCTGAGTACAAGTGGGAGTTTGTTGCTATGTATGACCAGAGAGCCAATCATATGATGATTGTAATGGCATAATTTGTAAATGATTTGATTAATAATAAAGGCAAGTTTCCAATTTTTTTATTCATGTTTTGTGATAATGAAATAACATAATAAATGTCTAGAGAATGATATTACTCAAAGACGTATGTCTTCAGGTTGAGGACCTAAACAGTGAGATCATACATATGTTAAGAGTATATGCATTCTTGTTATGTCCCTAATCGGTTGTTATGTCAATATATGATATTGAGCTTACACATATCTCATACAGTTTGTTATAGCAAGAAACATAGATTGAATGTTGAAGAGGATGACAGATCCATGACTCGAGTTCAATCTAGATATCAGTGATAAAGGAACAATACAAACACTATAACACCATATATGGATTGTAGGTTGAAGTTGTTCTCTAACTTTCTGTTTACTTGGGTAGCAATGATTTGTGACTAGACACCGCTCATTGCTTGTGATGTCATAAGTAGTTATGCACATTCACTGTCAATGTCATATGGGACCTATAGCGTCACACACATAGGAACTCATCTAGAAGAGGAGTTTGACCTTGAATGATGATTGGATTGATTACTAAAGTATTTAGGTATTCAATTCACACAACAAATCAGTTGAATGGACTGCCAAATGATCAATTCTAGTGTTGAGACAGTCGTTTGGAGTGTCAGACTGATTGCACTGTACATTGGATGGAATTCATCCTGACTCAGCCTACAAGATGATCGTCTCATGTGGTTCGAGATGCCTATCTCACATTCACTAAAAGGCCATTTTGGGGGGTGCAATTCGATTGCATCAAGGATTGGTGCTGACGTCATGTTATGTACCAATCAGAATTGAATTGCCAAAACATGTACAAAATTGAGAATCTGTGAAATGAATGTCTTGTAGTGCAAGACTACCATATTGTGTGCCAGACAACCGTCTCGCATTCCAGACGACCGTCTGGGTTTTCTAGATGGCTGTTTCGACTGCCTCAGGTTGTAACGTTTCAAGAATTGTTGCAAATGAGGATTGTCGTTGGACTTGCTCTAGGATCAGGTATATCTTCGTGAAACTATCATTTCCATTGCATAGTTATTGACACGATCCGCTGGTTAATGAGTCAATAATTATTTTTTTGTTGCCTATCTGATGTCGTATTTCTCTACAGGAATGTCCATGACATTTGATTTATTTCATACGGGAGATCAAAGTGGTATATGTTCACAAAGTTGTGAATGGAGTTGCTAGATTTGTTGCCTATGATGGGGTATGTCTGGAGGACTGTTTGATTACTACTAACCCTCTTGTTTTACCAGTGCGAATGAGAGGTATGATGATCTTGGATATGATAGGGACACCTTATGTGATTATAAGTTAGACGGATACATCGTGAGATTATTTGCAGTGATGGGTCTCAAATTGAAGACTCGGTACCAGGGGGTGTTTTTTTCTTTTTGATGACCTTGTTGATACTTGATTGCCAAATTGAGGGGGTTGGACCTGCATTTATAAGTGGAAATGTATCCTTTCTTGACTAATTTGGACTACACGAGGAGGGTAAGATGAATAAAATACCTATTGGCTTGGGAAAAAAAGACACCACATTTCTTTCTACTGGTAGGTACATCAAATAATGATTTTATGTCAATTCTGAGTGAAAGAAACATCCATGTTTGTCTAATTCTGACTTGGAACTGCTTTAGGCCTGCATTTTTCTAGCATTCTCCTAAACATGGAACCACAACCAATGGTATATTGATTTAACGCTAAACTGGGTTTGGATTCAACAATCGTATGCTTTGTGAATTAAAATAAAATGGCATCAAGATATCACATATATATTGGTTTCTGGTATATTGTTATGACTTTTTGTAGTTTGTTTGTTTCAAATTAACATTTAAGTATTGATATACACACTGATTCAAACTCTTTTTGGGACCCATTCATGGTGGAACCAACCCGGTGTTCATTTGGGCTTCATCGTCCTAACCCAACCCAGATCATTATAATCTAAGATTGGAATTGAGCTTTCTAGATCAATATAATCTAGCTTTCCTAGCCACTAGCTCCTCTAGAGGTTTTCGTTCCACTATTCACACCCTCGGCCCTTAAAAGGATGAGGTGGAGAAATTAGCATATTGCTAGGAGTGACAAAAAAACTCGACCCAACAGATTCCACCTTACCAAAGTCGATTCGTTCCAAAATTTTCTATCTTTTTTTTGGGTCTGCTTAGTCTTGGGGTCGGGTTAGGCAAATTTTAATTTGGACTGGGTTGGGTTATATGGGTTCGATTTTCGGATTTGTCATATTTTTTACTAATATTTTATAGTAGAGCATTTTTTATAATTAATGGTTAGTCGGGTCCGGTAGTTATTCGGTCCGGTCTGTCCAGGTTCACTTTTAGTCCCTCAGGTATATTTTAAGTTTATTTAAGGGTCGGGTCTACTTGGATTCGGTTCAATTTCAAATCAGATCTGATCGTATTCGTGTCACGCCCAACAGAAATCAACCATTGCTAGGTCTTCATACCGCTTACATAGCAATGCGAACCGAGGATCCGGTGCAAACCAAGAAACTGCGGCATTGTATTGGATAAATATGGCTGAGGTCAAGTATTGATCCTCTTATGACTCGGTGGACTTTGTCCATCAATGGTGCTTGTATGATATATTATTGGGCCGTTGTGGGTGTGGTATGTATGCTATAATGTCTTTTGTGATCATTTTCTCTTTGCAAATACGATGAACTCTCACAAATATCTACCGTCAAGAGTTGTATTGTGTATCCGCAGACACCAGAGTTGTACGTAAATTTACCTTAACAATTCCTACAAGAATAAGATTACGTTGTCAAATTAAGTATTCTTCTAGTTTGCTATTGAAAATAGATTGATTCAGGGCGTCCTTACATAATAGTAATGGATAAATCTTGCATCATTGTCATAATATATTTTGACTATTTGAAAAGATTGTGCTTAGAACACGAATTTTTCCTTAAAAGTATGAACGCGACTGAACAACCCACTACTTCTGAATATTACGTTTTATTTCTGTATTATACACGCTTTATATTTTATTCCCGTTTTACATTTTTTTGTCGTAGTTTCCTATTTTGTACTGTTTAAGACTGGCATAGGTTGAGTTTATGTATATAAATGTAAATACATATATGTTTATGCGTGTATATAATATATGCATGTAAGAGATCGTATAGATATGAACTTATATATATGCATTATATATGTATTTATTTATATACATAAATCACTGTTTGTGTGGTTTATATATGTACAAATATAATATTGCAATGTATATGTAAATTTATATATCTATTTATATATTACTAGCAACACACATGTGCATATGCACATGCACTATTGAACATGTTTATTTTAAATATTTAAAAAATAAAACTTCCCAAAAGGATGAGGGTAATCATGTCCAATTGAACATGTTTATCTTACATTAAATATTTAAAAAATAAAACTTCCCAAAAAGATAATGATAATCCTTGTAACTGCCCAAAAAAATAATGATAATGCTCGTAAAAGTTTTATAGAAAATTTTAAAATGTGTTGTTTACTGACTCCTCAACACATGTTCGAAGGGACGTGACAACTGATTTTATCATGAAAGAGAAAATATAAAATTAAACAAATATAAAAAATTTGAGAAAAATTGTGAGGAGAGAGAGAATCAAGGAGAGTGCAGCGTGAACTCGCTCTTTTTATAGTAATATACATTTGTGTATATCCTTCGACTTCTTTCTGACTTTTTCTCAATTCGTTGAATGCATGTTTACTGTATGTTGACCAATTTTATCTGAATTTTCTGTATGATCTCAAATTTTGTATTTTTCTGTTTGAAGAGTGTATCCCAAATATCAAATTTGTGACTATGTTTCGTAAAATGGGATCTAACCAAAAAATCTGCATAAAGAAATTCTTTACATGACTAGGTAGTGGGCAGTTAACAGTTTGACCATCAGACTATGAATATTTGTTTTCGTCATCCTATAACTGAAACGAATTGAACGCGTGAAAATATTGAAGCTGGTGCTGCTTGATATAGCTGTTGACAGAATATATTAGATTTGTAATATCAGCATTGTATCATTTTCGTCACTTATTCCGATATGACATTCAGATAAAAGAAGTTAATCACATGAAAACAATTTTCATGAAAATTGAAAATCACAGTCAACTGGACTTAATTTCCATGAACTAAATCCAGAAAACAGATTCTAAAAAAGCTATTAGTACCAACGAAACAGTCAGACCCTACCTACCCTAATACCACTTACATTGAACCAATACAAGCATAAGATAAACTTCAAACAGAAATTCAGAAATATATACACCAAATGTAAATCTTTTAACAGGCCCGTTTGCTCTGCCGTTCTATAGTGTTTTTATATTAACACATGAAACTTGGGATGTTTGACTTTCTAATTGTAACATAATTTCCAATTTGAAATATAAACTTGCAAGATCCACTATAGTATATCTTTAGATTGTAACAATTTAAACCAAGGCAATTGGTTTGCTTCATGACTTTAGGCCAAACCATGCCCATACCAGGAATTTAACTACTAAAATACTCATGTGCAGAGAAATGAGCTTAAATACTAGTACAAATAACCTTTTTTTGTGTGAGATACTTCAAATTGATGACGAGTTGCGATTACAAAGCAGGCAATAGTCGTTTTGTTCGGCACCTGCAAACTCTAATTGTTTTTTCCATATGAAGGTCGTCAAGATGTAGAGATGTTATTATGTTCCATATATCTCAAGTTCCAGCTTCTAACTGAAACATAGTCTATCAACCTTCTGCTGAAATGAACATTCGTATTCCAAATGATGAACACACTTAAAGAGTTTATCGTAAATCTTATTTGGACCAAGCAAATTAAAAAAAAAATGCATAACCGATTCTCATATAATTCCTGGTTTCAAAATAGTAGGGAAAAAAATGAAAAGTTGAGTATCAGATTCCGAAATTTTTCAATTTCATCCTATTAAAACTCACCGTTAAAGGCAATGGTGCCAACTTTGATCTTCAAACTCACTTAGTAGTCAATAAATACTCAGATCCTTATTGTTGTGAACACTTTCTCGTATATCAAACTTGCCAATACACTAAAGCATCAGCCGCTACTAGATAAATGACATATGAAGTCGCCATGTTGTTGGCAGTGAGTAGCAACCATAGAAAAGCTGTCGCTAATTAGATTAATCAGTGAAGTAAGTTATACACAGTAATTTCATTCTAGCAATTACAGTGAATCTAGTGATAAAGAAACAGCTCATGGATGAAAGTTGACAATTTCTCCCCTAAACGTAGGCTAAAACTTACCAAGAGTGCTAGCAAATTAAAAAATAAATCCTAATTAATGTCAACGAAGTTGCTAACAGAGCCATCTGTTTGGACTACAACTTCTGGTTTGCGTTCATCATTCAGACCGAAAGGGAACATCCTGATCTAAGTCATACGTATCCTCTAACTTTTAACTAATACATGTCGTTTCTGTGGTTGGACGGCTGTACCTTTTAAATATCCTATCTTGATTTTCCTTCCACCAATCCTCGGCTTGTTGCTCAGCAAACCTTCTTTTGCTGTCAATACATTTCAACACATGAGAATGGTGCACGAGGATGAACGGCATTGTAATTGCCACAAAACTCTACGAACATCAGTGATACTTACTACTTAGAACAAATTAACTAATGCATAAAGAATATCCAACATTTTGGCCAAAGTAGACGTGTATAAATTATGCTGATTTCATGGAACATTGACTGGCAAGTGTAATAATTGACAATGTATTAATACAATTAATCAGGTACTGGTTGGGAAAGTAATAGTGATACGATTTATTCAAACAAACTGAATGCAGGAACAGTGTATAATCAGCACAATAACTTACATGTTGCACATAACAGTGTTAGTCTCACAGTAATTCTTGCATAAAGATCAGAGTACATTTTGTTATAATGGATGGTACTACAAAGTAAATAGGCGTTATACACATGATTAGCCTAATGTACAAGGCTCATCTGACTATGCCTTATATTTTCATGAGATATGAGCATACTATTACATTCTAAGAAACAAGATCAGATCTCTTGTTTCCACCAGACCATGGTGCCTCTATACTCTATAAGTGCTTGTTCAAGACAGAACAACAAACGCAGCACCTGATCAGTGTACAGCGACATCCGATTTCTCTAATAATATAACAAATGAACTAAATCCATGTGGTGGAGCTTGTTGTTAGATACGTGATTAACTACTGTACATAAGTACTGTAGCTGCTGTTATATAGCAGCTGGTTAGTGTAGTGCATTTAATGCATTTAATGTAGTAATCACTTATTTAGCATGGGTTAAGCCCAATGTAGTGCAGCAAGTACATGTGAAAATGTAATATTGTTTCTAGTGCAAATGACAAAGAAGTTTTATCCCATATTGCTCACACCTAGAACTTTTGTGGTCCTCATATGTAGGATCACATGGGGCACTAGTGTCCAAAGGAGTCCTAGGAGGGAGGTATGCTCACCTCCTTAGTGGGTGGGATTGCCACATCACAACGCACGCACGCACGCGTGCGCGCCACGCCTCGCCTGGCCGGGCTCGGGCTCGTGGATTGTGGAGAATGTCTTCCGTCTTCTTTTTGCACTAGGATACAACTACGTAATTAATTACTCGTGTAATTAATTGTTGCTTTCTTATTCGGATTTCTTAAATCCTAATTAGAAAGTGTTTCTCTTTTACGGATTATTCCGTATTGTGCACGAGAGCAACCGAGTGTTGCGTCTAACTGGGAATAGGATTAGGGACGTGCGTAACTATTTATATGACTCCGGTCATTAGGGTTAAACACACCGAAAAACAGTTTTCTGCCGCCGTGTGTTTTGTGAGCCCTAATCCCGAGTGCGAGAGTCGTCCTCCCCGGAGTTGCTTTGCGGAGTTGTCCTCCTGTGCAAAGCGCTCCTGTGCAAAGCGAGACTCGTCCTTTCCTTCAGACGCAGCTGTCAGGCGGTGGTACCTGCGGTGGCTGTACTGCACTGGTAGCAGTGCGACGTGCGCGAGCAAGACATGCAACTTCCAGGTTCGTGCCGGATCGAGACTGGGACAACGGTGCCTATCCGCGAGGATTGTCGGGCACTGGTTTCTTTAAGTAACACGTTTGTTTCTCAACGAACGATCTGGTTTGCGAATCTAACTCTTATTTTTTGTTCTCCTGCATTGCTTGTTCTTCGAATCTTATTTTGGATCTGCCTGAACTGTTAATTATATTTCACCTGTCGCTGTTGCATGAACGACAATAACCAAATTAACAACAGTCTTAAAGAAACCATTTTCTGTCATTAATTAACATGGCCGATCAGGGTAGTTCGGGATGTAAGATTGATACAACCAATATGCCTGAAAAGTTTACTGGTACGAACTTTGCCCGTTGGCAGAGTCATATGGAAATTTGGCTGAATATTGTGGGTTATGATCAGTATTTAATTGAAATTGAACCTGTGTCTGATGAAACAATTCCTGATAATGCAAACATTATTGCCAATTGGAAGAAGGGTGATAAAACGTACCGCGGTTTGATTCTGTTTGGTTTAAATAACAAACTGTATGATTCATACTCAAAGCCGCCAGTCACTACGTCCAAGGTTTTATGGGAATTGTTAATTAAGAATTTTAGCACTGAAAATCAGGGTGTTGAAAAATATTGTGTGTCTAAATTTCTTAAGTTTCAGATAGTTGAAGGTAAGTCAGTTTCTGATCAAACACACGATCTACAACTCCTAGTTCATGAACTCTCAGATGCCAAGATGGTGTTGCCTGAGAAATTTGTTGTTATGTCTATCATAGAAAAATTCCCTAAGTCTTGGGAATCGTTTGGTATGTCTCTGAAGCGTCGCAAAGGGACACACACCATGGATGAATTAATGATGGATATTAATATACAAGAAGAACACTTAAAGGAGAAAGGGGTCAAGGTGCCTACTGATGCTAATCCAACTGTTAATCTTACTTCTACGAAAAACACCAAAGATAAGAAATCTAAGAATGCACATAAACCCAAGGCAAAGATCCAAAAGAAACCGAAGAACAAACCTTGTTGGACTTGTGGACAGGTTGGCCACTGGAACAAGGATTGTCCTACTAAGAAGGCAAAGAAAGCTACCGCATCTGCAACTGAGGAGGTTGTGGTCAACATGATGACTACATCCTTGAACCTCAATGATGGGTACGTGTCCATTAAACCTGAAGTTCTTTCTATTTTTGAACCACTTTATTGGATAATTGACACTGGGGCTAATGTACATGTGTGTGCTGATAAATCCCTGTTTGTGTCTTATCAGGCCTCTCGAGGTCGGTCCGTGACTTTGGGCGATTCCTACTCTGCAGAAGTCAAAGGAGAAGGACGGGTGGACTTGAAGTTCCCTTCGGGGAAGGTTTTGACTCTTAACAGGGTCAGACATGTTCCAACCATTCGACACAATATCTTTAGTGGCGTCATATTAGTTAGAGAAGGTTATAGAGTAGACTGTAAATGTAATAAGGCTATTATTACACGCCTTCGTGATTCTTTGTTTTTTGGCAAGGGGTACTTATGTGATGTGGAGAACTTGTTTAAGATTCATGTTGAACCTGTTTCAAATTCCGTTTTAAATTTGAATGATTATAGTTCTGTTTGTATGAATCTTGTTTCATTCGATGTATGACATTCACGTTTGGGACATGTTAATGTTGCCTCAATGAAGCGTATGATGAATCTAGATTTGATCCCTAAATCTGAAGTTAGCAACAATAAATGTGAAATCTGTGTACAAGCTAAATTGCCTAGGAAGCCTTTTCATTCTGTGAATAGGAATTCGGAAATTTTGGATTTAGTTCATTCAGATATCTGTGAATTTAATGGTGTTGCTACGAGGGATCAAAAGCGTTATTTTATAACTTTTATTGACGATGCGAGTAGATACTGTTATGTCTTTTTACTTAGAAGTAAAGATGAGGCATTGGATAAATTTCAAATTTATAAGAAAGAAGCTGAAACTCAAACTGGTAAAGTACTTAAGCGATTAAGGTCTGATAGGGGAGGAGAGTATACCTCGAATTTTTTTTTGGAATTTTGTCAATTGCATGGTATAGTTCATGAGGTAACTGCTCCTTATTCACCACAATCAAATGGGATAGCTGAACGTAAAAACCGAACCTTAATAGATATGGTAAATACCTTACTCCAAACATCTGGATTACCCAACTTTATGTGGGGGGAAGCTTTGAATACGGCTTGCCATATTCTGAATAGAGTTCCCCATAAACATTCAGAAAGTAGTCCGTTTGAGTTATGGAGAGGAAGGAAACCGAGTCTTAAATATCTTCGAGTGTGGGGGTGCCTTGCTAAGGTACTTGTCCCTGAACACAAAAGGAAGAAATTAGGACCGAAAACGGTTGATGCCATATTCTTAGGTTATGTAGAGACAAGCTATGCTTTTAGATTCTTGATTGTAAAATCAGATATCTCTGGCATTGAGGTCAATACAATTGTGGAATTACGTGATTACAATTCTTTGAGGATGTGTTTCCTATGAAAACTGGTGTGCCCAATGAAGTTTCTCAAGAAGATTCATTTACCACATGTTCCATTCCCGAGCACGTGGAAAGGATGACAAATGTGGGGGGCGACTGAGAACAAGCTATTTCTGAATCTGATGATTCTGAAGAAATAGTTGAACCAAGGAGAAGTAAACGGCCTAGGACATCAAAGGACTTTGGAAGTGAGTTTCTCACTTACAATGTTGAGGATGATCCTGTTACTTTCAAACAAGCTATGGAATCTCCAGAAGCTAAGTTTTGGAAAAAAGTCGTTAATGATGAAATCCAATCAATTCTCTCGAATGGAACTTGGGAATTGGTGGATTTTCCTCCTGGTTGTTCTGCAGTTGGTTGTAAATGGATTTTTAAGAAGAAACTTAATGCAGACGGGACAATCAATAAGTATAAGGCTAGGTTAGTTGCTAAGGGTTACACACAAAGGGAAGGAATAGATTATTTTGATACCTATTCACCTGTTTCCCGCATTATCACAATCCGAGTGCTACTAGCATTGGCTTCCATTTATAATCTCTATATCCATCAAATGGATGTGAAGACCGCGTTCTTACACGGTGATCTTCAAGAAGAGATATATATGGAACAACTTGAGGGATTTGTGGGTCGTGGGAATGAGTCCAAAGTGTGTAAACTTGTTAAGTCATTATATGGCTTGAAACAAGCCCCTAAGCAATGGCATGAGAAGTTTGATTCTGTGATATCATCGTTTGGCTTTATTTCTAATGAATTTGATAAGTGTCTCTACTGCAAGGTTGTCGATAATGGATTCATTTTGTTATGCTTATACGTCGATGATATCCTGCTTTTTGGTTCCGATATGAAAGTAGTAAAAGAGACAAAGTTATTCTTGTGTAGCAAGTTTGAGATGAAGGATATGGGTGTCGCTGATGTGATTTTAGGGCTTAAAATCATAAGGTCTACTGATGGTATAGCTCTCTCTCAGTCTCACTATGTTGAGAAGATACTGGAGAGGTTTGAGTACACATCACGTAAACCTGTTAAGACTCCATATGATTCATCCAAACCCTTGTTCAAGAATGAGACTGGGGTTCCAGTGTCTCAATTACGATACTCTCAGATTATCGGAAGTTTGATGTATCTTATGAACTGTACACGTCCAGACATTGCGTTTGCCGTGAACAAGTTAAGTAGATACACCAGTTGTCCTGACAAGACCCATTGGGAAGCTCTTGACAGAGTTCTGAGGTATATCAAGGGAACACATTTCCTTGGGCTGCATTATGGTAAACATCCTTTTGTAGTCGAAGGATATAGTGATGCAAGCTGGATTGCCATGAATTCTGGGAGTAATGGTGTCTCAGGATATGTATTCCTGTTGGGAGGAGGAGTTGTTTCCTGGAGGTCTAAGAAACAGACCATATTGTCTCGGTCCACTTTTGAGGCAGAGTTGTGTGCTTTAGATGAAACTGGATTGGAAGCTGAATGGCTACATGGACTTATGTCTAGTTTACCTATGGTAATGAAGCCTCTTCCTGCAATTTCAGTTCACTGTGACAGCACTACAACTATTGTTAAGATAAAGAGTTCCAAGTACAATCAAAAACAGCGTAGACACATCCAAGTCAGATTGAAATCTGTAAGGGAGTTAGTGTCTAATGGGGTCGTGGTTGTGGACTACGTCGGTACCAAAGATAATACAGCTGATCCTTTCACTAAAGGTCTTACCTTGGCTTTAATGGAAAAATCCAGGTTGGGAATGGGACTAAAACCCCTATAGATTTGCAGGCAGTAGCAACCCAACCCAAAAGAGTGGAGATCCCACAAATTGGGTTCAATGTGGTAATAACAAGCTGTCGGGTAAATCAGATGACACTATGTATTCTTGTTTGATGCTTCTTGCATCTGTATGTCTATTCCCTGGGAAACATGTTAGTGTCATGACTGCAAGTTAGTAAGAAATTAGTCTCTTAATGGTGTCAAGTCTTAGGACAGGATGTTAGCAGTACATCCTTGGAGACTCCAGCTAAGTGATTGATGTTGTATAGGCCACAACAGGAGAATTGGGTTGTTCTCTGTTATCAATCATGATTTATATTTTGTATGCATGGCCTTAATGTATTGTTTTCTTTTCTACCATGTCTTTATTGTGTTGTTACCAACCTATACTCTTGTACCCAAGGTTCAGGTTCAAGACTTTTGTTCACCTAGTTCCTACGAGGGTCACAGTTGGATAACTCAGGTAGATTCAAACCGAAAGGTATCTGCTGAAAGCACAGTATGGAGGACTGAATAGTAGAGTACACTACACATTGGACTTTGTGGGGGATTGTTAGATACATGATTAACTACTGTACACAAGTACTGTAGCTGTTGTTATATAGCAGCTGGTTAGTGTAGTGCATTTAATGCATTTAATGTAGTAATCACTTATTTAGCATGGGTTAAGCCCAATGTAGTGCAGCAAGTACATGTGAGAACGTAGTATTGTTTCTAGTGCAAATGGCAAAGAAGTTTTATCCCATATTGCTCACACCTAGAACTTTTGTGGTCCTCATATGTAGGATCACATGGGGCACTAGTGTCCAAAGGAGTCCTAGGAGGGAGGTATGCTCACCTCCTTGGTGGGTGGGATTGCCACATCACAACGCATGCACGCACACGCGCGCGCGCCACGCCACGCCTCGCCTCGCCTCGCCTGGCCGGGCCCGGGCTCGGGCTCGGGCTCGGGCTTGTGGATTGTGGAGAATGTCTTCCGTCTTCTTTTTGCACTAGGATACAACTACGTAATTAATTACTCGTGTAATTAATTGTTGCTTTCTTATTCGGATTTCTTAAATCCTAATTAGAAAGTGTTTCTCTTTTACGGATTATTCCATATTGTGTACGAGAGCAACCGAGTGTTGCGTCTAACTGGGAATAGGATTAGGGACGTGCGTAACTATTTATATGACTCCGGTCATTTGGGTTAAACACACCGAAAAATAGTTTTCTGCCGCCGTGTGTTTTGTGAGCCCTAATCCCGAGTGCGAGAGTCGTCGTCCCCAGAGTTGCTTTGCGGAGTTGTCCTCCTGTGCAAAGCGAGACTCGTCCTTTCCTTCAGACGCAGCTGTCAGGCGGTGGTACCTGCGGTGGCTGTGCTGCATTGGTAGCAGTGCGACGTGCGCGAGCAAGACGTGCAACTTCCAGGTTCGTGCCGGATCGAGACTGGGAGAACGGTGCCTATCCGCGAGGATTGCCGGGCACTGGTTTTTTTCATTAACACGTTCGTTTCTCAACGAACGATCTGGTTTGCGAATCTAACTCTTATTTTTTGTTCTCCTACATTGCTTGTTCTTCGAATCTTATTTTGGATCTGCCTGAACTGTTAATTATATTGCACCTGTCGCTGTTGCATGAACGACAATAACCAAATTAACAACACTTGTAGACTATCATCTTCAGACATATGGGTGGATACATCATCATCTGGAGGATGGTTCGCAGCAACAGGTTTCTCCATATACATCTTTAACGTTTTCCATTCATTTGTGATATGTTATATAACGCCTTCTTCCATCTTATTTTATATAGAAAGGAAGATATTCACCTTGGCTTTTGGATCCATGGTAAACTTTCCAATCACTTTTCTGGCATCGTATCTCTCTCAAGCAGCAAATAATGGAGTTCTTCTAGGACTAGAGATGTGTACATCTTCACTTGACAAAAAATGGAAGTCCCTTTCTGGTCAAAATTTTCAATTTTGGTATTGGACGTCATGGTGATGGTTAGATGGACCCAAGATCCATGGTGCTCAGATAAGCTTAAATGGCCAGCTGGTCTGATACTGGTTAGTTATAAATGACTTCTAGAGTGGCCAGTGCACAGTGAAACAAAGGAAACCAAGATCAAATAGAGTAGGACTAAGGAGCACCAACACAATAGGAGTTGGAGAAGAATAAGAATCCCATCCAGTACTCCTTTTGGTGTGCGTGCCCAAACTGAGAAAGAAAGGAAGAGGGAAAAGAGGCTGTTCCAGTACAAGTCATGCCGCAACGCAAGGAACTTCTTCAATAGATTAATGTAAAGAGTAAAGACTATTGCCCCTGGCACCTTTTTTGCAGGTGAGTTATACCAAACACAAGAAACTAGAATCACATGATTGATTTCAGTCATTCATTGAATCCTTTTGTCAAAGTGACAATACTCTACACCTATAAATGGATATTCGGAATCCGCACATTCGAGCTGGATTCGAGTCCGAAATTTTGAAAAAAAATCGACATCAGCATAATCCGGATTGGATTTAGGATATCAAATTTTATATCCGAAAATTTCGAATAGTATTTCGGATATGGCTATATCCGCTCCGAAAAAATCCGAAATCCGAAAAATTTATATATATATATTATCAAATATATATATTATCTATATATAAAAAATAAAAATATAGATATTTTATCATATATATTCATCATGATATCAATGTTTTCTATATATAGCGTATTAATAACAATATATTTATGACTTTTGGTTCAGATCGGTTATTTATACAAATTTAAATATTATTTGTCGGGAGGGGGGGATTCAGATATAATCACATGATATTCGTCAAATATCGGATCAGACTTTTTTTTTCGGATTCGGATATCGGATATAGTAGTATCTGCTCCCTATTCGATCCGTTTACAAGTCTACAATACTTAGTCCAATGATGCCTCAATCAATCCTGCCAGTCATGACAGTCACAAAAGTCAAGGCAGCGAAACCAGTTATAACAAATTCTAATTTGGATTTTTGCAAGTTGTAGATTTCATTGAAAGCACCACTTTTCCAATTTAGCTTGTCAAAACTAATTGCGCTGACCTAACTGTGATATGTTTTGTAAACATAACTAGCTTTTTTAAAAAATAATTGTTGCAAAAGTCAATTGCACTACTCTAACTTTGATTTTTAACATGACTCCGTTCGAGATTGATTCTATTTTTGGTCGTCCAGAATTTGCTAATACACAAGCTTCTTGAATCAAAGCAAAATGCAAAGAAATTGTCTCCGAAATAAACTGTGAATCTATTTTGTCAAAAAAATATTGCAGAGACCGAATTTGAACCTGTGACCAGAGAAATTTTGATGATATTTTGATTAATTTACAACTTTCATCGTACTGTGCTCTCCAAAGGAATGGTCGAAGCCATGCCCAATCAAAAATGAGGGTTTCCTATCTCATACGGCTCATCAATCAATCTTATGATATGTTGGGAATTTCTTATAATAATCATCCACGCCTTAAACGTATCTTGATGCCTAAAAGTTGGATAGGTTAAGTTCCCAAACTAATGAATATATGCCCACTTCACATCCAAAATTTCAAATTTATGCATACACATACAAAATTTCAAATTTATGCATACTTTCCATGGCATCAATATCAATGCTACCATAGAAGCAAACTCAAGAGTTTCTTAAAAATTGACATGACAGAATCTTTTTCACTGCTTTTAGTCACGGATTTCTGGATTGGAGTTCAATCAGTGACGGCTGGGAACTTAATTGGTTTGATCTACAATGAAATTGGATCCACTCATAACAACCAATCTGGTCTTGTCTCCACATTTACCGAAATTCTACATACATTTGTGAAATATTGGTTTTTTCAGTGCTCGAAGTGTGAAGTCTTCTTAAGTTGTGATCATTTTTCTTTAATGCATGAATGAAGGATTTATTTCATTCGGTGATCTGATATTTTCTCAATTAAAAAAGATAATGTACCATTCCGGATTATATCATGTATAGACAAACATATTGAATTAATTGCTTGTAATAAATGTATGTTTGAAGCCAGTCTTATGCCTTGTACAACAAGAATAACTAAATTTCTTATGTTAAATGTATGTCTGAAGGCAGTTATGTTATCTAAACAAGAATAACCAAGCAGGGGAACCAAAGATAAGTTGGGTGGTGTTGATCTTATGTGTTAATGAGCCTATTGGGCCTACGTGTCGTATAGCTTTGATGTTACGTTCAGTCTCATCATAAAATGAGGGAGTACTCGCTAGTCTCCTATTTATGTTTCCTTTGTAGCATTGCTCTACAAGCAACAAGTAGAATAACATTTTCACATGGTCCCAGAGACGTCCCTCTAAATACCATAATCGCCCCCATCTTTACATGGTCCTAGAGAAGACCACGTAACTTCCCACTCCTCCCTCTCGTTTGCTATTGTACAGCACTATAGCAGCTACCTACTGCAGCCTCCCGTCTGAGCTTGCTAGCTCCAGGGATGCCATGATAGCCTCTCCCCAACTCTTCTTCCAGAGGACGTGACCCTTGCTATGGTGGCCCCCTCAATAGGTCCTCCACATGTGACCTACGGGGAGGGCACCTCTTCATTTGTGGCGTCTAGGTCTAACGCCTCTATTGGGTCAACCTCTCCCTCCGTTAAGACCAAGTTCATGGACTTATGAGACATGCATACCCAAGGTCACCTCTACCTAGTGCTGCGATAAAACCTTTAACATGATATTCTACTCCAATTTTTTGGTGAGTTAGGAATCTTCTTTCACTCAAGGAGTAGATGATCAACAAATAAAATTGGTTTAGGGCTTCTAGTCTCTAGGAGGGTTCCCTCCATCATCCAACTACATCAAGGCATCAAAGAGATTTATCTAGGCATGAGGGAAGGTCAACCCCCTCTGTTGTGCACCACTTCATCCATGTGAAATTTCCTATGTTGTGTTTTTTGACCTTAACTGCCCATGCATGGGTTCTTATGTTGCTTTTGGGTGTATACTAACACATTCCTCTAATACCGACTGCTACTCAGGAAGGTGACTGCTCTAATGTTTCTTACACCTTTTCATTATGTTCTCCACATAAATCGCCCTTGGAAACATGTCATTATTGTTCATCTTGAGTACAAGAACTACCTTTCTTCACACAAATCCCTAGATATCTATTTCACTTCTCAAGATAAAAATGATCATCTTATTAGATGTGCACCTGATCATTTGGTTGATGCTAAATCCAAGAAAAAAATGACCATATTGCCTATGTCAAAAATAACTCTCTTCAATGAGTTAGATTATCAACGACATTGAAACTTGCATTGATGTGTCTCTGCTTATAATCAAAATAACCAAGAAAATGTATCATATATATAGAGAAAGACAAGCTTACAATTTACCCTAGGCATTGACATATAAGATCATTATGCCTACTTTAAAATTGTCTATGATGTTTCGAGATGTAAAACCCTAACAAGAGACATCACTAAGCCTCAAAAGTAATACGGTGAACTTTAGTTGGTTCAAATGGTGGCTGCTTTTCCAGATTCATTCTCCTAAGTGGTGGTTAAGATACTTAGCCTCCCTTTATAGGGATTCGAGGACTCTGGTAGAAATTTAGAAGTGGTTAATCCTATGCGGCCTATTGTTGCAAATTCCATGGTCAAAGAAATTACACTGGATATTTTTTGGTGCCAATCATGATACTTTATCTTGGACCAAGCACAATATTGTGCCTTAGGCCAAGCATGATCCTCTAGCTTGGGGTAATCAAGGCACTACTAAGGATGGATTTTGGAAATCTGGTAAGATAGCTCTGCTATCTCATCCTAATAGTTTTTCTTAAAATATCAAGTGTTCTCTAAAACATCCTCAAGCCTCCTCCTAATTAGAAGAGTCTTAATCATGAGTAACCAGTGCAATTTTATTGAATTCTGCCACACCACCTGGAAATAATCATTTTATTATTGATTCAAGAATGCCATATTATATTTGTGACACATCTCTGCATTGATATTGGTTCCACTTTTCATGCATGTTGGTGGCATCAGATTCACTATTGAAAGTGGAATTTCCAATGCTTCTTTATCTTTCTATTTTCCCCTATTCGTACCTAAGTTACTTCTTAAGTAATAATCTTTAAGCAAATCGTTACAAAATGTTCTCTTTCTTCCCCCATGATTGCATTTTAAAGAATCTTCATACCAAAGTGCAATTAGTTGGAGTTATAAGGTACTAGACGACATGTACTACTTGGTAACAAGACACATACATTTGTTGATGTTTCTTTGTCTACTTATGCTTCTAATTCATAGTGGCACTTTGTCCTTGACCACTCACTTTTGCAAAATTGGAAATTTTGTTCTTGCAACTTCATGTTCATTTTCTCAATCTGAATTTTTTTAGGTGGACAAAAAACCATGTTTTTCCTATTCATGTGAAGCCTTATTTTTCAAGTACACTATTTTAGATCCAGTGCATTTTGATGTGTGGAGATGCTATCATAAATTCTAGCTTATCTGTATACAAATAATTTATATCTTTGATTTAGAAATTCTTTGAAGCCACCTAGATATTCTTTTTTACAAATACACCTTAAGTTGTCTATTTTTAATATGTTTTATATTGCCTTGTTTTTTATATTAGAATTCGGTTCTCCTTACATGTAGAAACTCTTTGAGCTAAAAATGCACTTGAGCTTGTCTAACAAGATCTCACCTTTTGTCAGGAACAAAGAACCATCTACCAAACATCCTTCTCTTATAACCCCAACAAAACAATGTTGCAAAACATAAAAGTCAAGCACCTACATGTCACCCAAACACTATTGATTCACTTTAGAGAAAAAGAGAATGTATTTTACTTTTAAATCATGTCTTGATATTCCTCCTATTATTTCTAGGAATTGGGATCTACTGTAACCAATTCTTAGAAGTGTGTAGTCACATGTGTGGGTGTGGCTTGTAACTTTGTCCCCTTTCCAGAGTTTTTTAGAATATACTTACACAATTTTCAAAAAAGAAAACATTACTGATTCAGTGCATGTTCTACAACACTTTTGTCTAAAAGCCTACTAATTGCATGTTGTCTTATCAAAAGCATGCCCTACGATGGCATGCGTCACAAGATATCCTAATACATGTTATATCATGCTTCGTAAATCTTTGACTTATGACTACACATTTTGGTTGCACTTGTTTTGCAAAATTGTAAGCTCCGACCATGACAAGTTCTCTCAAAGGACCAAAATGTGTATCTTCCTTAGATACTAACACATATAATGGTTACTAGGCTCAAGATCCAATTAACACACGTGCATGATAGTCTAGATGTAGAATTCTTTGAAAATACCCCTTAATTTTCCACTAATGAAGTCAAAAGAAAAAAACAATTGACTTCAAGATGGTGTACCTTTGTATCATAGGCACATGATGAAGAACATAAATAGGTTGCTTGGTATAGTATGCATCCATGCATTCTTTTATGAGATTGACTACCATCATCTACTCCTAAAATCATGCAGTATGAAAGTAGTTTTACCATCTCCATCACATTCATGTATTTCATGAAAGCACACAACATATAAAACCTAATTCACATTTTTTGTATGTCAAGTTTCTAGAAAAGATTATATACATACCCTTCATCAAATTCATAGAACAAATTGTTGAGTGATTTACTCAACCTCTAGGGAAGAAGACATTTCTACTCTATCAGATAAGCTAGCATGATTAACAACTATGTCAAGTTGAGGTGAGTTTTGAAGTACTTATCTCTGAATGAGACTATAGAGCTTGTGTAACTTAGAGCATTAGTATAGTATTATAGCTTTAGTCTCAAATTATGCAATCAAGGAATTTCCATCTGTTTGGACTCCTTTATATGTGTCATTTTTACTACTTAGTGTTAACAAGTAGAATAACATTCTCACAATTATATCATATGACGAGTGAGAGTAAGACAACTAATATGGGGTGTGATTTGTCTTAAACGTCCCATAGACACATTTGAGGTCCACCTTTTGGGCTTGGTTGTCAGATATGAATGGTTGAATCTCATATCTGAAGACAAGATTTTTCTTCCTTCTTGGTGGCAATTTTACCACAATGTACTACTAGAAAAATTACCTATTTCATGAATAGTGGCTCACTCTTGAGATATATCACCAAAAATAAGATGTCTCTTAGATCTTTCAAAAAAATTGAAATATAAATGAACTTAACCAAAGATTTATAGATGTTATTTTTTAATATGAATCCTTAATGGAAGGATCTGGAGCTTTACATGGTTGGAAATTGGTTATCCACAAAAAATTAGAAGTTAGTGAATATAGTATATAGTAGTCGATCTTCTTGTTACTTGTAGATGATTGAATCTCAAATGTTAACACATGATTTTCTTCTTTCTCAGTGACAAGTTTGCTAAAACTATCTACTGAGTCAATATGGATCCAATTTTCTAGACATTAAATAAAAATTCATATTTTAGATTATGTTTATAATAATAAAACTTTAGTACGTGTTTGGAAATGGCAAGTGGCCCCACAACCAAATTCATATTTTAGTATGTCTATAATAATGAAACTATGTTTTATGGGAAAAGAACATATTTATTGTTTTAAACATAGATATATACATATTCGACACAACTATCTTGGGTATGTACAATTTTATTGTTGTATATATAGATATATACATATCTAAATAGTGGTACTGTGTGTGCATAGACACGTTATGTGGTAATATGAGTAATTGAGGTTCCACTAAAATATAAAAAATAGACTCTTATATAAGTTTTGAAATCTAATATATATCAATTTTTGACTTAAGTAAGGGATTAAGGATAGGAGTGTTTTACATGGCATTAATAGATAATTTTCATTTCAGCGACTATTTTTTATCACTTAGGTTCATTTTCATATTATATACATAAACGTTGCAGATAATATAGTTGATTGAAGTTCCTAGATAATCATTAAGACATTTAGTATAAGTAGCATGATATGTTATATTATAATTGCATAGCTATTCATGGGACAATAATAATATTGTACAAAAAACATAGATAAATATACTTAATTTGAATATAAGAACATATGTGTATCAAATATATACCTTTTATATGATGGAGAGTTTATAAATACTTTAAGCCAACATTTTGGTCAAGACACATGTCAAGGCTCATCCCCTTGGGGCTCCTTGATGCCTAGGCATTCGCTCCTAACAAGTATGATATAAACAAAACAATGGTGCACCTTCCGACCTATACCAACAACCAACCCTTTCATCATGACCACATTGGTGCAAGGGTGGCCGTATCTCGACTTTATTCGTGGATATCCATTCACATATTAGGATATAAAATGAATGCTTCATGACTACATCATTATATGTCCACATAGACACCACTAACTATGGCATAACATGTCCATATAGTCACCACCAACTGAAGTGCATATTCTCCAATCCCAAGATTTGCATCAATGCTACAAGCTTAAGGAACTAGTAAGCTCTTAGAAAAAAAAATATGACCCACAAACTAGCACTGACCTCTTTTGTATGTTTTGTTTATGCACATGCACCTAGGTAAGACTTCCTCATTAGATTATTTGTTCCAAAAAATTTCAAGCTAAGAATGCTAGAATGTGGAGTTTTTAATGATGGATCCCCTCAATAGGATGTGCATTTTGTTAATATGGTAGTCTCAATAATAATATGGTCTTTAAGATCATTTTTTAGGACTTAAATCTTGGTATCTATTAATTTGATTTCTTTTTCAAGGTCTAATTAAAAATGAGAATAATAGCAATCCTATAACCAACAATATCAATATCATTATTCACATGATAATCATCGAATTGATTCTAGTTGGATAGTTTTCCTAGTGAAGAGGTCCAAATTCTTACCTCTAGGTATGTGAATCGTATGTAAGGGGATAGATACCAACATGTAGCATGTTCCTATTTTAGAAGATTCATTAAAGCTATTGGGGAACATGTGAAGCCTCACATTCCTACCATCTCTAACACTAATGTTATTACATTGTAGAAGAATTACCTAGCCTGCTATTTTTTATGGAGCATTCATTCCACTCATCATTATTTCTAGTGGTACAATTCATCAAAAATAGGTTCTAAGAGAGATCATCCTTTACTATTGTCTTATTGCATCATTCAAAGGAGTGGATCATGATTGTAATCTGCATTTCATGTAATGATGGCCTTATTTGTAATGCTCAAGCACCATACCGGAGGCATTTATAGGTTGTTGATAAAGATGGATAATAATAATTGGTACTTGCTTCCTCTACGTGCTTTGTTCTCACTCACACGCTACCCATGAAAGCTTCTCAATAGGTCGCCCTTCTTGGTGTTAATCTAGGACAAGATGGCTTAGCCATTGAGTTCCTAGGGAAGCAACCCCTCCGGAAAAAAAGGAGGTGCAACTTGTTTATATGGAGACCCCAAGAAATCTATTTAGCTTCAATTTATTTGAGGCCTCAAATTCTTAGATATTACAATAATCCCATGTATCCTCTTGTCACCCTTGTCACGACTCAGCTATATACCATCTATAACTAACCCAAGGTGGCCCATCTACACCCAAGTAATTAGTAATCTATAATCTTGTACGCATAGTATAATGTTAAGTGTGATTTTACATTAGCATAGTAAAAGATTCTAGTAGTTTTGAGTGCATACTTTCTTAAAATAATTCTCAAACAAATTTTTATATGTATTTAATATGAAATTGCAATTTTATATCTAAAATAAAGTGTGAAACTTTATGCAGCCTGTAACAATTTTGATGCTCTCAAACATTGATGTTTGAGATTTATCTTCATTTATGCATATAGATAAAAAGCATATTGCAATTGCACAGACTTATTTGATGTAATTTGCAATTAATCACTAATCACGACTATTACAAGAGTAACAATTGGAGGTTTATACATGGACAACTTTTCCATTTAACAATTTTTTCAATCACATCTCAGAAATGTTCAGATCCAGATCTCCCTTAAGTTAGTTTAGGTATAACTCCTCTTTTAACTTTGTTAGTTCAAAATAGCATTACTCTAAGTTGGTGCATACGTTGGTTTTTATACACATTTCTAAATCACTTAAAGAATCCTCTTATAATTTGTTTGTCGTAGTTGTCACTTTATTCACTTGATTTTTAGATAATCATTTTTAACACAATATCTTATGATTTTTTTATATGTCCACCTTAGCATTCTAATATATGATGCATCATCCTATCAATACCTTCTTTCTTAAAGACCCAAAATTCACTACCATAAAACATGGTTGGGTGTCCAGTTATTCAATAAAATATACCTTTTGATTTGAGTGGAATCTTGTGGTTGCATAATATTTTCATTGAAATTTCTTTCCATGCATGTGTTACATTTTTATACTACTTTTAAAACCTTTTTATTCCAAGGCACTTTTCTATACATCAAGTTAAATTTTACTCTATATTTATCTCTAATTAATCAACATAATTGCTTCAATAATAAGTATACACCACATGATATCATCGTGAGCATACTATGTCAGCTCAAAGTTAGATATGGAGTAATGGCGATCCTTTCTATACCACAATTAGATTAAGTATTTGTATCTGCGATCTGACACTAATAATTGATCTATCCATACATGACTTTATTAAAATCAATATATTGGATCTAGATCCATGTTATCTTCAAACCTAAAAAAGCACTTCCTCTGGTACTCTATCATAATACTTCTCAGATCAGTCAAATAATATGAAAATTTCTTCTATTTTATCTATACTTCTCTTTAAGACTCCTTTTTATATAAACTGCCTCCATGGTCATTCTCCAGTGCACAAAAATAAATTAGCTTTCTAAATTATCTTTTGTAGATCTTATTTTACAATGAAAAATGATCAGCCAAAGCCTGAAAATTGTGAATCATTTGTTGATGCCTCTTTAGGGTGCATCTTTAAATATATATATATATAATTTTTGTGAACAACAAATAGTGTTCCTACACAAATTTGGCATTTTCTCTATTTTTGTATTAAATTAAATCTTTAACTACACAACTCCTTAAACTCCAATACTATTCATCAATAGGATGGCATTTAGCCATCACTTGTCATATTTTCTAGAGCATTCTTAGCCTTTCTTTGAGCCACCTTGGTGTGTTGCATCAAATAGTTCTTTAAAATCATATATGATGACCCAATTTAAGGTTTTGTAAGTATTTTTTTTATTTTGGTACTATCACCATTTACCAACACAACCTCCTTCACAGTTGATGCATTAGACTTGCATAAAGTCTCTTCCTTTTCTTAGTACAATCCACACTATATATTTTGATTTTTTTCTTTCTTTAGTATCCAAATCCTCAAACACACAAACCTTTAGAAAATCTAGATCTAGCCGCGTCAACTTCCATTCTGACTAACTGGTATGTCTTGTACAAAACACTATTTGCAGGTTTTGTTAACTTCTTATAAATATTCCTTTATAATATAATGCGTCGATGCAATTCTTCATCCCACCGCCATGTCTTTTTTTAGGAGACCCTTACCACATTTTGGATTCCTAAAAGCATTTCTTAACAATTCTTCTTAAGGAAAATTTCATACCATTTGAAAGATTATTGAGTTTGGAATCTAAGATCCAAATGACTTCCTTTAAACACTTGATAAAATCATCACTTTCTACTCTACTCAAAGCTTAAATCACTTGATTCTTTATGTAGGGAATCCTTGGACTTCCCTTAGTCGGTGTTAATTTTAATACTAAAACTAAAAGCCTATTTAAGTGGTGGAGAATTTTCATCCTAAGAAACAATTACAATCCTTGTATATTTTTGGTGTAGTATTTTTTCTAAATAACTGATAAAATTGTTTACAATTGAAAGAACTCTCCATAGGAATCATGTTTGACATCTTTTTTTCTTGAAATGATGTTTTTTTACTATCACGTCATAAGAGGTTGTAAGATCCAACATGAACTCACCAAAACTACTCATACTTCCACATTCAAAACCACCATGCACTCTCTCAAAACCATCATTAGTAGTTCTAATATTGTTGTTAATATCTACCCATTAATGATATTTTTCTATTTTCATATTCCTTGTATAAAATTATCCATTTTTCCCAAAGATTCTTCTTAGTCCCTTGCTAAAGTTGACAGAGGGGCATAATTATTGATGTCATTAGTAATATTTCCCTCTAGAACAAGCTTAATTAATATTAATATAGTTTAATCACCCTTCCATTTGTTGTTGATAACAACACCCTTCAACGTCTTATAAACATCACACAATATAAACCGTTGACAAAACTTCCATGTCATATTTTGTACCTATTGTATCTAATATTTGAACATCTTCCACCTATTCACTTAGCTTCCTACAATTAATCTACATTTATAAAGTTTATATATTTGTCTAGATTCTTCACTTGCCTTCTTCCAACATACATGGAAACATTGCACTTTGTTCACTCTATCTAGGTTTTGATGCAATGGGACTTGTGTCTTCACCCAAATTCACAGGTAAAGGAAATCTTTCTTGTGCTTCAAACATCTGGGAAACATTTGTGCTAAAACCCCTTTTTCAATTTATCACAACACCCCTGTGTTGGTACAATGTGTAATTGGGTAGCAACGAACCATTGAGAATATTATGAGAATCCATTTCAAGATAAAAGACAATTTTTTGTGGCTTCTTGTCAGCCTACCGCCAACCCTCCTCCTTTATCCGGGCTTGGGACCGGCTACGTTTGCAAGCGTAGGCGGAGTTGCAATTAATCACCAGATTTGTAACAGAAAAAGTAGACAATGAGATACCACTTAATATTAAAATATTATTCAACAAACCCTCTCAAACTCTTATTTAACCATCATTGTACAATTTCATAAATAATTTATCATAATTTAAAATTGGATTAAACAACAAATAAAGTATACTTTTGCTTATAATTGGAATTTGAATATGTTTATCCTATGATGCTGATGATAGATGTATAATAAAACATTTGAAATTCATGCACTACTCGACCATTCAAAAAGTTAAGAATGTCGGTAAGATATGCCCATAGTGACAATCATGTGTTGATTGACATGGCATATACCATAAAGGATTTGATTAATACTTATAAAGGCAAGCTTCCTATTCATTCTATTTCATTCAGTTATGAGATAATGATGAAACAATATGAATATCTAGCGAAAAATATTACTCAATGATGTATGTCTTCAAGTAATACCCTTGTGGATGAGATCATACAGATGTTAAGAGTAAATATACATATTCTCATTATGTCCTAGATTAGTGTTATTGTAGAAGGTTGACAGACAACAATAACACATAAGATCAAAGTGTGAATCGGTTGGTGACTGAATATCATTAGTCATGATATAAAAATATCAAACCAAGCACACATATACATGTTAGGGAATAGTGTATCAGATACACCCACCTTGATAGTGACACATGATTGTGGTGGTCACATTCATCTCTCATAGTGAAGGTGGTGATTGTGATTCTTAGACCTGAAATCACTACACTCGTCACATGTCGTTGGGTATGCTTTGACATCATCAAACACAGTCCTGAAATATGGATTGTTATAACAGTGATGATTGGGTGACTTTGACACATGGGGATAGACTATGAGTGATAGACATGGGATTTACCCCTCCTACTGGAGTATGATATCTTGGCCACTTGATAAGTGAGACTGAGAAACACATGTGCATGCACATGTGAATCAATATATGATATTGATGTCACATTATCTTAGACAGTCTGCTCTTGGTTCAAGGAACACAGATCGAATGTTGAGAGTATGACCTTCCATGCCTCGAGTTCATCTTGGATATTAGAGACAAAGGAATTGTACAATCACTGCAACACCTTACACAGATTTTAGGTTGAATTTGTTCTCAAACTTTCCAGTCACTAGGGTAGCACTGATGTGTGACTAGGCACCACTCTTTGTATGTGATGTCATAAGAAAATTATGGACATTCACTTCCAATGTAACATGGGACCTATAGGGTCACACACATAGGAACTCATTTAGAAGATGAGTTTGATCTTAAATGACAATTGGATTGATTACTAAAGTGTTTAGGTATTCAATTCATATAACAAATTGACTGATTGGATGACTGGTCTACCAAATGATTATGTCACTGAGTGAGATGGCTGTTTGGGTAGCCTGACGGGCATCTCAAGTCTGGATATGGCCGTTTGGGTTGTCAGGGTGATCGGAGTTCTAATTGGGTAAGTTCTGCCCTTGAACTGATCGGTTCAATGTGATTGAACCGAACAGCTCATCTCAACTCACTAGATGGGTATTTGGGTGAGCAAGACATGCACCTCGCCTGGGTGAGACAACTCGTTTGGGCCAAACTGATATTATGGATGTTTCTTAAATAGTTTTGATTGTACATACTTGGAATGCAAGTAAATTAATATATGATATTAATTGGAATCGAAATTACCAAATTTGTATATGAATTAGAAACTAACAAATGACTCTTTGGTAGTGTGAGATGACCGTCTCTCATACCAGACGACCATATGGGTGTGCCAGATGACCATTTGACGTCATGCAGGTTGTGAAAGTTTAAGTTCTTCCGGTTCCTTCCACTCACATGCAATCTCGTACAGACTAAAAATCCTGACCCTAACCTCGCCTATAAAAGGAAGGATATTGTGGGCTTCCCAAGACACAACATAGATAATTGAGAAATAGTTGATCTGATAGATATTGTCATCTCTAGTTGTGGTAATCATGAGAGCCCATGCAAGTCCTACCCAACTAGGGAGGGATAGCCAAGGGAGACAGCAACTAAGATCATTGTTGTGGGAGAACAAGTTGGTGACTAGTATACCAATAGGAGGGATGACTCCTTCCTATCCATTCTAACAGGACGACATGAGTTCTAGGAGGTCTGTGTTGACTACTCTAGAGACATAATCCCTTTGGTTGTTGTTCAGAGGGTAAAGTCAACCTACATTATGTGGAGAGACCACCAGAGTTGTTGTAGAGGTTGCACAAACAACTGTTCATGGTGAAGACTAGGGGTTGCACAACCACCGACCAAGAGCAACTAATCAGTAGTGGCAAAGAAGTGAGTTTTGTAGTTGGAATTTCTCCTGGACCAGGTATAACTTGTTAAAACAATCCTTCTTATTTCATAGTAGTTGACGTGATCTTCTTGTTATGGGAATATAGGTAGATAAAAAAATTATTTTTGCTGCTATACTATGTGCTCGTATTTCTAATAGTGGTATCAGAGCCACATCAATTTACTATGTCTTAGGATAATTTTTATGATCATATTTTGGGTTTTAACATTTTTTTTATTTCATATGATGTGAATATTTAAGATGCTCTCATATGCATATCTGATAAAATACCACATAACCCCAAGATTATATATATATATATGTAATTTACACACGTCATCCTAAAAGTGATTTTGATGGTGGATGTGTAGCGTGGTTATGGCCAATGTCCTATATCTATGTGTGGTTGGATGGTTTGGTTCTTATTTATCTCAGTCTGCGTATCGAGCCTCTACCTACCTCTTCCCAATGTAAAGTTAATACTTTCCTACCTTTTCTTCCCTCAAATGTAACTTGAGATTTTTATTACTCAACATCATAAAGTAACAATAAGATAGTTTTTTTTTCTTGTAACGACGAGGAAGATGATCATCGTCAGTTGAGATGACCAGTTCGTGAGCTGAGCCGACCGTCTGGAGGACTAAGGAAGATAGAGCAATGGAACCAGATGAATGCCTAGTGGGCCCAATTGAATGTTTGGAAAGAGTCCAAACATCGCTTGGATAGGAGTCCAGACGACCGTCCCAAAAGGCATAAACGACTGTCTGGAAGGTGTCCAGACTTTAGTTGGATAGGAGGACCAACCGACCGGCCAAGAGGTGAGACGATAGGTTCAAGGGTTGAATGGATCTACCTAAATTAGCAAGTACAGGTCTACTCCAGCAATAGGTTCATACATGTGATGTGATGATTGACCTAGGTGGTAGTAATTACTTGTGGATCCAACAAATTACAAGTAGACATGGCCGTAACCCTCACTTTTTATTTTATATTACATGTTTACATTGTGGGATATAGCATGTATATGATACATACTATATATGTGGTAATTGGATACAAAAAACCCCTCATTCAAATATATTAAGTCCAAGATTATTTCAAATAGCAATACACATGAAACACTTATTCGACTAAGAATAGGTTATGCCTCTGCGTGGTGTGCCGTCTACCTTGTAGAAGTGTGATGGTAATAATGTAGGTTCCGCCTCTACAAGGTGCATTATTATCATATTGACTATTGGGTCAGGCTTAAGTGGTGATTCTTAGAGCGTCTAGACCCAGAAGCATGTAGATTATTATGACAAGGAGTTGTGCATATCATCTGTCCAGAATTACATATGACACAATTGGCAAAAGTTGCCTACCTTGATGATTGACTATGTTTGCGGTGTTGATCGGGCCACAGTTCAATTATCTTGGATCTGGCTCATTAGAAAATTGTTCACTACAATTGTCTAAATTGATACTTGAGGTTTATCAATTTGAACAAAATAATGAGAATGATAATTAATTAAAGACCTAATTATTATCGCCCAAATTTTAATCAAATCGAAATGAGTTTTTTGATAAAATTGCAAATTCTTTTGTATATACAAATGACAACAACAAACAATCACTTTTCTCTACAATTGTTCCTTGAGAAGGACAAACTTGCTGGGAAAAACTTCAATGATTGTTTCATGATGCTTAGAATCATTCTCACGTAGAATCACAAGCTCTATGTCCTAGAAATGCCAGAACCAGAGGAACCAACTCAAAATGCTCCACGGGATGAAAAGGTTGCTTATAAGAAGCATATTGAGGACATCGTGGATGTCAAGTGTCTGATGTTATGCTCCATGAATCATGAGTTACAAAGGCAACATGAGAACATGGGGTCAGGGTGATTGAGGTCACACATCTCAAGAACATGTATCAAGATTAGGCAAGACATGAGAGATATGATGTCTCCAAGGTGTTGTTCAAATGCAACATGGTAGAAAGAGATCCAGTAGGTCCTCATGTACTCAAGCTCATTAGGTATGTAGAGAACCTTACTAGACTGGGATTCTCCTTGGGTCAAGACTTGGCCACTGACGTGATTCTACAGTATCTACCAGAGTTATATAGTCAGTTTGTCATGAACTATAACATGAATAACTTTGACAAGCCGTTGACAGAGTTTTTTGGCATGTTGAGAACAGTTGAGACACAAATGAATAAAGACAAGACCAAGTCTATGATGATGATCATCAAGACAAAGGGGAAGTCTAAAGGAAAAGGCAAAGATAAGAAGAGTTCTAAAGCTAGCCAGAAGCCCAAGTCTTCATATCTCAAAGCAAAGGGAGGTATGAAAAAAGTAAGAGGTGATTGTCACCATTGTCACCAACCTGGACATTAGAAAAGGAATTGCCCACTCTAGTTAGAGGAATTAAAGAAGAAGAAGAAGAAGGGTAGCCTGATGCCTCCACTTGAGGTATAAATAATATAAGATAAATTTGATTAATTCTTAAAATTTTTGGTATATGGTACCAGATAAGTGATCTGACATATTGATGTGTAGAATCTGACAAGAAGTAAAGCCCTCACAGAAGGACAAAAATGGACAAGGCGGATCAAGTGTTGTGGAATCCATAGTCTCCATTTAAATTTATCTTAGCCCAATGGGCATGTAATATAATTACTAGAACTGTTATTTTATTATGCCATTAGAATAGAAACATTTTCTTTATGCATCTTGTATGGACAAAGCATGATTATCAATAAAGATTTGTTAGTGCTTCTATTTCAAAAAATATGATCTTATATGGCATTGGAATGAAAACATCTTGCAATATTTATGAGAAATGATCCAAAGATGAATATTTATAATGTTTATAACAAGGAATTATAATTGATAACTCAAAACTATCATTAGCATTAGTCATCTTGTGAGAATATGAGAATTGCATGCCTAGAATACATATTGATGTTGATCTAGATTCCCTTGGTTATTGAACCCAAGGAAACATGCTTGTCTTATTCACACACAATATGACATGACATCCTTTACTAAACGTAGCGGGAGGATGAATCTTTCATTAGACCTCATGCATATTACGCATAAAGATCTTATGAAAGAATATTATAGATGATTACTTATACTTCATATTCATTAACTGGTAATATGATGATATGTACTTAATAAAATAGAAATCTCTTGAAATGTTCAAAGTGATTATAAATGAAGTATGACTTTGATGAAAGTATTAAGAAACTTTGATGAGATCAAATGTTGAAATACTTTTCATCAATGTCTTGAGTATCTTCTGAAAAGGACTATGATTATGTATCACAAGTCAAATCCATATGAACATGATGTGTTGTTAGATTAAATGAATTATACCATGATGAGTCATGATATAATTATCAATTAATCTAGTCTTCTTATATATCCTCATAAATATAAAGCTATCACTAAATAATGTACACTATAAATGTTTTATAAGATATCATATATGATATGATTTGGGAATATCCCAATGTGTCTAAAGGATTGAATCTACATTGAGAAAGTAGTTTCTTAAAGAAGGTTTATTCACAAACCATAATTTTTTAAGATTACTATTAATCCCAATTCAATAACCAAAGTGTTTTGTTGATAAAATAACTGAATTCCTAAAGAATCAGGGGAGTAAAAATAGATCTCAAAATGTTTGAAATCAACAAACAGGTACAATCAGAACTAAGAGAATCACAAGTTGTTGGGGAATATCAAGTTCATTGTGTAACATAGAATAAAATAGTTCAAGTATAACACCTCTGAGATTGGAGGATTTTGAATCCAACAATTCAGACGGGTTGGTCATAAAGGATGAGCCAACTAGTCAACTAGAAGCCATTTCTGAGTAATATTGTGAAAGACTGGATTTCTGGCTTAATTTCGAGGACGAAATTTCTTTTAAGGTGTGTAGGATGTGATGGAGTGAACTTTTGAGTTTCTTAGTTACTCAATTCTTTGACTCAATTATCAGATGGAGATTGGAATGATCAAATGAGGTTGACATCAAATTTGATAAGAATGTACTTTGAGTTTAGTAAAACAACAGAAATTTCTAGAAGTTTTTTAAGCTTTAAAGTGATCAAATAAGTGATGTATTATGCAACTAAACTAAGGTGTATGTTATTCGAACTGAGTTGTGGCTTGAAATAGTATCATGTGCCCCACAAGATGGGAATTAACATCATGACAGCCTGGTCGTTGCTCGATGTCTTGTGTTGGGTAAGTAGCGTGGCCATTGCTTGTACTTTGGCATGTGATTGGATGATAGAGTTTTGAGTAGAGAAGCCACATATCAGTAGTGAGTGGCCCGACCTAGCCAATCAATAGGATGATCTGATTCATCAGCCTACCTCCGCACCAAGTCTAGTATTGGACGTGGACAGAGCCACAAGTTGCCCACGATCCCCGTGTCGAGGAGAAAAGGGCAACATGTGAGGGTAAGTGATCAGTTGCATGCGAGGGTGATGGCTTTGCCTACTCCGTGATCAAAGCGGGAGATTAGAGCAGTTCAACCAAGGCACTTTTATGCCTGCGACAACCTCACACAGGCCAACGTCGAGTAGGAGACGTTGCAGCAGCAGTCTGGAGGAGCCTCGATTTGCTCAAAGAGAACAAGAAGACACGACGACGTCCAGAAGCTGGGAGATGGGGGCATCG
The DNA here is from genome assembly GCA_963693085.1 of Alisma plantago-aquatica. NCBI lineage: Eukaryota > Viridiplantae > Streptophyta > Magnoliopsida > Alismatales > Alismataceae > Alisma > Alisma plantago-aquatica. Next base: position 1,899,724,283 of record OY856409.1, on the reverse strand, counting down.
AGTGAAGAGTGTTGCCAAGATGGCAGTTACTTGGTGCCACGACGGCGGTGTTCACTCAGAGCGATCCTAGATAGCGGCACCCAGGGAGGGGTTGAGAACCCACACAGATGCACACGATCCTGGCCGGGAAAGGAAGGAAGAGAGAAGACTGACGACGACATGAGGACTGACACAACAATGTCGACGCCGTCGAGCGGAGAATGACACCCGCATGTGTCGGGTTCAAGCACAACGGCGCCTCGTCTGCAGGATTTGTGAACCATGGCGGACAGGGTTATTGACGAGCCCTTTCATCCGGAAAACCATAGGCGCAGACCCTTGGTGCTTGTTAAGGAGATCTGAGCGGACCAGAGAAGGGAGGAGGAGAAGCTGAAGGGCACTCTGCGGACTTGAGCGTTACGGCGGCTGGCGCAGAGGAGCTCCGCCGAGTCTAAACCCAGCTGATGACCACTGTTTCTCATCGTGGAGCCACAACGGTGCTTGGGAACACAGGAGAAGGGTGCTGCAGGCAGTGGCAGTTTCCCACGAGGCCACACGCACAGGCTGCAGGCATCGTGTGCCAGAACGCGGAGTTCGCGTCGAGTGCAGGTGAGAAAGAGAAAGGGGAGCAGATTGGTCCGACTCCCAGTCAACCGCTCCGAATTCGGTCCAGGTCCAGAATCGGAAGCCAAAATCAAATAAGGAGTTGCGCCTCTCATAGGCCATGTGGCACAACGTGATTGGCTACAAAAAGGTAAATATTCAATAATTCTCGGATCTCGTATAATTTGTAGAAAATAGCACAATTATCAGAAAAATACAAATAAAGTACCAAAATTCTCAGGAAAATGAGTAGAACACAGTAGAACTATAATATTAGATTTTTGATGCACTAATCTCAGTGATATCATATAAGATGTGTAATGCTTAGTTCTTGAGTAATAAATATTTAATGATGACATAAAATTATGATAACATGTCAGTAAGTCCATAATTATGTATAGAATGCATATGATGTCATATATGGTCATGTTGATGTACGAAATTATGTAATTTGATTAATATGGCTAATTAGGGCTAATAACCCTAAATAAAATGTACTAAATACGCACATGCTCAATAAATGTTGAAATTTATAGAATAAGTTCAAATCTGTAACTGGAAGATAATATGTATTTGTGAGATCAGTTTTATACACGAAATTCATGTTATATGAAGAGCACCCTTAATATAGGTGATGTAACCCTAATATGGTTAATGAAGTGACATATTGTTAAATATGTTCACATAATAATGTGACACATGAGTATATCCAATTGATAAACTATAATCTAGAATATGACATCAGTAAGATAAATATAGGACAAGAATGCAAGTGATATGGAAATATACTAAAGAGATAAGGTAAACCCTAAAATGGATATAATTAGGGTTAAGATGAGATGTAAGATGATGAGAACCTGATGGCTTATATGTGGTCTTGTCTTGATCAGGTTTAACAAAGATATAGATGACATGAGGAATATGGTTTAGAATGATCTATCTCTTTGGAAGGTACGCGATTACCTCTTTTTTGGCTTATTATACAATATGCTTGTGCTATATGTGTAGTAAAATACTTGCCATATGATATTGGATGAAATGATTGTTCTTGAATGATATGTTGCATGATTCTCCATACTTATTGCTATGAACACATCAAACATAATATATCTGTTCCATTATATGAAAGCACTAATTCTCTTTGGTAGTATAGTGCCGGAAAGTGATCATTCTCTTTGGTAGAAGATCACATTGTACAATGATCTAACTCTTTGGTAGTAGATCATAAGGCCTTACATCTCATTCTCTTTGGTAGAAGAGATGATGCATTATTCCCTCAGGTGGCAAATGCATGGATATATAATGGAAAATTTGCTTAAAATATGTGTTCTCTTTTGCTAATGAATATCTTTGTGCAAGTATATGCTTTTCTTATATTCTTCTATTACTGCCAAGTATATTAGTTTTATCTTATTGCCAAGATATGATGAGAGGTATATAAAAGACACGTAGGCGTACTCAGTACAATATTCTTGAATATTGTGCTGACATGTACCACATGTAATCTTTTATTTAGGTTGTGGCCATATGATCTTGAAGATCCAGGATAGTTGAGAGTTGTATGGCGAGCTGATGTACAGGTGGACCTATTGTCTTAAGATCATGTAGTTTAGTCGTAGTAGTACATGTATATGTATAAGTTTGTTGTTCAATATATAATATCAAATGTTGTAACAATTCATGTTGTAATTATATGTTGAATGGTGAACATGTGTGTATGGTTTTATTATTGTTCATGTACATGTGCTACTATGTTTCTTATGACTCCCTTAATTTTCTTCTTCTTAGCCTAGTGTGGGGTGTTTAAATTGGAGTCTTCACTGAGGTGAGGTTTCAATTTGGATGTCTCACATCAGATTAAGTTTTAGAAAATTTGGGGACGTCACAGGTGATATCAGAGCATGAACAATAGCAAAGCCTGACATTTGCTCATTATGCAACTCAAACTAAAGAAAACCTTAAACTTAATAATCTTTAGGGTTAGATTAGTAGTCTTTTAGAGACTAGATCTGACCTAGCCTCTAGGTTAGAACCTAGATGTCTGAGAACTAGGTCTAGACTGGTGCTTGTTGAATAGCAAGTCCTTAGATGTCGTTCTTTCCTCGTAGTACAGTGGCATGGGACATTGCACTATTTGGAAATGACGTGCATCAAGGGAAGAGAAACCCTAGACATATTGTGAACGTTGTCTAGAGTAGCTACACTAGTCTACCCCTTGTTCTCACCCTTTTCACTAGTTTTCATGACACTATACTCTCTACTATGTGTGGGACACTCGTTTTCAGGATTTGGTTTTTGATTCCAATCAGATCGAACCTTGATAGTTTTCTCTGACGCTTGCTTTATCGGAGAAAAACTATATAATATTTTATTATATATATGTATTACAAAAATGTGTCCCCACACATGTATGAGTAGGAGGTGGTCATGCAACCTAAGTTAAAGTGAATGACATCAGTCTAGAAGAGAGTGTAGTTCTAGATTAGATGTCTAGAGCCTTTTTGATATATATGTGATAGATGGAATAGATGATATAAGTTTTGATGATATGATGTAAGTCTTATATAGATGATATAGGATTGTTATGATGATCTATGCTTGTCTTTGAGGACTTAGGTTTAGTTTTGAGAATTTGAGATAAGTTTTCATGATGAAAGTATGTGTGCTTTTCTAAGTTAAGATATGATAAATTAAGACAAGGTTGTGAGTCAGCATGAGCCTCAAGCTCTTTTACGAAGGAGGACCTCTAGTGTTAGGACCAATTTCAGGGTTAACTCTAGAGAGAGTGAGACCCATTGGGAGAAGGTTAGAGAACCTAAACTCCAAGATATGAGAATTCTGAGATATGTGATATGATATGTCCTAAACTAGACTACTCCTGAGTGATTGAGTTGAGTTGCTTTATGCATGATTCCTATAGTCTTCTTGAACCCTAGATATCCTTGGGAGGACCAAACCCTAGATACAGAGAGAGGCTGGTTATATATATATATATCTGAATAAGGGAATATGAGTGTCTGCCATCTGGGTGAGGGAGAGAGTCCCAAGACCCTGGAGGAGGTATATGTTTTATTTTCTTTGAAGCCTCATGCTCGGGTTGGTGGTTTCCCACATAGGAATCTAGTGGTGTATATAAGAGAGTTTTGGGTAAGCATGTTTCATGGGTAGAAGACCTATGAAGAGAATCACATAGCATGTTTTGGTTTGTTCTTATGTGGCTAGAGCTTGTAAAGCTATTGCTAGTACCAATGAGGTAGACCCGAAAACCCTAAACCAAGAAGGGAGGATAAAGTATATGTATATGAGATACTCATAGATTTGAGTTAGCTCAGAGAGACTGAGCACGCCACTACCCTCGTGTTATGGGTTGGAGGAACCTCATTTGGACTATATACAGTTTTGATATGTGTTTGACACGACACTTCCATAAGTTTGTTTAGCACAACCATGACATAATTTATGTAAGAATGTGATCTAATCTCTAGATGTGATATATGGACATGATATGATGGAAACCTAGAGACGGTTTAATAGATATCAATGCATAAATGGTTAACCATCTACATGAATAATGATGATAATGTGAAATTGTTAATTAATCGTGTGATGAATTCACTAGTAAATGATGTAATTTAGTATGAATAATGAAATAATATCATATGAATGAAACATGTTACACAAGGTGTTAATCTTAGTGTTTAACAAAGATGGAAAATATAGTTTGACAGCTATAATGATTATGACACCTTGATGTGACCTAGATGGATGAAGTGGGTTAACTATAGTTAATTCCCTCCTAAAAGTCATATGTTAATGATGAACATGTTCTAATAACTATCTCAATAAAATATTGATGACACCTTGATGTATGAGTTAATCTTAGTTAACTCCTTTAGAACATGGTAATATGATGTGGGAACCCTAATGCATGGCTAAAGATAAGGAAGCAAATCTAACATACGAGTTATGTAATGACATAACCTAAGCTTCTAAACCCTTTTTTTTAGCCTTCTATGAAGTGAGGTTTCACCCTAGATGCTTTTGAAACCTCCTAATAGTGGTTGGGTATAGTTTTGTAGCTTATACTTTTGGATATGTTGCACCTAGAATAGTTCCTTATATGTGGATGAAGGAAAGATAAGGTTTTCCCAAGAAGTATGAGTATGGTTTAATTTCGAGGACGAAATTTCTTTTAAGATGTATATGATGTGAAAGACTGGATTTCTGGCTTAATTCTGAGGACAAAATTTCTTTTAAGGTGTGTAGGATGTGATGGAGTGAACTTTTGAGTTTCTTAGTTACTCAATTCTTTGACTCAATTATTAGATGGAGATTGGAATGATCAAATGAGGTTGACATCAAATTTGATAAGAATGTACTTTGAGTTTAGTAAAACAACGGAAATTTCTAGAAGTTATTTAAGATTTAAAGTGATCAAATAAGTGATGTATTATGCAACTAAACTAAGGTGTATGTTATTCGAACTGAGTTGTGGCTTGAACTAGTATCACGTGCCCCACAAGATGGGAATTAACATCATGGCAGCCTGGTCATTGTTCGATGTCTTGCGTTGGGTAAGTAGTGTGGCCATTGCTTGTACTTTGGCATGTAATTGGATGATAGAGTTTTGAGTAGAGATGCCACAGATCAGTAGTGAGTGGCCCGACCTAGCCAATCAATAGGATGATCTGATTGATCAGCCTACCTCCACATCAAGTCTAGTAGTGGACGTGGGCAGAGCCACGGGTTGCCCACGATCCCCATGTCGAGGAGAAAAGGGCAACATGTGAGGGTAAGTGATCAGTTGCCTGTGAGGGTAATGGCTTTGCCTACTCCATGATCAAAGCGGGAGATTAGAGTAGTTCAACCGAGGCACTTTTGTGCCCACGACAACCTCACACAGGCCAACGTCGAGTAGGAGACGTCGTAGCAGCAACAGTCTGGAGGAGCCTCGATTTGCTCATAGAGAACAAGAAGACACGACGGCGTCCAGAAGCCGGGAGATGGGGGCATCGAGTGAAGAGTGCTGCCGAGATGGCAGTTACTTGGTGCCATGACGGCGGTGTTCACTCAGAGCAATCCCAGACAGTGGCACCCAGGGAGGGGTTGAGAACCCACGTAGACATGCGCGATCCTGGCCGGAAAAGGAAGGAAGAGAGAAGACCGACGATGACATGAGGACTGACGCAACAATGTTGACGTCGTCGAGCGGAGAACGACACACGCAGGCGTCGGGTTCAAGCAGAACGACACCTCATCTGCAGGATCTGTGAACAATGGCGGACAGGGTTATTGACGAGCCCTTTCATCTAGCAAACCATAGGCGCAGACCTTTGGTGCTTGTTAAGGAGATCTGAGCAGACCAAAGAAGGGAGGAGGAGAAGATGAAGGGCACCCTGTGGACTTGAACGTTACGGCGGCTGGCGCAGAGGAGCTCCGCCGAGTGTAAACCCAGTTGATGACCATTGTTTCTCATCGTGGAGCCACAACGGTGCCTGAGAACACAGGAGAAGGGCGCCGCAGGCGGTGGCCGTTTCCCACGAGGCCACACACACGGGCTGCAGGCATCGAGTGCCAGAACGCGGAGTTCGCATCGAGTGCGGGTGAGAAAGAGAAAGGGGAGCGGATTTGTCTGACTCCCAGTCAACTGCTCCGAATTCGGTCCAAGTCCAGAATCGGAAGCCAAAATCAAATAAGGAGCTGCGCCTCTCATAGGCCACGTGGCGCAACGTGATTGGCTACAAAAAGGTAAATATTCAATAATTCTCAGATCTCGTATAATTCGTAGAAAATAGCACAATTATCAGAAAAATACAAATAAAGTACCAAAATTCTCAGAAAAATGAGTAGAACATAGTAGACCTATAATATTTGATTTTTGATGCACTAATCTCAGTGATATCATGTAAGATGTGTAATGCTTAGTTCTTGAGTAATAAATATTAATTGATGACATAAAATTATGATAACATGTCAGTAAGTCCATAATTATGTATAGAATGCATATGATGTCAGATATGGTCATGTTGATGTACGAAATTATGTAATTTGATTAATATGGCTAATTAGGGCTAATAACCCTAAATAAAATGTAATAAATATGCACATGCTCAATAAATGTTAAAATTTACAGAATAAGTTCATATCAATAACTGGAAGATAATATGTAAATATGAGATCAGTTTTATACACGAAATTCATGTTATATGAAGAGCACCCTTAATACAGGTGATGTAACCCTATTATAGTTAATGAAGTGACATATTATTAAATATGTTCACATAATAATGTGACACATGAGTATATCCAGTTGATAAACTATAATCTCGAATATGACATCAGTAAGATAAATATAGGACAAGAATGCAAGTGATATGGAAATATACTAAAGAGATAAGGTAAACCCTCAAATGGATATATTTAGGGTTAAGATGAGATGTAAGATGATGAGAACCTGATGGCTTATATGTGGTCTTGTCTTGATCAGGTTTAACAAAGATATAGATGACATGAGGAATATGGTTTAGAATGATCTATCTCTTTGGAAGGTACACCATTACCTATTACTTGGCTTATTATACAATATGCTTGTGTTATATGTGTAGTAAAATACTTGACATATGATATTGGATGAAATAATTGTTCTTGAATGATATGTTGCATGATTCTCCATACTTATTGCTATGAACACATCAAACATAATATATCTGTTCCATTATATGAAAGCACTAATTCTCTTTGGTAGCATAGTGCCGGAAAGTGATCATTCTCTTTGGTAGCAGATCACATTGTACAATGATCTAACTCTTTGGTAGTAGATCATAAGGCCTTACATCTCATTCTCTTTGGTAGCAGAGATGATGCATTATTCCCTCAGGTGGAAAATGCATAGATATATAATGGAAAATGTGCTTAAAATATGTGTTCTCTTTTTCTAATGAATATCTTTGTGGAAGTATATGCTTTTCTTATATTCTTCTATTACTGCCAAGTATATGAGTTTTATCTTATTGCCAAGATATGATAAGAGGTATATAAAAGACACATAGGCATACTCAGTACAATATTCTTGAATATTGTGCTGACGTGTACCACATGTAATCTTTTGTTTAGGTTGTGGCCATATGATCTTGAAGATACATGATAGTTGAGAGTTGTGTGGCGAGCTGATGTATAGGTGGACATGTTATCTTAAGATCATGTAGTTTAGTAGTAGTACATGTATATGTATAAGTTTGTTGTTCAATATATAATATCAAATGTTGTAACAATTCATGTTGTAATTATATGTTGAATAGTGAACATGTGTGTATGGTTTTATTATTGTTCATGTACATGTGCTACTGTGTTTCCTTATGACTCCCTTGATTTTCTTCTTCTTAGCCTAGTGTGGGGTGTTTAAATTGGAATCTTCACTGAGGTGAGGTTTCAATTTGGATGTCTCACATCAGATTAAGTTTTAGAAAATTCGGGGATGTCACAAATATGGGTTCCATGTAAGCTAATAAGGTAGGGCCTTGATAAGAGCCACCTAGAGGGTGGAATAGGGTCTTATGGCATAGACCTACATGGTCAACATAAAAGGATAGATTGGTTGAATAGGTTTTCAAATCAATTCAAGTTGTTGAACATGATATAAATTCCATTACCACTTGTCAAACTTGTTGTTTTGGTTAAAGGATACTATGAGATTTGACATACGAAGATAAAACCAGATTCCTTAGAATGAATACATCATAGGATCTATACGTGATACAACCTAAAAGGTTCTATAACTTCAAGAATGCAAATAAAGTCTATAAACTACAAAGTTCAATCTGGGATTGAAATAAGCATCTCAAAGATGGGATCTTTTGGTTTTGACAAGATAGTCAAATATTTTGACTTGAATCAAGATAAAAGATGAAATATGTGTTTACAAAATATTTACTGGGAGAATATGTAAATATTCCACATATGATGAGGAATGACATCTCAATATTGTGAATATCGATAACTAGCATGAAAACACCTTCAACAATGAAGGATAAGGTGAAACTTCTTATGAGATAAGGATCAAGACCTATGAGATAGTTTTTGAATTTTTCACAATGGAAGTTTGAACATGTACAATAGCAATGTGTTAAAAGAATTCAATACTAATCGATTCAATAAGGGATAATCCAGATTAGTGTCTCGTGAATGATATGTTCCAATTCTTATGAAGAATGGAAATATCATGAATAAGATGACATATGATGGATCTATCATGAATGCTATAAGTGTACTTATCTCATATAATCTTATATGTATTACACATGACAAGATGATAGTAAAATCCAATAAGGGTTATTGGAATGTCATTAATGACATCCATTAGTACTTGAGAAGTACTTAAGGATAGATTTTTAGTCGATGAGGATAGTAATAAAAGGAAGAGTAGGGTGTAAATGGTTACATCGATGCAAGCTCCTATAATGACAAAAGTGATCACAATAAATATGTTTGATTTAAAAGGAGAAATGTTGTTAGTTGCAATGGTTATGTACTAATAGACATTAATACTATTCTACAATAGAAGCTGAGTATACTTGTGTTGTGAACACAAAGTGATACTATATGGATCTAGAAGTTCATATGATGAACTTATAGATGTTCCAACTATTGATGACTCAGTAGCAATTCTGTGAAAAACAATGAAGCTAATTGTTCGACATGGAATATCAGATACCATATTACGATAGTTCTGTCTCATACAAGAAATCATAAAGTGAAGAGATAAGGAAACATACAATATACCGACTTTAAGCAAAGTGTTGCTAACCAAGTAAACCAGCACTAGCACAGCAAAAGCATGTTGGACATGTTTAGATCATTAAGGATGAGATCTGTTGGTGATCAACTCTAAGTGCAAGTGAGAATATGTTGGTAAGGTATGCCCATAGAGATAATCATGTGATGATTGACATGTCATATACCTCAATGGATTTGATTAATACAAGTAAAATCAAACTTCCAATTCATTCTGTTTCATTCAATTATGAGATAATGAGGAAATAATATGAATTTGTAAAGAATAATATTACTCAATGACATATGTCTTCAAGTACTACCCATGGGGATGAGATCAGAAGGGTGTTAATAGTAAATATACATATTGTCATTATATCCCTGATCAGTTGTTATTGTGGAAGGTTGATAGACAACAATAACACATAAGATCAGAGTGTTAGTTAGTTGAGGACTAAATCTCATTAGTCATGATATGGAAATATCAAACCAAGAACATAGATACATGTTAGGGAATAGTGTATCAGACAGACCCACCTTGAGAGTGATGCATGGTTGTGGTGGTCACAATCATCTCTCATAGTGAAGGTGGTAATTGCGATTCTTAGACCTGAAATCACTGCACTCGTCACATATCATTGGGTACGCTCTAACATCATCAAATATAGTCTTTAAACATGCATTGTTATAATAGTGATGATTGGGTGATTTTAACACATGGGGATAGAGTATGAGTGATAGATATGGGATTTTCCCCTCCTACTGGAGTATGATATCCTAGCAACTTGATAAGCAAGACTGAGAAACACATGTGCATGCACATGTAAATCAATATAAGATATTGAGGTCACATTATCTCAGGCAGTCTTCTATTGGTTCAAGGAACATGGATTGAACATTGAGAGGATGACCTTCCATGCCTTGAGTTCATCCTAGATATAAGATACAAAGGAATTATACAATCACTGCAACACCTTAGGCAGATTGTAGGTTGAAGTCGTTCTCCAACTTTCCATTCACTTGGATACCACTAATGTGTGACTAGGCACCACTCTTTGCTAATGATGCCATAAGCCAGTTATGGACATTCACTGCCAATATGACATGAGACCTATAGGGTCACACACTGGAACTCATCTAGAAGAGGAGTTTGATCTTGAATGACAATTGGATTGATTACTAAAGTGTTTAGGTCTTCAATTCATGCAACAGATTGACTCATTGGCTGACTGGTTTATCAAATGACCATATCACTGAGTGAGATGGACATTTGGGCAGCCAGACAAACATCTCAAGTGTTGGGATATCTGTTTGGGTTGTTAGGGTGATTAGAGTTTGAATTGGCTAAGTTTTGCCCTTGAACGAACAAGTTCAATGTGATTGAACTGATAGGCTCATCTCGACTCACGAGATGGGCGTATGGGTGTACGAGACAGATGTATTTCCTGGGTAAGACAACTCAGTTGGTCCGAACAAATATTTCGGATGTTTCCCTAATAGTTTTGATTGCACATACTTAGAGTGCAAGTAAATTAATATGTGATATTAATTGGAATCCAAATTGTCAAATTCGTATACAATTGAGAAACTGCCAAACGACTGTTTGGCAGTGTGAGTGACCGTCTCGCATACCATATGACTGTCTAGGTGTGCCAGATGACCATTTAGCATCTCACAGGTTGTGAAGGTTCAAGTTCTTCCGGTCGCTTCCACTCCCACAATATCAGGTACAGACTGGGAACCTTGAATCTAACCTCACCTTTAAAATTAAGGGTACTAGGAGCTTCCCAAGACATAACACATACAATTGAGAAACAATTTCTCTAGAAAACACTGTCCTCTCTGGGTGTGGTAAGCATGAGAGCCCAAGCAAGTCCTATTTGACTAGGGAGGGATAGCCAAGGGAGAGAGCAACTGAGATCATTGTTGTGGGAGAGAAAGTTGATGACTAGTACACCAACAGGAGGGATGAATCCTTTTTGTCCTTTCTACTAGGACGATAAGAGTTCTAGGCAGTCTGTGTGGACTACTCTAGAGGAAGGAGTCATTTGGCTGCTGTTCAGAGAGAAAAGCCAACTTGCAGTCTATGGTGAGATCACCGGAGTCACTACAGAGGTTGCGCTGACAACTATTTGTGGTGAAGACCAGGAGTTACACAACCACCGTCCAAGAGAAACTAATCAACAATTGCAAAGAAGTGAGTTTTATCATTGGACTTTCTCTAGGATTTGGTATAACTCACTAAAACAATCCCTATTTCATAATAGTTGATGCGATCTTGTTGTTATGGGAATACAGGTAGATAAAAATTATATTTTTGCTGCTATACTCTATGCCTGTATTTCCCAACAAAGAATATATAATTAAGTGGAAGGCTTATAAAAAATGTGAGAAAACAAATATGTTCATAATTGCCTCAATAGGTCGAGAAACCCCCAACATTTAGTTTACAGACATAAATATGCATAAATACATGTTTGTAAGTGCATTTTATTTCTCAATCTCTCAATGTGTCATAAATATGGTTGCGTATTGTGTGGTTATACATAGAGATATAGGGGAGAGAGAATGAGAACGTTCTGACTCTCTCTCTCTCAGTCTATATATATACATCCATGAAGAGAGATAAATAACTCCCGGAAATCACAAATATAATTCAACGTTTGTCAACATTATCAATTCAAAGGCAAATCTTTTTTTGTAGTATTTATCTTAGTTAGTTATTCCAACTATGGATACCATACGGTTATTTGCAATATGTCTATCTATTCTAATTATCTCTCTAGAATGCGTGTATAGAGAGTGTAACAAAGAGAGATGAAGAGTATGTGTATACTTAAACAAAAATGTACATATGCATATATATGGAGATAGAGACAAAAAGTTTTCAAGCGAAGCACAAGTATAGCTTAATGGTTTTCTTCTTCATAGAAACCTATGAGCCCCTTCTATACTTTCTCTCTTTATTAGTTATTCTAATTTATTTTTGTGTATACCATGGATTTCGAATGTCATGTTTTCCCCTAATACTGAATAAAGTGTTGCATTGTTTTTTGTTAAACAATAACATTGATGATTTTATGTGTCACATTGTTTCCAAGTGTAGGATTGTGTTCATCATTGTTATCATCCTTATTCCATCCACTCCGCACCTTTAATACCCCTCTCCCTTCTTTTTTTCCCTTCCTCATGATGGAGCCTAGCGAGTTTCTAATATCCAGTGTTTAGGGGCACTTTTATGTCAATGTTGAATTCCTCTAGATTTCCCTTATAGAGTCTCCAACTACAATGAGTGTGATTGCTTCTCCTCTATTGTCACTAGGATCATTGGCCTTTTACACTATTATAGCTAGGGGGTGTCAACCCTTTCTACATCATCTCTGGGATCCACCACTCTTAGATTACTAGTGCTTATTTTTGTACTTAGCGTGTGACTCTTTAGCCTTGATGGACCCTAGAAAAAGTGGGTTGATTTGATCCCCACCTCTAGGAGGTCACACTCTTCAGCTATAATGAGAATCTAACTTAGTTGTTTTTGCATGCCTATACTTTTGATTACATGACTATTCTCCTATTATGATCAAGGCTTTCAATTCCACTAATCACCTCTAAATGAATCATGCGATCAATCTTGAAAAAAAATCAATCTAAGTAGATCATTCACCATTTATGTAAAGTCTAAAGGCATGTACCAATATTTGACTCTTGATGGTTGTCCTAGTGATGAGACAATGACAAGGACTATGGTCCCTGATAACTAATGGTTTTATTTTCATGACCTTGAATATGAACAAAAACCAAACCATGTAAGTGACACTTTCATCTACTTACTTCTTTCCAAAGCCATGGGACACTATGTTGATCTTAAGACACTCCAAAAGAAACCTCAAAACTTCCACTAATTCAATCCTAATTTTGTAGAGTCCTACAATATTTTCACTAGTCAAATTCTTACTACTGATCCCCTTACTACAACTAGCAGATATGTACATAACATTATAATGTGTGGCTAATATGTACATTCTTCTCCACCTCCTTCTAATCACATTTGTTAAGTTTAACCTCTGAAACAACAAACTCGTATGGTTGCACTTTGTTTTGTACCATGACAACTTGGCTGAGTAAAGCTATCATTTTAGTCATACGACATATTAACAAGATTTGATGTTTTTTTTAATTGTCCTAATGTTTAAAAAGAATCTTGTTATTTGTATTATATGCCAGATATATCTTATATTTGGATAATTGATATGGATAATACATTTCTTGATATGTATTGTTCAACACCTTCAATTGACCCATGTCTATAATTGGTTGTCTAATCACTTGGGCTTATTTATTAAATTCATCTCATCATCGCCATCATCATCATCTTAGATTGTGTGAGACTGATTCTTATATGGTTGATTGTTATTTAGTTGAGTACGAATGGTTCTTTTGTCATCATGTCTGTCACTTTATATGTTTGCAAGTTGGTTATATGATTTTCATACTCCAAATTGAGTGGGGAAGCTAGAATATAGGAGTATTTTATCTATGTTGCATATGGGCTCAAGTCTATTTGGCTCATTATTTTTTAGAATCCTAGTCCATTAGGGTTTTTTTGCTTCCTTGTATCACCTCTTCTATTTAGGAGAGGGGTTTTTACATCTATCAATAACAAGAAAATACACCAGGGATTTTAGTCATTATCTTATTTTTTGTCATGGACAAATATCTATATAAATGACTGGTAGGCAAGTTTCTTTAATAACTATCACTATGCCCAATATCTCTCTATTATTGGGAACCTAACTCATCTAATCAATTGTCCCAAGCAATTCATGGGAGGACACTTGTCGTTCTTTGAGATAGCTGATGAGCACTCTTGATAAGGGATTTTCTGAATAGAGAATAGATCTTATTGGCTACTCCATCATTTATTGTGCTAGATCATGATCTCACATAGGTATAATAGCCTAATTTTTTGAAGTACCCCTTTATATGTGGTAACATTGTTTCTTGGCACGCCAAGAATCAAAATTTTGCAAGATCTAATACAAAACCAAATTATCAAGCAATGACACATAAAACATTTGAGGTAGTATGGACTAAAACCAATCATAAGGATTTTAGGCACCAAATTTTATCTTTATACCTATTTATCATGATTATTGTGCAACCACCTTTATAGTTAGCAATCTTTATTTCATGAGGGGAAAAACACATGGTGTGGATTTGCCACATTATGAGAGATAGTTCTATTTCAAAAGAGTGTTTCTCCTCTTCTTAAGTCTTATAAGACTGGGAATATTCATCTTTATAAAACCTCTCACAAATAAGAAATTATTGGAGCAACTATCTAGGAAATCTAGATATCTATGCTCTAGTTTGAGGGGTAGTGTTAAGAGATATGCCATCCTTACATCCTTTATTCTCTTTGATCTCTTTCCATTTATTTGCCTCTGTTCTAACTTTTAGTCCCACCTCGTGTAAATTTATTTTGCATGCTTCCAAATCACCTATAAATAAGTGTGGCTTTCTAATTATAAAACATTTGTTTCTTCTTTTCTATTATAGAACACCAAGGTATAAAAAATCCAAGAACTTCAAACATTACGAAGACATTGATATTCTATTTCATTAATCTTTATTGTTTTGCTTCTACTTGGGTTCTTTAAATTCATATTTCACATCATTTCAACAAAAATATAAGGATGGAATCAACAACATAATATTGCATATAAATAGCACACAAGAGAAAATATTATCTTGACATAAAACTCAAACAAAGTAACTAAATGTCAGTTATGGATACATAGACCGACTAAGTGTTAGAAGATCGCCATCTAAAAAATCTTACTTTATGTACACGATCTTATCATAATATCACCTAAAGAAGAATTTTTACCTTGTAACACTTATTGCTAAGAAGTAAGACATGGAAATACTATTCACATCACATGTAACAATTAGTTAGGTTTGTTTCCCTTTCACATTCACCACCTTGTGGAATTTCAAAATAAAATAAAAACCTATACCTCTGCAAGTTGTGGAGCAAGCTTATTAATAAAACAACATGCTCCTAACTTAAGGCATTAATTACCTACGGTTTCTTTAGTGTAATAATATTTGAATGTAATGATTAATCTGCATCTTTTGATGCTAATCAAGTCATCCATCAATATATAAATATTCTCCTAGCCGTATCTGTAATACCACATTTGTGCTTAATTGGTAAACTAGGGTTTACCTGAATGATTACATGACTTATTAGATTGAACATCATTTAGATTTGATTAATGATAGTAGCTCAATTGTGATTTTTCAAACATAATAAGAAACCTTAACTATTATTTTAGTTTGAAAAATTAGGGTTTGAAAAATGTAAACCCTAATCAGACCAAAATTAGGGTTTTGATAGTACATGAATGTGGAATTTGATCAGGATAATAGTGTGGTAAATGATTTTTCATATTTTCTATGAATTTTTTATTTTATTGAATTTTGGATATGATATGGATAACTCCATCATAAATATTGGAGAAACATTTTAGAATATTTGAGTGTTCTTTAAATGTGATTCTCGGTCAAATTATACTTCAACCGAAATGCTGACAGAGTGTTGTTTAGCAGTGTAGTGTTTGATTTTTAAATATTTATTGGTAACTCCAAATGATCTGAAATTTTTATTGGATCTAGGAAATTACATTTCAGACATGATGATAAATTTTTATAATTTTTGTAGTATGTTTGACATCTAAAATAAACGAATTATAGTAACTTTTGTAGAACAAAAAAATCTGCTGAAATAAGAAAAAGTATAGTGAGGGGTTAATGTGTAAATTGCCCAAGTACCTAAATTGCTATATATGAGAAAGATAGAACTCGAGTAGATCTCATATTTTGTGATCCGTTCTAGAGAAACGAAATCCTAGAGAGAGAGAGAGAGGGAGAGTTAGGGTTTGAGAGAAGAAAGTGGTGGAATTGATGATCTAGGGTTTCTTTATCCGAGATATGATGAAATCAAGTAAGTTTAGCTTCTTTGCATAGCCTTTCATGGTGAATCTTATCTCAGATGTAAGGATTCCATCTATCCTCTGATTTGATTCTAAATGGTATCAGATCTTTCCCTTTTCTCACTCTTTCTTCATAATCCCCCATTTCTAGTGTTTCTGAGTTGAAAGGAAGAAGAATCTGGTGATTTGCTAGGGTTTTGATATGAGTTCAAGATTTTCAGAGATGAGCTGCGTTTTTAAGGTGTTTTCACACCTTAGGGTGAGTGGGTAATTCCTTTAAAAAGTATATAGTACGAAAATGAGTTAAATGATCAATAATCTTTACTTGTTTTGTATGCGACTACAAACCCTAAACTGACCTTTTGACCTAGCTTTTGCAAGATGATATGAAATAGATTATTTCTCTGTTTTGATGGATTCAAATTGATAAATCATACTAGAAATGAATACAACTTATCTAAATGAGAATTCCTAAAGTAATTGCAGAGTTTATATGAAAAATGCAAAATCTAGGGTTTTTCGACTATGACAAAATTTGTTATATAATTGAATAAAGAGGTTTGTCTAGTTGAACCTCCTTGGTCACAGATGATTGTTTTATCTGAATGTGTAGTACATATATGTTAGATAAGATCTTGTATTTCATTTGATGATATCATTGTTTGCTTGATATGTCAGTAAAGAGGTTGAAACCCCAAATGAATGGAAAGTTGGAAGTTTGCGAATAGATTCATGAATTCAACTGATGTGATTCTTTAATTGTTATAAATTCATTTATTTAATGTTATTATTGATTTATGATATTTCAATGAATATCTTAGAAATCCTAGTTAAATTCATATCAGGGTTTCATATGCATGACTGATTGAAATGAGTTGTGTGATAATTTGAGTTTCTAGCTGAATATCATTTTATATGCATACACATTTTGATTTGTGATGCAAAAATCTCTAGCTGAGTTAATTGACATGAAATGCATAAGTTGTTATGGTAATTTAAGAAAATAGAAAAGGCATTTCCCTAGATAGGGATGCCGTTGATACCATGCATGAATATGATAAAAGTTAAATGTAAATGTTTATATCATTAGTCATGATATATGTTTGAACATATGAGAATTCTTCTATGCGCATGAGAAATGAGAAACCCTGAGAGAAGGGTAATCAGTATGTTAAGCATCTAAGAAATGAGAAACCCTAAGATAAGGGTAACCAATATGTTATGCATTCAACTAAGTATTATCAGTGAATTCAGTCCAATAGCTCAAGTAGTCAGTAAAAATACAATAGTAATATTGTATATGCCCTAAACACCGTAGAACCCTCCTTGGAGGTCTGTATCGAGATGGGTGAAACGGGCTATGGACTATCAAATATAGGAAGAAGTAGCTCGAAAATGAGTATGTAACATCAACTAATTGGATATCGATGGTACTTCATTTGAGTAGCATAGTACCCAACAATAACTAGAGATCTTGGTCGTACTATTTCAGTAGTAGGGGTATCCAATAATAACTAGAGATCTAGTGGTACCCACCAGTTGAAGTATACATCCCTTGTAGACCTACTTCTTCTGACAGTTACTCCGTTTTGCGTGTCAGCCCTAGTGGAACTGCATTACGTAGAGTTGAGGCTTTTTAGCCTAGAGGCACCCCTCTTGAGTACCTACGACAAGGGGCCACAGTTTACGGACGTTGTTTATCTGCTGTTAGGCCAAATGTGGCAACCTTGTTGCAGACTGAGGTAGTTAGTAATAGTCTTGAGGTCTCGGGTTTACCTTAAGGCTTGTACGGTAAGTCATGCAGTAGTGACTTTTGCTTGGATGGTACAATCCAAGTGAGTTTAGGGGCAAAGCAAAAGAAAAGTTAATTTAGTTCAATTGAGTTCAGATAAAGATTACAATAGTCAGATCAGTCAGTTATGATTAGTTGGCCAACATAGTAGTAGTCATTTCAGTATTCATGTCAATTCAAGGTTAACGAAAGATTATAAAGAGAATAATGAGAAAATGTTTAGATATTTGCATATTACTACTAATGCATTATATGATGAATGATAGGTTAACCAAGTATGTGCAGTTATTCAATTATTCTTTGTATGTTTTTGTCTTATTAGTTTTCTTTGTGGTTAATCAAGCATGTTCATATATTGATTCACTATTGTAGATGTCTAGAGTATTCTACCATATTTATGTTCGTGAATGATTAGTCTCTTTAAAGATTACTTCTTTTATAACTGATATCAGTTGCAAAATAGTATATATGTAATTATAACAATGCTTTAGACTATTTCTTTGAAGTACTCATTCACTGAGCGAGTAGGATCACCCCTCTACTCACATTTTTTTGGGATACCTCGTGGACGAAAGATGTCATTGCATCAACATAGATCTGCCATAGGAGTTAAGTATGAGATTAGTTAAGTTCAGTCACTCCCTGTCACTCTAGGTCCTTGTATAGAGTTGAGAGAGAATTATGAATGATGATTTGTATCTTTGTTTCCTTAATGATAGAGTATATATCTGGTTATCATGTTGTATGTACATGGTAGTGTGAGGAACAAAATGAAAGTATGAATGTGTATCATTAATGTTGAGATCATATTTGAGTAGTCAAGGTTTAATTCCTTTGTAAAATTTGTTTATGTGATTGAATGCGAGAAAACTAAGAGATTGAAATAAAGGAAAAAAAAAGTTGGGAGTGAACTTTATATTAAGTATAATCCTCAAACTTATGCCCTAATCTCATGATTAGTGGTAATCCTGGGATGTGGGTGTAACAACTTAGTATCAGAGCTTATGCAGAATTGTCAGGGACCATTAGGATAGAAAGTCAGAGTTATTAGTGTGGCAGTTAGGAGGTGATGTATCTATAGCTCTGGGAGGTATAAGTATTTAGATACCCAGGCCCGATATCTGATTACTTAGGTTGACCAGTATCAAACTACTCTGTCTATTCTTCTCTGGATGCTTGGCCAGGTATGTAGAGGAGGGATGGGCTAGAGAGAAACCCTAGAAATACTAGGGTTAGAAGATCAGAAAGAAATGAATGAATTGAGCATAAGAATAGAATGTGAGGTAACTCTTATTTTATATTGTTTCTTTGATTGGATATCAATGGAAATGTTCTTATGTATTTGAATTCAAACATTCAGTTCTTAGAAATATATGCGGTCCTTTAAAATTCTTGTACACTATGAAGTTAATTCAATTATTGTTTACATGCTTTATATCAATTGGACCAGAAGTTGTCTTTAAATGAATTTACCCTGAGTGGGTATTCTTTCTATATGTTTGAGATATATAGAAGTCGGTTAATCCTGATTAGCTCTTGGCTTTAGAAATCTAGGTTCGGTCTGGTCCGGCTGGCAGGATGCATTACTGGGATCTGATGACTCCTATTAACAATATAATAAGAGTAGACTCTGGATAAATCAGACCCACATCATAATGAGAATGTACATACACAAAGATGTTGAAATATAAGGGAAACATTAGAATAGTTAAGAATCAATTAGAATTGATATCTGAGATCCAACTTTAGCACCTCAGATAAGAAACCCTAAGTTGGGAATGAAGGAAGAGGGATATATATACAAGACATACATTAGTATGTAACATACAAAATGAAGAATAAAGGATGGATAAAGAGAACTGAACTATATAACTAATTGTGGCACTTTATCCAATCTGAAATCAAGGAAAAATAAGAGAAAAATACATGGAAAGCCAAGATGGAAAGAATCAATTAGAATAAATGGATCATATAAATGATTAAAATGTACTTATGTACTCTACAATGAAACAAAAATAGGAGAAAAAAGTTAAGTATGCAATAAGTACATAGAAGTGAAATTCAGAAAAATGAAAGTGAAGAGAACTAGATAAACATGTAAAATATAAGACTAGGATAAGAAACTAAGATGAAACATAAATGAAAGAAAGTGATGGAAATGATGAGTTTGATTTAGAAAGAAGGGTTACATGATATAACGAGGAGCATGAAATGTGTACTTTTATCATAAAATTTAAAGTATTCATCCTTACTAGCTTTTGATTCAATGTCCCTATTTTGTAGAAACCTAGTTGACATCGAGTGTGTTCAATAGGTTCCTAGTGATAAAATGGAACTAGATCTTAAAATAAGAACAAAGGTGTAGCTAAATAAATGAACAACTTATATAAAGGTAAATTGTATTCAGAACATAAAAGCTTGATTGAAAAGAAAGTTATGGTTGACCCCTGCATGAGATGTTTGATTCAAAGTGAAGGACATGTAATGTATTATGCATAAGATGAAGCTAGTAGGGAGGATGTATAATTAGAATTTCAACTAGATAAAAGTAAAAGGATGATAAGAAAGTTTATATGGCATTAAATATGGAATCATACACAAGAGTGAGAAACATGATCATAAGAGATAAGTAAAAGTAAATAATGACATAGGAAAGAGTAGCAAACAGGTAGTTGATGATAGAAAATAAAGAAGGGGCTGAAATATGAGGGAGTAATATAGATGATAAAAGAGAGAGATTGTGAGAAGTGAGGAAATGTGAAATAGTCTAGTCTCCTTGATGATGACTAATATGAGAATCAGGTTAAGTGAATACTCAAAGGTTATGATTCTATGTCGCAAAATCAGCTTCTCTTTTGTATCCTCCTTAGTGAGTGTAACATGGGATGAAGTGATAAGGAAATAAATCATAAGTGATACACAACCGTCATGAGAGACACATATATTGAATATACTAATGACACATATTATGATGATGAAACCCTAGCAGGGTAGAT
Source organism: Alisma plantago-aquatica (assembly GCA_963693085.1). Classification (NCBI taxonomy): domain Eukaryota; kingdom Viridiplantae; phylum Streptophyta; class Magnoliopsida; order Alismatales; family Alismataceae; genus Alisma; species Alisma plantago-aquatica. Next base: position 1,899,703,146 of record OY856409.1, on the reverse strand, counting down.
AAAAAAATAATTTATCAAAATGATCAAGTAAGATAAAGAAAATTTAAGTGGTAAAGACAAGGAAGACTTTGGTAAACCTCGAGAGAGCTTAGGTTTGCATATCGAAAAAAGGAGTAAAATCATGTCACAATAACATCATGTTTTTTATAAGGATCAAACCCTAGATAGTTTAGGGTTGTAACAGTTAAAGGGATGTCAATAGTGATTTGACCTTGAGCATGGACATCTCTATAAAATAAAATCCAAAGATCATCAATATGAGAAGAAAACAACAATTATCGTATCCATGGGTTTAAAGGTTGCAAATGTGAAGGATAGATAAATAATATGGAAATGAATATGAATGAAGGATAAGAAATATATTTGAAATATAAGAAGTGTGATTTGAATAAAAGGATAAGTGCAACATGAGAAAAGTGTAATCTAATTTTTTTTGCAGTGGTAGCAAGAATGAAGAATAATGTATTCTTACCTTAAATGTTTCAATGTTAGGGATGTTTATTCTAGATGATCGAAATGAGAAGGATAAGTAAGAAGAAGTTGTAATGCATAAGAAGAGAAATCATAGAAAATAAACGGCTTTCAACAATATGTGAATTTGTTTTAAAGAAGTATAGTTTGTTGAAGGCATATCAAGGGATGAAAATGTGTTTTACATATGACTTCAATTGTACATATGTGAGCAATATACTAAATTGTAATGCATTGTATGGTTTCAATCATTCATATCAGTAGTCTGACTCAGTTTTATACAATTGTTGTTACTTCTAGCCTTGCAGTTCATGAGTGCTTTTCTATTAGAGTGGCAAAATAGTGAAATTCAGAATAGAAAGGTGAATTGTCTTTAATAACTCTGATGTGATGTAGAAAAATAAGTATATATTGATGTTTATGAATTAAGATAGTGGGATAATATTACCAGTACCGAGGTAACATCTCAATAGGGTATGGCAAAAAAAATTGTTTATCTATCTCTTTCCTATTACTGATTGTGACAAAAAAAATTATTCGGCTATCATTGAGAAGTCTTGCTTAAAATATCTTGAGTTTAGAAGAGAAACAAATGACTCAATGTTGAAAATAACATTCAAATATGAAATACAAGAGTATAGTGACACATAAGATTTCAAAAATTTAAAAGAAAATTTGCATATACTTTGTTTGCGTATTTATGTTTTGGGGACAAAACTTTTGAAGGGGGTGAGAATTGTAATGACCATATTTGTGCTTAATTGGTACACTAGGGTTTACCTGAATGATTACATGCTTTATTAGATTGAACATCATTTAGACTTGATTAATGATATAGTAGCTCAGTTATGATTTTTCAAACCTAATAAGAAACTCTAATTATAATTTTAGTTTGAAGAATTAGGGTTTGAGAAATGTAAACCCTAATAGGCAAAAACTAGGGTTTTGATAGTACTTGAATATGGAATTTGATCATGATAGTAGTGTGGTAAATTATTTTTTATATTTTCTACTAATTTTTATTTATTTTAATTTTGGATATGATATGCATAACTCAATCATACATATTGGAGAAAAATTTCACAATATTTGGGTATTCTTTGAATGTGGTTTTCGATCGAACCATACTTCGACCGAAATGCTGATAGTGTTGTTTAGAAGTGTAGTGTTTGATTTTTAATTATTTATTAGTAACTCTAAATGATCTAAAATTTATATTGGAGCTATAAAATTACATTTAAGACATCATACTAAATTTTTAGATTTTTTGGAGGATTTTTGGCCTCTGAAATAAATGAATTACAGTAACTTTTTTAAAATAGAAAAATCTACTGAAATAAGAAAAAGTATAGTGAGGGGTTAATGTGTAAATTATCCAAGAACCTAAATTTCTCTATATGAGAAATATAGAACCCAAGTAGATCTCATATTTCATGATCCCTTCTAGAGAAATGAAATCCTAGAGAGAGAGAGAGTGAGTTAGGGTTTGAGAGAAAAAAGTGGTGGAATTGCTGATCTAGGGTTTCTCTATCCCAGATATGATGAAATTAAGTAAGTTTAGCTTCTTTGCGTAGCCTTTCATGATGAATCTTCTCTCACATGTCAAGATTCCATCCCTCCTATGATTTGATTTGAAATGGTATCAAATCTTCCCCTTTTCTCACTCTTTCTTCATAATCCCCCATTTCTAGGGTTTTTGGGTTGAAAGGAAGAAGAATCCGGTGACTTGCTAGGGTTTTGATATGAGTTTGAGATTTTCAGAGATGAGATGTGTTTTTAAGGTGTTTTCACACCTTAGGGTGAGTGGGTACTTCCTTTAAACAGTAGATTGTAAAAAAATGAGTTAAATTATCAATAATCTTTACTTGTTTTGTATGCGACTACAAACCCTAAACTGCCCTTTTGACCTAGCTTTTGCAAGATGGTATGAAATAGATTATTTATCTGTTGTGATGGATTCCAGTTGGTAAATCATACTATAAATGCATACAAATTATATAAATGAGAATTCCTAAAGTAATTGCAAACTTTATATGAAAATTGCAAAATCTAGGATTTTCGGCTATGACTAAAATTGGTGTATAATTCAATAAAGAGGTTTGTCTATTTGAATATCCTTGGTCACAAATGATTGTTTTATCTGAATGTGTGTACATATATGTCAGATAAGATCTTGTATTTCATTTGATGATTTCAATGTTTGCTTGATAAATCAGTAAAGAGGGTGAAACCCTAAATGAATGGAAAGTTGGAAGTTTGTGAATAAATTCATGAATTCAACAGATGTGATTCTTTTATTGTCATAAATTCAATTATTCAATGTTATTATTGATGCATGATATTTTAAGGAATATCTTGGAAACCCTAGTTAAATTTATACCAGGGTTTCATATGCATGACCGATTGAAATGAGTTATGTGAAAATTCAAGTTTCTTGCTAAATATCATTTTATATGCATACACATTTTGATTTGTGATGCAAAGATCTCTAGTTGAGTTAAATGATATGAAATGCATAAGTTGTTATGGTAATTTAAGAAAATAGAAAAGGCATTTCCCTAGATAGGGATGTCGTTGATACCATGCATGAATACCAGAAATGTTGAATATAAATGTTTATATCATTAGACATGGTATATGTTTGAACATATGATAATTCTTCTATGTGCATGAGAAATGAGAAACCCTGAGAGAAGGGTAATCAGTATGTTAAGCATCTATGAAATGTGAAACCCTAAGATAAGGGTAACCAATATGTTATGCATTCAACTAAGTATTATCAGTAAATTCAGTTTAACAGCTCAAGTAGTTAGTAAAACTACAATAGTAATAGTAGATGCCCTGAACACTGTAGAACCCTCCTTGGAGGTCTGTACTGGGATGGGTGAAATAGGCTATGGACTATCAGATATAGGAAGAAGTAGCTCAGAACTGAGTATCTAACATAAAATGATTGGATATCGGTGGTACTTCAGTTGAGTAGCATAGTACCCAACAATAACTAGAGATCTTAGTGGCACTAGTTCAGTAGTAGGGGTATACAAAAGTAATTGGAGATCTAGTGGTACCCTCTAGTTGAAGTATACAACCCTTGTGGACCTACTTCTTCGGGAAGTTACTCTGTTTTGCGTGTCAGCCCTAGTGGAACCGCATTACGTAGAGTTGAGGCTTTTTAGCCTAGAGGAACCCCTCCTAAGTACCCAGGACAAGGGGACACAATTTATGGACAATGTTTAGCCGTCGTGAGGCCAGACGTGGAAACCTCGTTACAGACCGAGGTATTTAGTAGTAGTCTTAAGGTCCTTGGTTTACCTTAAGACTTGTACAGTAAGTCATTCAGTAGTGACTTTTGCTTGGATGGTACAATCCAAGTGAGTTCAGGGGCAAAGTAAAAGATAAGTTAATTGATTTCAACTGAGTTCAGATAAAGAGTACAATAGTCAAATTAGTCGGTTATGTTTAGTTGGCCAAAATAGTAGTAGTCATTTCAGTATTCAGGTCAAGTCAAGGTTAATGAAAGATTACAAAGAGAATAATGAGAAAAATGTTTAGATATTTGTATATTACTACTGATGCATTATAAGATGAATGATAGGTTAACCAAGTGTGTGCAGTTATTCAATTATTCTTTGTATGTTTCTGGATTATTAGTTTTATTTGTGGTTAATCAAACATGTTCATATATTGATTCACTCTTGTAGATGTCTCGAGTATTCTGTTGTATTTATGTTTGTGAATGATTAGTCTCTCTAAAGCTTATTGTTGTTATAATTGATATCAGTTGAAAAATAGTATATCTATAATTATATCAGTGCTTTAGACTGTTTCTTTAACGTACTCATTCACTGAGCGAGTAGGCTCACCCCTCTACTCACAATTTTTAGGGATACCTCGTGGACTAAAGATGTCATTACATCAGCATAGTTCTTCCACTGGAGTTAAGTATGAGATAAGTTAAGTTCAGTTGGTCCCTGTCACTTTAGGTCCTTGTATAGAGCTGAGAGAGAAATCTAAATGATGTTTTGTATCTTTGTTTCCTTAATGATAGAGTATATATCTTGTTATCATGTTGTATGTACATGGAAGTGTGAGGAACAAAATGAATGTCTGGATGTGTATCATTAATGTTGAGATCATATTTGAGTAATCAAGGTTTAATTCCTTTGTAAAATTTGTTTATGTGATTGAATGCGAGAAAGCAAAGAGTTTGAAATAAAGGAAAAAAAGTTAGGAGTGAACTTTGTATTAAGTATAATCCTCAAACTTATGCCCTAATCTCATTATTAGTGGTAATCGTGGGATGTGGGTGTAACAGTATCAACCACCTCAATGAATTTTATTCATATGATGTAAACAGTCAAATTCTTCAGCTACCATATGCAATTCATTTCTTCAAATCCTTGTTGAGTGGCTTCATTTTTTTATTGCTTGCACCCAATGTTCCTAATGGCAGTATGATGCAATCAGTAAAGACAGATTGGCATAGAAAACAAGTCTGAATCCAAGACAAACCTGATGTGAGCTTGTTTGGGCTCAAGTTGGGATTTTATTTATTTATTTGTTTACTTAGGTATTTTATGTTTTAGTTCACTCCGCATTTCCTTATTTTAGGATTTCACTTTTCTATTGTTAGTTACATGCAAGTCAAGTCATCAAAGTCTTATAAAAGGCAACCTTAGGGCTTGTGTCCGGGCAATTGAATATGAATTGAATTTTGAAAAGTGTCATTTATCTTCATCGTTTCTTCTTCATGATGTGTCCCCCATCAAGTGGTATCAGAGTCAAATTCCAAATTTATTAGGGTACGACCCCTCTTTTTTCATTCTCTCCCATGATTTATCAAATTGTTCACGAGGAATAATGCGTATTTTCGTCACCCAGCCACACCTATCTCGTGTCTTCCCTGTCGTATTACACTGCAGCAATCAGCCAGTGGAGCTGCAACAAGCACTCCACCCCACTTCAAGGACCCAAGACACCATCCATTAGGTGTAGGGCCACCACCCCCCTACAATAGCCACCAATTCTAGCCCCCTCTGCTAAATCAAACAACAGATGACAACATCTCCTATCCCTCACGACTTATGCAAGTTCCCCACCTGGCAACCCCTTATGCTCTTAGCAGCGGCGAGCACCGTCAGACGACGTAGTTGTAGCGGCACACCTACAACATCCAATGACGATGCCTCCAGAATACTAGTAAGCAACCCCCAAAATTTATACAACCAACTCACTAGACATCACTCTCCTCAGGTAGTTGGATCTATCAGTCGAGGCAGTCGCGAGGCATCAGTTTCCTCCTTATCAGATTTAAGAGGGTTATCTTCATCCAAAGAATCATGGTAAATGTAGTACAAGTCAACGACAAGGTGGACGTAATAAATAAAACTATGGAGGATATTTGATGTAAACTGGACAACTTGATGCAAACAAAATGATGATATAATTTAACATAAACATCAACTTTAGACCTTGACACGATGACAAAATGATATATTCAACATCAAGCCCAATACGAAAAAGCTTTTAAAATTCTTCTCAGTCATGTTACGACGTTCAAGCAGCACTTGCACACACAGGAGAAAAACCGCGATAACAATGGTTGTCATCACGCCCCTTAGACGATATAGGAAGAATGGATTGTAAAAATAAAATTACATACTTTCATGACTAGGGTGACACAAATATTGTGCTTGACTGGTTGCATTGTGTTAGACAAGTACTTTCAACTATACATAACTATTGATGAGGCCACCAAAGTCTTGATTGCCACCGTCAAGTTTCGAGGAGTTGCATAAGCACGGTGGAACTAACATCAAGACGGTCTTGTTGATACTTGGACTGCACTATGTCCCTTGATCGTGCAAAGATTTCTTTCCATGTTGATTGACCTCACTACCAATGGGAGAAACAACACTTGTTATTTGGAGAGGAGGGGAAATTTGGGAGTCGTTGGTAAGAGAAAGATGATCTCCAGGCCTTGTTATCTCCAATTCTCCACCAGGCAGCTCCCTCGGTGAAAGGTCCTTGCTTCGGACGTGAAAGGAGGCGCTCAGAGAGGAGAAATAGAAGGGACGATCAAAGGTGGCCAACCTAAGGACCGCTCCCAGACTTCACTGTCTTCATTGAGTCAGCATCGTTTGGTGGCTAGCCTCGCCATAGACATGTAAGAGGGAGCTCTGGCATGCCCTAATTAGCTGCAGGAGAAGAGGGAGGCACATCAAGTGGTCAGAGATCAGTGTTGAGGTTGAAAGGGGAGGATGCTATCTGAAGTGGTTGTCTTTGAACGGCTCAATATCCAATTAAAAAATCTGACATCATCCAACTAAATTGGTGCTTTCTAGGTCACATCGACCTTGCCTGGTTGGCATTGAGCCTCTACTATGGAAGTGTTGATGTGTTGTGGCCCTTGGCCTGAACTGCATATGGGACTGCATTGGGCCAATTCTCATATCACTGCCTATAGTTTGGTCTCATTAAGGAGCTAGGCCACTGCTCTGTCTATTCCCTTCTTCAATAATCACACTCATTGACTCAATGTCAATGTCAATGCTACAGCAGTCACTATTGTCACCCTCCAGGTAAATGCATATTTTCTTTCATGTCCACGTGGGAGTTCAATTCGGCAGCAGCAACCCTAAGATAAGAAAATGTCACCTTGAAGGAGGTACCGTGGAAGGAGAATCACAGACCACTTAGATCTTACAAACATCATACCTACGAAAGCAAAATAGCTTACAAAAGGAAAGTCACGAGAAGTGGAGAAGAAATCTAAAAATTCTGGCATCTGTAAGAACAGAAAGCAGATTCCAATTTTTGAATAATGCCTACATATTAATTTCTAACTGATCCCCATCACTCAATACAACACCTTCCATATAGTGGAAATTATAGTGCTGAATTATGAATTCAAGACAACTCAATAAAATAAAAAGATGATACTACTGAGAAGAAAATAGGTATAGAGTGTTCCCCAATTCTTTAAGAAACAGGTATACAGTCAAACTTGGTTTATACATAAATGTAAGCAGGGCTGTACTTGTTACAAGAACAAGCCAGAAAATAGCATCAACTTAGAAATCAAGAGACGAAAAACACCAAAATAGCATATAAGTTCAAATCTCACTACTTTCTACCTAGCAAACTACTACCTATATAGTTGTTGGCTAACTAGCTAGTCTATATACTTTAATGAAATTGATTATAAAATTTATTATAAGACAAAACAAAGAACTGCCATTCAAAGCCCCAAATCAGGCTAATCTATATAAAGTGTACCTGAATCTGATTCGTTTGAAAACTTTAGTCCCATCTGGGAGTCGAGTAATGGTAACATATACACCAGGCTCAAATTGCTCGATAACTTCCCCATCTTGTCCAAGCTTCCCTTTTGATGGTTTGGAATCGTTTTCTAGGTTGTGGCTATTAGATGGGAAGTTGTTCTCTGCATTTCCAGAAGTTTCCAACCTACTATCTTCTGCTAAAGACACATCATTCAATCGGCCACCATCAGCTGATGAATTGCTAATTTCTGCAGAGTAAAACCCTGATGATCGGTTTTCATTGCTTTTCAGCCAGGCTTCTGCTTGAGTTTGCATAGCTAACAAGTCGTCATTAGCATTGAGAGAGAGTTTCTCCACAAGCTCCTTGATCTGTGCAAAATGATTCTTGAAATATATTAAGAGGAAAAGAAAATGCATAAATGTAGGCATGTATCTTTTACAACTTATAGGGAATGCCCTCTATGACATATACGCATACTCATTCCAGATGTTATTAAAGAAAAATGATTCAAACTGTCGCAAGAGTGGACAGTGCAAATAACGAAAAATCAAATCTACATTACTTTCATATACAGAATCTACTGCTCCAGACAGTTACCACCGAATTCTCAAAGAGTCATTGTTTCTATAATCATATAATTTTTTCAGGGTTCATTAAATTCTGAAGATATCCTTGAATTCCATATGAAACTTGTTTGTAGTGGTGAATTGTACAGATTTTACAGAATCGATGCTACTTGGAATCTCAAAACTGTATAAACCTCACTTTTTACAGGATCATATAGAGATTCAAAGTTAACAAGTTAAGGAAAAATTCCAAAAATAAATAAGAAAATCCCATTTGTCTGGATTGCAGTGTCCATTAGAAATTTCGAACCACAATTTACAAGTATTTTTCATTTCTAGATTAATTCTGACCATAGTCACAAGTCACAACAGTCGCAACATTTTATTTTGCTTTTGCGTAAGGTACAACCAAATAACTACTAGATCCATAATTTATGTATGATTCCAAAATTATTCTTGAATCGTAGTAATATTAGCATATTTTTTATATAATTGATTTTTTGCTTTTCGTACAAATTATTCAAGTAATTGTTCTTTCACACTGCAAATTATCTTTTTCTAATACATCTAACACATTATTGCAACGCCGTACATCCTTAGAACTTAAATCTCATCTATGGTTCTTTTTGTTATTAAGCTGTAAGTTTTACTCCCATATTAGGTTGAAGAGTATTCTTATATTGAATTTTGTAATTTCACTAGTAGGCTAGTATCCAGAAAGCATGTGATTGCTACTGTGCACGTTGGGACCGTTGCAAACTTGCAATAATGCTCTTCGTTAAGCTCTCTTTTGTATCATATTCTATGTAAATAATTAAATCTCTCATTATAAGCTCTTGCCTAGTTATTTTCAGTCTACCGTTTACCCTTGTTACTCCAGGCTAACATTGCTTCAAGTTGGTGCATTTCTTGATCTACATTGCCCATCATTTAAAGCGACCCTCTCATAGTTTGCTATTTATATTAATGACTCCCACTTTATTTCTTGTATGTGATCTTTCATGTGATCTTCTCATTGCTTTATAAGTCCGCCTCACATCCACCATCACCACCACCTAAGCTCAGTTTCAAATATGTCAGAACGGCTGCAAGAATCCTTTTCATTAGGCTCTTTTTGTGTCATATCCCTTGTAAAGAATCAAAGCTCTCTTTACTAGATCTCTTCTTGAATTAATTCCAGTCTACCTCCTACCCTTTGACTCTATCTAGCTTAAATACATTGCTTCAAGTTCGTGCACATCTTGATCTACATTGCCCATCATCTAAAGTGACTCTGTGATAGTTTGTCCTTTATACTTGTGACTCCCCCTTTATTTCTTATGTAGTAATCTTTCACATGCCTCCATCCCAAACTTGTTGGTACGATTGCAAGAATCATTTTAGTTAGCCTCATTTTGCGTCATATTCCATGTAAAGAGAATCATTTTTTTTCTTAGTTCTTATCCCAACTTAATTTCAGTCTACGTCTTAGCCTTTTGAGTTTGTCTAGCTTAATGACACTGCTTAATGCTTTACTTGATATTTACATTGCCCATCATCTAAAGTAACTCTCTCATAGTTTGTCCTTTATACTTGTGACTCCCACTTTGTTTTTTATATAGTAATCTTTCACGTGATCTCCTCATCTTCCCACAATTCTTTTCTGTGATCTCCTCATCTTCCCACAAGTCATTCTCGGCATCCTCATTTATGTCCAATTCATCATGTAAACAATCTTGTTTCTTTACAGCCCAAGAAATTACTACCATGGAACATGGTTGAACGTACAGTTTCCTATAAAACTTTCCTTTAGTCTGACTGGAATCTTACAGTTGCAAATTATTCTGGTTGCATTCCTCAAATTTATATATCCTGTTGTGATCTCTATAGATGTTCCTGGAATTCACCTTCCTTATGAAAATGGGTAGTTCACATGGCTTATCGATTAAATGAGTGTTTATTACAATTAATTTTCTATAACTAAATCGATCAAATGTGGCTTACTCTTAAATAAATTCATTTTAATTCAAATTTTTATGATTCAAGTTCCCTTCAAATTGTACATTTAAATATAGCACAACAAGTACTTAGAGGATAGTAAACACTACATTTGTGAACTTAAATACTAAGATAAACTGTTACAATGTCACATACAAAAGATGCACAGTGACTTCATTGACACCTATTTAAATCATTGTTAAAGCACAACCGTTATCAAAGATTCAAAATTTTATGTATTAAATAGATTTGAACTAACAAAATCTTTCAAGATTATGAACTGATGTTGGCCTGTGTAGCACAGGCATTTATTGGTTGATCAAATGTAAGAAAACTTGCTTAAAACAATTATTGAATATCACTTGCCTGTTCTGCAAGAGATTTAACAATTTCATTTGCATTAATACACCTAGACGATTCTTCTTCTGCTATTGAAGCAGCATCTTGAGCTTGTTTTTCATATTTCTGCCGTTCTACATCACATCTTTGCCTTAAACTCTTGACCTATAAGAATAAGATGAAAAGGTGCGTCAGTGATAAGCACAACTAACAATACTGTACAAAAGTATACATATAGCATATAGTATATGATTCTATGGAAAGAAACTCTGACTTGCCTGGGCCTGCAAATTTAAGACTTCATGATTCAAAAGTTCATTTGTCTTCTTAAGGTTATCAATAACGCCTTTAGATGGTGTTGGAGCTGGTCGAGGACTAGACTTTCTTGAAAGTGGTGATGCAGGTTTTGAATAGGATGGTGGTGTCGAAGTAATAATTGGTTTCAATTTAGGCTGTATAGAGCCTGACGAACTGTGAAAAGAGATTTCTTTCAACTGAGCAAGAGCTTGAGAGTTTCGTGCTCGTGAATAGTCAGATCTCATTCCTTGCTTCGCTGCTTTAATTTCAATGTATTTAACTGGTTCCATTATAGGAGAAAATAGAGATCTTGATTGCCTTACTTCACCCTTATCTAGTCTCATGCTTGCATCCATAGATTGACGAGGAACACCATTTCTTTTAGTAACAGTTGAGCTATTGCCACTTTCTGCTGCTTTAAGTTTTGCATAACAATTGTCACAAACACGATGTGGCTTGCTCGGTGTTGGTGCCAGAGCTGCTCTTAATACTTTTTTGGAGCTACAATTATGACAGTGTACCAATCCGCAATTGTAACAATTGTGCCTTTTCCTAGTAAATCCAAATGCCTGCCGACAGCCTGAGCATATGGACTGGTCAACTCCAGAAACCCACTTGTGAATACATACAGTGGCAGTGAAGTTAGAGCCACAAGATATACTCTTCACATGCCTATCCTTTAGAGCTTCAACCAAGGTAGGTGTCTTGCGACCTTCAGTATCTCCATGTCCCAGTCTTCCATTAGCACCATTGCCCCATGTAAACACTTCATTTCGAGAAGTCAAAACAGCAACATGACTAGCACCACAAGCAATGTCTTCAACTAATTCAGTGGATAGTCTGTCTTGTACCAAGCAAGGCAACTTACCATCAGAATGTATGTTACCGAGTTGTCCAAAAGCAGTACTACCCATCGTAAAAACATGACCAGAAGTCGATAAACCAACAGTAATGGCATGCCCACAGGCTATTTGATGGAAGTTATAGTCAACAAGAGACAAAACACAGGTCGGAACCAATCGTGCCTCCTTATCTCCATGACCCAAACGATACTTATCCCCATCCCCCCAAGTATATATTTTTCGGGGTGGTATTTGAGACCCCGCTTGCTCAGAAACATCCACAATTGCTACAGTATGCCAGAGTCCACAAGCAACCTTGATAGTTTTGCGGGCATTTAAAGCTTCAACTTCTCTTGGATAAGAAGCACTCTCTCGGTCACCATGTCCTAAAACACCAAATGTACCATCACCAAATGTGTATAGTTTAGCAGTGTTGGTAATAAGAGCTGAATGCCATGTTCCACAAGCAACTGATACTACTATAAGTCCTTCTACAGGGCCGGAAACTCTTTTTGGCACCCAGTGGCTTACATCTGTATCATGCCCAAGAAGTCCACTTTTGTAGGTTCCATCTCCCCAAGTAAATAAATCACCAGAACCTGACACAGCACAAGTATGATATTCACCACATGCGATGTACTCCACATTGCAAGAAGCTAATAACTCGACAAGTTGAGGCCGAGAGACATCCATTTCAGTTCCTAGACCAAGCCTTCCACCAGATTCTTCACCCCAAGTAAAAACCTCACCTTGCCTTGTAACTAAGGCCGAATGTCTAACTCCACATGATATATGTGATACGTCTAAAACCACATTGGATTCCAAAGCCTTAGGAAGCAATACATCTGTTTTTGAGCAACATGAGCTCGTAGATGAGTCCGAGTTATCACACCAAACCTCACCCCAAACATAAACATCACCCAATGATTCACAGTCATCGGCCCCAGAACCTTGACTTGAAGAGCTCGGGGCACTAGAAACACTGATTCGGAAGCCATCTCCATTGCTTGGTCTTATCATATTTGCACGATCTGATCCCACATCTGCCCTTAAGAAACTTATAGAAGAATCGGGAGAGTTGACATCAACAGATGACTTTCTATCGCCCCGAGAAACACTTGAAGCAAATTCTAGAGTTGCACTAAAAGATGGACGGCCACTTCGATCAGAACTTCCACTGTCCTGAAAAAGTAAAAATCATGATTAAATATACCTAATGAAGTATAGTTAAAGGATTGCTTAATGTTAAGTGCAGTCAATCCGTTGATATAAGTTTGCTAAAAAGCAGTGTCAGAAGAAGAGCAGAATCACAAATATTATGGATTTGTGATAATGTATCATATCTATAACCAATCACCAACTAAAGTAAGTAAAACATCAAGTTAGATTGACACAGATTCACAAGATCAACATATTAAGCATCCATCGAACAGTCATAGCTAGTCTAACGTGAATGGTTTATAAAGATATATCTATGAAGCATAGGCACTATTAAAGTTTCATATCTATAAGGACATGCATTCGACACAAGTGCAACTTAATTTCTCTTCGATATGGATAATAGACTCCAAAGGCATATATGTATTCCCTTCTTTTTCCTTTTCTTCTTTTCTTTCTTTTTTGGTGGGGGTCGGAATAATGTTAAATTATGTGTTGGATACTTGTCATGCACGTCCATTAGGAGACCCTAGAGGAGGTCAAGTGAACTCCAACTCTATCAGGTTGATGGCAGTGACTGCTCATATTGACGAAGGATGCTTCTTCTGTTGAATACCTTTTAGTGTGGCCCAAAATAAATATAATATTAAATAACAACAATTTCCATTAAAAGGATGCATCTGTTAGAGATGAGATAGATTCCCACAACAGACATTGCCTCTTCATGGTGGATAAAGAGGCTTTATGATTTATTATATAAAGGATAATCCTCTCTCGCTCGTAAGGAGTCCTATTGAAACCAAGAAATATAGGCATGCCTGCCATCCCCATTTTTTTTGGATCAAACCGATAAAACTTTTTTTTCTTTTGATTTCTCCGAAATGGTGAAATCCTGTCTCCGCAATATTTTTTTGACAAAGATGTTATTTTCTTATTCCTAAATGGGCCATTTCAATTTTTTAGGTTCACGTTCTACTCCGGGTAAAGATCCGCCCGATTCCTATTTGCACATCCCGAAAAAGGTATGCATCCAGCCGCTTCGCGGAGGCGGAGGGGTCGTACGGGTGGGTTGTTCCTCTCCCATACGGTCGAGCCATTCCCATTCCTCTATTCTCCTTCGCGTTCCTTCTTCGAACCTTTTGGTATGTATTGCCCCCGGAATATAGATCAGATCCACCGGACGAGAAAGTCAATTCCGCATTGCTGCTGAGTCGTCGGACTTATCCACCAACGAGATTCGTGGAATTTCCGTTTGTGGATTGCGTTGGGGGAAATCTACCAAATCCCGGCAGATAGATAGACTCCTTTCCCGCTGCGGAGGGAGAGCAAGAAACGAAAGAAATTGAACCAGCGCCCTTTTTTTGGGTACCTCCCACTACCAACCAGAAGACATCATCTGGCTGGGTCTTGCCGGTATCAACAACGAGAAAAAAACAAATGCATACATTTGTCTCATCCACTATGGGGATGGTGAGAAGAGATATATTTTTCATCCCAGATGGGCTATAATTGGAGATACCATTGTTTCTGGTACAGAAGTTCCTATATCAATGGAAAATGCCCTACCTTTGAGTGCGGTTTGAACTATTGATTTACGTAATTGGAAGTAACCAATTAGGTTTACGACAAAACCTACAAATCGATCACTGATCCAATTTGAGTACCTCTACAGGATAAGTTTGTTGTTCACTATATCGTTGTCCATCGCTGCCCGGAGACACTGACTCAATCTCGTCATTGCATTAGTGAGATGGATGCTACACAGAATCCCGATATGTTTACCCTCTAACAATGGTATCAGACCAAACGATTACTGGGCAAGAATGCAGATCTTTTTCTTTTCCGGTACTTTTCATTGACGAAATATCATCTTCATCTGCGTTCGTCACGCTGCTAATCATTCCGTTCCTGGACTTGTCAAAATTCGTTATTGTTGTGCGGTGACAACTTGAATTATTCCTTCTTCTGAAGGCACTTCACTGTGTTTATCGGAAATTTGATATGTAATATCTATGATGGTCTGATGACGGTGGTTGCGAGCAAGTCTATTTCGTTTTTTTTCTTCTCATTGTCTCGCCTTTTCTAGACGAGTAAAGAAACCAATACGTCTACTACCGGTTTACACGGGCAAGCGTCAAGTTTGATTTAAGTAGATTACCATTTCCATCTTAAACAACATAATTAACTGAATAGACGATGTCTTAATCTTCGAACAACCATTCGAAAATAATATACAAATTTCTAATTCTGTAGTTGACTTGGTTTGATTAAATATGCATTATAATTGTGTGCATAGTGGATTTGTACCGATTCTTTATCTGCTAAGGTGGATCCTTCCATCGTGGTCGTCTTCCTTTTATTTTTATTTACTGTCCATGTATTGAAGACGACTAGGTAAGATACTTGATGCTTGACGGTGCGCCTGAAATGATTGTGTTATTCCGCCATTACAAAATTATGGACATGGTACTGTCAGTAATTAAATCTTTTAAAATTAAAATTTAATTAGTGACTTACCAAAGTAAGCCTAATTATACACTAAGAAAAAAAATATTCATATGAAAGACAACTTGTGTGGAATTGTGCATATTCGATCTAAGGGTGATACCACTCAAGGTGGGTCATTTTATTACTATTATGCACGATGGGATATTTGCATGATTTTACATTTATACCATATGCAACCTAAAGGTTAAATTATGTTATGATTTTATAACATACATAGAATGAATCTCATTAAGTGGCCATGACCATATCAATGCATTTACTTA
This sequence comes from Alisma plantago-aquatica, assembly GCA_963693085.1. Classification (NCBI taxonomy): domain Eukaryota; kingdom Viridiplantae; phylum Streptophyta; class Magnoliopsida; order Alismatales; family Alismataceae; genus Alisma; species Alisma plantago-aquatica. The sequence continues at coordinate 1,899,687,441 of OY856409.1, read as the reverse complement.
GTATTGCAAATTCATCTAAAGATAATTTGTAATGACTAATTATAATTAACATCATAAAAGTAAATAAAGTAGACCTCATTTTTCTTTTATAATTTCGTTGTGGTTTTGATATAGATATTTTAAATTGTTGCAGTTGTTTTCTCATCTTTATATGGTAAAAATAGCATTCCAAATCTCAATGGTTCAAATTTCAATGAATGGAAAGAAAAGGTCATGTTTACATTAGGGTGTATGGACTTAGACTTAGCTTTTCGAGTGGAAAAACCCCAACCAATGACAGAGGAAAGTACTACTGCCGAAAAGTCTAACTATGAGAAGTGGGAACGTTCTAATAGGCTTAGCTTGTTGCTTATGCAAGCACATGTAGGAAAGCACATTAGGCGATCCATTCCCAGTTCTGAGTTGTCAAAAGATTTTTTGAAGGCGGTGGAGGAGCAATATATTTCTTCTAGTAAGTCCGGGGCCAACACTTTGATGGCTAAAATGTGCTCTATGAAGTACAATGGTACTTGTGGGATTCGTGAACATATCATGAAAATGAGAGATATTGCTGCACAACTCAATGAGATTGAGTTATCCATCTCTGATGCATTTCTTGTTCATTTTATTTTAACCTCCTTGCCTAGTCAGTATGGATCATTTAAAGTCTCTTACAATACATAAAAGGAAAAATGGTCAATAAATTATTTATTAGCCAAGTGTGTTCAAGAAGAAGAGAGACTTAAGAATGAAGGGGTCCCTGCTGCACATCTAAGCATCCATGACAAGGGTAATCACAAGGGTAAAGGAAAAATGAAAGGAACTGCTCCTATATCAGGTGGTGTGTCCAAGCCAGGAGATGGCAAAGCTGGGGGAAGCAAGGCTAATATAAAATGCTTCTTCTGTCATAAGAAAGGACATGCTAAAAAGGAGTGCTTCAAGTACAAGAAATGGTTGGAAAAGAAAGATATACTGTCTCTTGTTTCATATGAATGTCATCTTTTAAATGTTCCATTATATAATTGGTGGCTTGACTCTGGTGCCACTGTGCACATTTCCAAAACATTACAACAATTTCTAAATCAAAGGAAACCAACGGAGTGTGAAAAAATCATTTATTCGGGAAATAAATTGGGCTCTCACGTAAAGATTGTTAGCACTTGCAGATTAATCCTTGACAATGGAAGGTTGTTGGACTTAGAAAATACTTTTTATGTACCAAACTATAGTAGAAATTTAATCTCTATTTGTAGATTAGACAAATTAAACTATGGTTTCATTCTTCAAAGTGGACAACTATCATTGTATAAAAATTCTAATTTGATTGGTACTTGTGTTTTAATAAATGATTTTTTATCAAGTTAAATTAAGCTCCCATTTTGAGAAATATTTTACAGTTCAACATAATATCATTGGTAAGAAGCACACACTGTTATATGAGAAATCATCACTTCTTTGGCATCGAAGGTTGGGACATATTTATAAAGAAAGAATACAAAGATTAGTAAAGGAGGGAATTTGTCTAACAGAAGACACCAAGATGGTTAGACACTCAGTTTTTTAGTGAGAGGTCACAAGATCGAGCCTAGGCCACAGGATGAATAGAATGGCCAATTTTTTTTTTAAGGAGGGAATTTTAGGTCCCTTAGACTTTATTGATTTTGGAACATGTGTTGAATGCATAAAGGCTAAACAAACCAACACTTCTAAAAAGGGTGACAAGAGGAGTAGACACTAGAAATAATTCACACGGATATTTGTGGACCTTTTCTACCTTGTTTTATAGGGAAAAAATATTTTGCAACCTTTATCGATGACTATTCATGATATATGTTTCTCTATTTACTAAATGACAAAAGTGAGGTTTTCCAAGCCTTTAAGGACTTTAAGGTTGAAGTGGAGAAACAATTAGGTAAAGTGATTAAGATAGTCAGATCAGATAGGGGAGGTGAATATTATGGAAGGTTCACTGAGATGGGACATAGAAAGGGACCATTTGCACATTTCCTTCAAGAAGAGGGTATTATACCTCAATATACAATGCTAGGCACACCAAGTCAAAACGATGTAGCTGAAAGAAGGAATCGAACATTAAAGGAAATGGTTCGTGCAATGCTTTGTAATTCATCCCTTCCTTCTACAATGTGGAGTGAGGCTTTAAAAGTGGAAGTGCATTTATTAAACAAGGTTCCTAACAAGTCTGTCTAGAAAACCCCATATGAATTATTTATAGGAAGGAAACCATCCTTGAAATATATACACATATGGGGATGTCGTGCATAAGCTAGAATTTACAATCCACATGAGAAGGCATTTGACCCAAGAACCACTAGTTGTTTCTTTATTGGTTATCCATAAAGGTCAAAGGGATATAGATTTTACTGTCCCTCTCACCCACGAAAAATAGTTGAGACGGGTAAGGCTAGATTTTTGGAGGATCATCATCTTAGTGGGAATGACCTACTTCAAAATATATCTTTTGATAAAATGCAGGATAGTTCTTCTACACCTGCACCTAGTCAAAGACATATAGGCTATCCAATTATTATTCCCATGAACAATTATCAAGTGGATGAGCCGATAGAAGTAGACCATGCTCCTAATAAGGTTGTAAATGAACAAATTGATCATACTCATTATGAAGAACAACCTAAAGAGCCTACAGAAATTGTAGAACCCAATATTGAATTAAGAAGATTCATAAGATTAAGGAGACCTGCCATCCCATCTAACTATGTTGTATACCTTCAAGAGCTAAATATAAACTTTGAAGATATGGATCCCTTATCTTTTTCATAAGCAATGGATTGTGAAAATTCCTGTAAGTGGCTTGATGCCATGAAGGAGGAACTAGCATCCATGGACAAAAATCAAGTATGGGACCTTGTACCTTTACCAGAGAGTATTAAACCTATTGGTTGCAAATGGGTCTTTAAGACCAAAAGGAACTAAAATGGTGAAATTGAGAGGTACAAGGATAAATTAGTTGTGAAGGGTTTCACACAAAAGAAAGGCATTGATTACAAAGAGACTTTTGTTCAAGTCTCATCAAAGGACTCCTTCAGAGTAATCATGACCTTAGTAGCTCATTTTGACCTTGAGCTACACCAAATGGATGTGAAAATGGCTTTTTTGAATGGAGACTTATCTGAAGAAGTCTATATGGAACAACTAGAAGGTTTCATTGATAATAGTAGAAGTCGTATGGTTTGCAAACTGAAGAAATCAATTTATGGACTTAAACAAGAATCCCGACAATGGTATATAAAGTTTAACACCATCATATCAACTTTTGGGTTTAAACCTAATATCGTTCACCGGTGTACATACCTCAAGGTCAGTGGGAATAAGTTTATAATATTGATTCTTTATGTAGATGCCATTCTACTAGCAAGTAATAACTTGAGCATATTGCATGAAACCAAACTGTTTCTTTCTTCTAATTTTGAGATGAAAGATATGAGTGAAGCTATGTATGTACTTGGTATAGAGATTCATAGATACCGAGCTAAAGGCATACTTGGAATATCCCAAAAGTCTTATATATCCCAAGTTTTAGAGAAGTATGGAATGAAAAATTGTTCACCTGGACCTGCACCTATAGTTAAAGGAGATAAGTTTAACTCCAAGCAGTGTCCTAGTAATGGCATTGAAAGGAACGAAATGAGGAAAATACCATACGCATCTGCAGTTGGGAGCTTACAATATATTCAAATATGCACTCGAACAGACATTTCTTTTTCTACTGGAATGCTTGGTTGTTACCAAAGTAAACCTAGGCATTGGCCATTGGAGAGCCATGAAAAAGGTGATGTGCTATCTGCAAGGGACAAAGGTTACATGCTTACATATAGAAGGACAAACCACCTTGAGGTTATGGGATATTTGGCTGCAAATTTTGCTGGCTGTCTAGATAGTAGGAAGTCTACAACGGGCTATCTCTTCCTACTAGCTGGTGGTACATCATCATGGAGGAGTATCAAGAAAAAGACTACAACTTCATCTACCATGGAAGCTGAGTTTATAGCTTGCCATGAAACATCATCACATGAAATTTGGCTTAAAAATATGATACAAGATCTTAAAGTTATTGATTCAATTCATAAGCCAATACTGATATACTGTGATAATGAAGTTGCAGTCACTTTTGCTAATAATGATTAAAGCACCACTACATGCAAACTCCTAGACATAAAGCTCTATGTTGTCAATGAGCTAGTTGACAACAAGATGATAATGATTGATCACATTGGTACACAATATATGATATCAGATCCTCTTACAAAAGGGCTAGATCCAGGATTGTATACATCTCATGTAAAGAACATGGGTCTGAGAAAGTCATTTGATATGTAATGATCAATGTGATGTGACAATGTAATATTTATTATGTGATCATACATTTGACTAGCTATTTTTGTTTCAATACTAGTTATAACATAATGTCAATTTTTTCGATTTTGACATAAATTTGGACCAAAGAAATAGGTTTGAGGTCGACCTATTCATAAAGTTCACTATATATAAGATGATTGAATATTGTGGTGCATAAAAGGAAGTACTCATTTATTGAGTATCAACCACTATGACTCATATTTAATTCTTTTTAATGGAAGTATTTATAATAAGCATAAATGGAAAAATGTTAAATTTTATTGCCATGGAACACTCATTCCAAAAAAGAAGTCTGCTTGTCTCTCTCAAGGTCTCTCACTTCTGCTTGCTATTCACCGCACCATTGTCCATCGCTTCCCAGAGATGCTGACACAATCTCGTCATTGCATTAGTGAGATGGATGCTACATAGAATCTCAATATGTTTACCCTCTAACATCTTCATCTTCCCCTGTTGAATTTGTTTGTCCTCCTATTAGGGAAGAATGCAATGACTGAAAAGGTGTGTGGAATGGGGGTACATCCATCTTCAAGTTGCAAATATGGTTGAGATACACTTCAAGGGAAAGTGTGATCATGACGTAGGCAATTGTTCATTCATTATTTTCAAAAATTTCCTCTCTTTTTGTGCTTATTCCCTTTAGTGTGGTTCTTCATTGGCTTCAAAGTTGCTATTCTTTAATTTCTTAAGCATTATCTCTATTGGTTTTCAATAAATATTCCCATAGATTTTTATAGGGTTGAACTACTAATGTACAAGACTTAACACCTTGTGATCCACACAAGTATGCACAACCATAATGCAACCATGAAACGATACTTCCCTAAACTGATATTGACCACCGATGGTGTTGAACTATATAAACCTCGGCTCCATATTAATATCAAACTAGTTTTTTAGTAACATGAATGGAGTCAGCAAAACATAATGGGGTGTCGTCTAAGCTTACTTCACCGAGGAATCAACCCAACCTAAGAAGTTGCAAAAAGTACACTAAAACTTGTATGTGTAATATTCATTGTGTCATTTTCAAAGTTAAACAACAAATTCTCTCATATTCTTCACTACTGCCATATCCATGCTAGATCTAGAAAGAGATTAAGGTATATTCCTACCTAGAGATATGCATTTTTGATTTTACACACAATGTATATACATGCATTATTCCAAGTTTTTCTAAATATCCCTTTTCTTTCATGTAGAATAACATTAATTCACATTCCATTTTTCATGCTTATGATACTCTACTAACCTTCAGTACTAATGATGTGAGACCATGTGATTAGACTTTGCATGCTTTCCATATCCCCTACAGAAAAACATGCTCTTACATTGCAAAAAAGCATTAAGAGCATAATATTCTCAACTTGGTATCCGAGAAGGCATTTTTAATCCATGTATCTCTTCTCTCTTTCCCGCTCCCATCTCCCAAGACATGATGCATTAGAATATAAGACATATTCCCTAGTCCCTACTCCCGTTATTGTTGCCAATACTTCCTTCCCCCACAACCATCATGACTACCCCTTTCCTCTACTCCATCAAAGCCTCCATCTCTATTTAGTCATTTGACCTCTACTAAGGCTGCCACATTTTCACTTAAGTCGACGCTACCACACAAAGACACCATTTATCAATCAAATATGACATATTTCCACTAAACTGCCATCTTTATACTAAAATCCACCACCTCTCAGTATCATGACCCAAAAAAAGAAGCCACCCCATCTTAGTAGTCATAACCATAACCCCAAGTCCTCGAGTCACAACCTTTCTAGAAAAGAATCTACCTTTCTACTAAAATCCACCACCTTTCCACCAAAGTTTCCACCCTCCCTCTAAAGTTTCTACCTTCCCACCGAAGGCACTACTTTTCCACCAAATTTCTACATTTTAACCACAAGCTTCCATGTTTTCACCTACAACCTAAAATAGCTACCTTACACCCCAAAAATCCTAACCCTAGACACTAAAAACCCCTAAATCCTAACCCTATATTTTAATAGCACACTCTCTATTATCCCCTCTCTATCTTCTATCTTCCTACAATGAGGATAGCATAGCACCGTATGGAGAATGCAACCATATCAACTCTCCACTACTACCTTTGTGGTATATTGATTCATTCCTTTTGTATCTCTTATCTACTACCTAGAAAGAATGAAACACTCTCTGGGGCTACCACAAAGACATGTGGAACTTAAATAGATAGTCTCATTGTGTCCAGTTATTTTTTAAAATATAGACTAAAGATGGCTTGGATACACCCAAGTATTGGTTGACCACTCTAAACTATACTTACCTAAAAAGAACCAACCCCATGATTTCTCTCCCACCCCCTCCCCATGTGTTTGATGTCCTACTGACATAACAACAAGCTCTTCCATTTAAGATCCAACAACACATCTCCCATCAATGGTAGCAGTAACCACTAGACTCTTCCATTACAATATGCTCCTTGCTTAACCTCTTCCTTTTGCTCCTTATCTATATCTCCTTCTCTTACCCTTCATTCTTGAGTACCTCTCCTACACATTATTTCCTCCCTTGTCTTCTTTATCTATTACTAAAACCACCAGAACCACTACCTGCATGTGTCCTCTACTCCTATAGTATATGTTTTCCAGGATCAATATCACCACCGGTAATAATCAATTGTCCCAAATATTTATTGTTCTAGATCTTATGACTCAGTTTCTTAGTGTAATGTTTTAAAAGTAAACACTTTCACATATGTTGTGATATATATCATTTTTAAGGACATGGATTCAAGAGGATTATTATTTTTAATCAATTCTACAATTGATTTTCTTAAGGATGTTCTAGATGTTGTTGTGCAAATGTGCATACATATATGTGTGCATGCAATTTTCCCGATGTCTAAAACCATGTAAATCTTATATATTTTAAATCACTATGTCATGTATCTATCATATGTGTTTGTCCTTTCTAGTCAACTTCCTACTAGGGACTTGTAATGTCTCCAGATTCTTATTGATCAAATATATCCTTTTCTTTCATATGTCATCCTAGCAACCTATGTCTTTCCATATATCTTTCCTATTTGGGGGATATAAATCCATATATTTCTTATGGACCCACTTCATCGCTTGATATATACCCACATAACACTTTCTTATTATCTATGTGAAAATGAATAATCCATCTTACATGTGACCGAGATCATGGTCATTCAAGATGATTCTCACAAAGAGTTCTAAATAAGAGTTCCCTATTCTTGATCTCATCATTGTATCTTTTGTAAAGAAACTATAACTCTGACACAAGTGTTGGGAGAAGCACGACATGCCAACTATGGCACACTAGACTTCTCAAGTTGGCCCATCAACATCAATACCATCTTCACATATTGGCAATAGATATGATTAGTAGGAGATAACCATAATAGTCTTATAAGGCTCTCCAACTCCACATAATGGATATCATACACATTTTTCCTTATTGTAGCATCAAGGTTTTGAGGCTCTATACACTTTGGCATACTTAGGAGATTTTTTGTACAATAAACTCTAGTATTATTTTCACATAATATGCATACATACTAACTTTTATCTAGAGTATGAATAGTTTTATTATTGTATACATAGGAAGATGCATTTTGTTATATTTAAACTTAGATGTATACAATTTTATTGTTGTATACATGGATGCATAACATCTATTATAGTTGAACTCAAAAACTTAAATATATTTTTTGGTTAATCCCTAAAATGATCCCTATAGGGCTACATTTTTGGCCAGTACATATACACACAATCTATATGTGTTTCATAATGAATCATATGGGTATATGAAGTTTTGATAGTATAAAAAGAGTCTCAAATACAAGTTTTATATTATTTTTTATATCACTTTGGAATTAATAAAAAATAGGGGTCAAAACCCTTTTACATATCATAGACAACCGATTATATATATTTAATGTTATTTGCAGCTTATATATATGTGTGTGTATTGTGAAAACTAGAGTAAAATGAGAGAATTGCTAGATTACTTCTCACGGTTGAAGTGCTTGTGTATTTACATATAAGATACTTTAAATATTCTACATAGAGGTCCATGACTTTTTCTCACATTTACATGTAGGTCTTATACATACATATTAACACCCCACCTCAAGATGGAGTGTATATATCATATTCCCAACTTGTTACATAAGTATTGGACCCAAAAACCATTTAGGGACTTTGTAAACAAATTAGCTGATTGATCTTCTGATCTGACTAGTATAACTAAATCAACTTATGATGAATCACTTCCCTCAGAAAAAAGATGATGAACTTCAATATGTTTTGTTCTCTCATGAAAGACAAGTTTTGGGCAATGTGATCAGTAGCCTAATTGTCATAGTTTAAGTCCATAGGAGCTTCCTACATGAAGCCAAGCTCCTCTAACAAGTGACGATGTGACTTACTCAATTTTGGTAACGAAATATATTTTGAGCTATAATTAGTAATATCTGAGTCCATTTGCAATTGTCCTCTCATTTAAAATTTCAGTTGATTATTTGGTTGATTATTTGGTCGATTATCATACTCTTGGATATTAGTCTCCTTTTGAATTCATTGTGTTTAAAAGAGTTCATTATCCTCACTGGAAAATATTTACAAATTAGTTATCATGTTTTGTTCCATGAACCAATTTGATATCAAGCATTACAACTTGAATCTGTTGTGCCTAGACATTTTGATTTGACCTTGTATTCACTCTCAGTTTTACAAGTAATGGCTTTGGAATCAATAATAGATATTATCATGTTATTTAGTATCAATAGTTTAAGCATTTGTGAGAGAAACTAAAAGTAGCCCTCTCATGATCATAACTATAACAGCTAACACTTTTATAATGTCAACAAAATTAGGTAGTAGTATTGAGATAAAAAATACAAGCCTAGGGACCCTCCTTATGTAAGATAGGAGGAGTCACTCAATACAAAGTTCACCAATATGGGACAAAAGACAAGACACTAAAGAGAGCACACAAAATAAATAACACCCCCTCAAGCTGGAGCATGGATATCATGCATGCCCATCTTGTCCACCATAGAATGAAGCCTTGTCTTTGACACTGATTTTGTAAAGATGTTGGCGACCTGATCCTCAGTATTATTGTATGGAGTGGCTATGCACTTGGATAAAATGGACTCTCTAATGAAGAGACAATCTACCTCAATATGTTTAGTACACTCATGGAATGTTGGACTACTTGCACTGACGGGGATACTTTATCATCACACTACTTAGGAATGATGGAAGAATCATAGACTTAGAATTTCTTTAATAGTCTTTGAACCCACATCAGCTCACAAGTTACATGTGCCATGGCTTGACACTTAGCTTCAGCACTGGATCTAGCCAAAACAACCTATTTTTTTCTTCTCCAAGTGACAAGGTTACCACCTACAAAGGTGCAATAAGTTGAAGGCTGAAGTAGATTTACGATCAACCCTACTTCTAGCATAGTCAGAGTCAGAGAAACCAAAAATTGTGTAGTGCACATTGTTCCTATATAGAAGACCCTTTCCACGTGAGCATTTTAAGTATCGAGAATGTGGAACACATCATCCCAATGACATTGTCGAGGTTTATAAAGATACCTACTAACATATCTAACAACAAAATCGATATCTACTCATGTAACCGTCAGATAAATGAGTTTTCCCACATGTCTTCTATATTTCATGTTGTCAGGGTAAGAAGCAGAAGAATCATCACCCCAATTGGTATTGAGATCTAGAGGTGTGCTGACTGGTTTCACACCCAACATGTCAGTCTCCTATAGAAGATCAAGTACATACTTTCACTGAGATAAACATGCCCCACGCGAAGAATGTGATACTTCAATCCCCAAAAAATAGGGCAGTTTCCTACATCTTTAGTAATGAAGTGTTTTCTAAAATACTCTTTGATATCATGGATGCCTTGATGATCACTCCCTGAGAGGATGACATCATCCACATACACAATCATGATAACAAATCCCATAGTACTTTTTTACAAAAATGGAGTGATCAAAATATGATTATCAAAAACAAAATTTGCAAGAATATGACTTAATCTGTCAAACCAAACTTGTGGGCTATGTTTGAGTCCATAAATTGCTTTCTTAATATGACAAAATTTAGAACACTCCCCCTTAACAACAAATCCCAAAGGTTGCTCCATATACACTTTTTCATGCAGATATCCATACAAGAAAAGATTTTTGATGTCGAGTTGACAAAGAGGCCAACTTTTATTGACTATATTAGAAACAAGAATTCACACTTAATTAAGTCCAACTATAGGAAAGAAAGTCTCAAAATAATCTTGTCCATAAGTTTTTGAGTAGCCTTTAGGAACAAGACAAGCTTTAAGGCGGTCAAATGTGCCATCAGGTCGATACTTCACAGTAAAGACCCAACGAAAACCAACTGAAGAAACATGAGAAGGAAAACCAACTAGTCCCAAGTTTGTTGTGTGTTTAGAGCATCCATTTCCACATCCATAGTGTGATGCCAAACATGATGTGTTGGGGTCTCAATCACAATTTTAGGAACACAAATTGTGGAAAGAGCAATAGCAAAGTTTGCAAAACTTGAACCTAGATTACCATTAAAATAGAAATTGTTGATACGATGTAAGGTACAAGAATGCACATCTTTTCTTATGCTAATCATAGTAATCAAATCAGAATAAACATGATTGGTGTCATGATCTATCGACAAAGATGCAAGATTGGCTGAGAGAGGGACCATAGAGGGAGTTGGAGTCTTGTAACGTCTTTAGTAAACCTTGACAGGAACCTTAGTAGATGGAACAATAGAGTGAGAGGAGTTTGGCTCAACTATAACAAGAAGTGGTATATCCATAAGTAGATCTATAGATAGAGTCAAACCCATAGCAAAAAAATATGGTGTCTCCTCAAAGGAAACAACATCCCAACCAACATACCATTTATTAGTGAATGAGTCATAACATTTATATCCCTTCAGGTTTTGTGAGTAGAAGATGCACATTTTTGATCTAGTATCAAGTTTTCTTAAGCCATTTCAAAGAGAGAAAGAGGGGCTCTGGGTTATAACACAGTATAGGGGACTTGGTTGTTCAAGATAAACAAGTACAATCTATTGATTAGAAAATAGGCGGATGAGACAACATCAACCCAAAAGGTTTTAGGGACATGATAGTGAAATGTGAGGGTCCGAGCTACTTTAAGAAGATGGTGATTCTTGCGTTCAACAATCACATTTTATTAAGGAGTGTAAGAACAAGAAGTTTGATGAATAGTTCCAAGGTTTTTACCAAAAATGAAGACATATTATTTGCATAAACTCAAGGGCATTGTCAGTTCTATTCATTTTGATGGGCTCATTAAATTGAGTCTTAATCTTAGTAAAGAATGCAGTAATAGTGTCAAGCCTTCAAGTAAAAACAACTAAGTAGCCCTAGAGAATTCATCAATAAAGGTCATATCATATTGAGGTCCGTACACAGTTATGACAGAACAAGGTCCCCATATATCATGATGGACAGTGTCAAAAATAGATTTTGAGACAAGAGTGGTTTTTCTAGAAAAACTACATCAACTTTTCTTTCCTAACTAGCATGCTTCACATTTAAAAACAATTGTACATAAATTAGGAATCAAATTCTTGATCTTAGATGTAGATGGATGTCCCAATCCGTAGTGCCATTGAAGTCCTGAAACTACCGAAGCTAGAAGAAATATAGTATGTGGAGCATCAAGGTAGTATAACTTTTCTGGTTCCTCATGACCCAAACTAATCCACATCCTTGTACTGAGATCCTAAAAGACAAATCCATCTGGGTCAAATGTAGTAACCACACTGAAGTTTTTTTATAGTTTTACTAACTGAGATTTAGAGGAAAGTGAGGAACATATATAGCCAATATGAGCAAGAAATTATTTGTAGTTTTAATATTGCCAACCGCATGAACTGGGGCTTGGGTGCCATCACCAACAGTCACATGCCAAATAAAAGAAGAAGTAAGTAATTTAGAGAATAATTTCAAATTGCCATAAATATGATTAGAGACACCATAGTCAACGCACCATTTTTTTACCATTAGGAGATGATGATGCTAAAAAGGCAAACTCACCATCCGAACGTGAAGCCGACGTCAGAGTTTGATGTCGTTCTTGGAAAAGTTTTTCAAATTCAACTCAGACCCAATCTATAGAAGCGATGGTGGGTTGGTCCAATTCATCCTCACTATAATAGGTAGAAGCCGGATTGGCCCATGTGTTGGGGTGGCAATGTTTCTCCCAACAATGATCCTTAATGTGATTGTTATGACTACATAAGTTGTAATGGTGAGGTCCAATAGGAGGTGTGTTGCTTGGTTTAGAGAGGGTTGACCACATCTTATTCCAGTAGATGGTTAGCCATGTCTAAGTCCTTACAGGCCTAAACAATCACATCCTCTATTATGCCACGACCTCTACCACATCCAGATTCACTACACCGGACTACAAGAGTGGATGCCTCAACAGAACCAGTAGGAGAAGAAGAGACAGATGGCAAGTGTTGGACCCTTTTCCCAACATCACTTAACTTGGATAGTGGATCAGTAGACAGGATTTGATCCACGACTCTTGTAAAAGAGGCAGGTAATCCAACAAGGAATTGTATTAACTAAAGTTCATTCTTCTATCATTGAACTTTAGTGATAATCAGAATTCAAGGGATGATAAACCCCAAATTCATCATATAAAGAACAATATGATAATTATACTCCGCAGAGGTATCATTAGTGGATTTCCTTTTAGCCAAATTCTTAAAGATTTTCAACACCTTTTTAGGGTTTCATTGATGTGAATACACATGTACTAACTGATCCTAGATGGCCTTTTACGTTCAAAGTCATAAAAGAGATGAACTTATTTTTGGTTCTGCACTATTAACCATCCATGTTATTATCTCGAGTCTTACTTGACTGACAAGTCACAAGACTGTTTAGTGTTCTCATTAGTATTTTTGATAGGAAGAGTAGGTCCTTTAGTAACAAGGTGAAAGTACCTACATTGGGCCTTGACATGCAACTCGAAGGAAGAAAACCACATATAATTGTAAGAACCATCTAATTTAATGTGGTCACATACAAAGTTCTTAAGTTAACAATAGAATCATGGTTAAAAAAGAATTTTGGGATCAGTCCATATAACTTCTTAGTTAAGAGGGGCATGAAACATCACAGAAAAGTCCAGTAGAAGAGTTCAAAGACCCAAAGAATGGGCATCAAGATTATTTTAATTAATAGACCAAAGACACAGTGTCAATTGAGGCTGACTTGTGACAAAGGTGATGGAAGGGATCAAGTCCTTCCCAAAAAAAAGTCAGCCAAACCGAGTTGAAAGTAGTTCTATACTAGCAACATGAATAGGTATATACACATGTGATAGTTGTAGATATGCAAATCATAACTATATCATAATCTGAATATAGTTGAACCTTGTGATGAAATGAAAGTATATAATCATAGAAAAGGGGGCAATATTAGAACATATGGATCATAATTGACATTTCAATTGCTACACTTAGATGTAACTCATATACATATGGATCTATTTTGATAAAATTGGTTATTATGAAGATAGAATGTTAGATCTAAAATCCCTAGATTTGAAATATGGCGATTGGTAAGACAAGGTGGTATTATAATGATACAAGACTATTTATAGTACAAGATGTTAGTATGATTATATACGCTAGTATGCTATAGTGATGATATGTGTAGCCATTAGAATCCTTAGAAAGGTGGATACTGGGAAAATTATGGAATAGAAAACCAAATTTGAAAACCTAATATTGAAATAACTCAAACTAAACAAAAATTACTTCCAAGACAATTTGTAACAAAATTGTTTTAATATATATATATCTTTTTCTAGAGAAACTTGAAGTATGTTTAAGGTACTAATTCTCTATTTCAAATTACTATGCTATTTCATTCCTCTGGAATTTCATTTTGGAAAGTGGTGAACCCAATGTGTTTATTAGCCTTGTTTTTCCTATTTTAGGGTCACCACAACTACTTTGAATATTGAACATAGTTAAATGGTTGAATAAATTGGATTTGAACATTGGTACAAAATTCATATATTGGCTAGAACTTTGCTCCTAGATTTGGTGGGTCATATCCCTTGACCCTACATAGTAGATAATGGACAATTAGAGATCCCCCGTTATCAATTACCCCCATAGGTGAAAGTGTTGTACTACCATAAAGGGGAGAAAACTAGGCACCTTGCCCTAGAGAAGATAAAATATTAGATTGAATGTGCAAACAGATAAATCCTTAAAATATTTGGATACTTGGAATTTATGATGCTCTTAAGTACATCTTATTTTGTAAAAAGTTTGCAATTTGGAATTTTGAATATTGTTGTGCATTATATCTTGTGCATCCTTCAGATGATTAAACTGTCGATTTTAGCCCAAAAAATAGTCCCTACCTAATTTGTAAATACTATAAGTCTTCTATTATTCACATTTTATTTGAATAGCTCAATAACTAAGATATATTACTAATGCAACCCTATTTCAGGGCTTCATATTGTGTCTTATTTCCCTTCAATCACTTCCAAATATGTTAGTTACGTGTTTTTCCCTCAATATACATATTTATGTCAAAATCACTTATGGACGTTCTTTGTGTGTTTTTCAAGTACTTGGACCATGCTTGGATGGACGGGAGAGAAGAAGGATAATCCTAGGATTCCTCTACCATTGGAGGGGTCCAAGGAAGGTCTGAGAGCTTCCCAAACCTACCCCAAGTGGACCATACTCAAGTGAAGCAAGGAAGTCCATGGAAGTCCAAAGTTGAATCCCAAAGTGAAACTGAAGCTCCAACATAGTCATAGTGTGAAGGAATAGTTGTTTTGATCAAGTTCAAAATCATAGAAAGATCTCAATTCAAGAAGTGAAGAAGAAACTCAATAGAATGATCATGCTGGACTGCATGGTCCTGCCAAGATACACCCAGAACGGCCATGCAACCTACCATGGTCATGGTGCCAGAGACTATGAACGGTCATTCTTCAAGGACAGACTAATACAATTCCATCCCAGAATGGTCATGTAGCTAGTAACCGACCACGACTGTGGTGATCACCACAGTCATGCCACAAACTTTCCAAAACCACACAAATTCATTGACCTATTTTCCATTTACCACCTTGCCCGTTCCATCCTAGCACGACCGTAGTGCACCCAGCCCACCATGGTCGTGGTGCACAACACGACCACGTTGGGTAGGAACCCTACCTAATTTTCCATTTCTCATTATACCTCCACTTGACCTCATGCTTCCCAACCACTTAAATATACTTGTGTGGCAACTGGAGCATGAGTTCAGATACCTTCTACCCCTTCTTAGCTCCCTCATTTCTCACCTAATCCATTCCATGACTTCCCTACCCCATTTCACCATTTCCACCACCATCCTATGCCATTCCACCTCAGAAGAGGGAGGAGCTCGTCCTTATAGCTGTTGGAAAGGGAGATTTCTTCATCTACACCAAGCTCCATGGCTAATGCTACCTCTTTCTTCTCTAGTTTTGCATTTTCTTATTGTATGAGTAGCTAGGCCCCTTAGGTGGGTTGTTTGGGGTCAAAAATGTTATATGGATACCATGTTGGGGGATATTGATATGTAGACATTGATATTTTATTTTCCAATGATTACATTCTATTTCTATCTCATTTCCTATAAATTTCTTTGTGGTTTGTGCTTAAAATCACCTAGGAATCTAGGAAAATTGCTTATATGTAGCTAATTGGAGAACTGCTCCCAGGTCCATTTAGTAGATCCCTAGATAGATATTTACCTTCCTACACACTAAGCAATTCTCCTACACCTAGGTGAGAGATCTAAGTAGATAGTTTAGAAGGATTTAGTGTAATTACCTTAAATCTTCCTAAATACTAGATAGTAGGTGATATGAGGCCCAAAACCTCATTTCCACCTTCCATTACTATCCTCATCCCAATTTCCCTAGGAGCTTCTATCTTAGAAACCTAGATTTGATTCAATATTAATAGAATTCCACCTATCCAAGTGAGCCTCTTAAGGCGGTATAGGAAGTTATAGGGACTAGTTCCCCTATACACAACCTACCCCATACATGGCCAATTAGTAGTTTAGGGCAATTCATTAGAATCTATCTTGTTGTTTGGTTTGGTAATCTAAATGAAAGAATAATATTTACATGTTATCACCCAACCCAATTGATAAGTGCATTCCCTTAAACACCCATACTTCTCTTTATTGTCTAAAACCCTAATCATCTTCTCAATTAGCTAGTCTCTTTACCTTACTAGTTAATTGTGCTTGCTTTTTCCTTGTTCTTGATAGTTTATGTCTTGAATTTTCTTTTAGTCTTAATTGCTAGCTTATTGTAGAGTATATTTCTTCTTGATTGCCTTAGTGTAATTTGCTCCTTGCTTTCCTTTTTCTTGTCCTTTTCTTGCTATGCTTATCATTTCTTGATCTTTCGAACTAATTGTCTAGGGTTAACTTAGGTCTTGATTCCCTTTCTTCCTTTAATTGTTTGCATGTTCAAACTTAGTGTAATTAACTCAATATAAACCTTCAAACCCTTTAACCCTAGACTCCGCAGTAGGAACCTAGCCAAAACTAACGAAGCTCTAGTTCCCCCTTTTCTCTCTTGGGTTCAACAAGACCCCATGCGTTTGTAGGTGAAGTCTGTTAGTTTATGTGAGCAATCCTATTAGGGCTTTGTAAATTCAAAAGACTCATGTTGTGTGTTCAAGCTTTGAGACATGCACCTAATCAAAATTCAATTGATTAGGTGTGTAAACCTTGGGGTGAGGAAAACACACCAAGTACCAGCTTTGCAAACCCACTTCTGATTTTGGTGATTTGATCCATGTGTGGATTTCATACATATGGGAATTCATGGATAGGTGATGCAAAAAACTCCAAGAACAGACATGCTAGACCATGACCTTTGTTGAAGAGTAGGACTTATTTATGCTTTAAATACTAGCCCTTATATATAGGCTTCCATGAACTCAAATCGTAAAGCATGAATGTACACAAATTTGTTTATATATTGTGATATACATTTGTAAATATTTGATCGTGAAGACTGGGTCTGTAAATAAGAATACTCAACAACTTATTATTGCTAGGGTCATAGCTCTATATTCTGATTTGGTACCAGACCTTGATACAATAGTTTTCTTATTTATCTTCTAAGACATCATACTTTCTCCCACAAAAACAAAATAACTAGAGATAGACCTCCTATCAATACTAGATCCAACCGAATCAGTATCTAAGAAACCTTATATCTACATATGTCCATGGTTTTGATATGGAATTCCCTTTCTATGAGACTAATCGAGATTCCTCAAAAAGTGCATAACAACCTCCATATGACATGATCATGGATTATCCATGAACTGAGTAACAATACTAGTGGAAGATCCAATGTCGATGCAAGTGACAATCACATAAATCAACACCCCAACAAGTTGTATGTGTCTTGATTGATCATCAACTAAATACCTCTGCTCCATGGATAAAATAAAACATACTTCTTCTATGAAATTACAATTCTAGGCTTAGACTTAGCAAATTCAATCCCTAGCCAAGCTTCTGTCTAAAAATGGCTCTATAGAAAGAGCTTTAATTATGTAATGACATGCTTTCCATCCCCAGCAATCACATTATCATCAACATAAACCACAAAAAATGCTCCCATAACTCTATCTTTTGTAGAAAACTGAATGATACTCGCTCAACATATGAAGTCCAAACTCAAAATTAGCATTGTTCAATGAACAGGCATGAGGCGGCTATTATTAAACCATATAGGGGCTTGTGAAGAAGACATACTAGAACTGGCTCTCCCTAAACAAAAAAAACCCAAGTGGTTTCTCTATATAAATCTCCTCATCTGAAATACCATGAAGAATGTATTTTCTGATATCTAGTTGGTGTAGAGGCCAACAGTGAACATAAATCAAAAACAAGAAAATATGAATAGAAGGCATCTTTTCCACATGATAGGTATCTAATTAATCCTATCAAGAAACATAATTATAGTCATTTGAAACTAATGTGGCTTGAGTCAATTGACAAAACCATTTGCACCCATTTTGACACCCAACAACAGACTTGCCATGCAAGCTTCATACCAGAGACTATGTTTTGTTATGATGAAGAGTTGACATCTCCTCATTCATAGCCTAGTGCCAAAATGGGTGATCAAGTGCAACTGAAATAGAATGAGGTATACACATAGGGGACAAAGAAGAAATAAAAATAGAGGATATTGAATAAAAAATGCTTAATATGAAGGTGAAATATGGCTATGAGAAACCAAGTTAGAAGTGGGATGTTGAATATTCTTTAAAGTACAAGATTTGACACATTTACTTAGAGAAATAGGAATATTTTGTTGTAAAGGTGGAAAGGAAATCTCTCTACCTAACCTTCTAACAAGGAAGCATCTAGAGAAGGGAGTTGAACTAGTGGGAGACTATGTTTGAATTGGTTCCAAAACCATCCTAATGTGGAGTCTTGTGAGTAAAATTATTGATGGATGATGTCATGTATGGAAGTGTAATGGGTAAACTCATAGTTGAAGTTCTCTCTGGCATTGTCAAAATAAAGAGAACAATTTTCTTTCAAAATAGTTTCCACCTCTACATAAAAGAATCTAATATAAAAGAAGCTCAAATGTTCCTTCATCAAATAAATCCATGTAGAACGATAATAATTTTTGATGAACATAGAAAACTCTCTAGATGTAGCTCGACTCGGGACCCAAATATTAGTTAGTACCATCTAAAAAATACACTATGTTCTTTGACTCTTCCTTGACCTAAAGACAGACCTTGTGTATTCCCCAATTGACATGATTCACATTACAAACTCTCTAGGTTGAAAAAATAACATTTTGAGTTTCTCAATAGATGCATGATCTATACACTATGAACTACCAAAGGAGAGGGATCGATACAATCTAAAAAATACTACTACAAGTAGTAGAGTTTAGCCAATTCTTATTCTTAACTAATCTTCTTCATCGTCTTCAAGTCCTATATAAGACAAGTTTTTGGTAAAAACATAAAGAGTCTTGAAGATAATGAGGTAATTTACTGACTGATAACATAATAAAAGGAAAGTGATGGATGAAATAGCTAGATGATATGGATATATCTGGGGTTGGTCACCCTATCCTAGTTCCCTTAAGAGGTAATAAATATGTCTGCAATGGTGGGATCAGATAGGTTGGGCTTATGGGTATAGGTGGTGAACAACTCTAGTACACGCTGATGTGATTAATTGTATCAGAATGGGGGACATAGTATGATTTGGATGTCAATGTCTTGGATGCTTTTGAAATGTGTTCTAACAAATCGAACATCAGTGCAATAAACTAAAGACGAGGCCTTCTTTGAAGCATGAAGACGCATCAACTAAGCATATTTTTCTTTACACCAATTGATTGTCTATTATTCATGTGTTCTAACAAAGTCAAATCAAGAGCAATCACACTATAAATTATACTTGATATCCTCATATGTATGCAATCATAATAAGCGGTCTTGGTGGTAAGTAGGGTTGAATACAGGGATAAGGGTGACAAGTTGTTTATGATTTAAGGCTTTATCTTAGCTAAGTCGTACTAAAAGGTGGATTAAGTGTTACTTATGGAACGAAGTAGCCAAACAAGAACAAGGTAAACAAAAATAAAAAATAAGTTAATAAAACATACATGAATATGGATATTTTTGGTGTAATTAGATATATGGATAGAACTTGGATTAGGTTTCACCGTCTAAGCAATCTCACCAACATTCATACACCCATACTTTAGGATTTAAGGCTTTATCTTAGCTAAGTCATACCAAAAGGTGGATTAAGCATTCCTTATGGAACAAGGTAGCCAAACATGAAGAAGGTAAACAAAAATAAAAGAAAACTAAGTTAACAGATAATACAAGAATATGGATCTTTTTGGAGTAATTCGATATATGGATAGAAATTGGATTAGGTTTTACCGTCTAAGAGCTCTCACCAACATGCAAACACCATACCAGTTTGTATACCCTTAGCTTAGTATACGATCAATCATAAATGTATATTCCCTCCTCTCTCGGGATTGGGTTAGATCTAGATTCATGTCTCTCTCAAAATGACAAGAAAACAATCAAACATACAAATTTATGATAATTAGCCCTAGTGTTTCCACACTTTCATGCATTCACACTACTCATTAACTTCATATATGAACTAATACTACTCTTTTGAGCTATAAAAAATCAAGAATCACAACACGATAGGTAATCATGCAAGTGATTGATTCAGAAACAAGAGTAACAAGATAAACATTGCCTAGAGTATGCACATCCAAATGGAGCATGAATATTTACATGTTGAGTGAGATTTAGGGGATACTCCCAAACCAAATTAAGGGGTTTAGCCTCTGATCTTTACAAGAAACATGATGGATTCATAAACAACAAAGGCCATATCCATAAGGATGGATGGAAAGGGAGTGAATAGAGTGGGGAAAAGGAGGCAACATAAACAAATAGTAGTTGTAATGAAACTAGACGTCGATGAAGACCTCTCCTTGTGAATAGTGATGGTGGTGCTGATGAATATGTCCAAGATCTTCCTTCTCTAAAAGGAACAAGGCATGAACATCTGAGGGATGCGAACCAATGGGCATTGGACTCTCCTCCTTCACCAACCGATGCAAATTACAAGTGATAATAAAATTTGGCAGCATTTCACATGGAAGAAGGCAAGCCTTCTATGAAGGCTCGAGGTCCCTACATATAGGGATTAGTGGCGCACTTGAGGTACATGAAGAATGGGAACTTTACTTGCACTTGAAGCTCTGTAGAACGTGTGTTGGGATGTGTTCTTAACTAAGTAGGGTGGTGGATGTTGTAGGGATTCCATCGGTTGAGTAACTAGTTTAGAGGCATCATTGATAGATGATGTTTGTTCCTCCATCAATAGGCAATTCTGACCTTCCGTCAAAAGAAAAAATATGTCCATTCATTGGCATATGGGTCAGATGCTCTATTGTTTATGGGGCAGGCTCTCAAACACTTGATGAGCATCAATGTTTCCATCAAAAGATGAGTCTTTGAGATTCATCAGTAGACAACGATGTCAGTAGATAGCGATAGACAAAGAGACTGTCTCTCCTGCGTCTGGTCGAGTTCCATGTTTTGGGTGTTAGATATTGCTAATTGAGTGGATGAATGTGTTCTTCATATTTTATGTTTTTATATGGAAAAGTGCAATGTTATTTTTAATAGAAATGAAGGGTGATATGATGCAAGTAAATGCAAAAGTATTCACATAAGGCTAGGGTATCAAATGATATGAAGGATAAAATAGGCATATGACATCCAAAAAAATTAGATGTTATCCAAAATGACACCTAATATGTAGCCTCCCGTGAGTATCATAGAAAGCAACCATCTTGGTGGAATTTGTAAATAATCCACATAATAATTTTGGACTATCACATGATTGGTGAACCACGACTCACCAAAGAAGATATTACTATCGTCCAACAAGAATCAAGGGAAAAAAATCAAATATTATACCATAGACTTAAAATTTTACTTCAATAAGGGAGAATTGTCCTTCAAGAAATCATACCTAGGGATAATAGAAGACCTTGAAATTAGATATTTGCACACTTTCTGGAAGCCGTAAACACTAAAATCAGTCCTTGGTAGACTTCTAGCAGACAAGCTATGTAGAAAGAATGGACAACGTTTCCTCATAGGATTACATATGCACATGATCTTCTAGGGAAAGGTAGTAGGGTAAAGGTTGCCAAATCTATGGACCATATTTAAGAGAGTAAAACAACCATTAAACCCTTTTGTTGAAGCCAAACCTCATGTTGCTATATAAGATTATTAACTATATCTCAATGAAACACTAATTTAGAGAAGAAAAATGGTTGTAGCAGCTAGTCACCTCTAGTTTGGGACTGCAAGACCAAGGGGACACAACATCCAAAAGGGTTAATCCAAAATTTAACTGGATAGGGAGAAACAACCACTCCGGTGGTCATTGTTCTAAAGTATAAAACTATAGCAATGAATAGAAAAAGTAAGGGTGTTGCTGATCCTAGTGGTTGTAAACCTTAAGGTTATGGGTGAAAACTCCCTACAACTCCTTGGAGAGATTGATGGCTCCCCTAGGGTTTAACCTTACAACTTTGAAACCATGTGAAAGCTAGAGCAAAGTGGGAGAACCCCTCGACCACTTCCCATGATTGAGGTGCTTCTGTATATATATACTAGACAGAGACTTTATAGACTTTACACATAGGTCTTTGGTATTTTCTCACACTTACAAAGTGACAAGTAGGTCCCCGTACACACACAAACACACACACACACACACAGATATATATATATATATATATAAAGAGAGAGAGAGTCAGGCTAGAATACACTTGAGTTTATCGGAGACCAAACACACTCAAGTCATTTTCCATCATGCAATGTTTAATTTGAAAATCTAAACAATTGATATTCTTAAATATCATATGAACATACTACATAAAATTTGAGCTCATTTGGACACTTATAGGTCATGCATCTAAAGGTGACAAAAATTACACAATTCAAATTAGTTTCGTGAGCCAGTTTTGTTGGTCATGAAAGAGTGACTTAGAAAATTCCAAATGAGCTCAAATTTTGCATGTGGCATGTATTTGTTATACGAATGAATATCAATGGTTTTGATTTATCAAAAAAAGTCTAGATATGCAAACACCACTTGAGTGTACAGTTTGATTTGTACACTTGAATGTATTCTAGATTGAGTCTCTCTCTCTCTCTCTCTATATATATATATATATATATATATATATATATATATAACATATGTATAATACACCCACAGACATATACATAAAGGATATAATATGTCCATTGAATATATATTGGTTCAAACCACATGGACAATCATTTATCAATTTATTATCCCCACGACATCTGACATCCTCTACAGGCTGTGAGAGAGGGTGGAGAAATCTTTCTATAAACTTATAACACAGTTATGTTACCTACAAGACTATCAGAGTAACAAGAAGTAAAAGATATAATTACATGATCCATATTGTATCTGTTTCAATGTAAAATGTAAATAATGCACAAAAGAGTAATTTTTCCTGATAACATTAGTAATAT
Source organism: Alisma plantago-aquatica (assembly GCA_963693085.1). Lineage (NCBI taxonomy): Eukaryota > Viridiplantae > Streptophyta > Magnoliopsida > Alismatales > Alismataceae > Alisma > Alisma plantago-aquatica. The sequence goes on along the minus strand of OY856409.1, from coordinate 1,899,663,830 downwards.
AATTTTTGTAGAATAGAAATAGTAACATCATAGATAAAAAGAATTAAGAATACTTTTTTTGTTAGTAATTGTAAAATATTTAACTACGATTGTAACTGGTTTAGGAGGATAAGTGACTCATTTTACTTGAACAAGAAATGTTTGTTATCTCTGTATGTATGTGTGTATGGCACATAGATATTTACAGTTCCTATGACAAGAAAGAGGGGATTTGCCAAAAGTACTACATTATGAAAGGCTACTTAATCACATCCAAAACACCTCAGGATAGAAACTACTAAGAAGTATAATAAAATAATTGCCAAATGTTGTTAGTTTGTATCAATAATGATATTGTGTATAAAACATGGATAGAATTGCTAAATTTGAGCACCATGACACTAGTAAGATGTAAAATAACGTTAGTTACATATATAGGTCTAGGGACGCATAAAACACTCAAGACAACATATAGGTCAAGGTGTGAGTGAAGTCACACCCATTGGGATGCATAGGCGCATGCCATTACAAGGAAAGTTCTCACTCCTATAAAATGTGGTAATTCTTGGTGGCTAATCAACTCTGCCTCTTCAACCCACATTTTCTACCTTATGAAAAGGATCCCAAAATGGCTCTATACATGCTTTTTGATATTTCTCAATCTATTGGTTCTAGAGTTGGCACCACATATCGAAACATATGGAGCTCTTTCTTTAGTAAAACATTCTCTTTCCTTACCTTTAAATACCCTATTTGCCAACTTCTTTAGTAAGTATGTATAGTCCAAAATCACCCCTTGATACTATTGCATTTTCTACATTTTCACACAAGGAGAAGGATTGGTTGTGGCAATGAAAGACCCAACAAGTTTTACTACTTGGATGTCACACCTACTTCATCCTTCACATATAGTATTTTTCCCATTCAGTGGTAGTGTTGGCTTGGATATTCATTTATGGACAAGGTCATTTCTTTATTTTTTGGCAATTACACCTCTAGTCTTCACTACCAATCATGTTAAGGTTGTAGGTTCATACTTATATTCCTATTAAATCTAGTATCAATGCTACATCTATGCTAGAAATTGTTCATTCTAATATTCATGGACCATGTAAGTTCGAAAATTATTAGAAGGACAACCATGGTTTCTTATTAGAAATAGATCTAAATATTCAAATATCAACAAAGATTTTGTTTAAAAGATTGAAAAACAATCTGAATGAGTTAGAAACGTTTTCATTTATCGTGCCCTTTAGCTTCTAAAAGGATCTAGGTTTTTTTCTTCAATAGGAACCAAACACCATTTATCTTGCACAATATATACCACGTTCTTGATAGTTGTCAAACATGAGACCATATATCAGGTAAGACCTATGGATGCTCCACTTGGTGTGAATACTCCATAAGATGATGAAAACTCTCCATCCTTTTATGATATCACAAGATATAAGCTCATGTTCAACAAAATAAACTACTTTGATGTTACCAAACCATTAATCACCACCCCAGTTGGTCTACTGAGTAGATATCTTAATAAATCAAGAATTTGATGCTTATATGTTATCGTCCTGGTATGGGATATGCAAATATTCACAGAAGGCATACTATATACAGTAAAGAACACCTTGACTTAAACATTGGTTTCTTTAGATATGTCTATGTTGGTAGTACGATATGTTGAAAATTTTTATGTGTATATTTTTCTCTTATTGGTAAGAACATTAGGACGTAGAGAGGAAAGAAACAAGTAGTTATTGTTCAATTACATCTTAAAGATGAGTACAAAGCTATGTCTTAACAACCTAACACCTTGACTTAAACATTGGTTTATTTAGATATGTCTATGTTGGTAGTGTGATATGTTGAAAATTTATATGTGTATATTTTTCTCTTATTGGTAAGAACATTAGGACGTAGAGAGGAAAGAAACAAGTAGTTATAGTTCAATTAAATCTTAAATACGAGTACAAATCTATGTCTTAACAACCTATAAACTTATATAAGAAAAGGGATCTCTATAATGTATGAGCTTCCATACCCATATTATCTATCTGTATGTATATGGACAACAAAGAATCCTTGTTCATTGCTAACAAATTTTTGTTTTATGAAATTGCAAAACACATAGAGGTAAATTATGAATTTTTTAGAGAGACCATTAAAAATAATGGATTTCTACTCCTTACTTGTAGAAAGAAAACCAAATTGCAAGTATCTTCTCCAAATTCTAGTAAATAAACAATTCTATCATTTGTTAGCAAAATGAGCATTTATAAGTTTTATGATTTGACTTATGAGGAGTGTTCAATAGAATGAGTTTACTTCCCATGTATATACCTATATGTGACCCTACTAACCTTTCTTCCACACAATCTAATTAGGCTTTGAATATGCCTACCTAATCCCCTATAATAAACATGCTCTTAGCAATGCTAAACACGTCCAGAGGATTTCACTTTCAACACATGATTATATTACAAAATTTCCATTGAAGTCTTGTTTAAGCAAGGGTCTAAACCTCTTCAAAACGTCCACATCCATACCCAACGAAGTTGACTCAACGTCAATGGGACCTTTTGCTATTGTTGTGACCTTCTCTAACTCGGAATACTTCTGCATTAGTAAAGGAATATCACCTATGTCTAGTTGAAAGTGTGTGATGCTACGTACATATTTGATACAGTGTGTATGTGTGAGTGTGTTTCAATTTACATATTTTGCCAAGTGTATCACCTTGTACAAGCCCAATGAATTTTGAATTGTTTTGTCACATGTTTGTACCCAAAGTTGTGTACATGATGAGTACTCTTCTAGAAATCCACCAACTACAAGCAATTTGATAACATTCATGAGCACTTAGAAGTTCATTTCATTCATAACGATTGTATAAAGACATACATATTGCATATCATATATAAATGTTTAAAATATAAAATATAAGTACTAAGATGAAATTTTTTAGTTTGTTACGAAAAATACAAAAACTTATTGAATGTTAAGCAGGGTTTTAGACTTGAAAGTTACATTAAGCAGAGGGGAAATGTGAATTTTAGACCAATAAAAGTAGACTCATTGCTATCAGAACACCATTTGATATATGTACTTGACACCTTATCATTTTATACTGACATATTATAAGTTACTTACAAGTAAACTCTAAATAAGAATAGAGTGACAAGTAGCAATTTGTGTTGTTTTGTATTCACTAGGAACACCTATGTATATGGACTTGGGTGGTGTCCAATGACCCAATTAAACAATTGTGAGACTAATCTAATATATACAAATGCATACAATAAAATAATAATGAATAATCAATACTTATTAATCTAACACCCCCTCAAGGTGGTGCATACATATTGTAGGCATCAAGCTTGTTACATAAGAATTTGACTGACAACCATTAAGGGATTTAGTAAATAGATATTCTATTTGATCTTTAGATTGGGTTGGAAAAGAATGAATTTTTGATCTTATATATTTTCTGAAATGAAATGACAATCAATCACGATGTGTTTAGTTATTTCATGAAAAACAGGGATGGAAGCAATGTGCATAACAATTTAGTCATCATAGTGGAGCTCTATTTCCTCAGACTGGATGTATCCAGGTTCTTTGAGGATGTTTTTGGTGTATAATAGATTAGTGGTCACATGAGCCATGGCTCGGTATTCATATTCAACACTGTATTGTGCTATGAAAGTTTTTTATCTACTTTTTTAGGATACTAGATTGTCTCCCACATATACATAATATCCTGAAATAAACATGCAATCATTAACACATCCAACCAAATCAACATCACATAATTCATGCATTTTAAGATCTCCATGATTTGAGTATTGTATTCCTTTGCCACAACTATTCTTGAGATATAGAAGAATATGGATGATATCCTAAATATGAATAGAATGTGGTTTATCCATAAATTGAGTAGCCACACTAGTAACAAATGATATATATGGATGAGTAATAATAAAATAATTAAGTTTTTCGACCTCTCTTCTATATCTTCACAGATCTTCAAGTGGCTCCCCTGCTCCTTATATAACTAGATGTTTTCCTCCAAGAAAACCCATTTCTTCAAGTAGATCAAGAGTGTATTTTCTTGATGATAGAATTATATCATCTGGGTATCTAGCCACTTCAATACCTAGAAAGTATTTTAGGGGGCCTAAATCTTTAGTGTGAAATTTTATTTTGAAGAAACTTCTTGAGATGTAGAATACCATTTTGATTATATCTAGTGATAATAATATCATCAACATATAAAATAAGTAGGTCAACACCTTACCAACCTCGTTGATAGAATATTCACTGATCAAGATCAAATCATAGGAGACCAAACTATAGGTGTGCATTGTTGAACTTGACAAAACACATTCATGGAGACTGTTTGAGCCCATAGAATGACTTACTAAGCTGACAAACAAGATGAGACCCCCCCCCCCGAGCAATGAACCTAGGATGCTGCTCCATATAGATTTCCTCCAAAAAATTAACATGGAGAAAGGTGTTCTTAATATTCTGCTGATGTAGAGGCCAAGAAAAATGAGCATCCAGGGAGATATAATGTCGAACATATGACATTTTAGATACTTATGTAAAGGTCTCTAGGAAATCTTCTCCATTTACTTGAGTATATCCCTAGGATACTAATCGAGCCTTGAAACAATCAACAGAACCTATAGGACCTACTTTCACAGAGAAGACCCTATGCAGCCAACAATAGCCTTGTCTTTTGGATTAGGGACAAGCATTCATCTGTGATTTTGCTAGAGAGCATTTATCTCATCTTCTATAGCAAGACGTCAGTTTGGGTGACCCATAGAAACATATATAGAACTAGTATAACAATATTGGATATGGATGAGATAGTGGTTTTGTATGAAGGAGACAAACATTTATAGGAAACAAAAATATAAATAGGATGAAAAGTACATGACCATTTTCCTTTTCGAAGTGCAATAGGTAGATCAAGAGAGGTATTACTGCTAATATGATCTCCAGATTGAGTGGTGATTGAAGGAGGGTTTCCATATAAATTGTCTAATACTTTTTATATACTATTTTCCCCTGTGTGTGATTCACCTTGGATAGGGGGTTTGGATGCCTAGCTTTCAATGAATGCGGGAAGTGTGAAATCTTCCTCAAGAATGGAGTTCCTTAAAAATTATAACATCAAAATGCAATATAAGTTTGTTTTCAACTGGGTTGTAACATCTGTATCACTTTTCAATCTTGGAATAATCAGACACATTTGGAAGCTTTGAAATTGAGTTTATCCCTATCGGGCCCAACATTGTGAATAAAACAAACACATCCAAAGGTTTTGGGAGAAACATTATATATGGGATGGTTTGGATAAAGGAATTGGAATAGTATGTATATGTTTAAGACATATGATGTCACATGGTTAACGCTACATGTAGCGTTAAGAACAGAATCACCCCATAACTCTTTTGGGACTTTCATGTATAAAATATGAGTGTGAGCTATTTCATCAATTCTTTCATTCGATCACCTCAGCTTTTTTAAGTGTGTGCAGACAAGAGGAAATGTCATCAATAAAAGAAATAGAATACTTATATCCAAGTTTTGAAAGAACTTGACACAGTCCCCAAACATCCGAATGAATAATCTCAAATGTGACTTAGCACTCACATGATCCTAAGTCATACGGTTAAATCGATGGTGCTTCTTTATCTAACATGACTCACATTCTAAAATACTAAGACTAGATTGCTGAGGATGAAGAATCTTGATTTTATTTAAAGACATGTGTCTGAGTCGACTATGGATATGAAGAGGAGTAGCTACTACACATACTTTGGAAGTCAGATCGAGATAATAGAGACCTAAAAATTCATACCCTCCACCAATCACCTTCTATGAGTGGAGGTTCTGTATAACAAAATTATCAAGGTTAAATGTAACTGAGGCTTGAAGAGAACGAATAAATTTTCTTATCCAAAGTAAGTTAAAGGTAAAATCAGAATAAGGTTGACGATAGTCTCATGGTAGGTAAGGGTTTGATGGTTCTTGTGCCCTGTATAGGAATATTTGAACCATCGCCAATGGTGATTGGTGGAAGAATGATTTTTTGGTGGATAGGTTAGAAATAAGGTTGCTTGTACCTATAATGTGATATGTTGCACCTGAATGAAGAGCCCAAGAAGACAAACCTATATAAGAAGCTTGAGATATATGCATGCAATGTGATCACCAAGAGCACTAGAACATTAGGAAGCCATACATACAACAAACGATGAAGCATATTGGAAGCCTAGTACTGGTAGAATTGATTATACTCATAATGAGTCTTCATAATTTGGTGGGTGGTATACTCCAGAGTATCTTCAGTGGATGCAACATTGACAAATGGAGTTCTTAAAGGATATCAATGGATATCATAGCATGTTTCTTTGTAGTTACCCATCTTTCCATAGCAGGTATACTCTAGGCAGCCTTGTCCTCCAGGAGGTCTTCCTCGACGACCTCCTCATCCTCCTCATCCCTGTCCATGACCGATGAAACTAGTATTGGTATGACTATTTGTAGCAGCAACCATGGCAGATTTATCCAAAAAGTTGTGTGGAACATGATCTAAAAAGGCACGACAGACTCATAGATAAGATTGAGAAAATTTAGGAAGTTTAAATTCAGTGAGGATTTGATTGTGCAATCCTTCATATTCACATTAATGACTAGCTAGGAATTTGATTATTGTCATATAATCTCTATATTTTTGGAGTTCTTTGAGGTCTATAGTCAACGGAAGTAAAGAGTGAAGATCAATAGTGATTCGAGCCACTTCCCCAACATTTTGGGTTAGAGACTTACCATCCTGTTGAATATTATACATCTCCATAGTCATCTCATACATACATGAGATATTTGATTCATACAAGAGATTGAGATGATCCTAGACATCCTTTCATCTCTCAAAGTGGCTGGTGAGATCAAAAACATGTGTCTCCATGGTATTCCACAAAATAGATAGATATTTTCATCGGTTTGCACCCATTGATCTAAAGTATCATCTCTAGGTGGACCCTCCTTGACATGTTTATACTTACATTGTCCTTCAAACCAAATAATGAATGAGATACTCCATTGAGTGAAGTTCTTGTCATTGAGTTTTCAAGCAGTGATAACTTGATAATGAACAAGGATAGGGAACTTTCATACCTGCACATCTTCTTCAGACTGATGACAATAGACTATTTACATGATGTGCATGAGAGATACACATTGTTTAAACCTAGCTTCTAGAATGACCCCCTCTTCTGAAAATAACCTCCTTGATATAGATCTGTAGGATGAGAGAGGAAAGATGATCTAGATAAGAAAGATAATGACCCCAATGATAGAGATGAATTTTATCATAAAAGAGATGACGATCCAACTCTGGTTCATATGATAGATATGACTTCCACCACAATAGAGATGATGACCTATATATGGTGATGGAGATGACTTCCACCACAACAAAGAGAGAGATACATGTGATAATTGATTTTCACCCCTATTAGGAGGATGATGATGGTCAAGATGACTTCCATAGTGAAAATGATGTGACAAAGATGGAAATGACTTCTGCTGTGGAAACAAAGAGAAGATGGTGACATCTATGAGGATGACTACTTGATAGTGGAAGTTGTCAGGTGACTCTCTCCTGGGAATTAGGGAAATTCTCACTCTGTAATTAATGTGGGACTAATGCTATATATACAAAGCAATATAATAAAAGAATAATGAAATTTCAATAAATCATCTTGAAATGGCTCCCACTTTAACATTTTGCTGCATAATTTTAAAAAAGGGTTTTCCGTTTATCCCTCCTTATTCTTCTCAATTTCAGCTCTACCAATTATACTATTGTTGCAACCTAGAACTATATTATAAAATAAAAAATTGACAATGTAGTTGAGTTTGACTATCAATGATGTTGCAAATTAATCAATATATCTAGAATTGATCAACAAGCCCACATTGATAACCTCATCTCAAATGTTGATTGAATTTGTCAACATTGGTATTATTGTGCATCTAATAGGTCCTTTGTTTCTTCCTTTTTGTAAAAGAACCCACTTGGGGTTTTAAGTAAATTTGTTTAAGGTGTTTTACTTTATTTATCATTATGGGTTCAAGTCTATGTGTCCTTTGTCTTTGAACTCTCAATCCATTAGGATTTTCTTGTATCTAGTACTTGCCTCTTCTTGTGACTTACTGTAGTATGACATGTTCCTATCATTTTGAGATGTAGAGCCTAATCTGCAAGTGTTGCTACTTCCCCCTAGTACCATTTTATATCTCATAATATTCAATGTTGTGCTACTTCTCCAAAAAAATTATATTAATTTTGTCAAAAAGCACTATTAGAGTCAATATAGGAAGAAAATAACTTTATCCTTTATGCCATTTCATAATGTAAGTATAAAGTTCTATTTATTTTATTACATAAGGATACAAAAAATGTAATGACCCCCTTGTCCCAATGGATAAAAACTATATTGTCTACTGCAACATTTATGTCTCAATATAAGCAATTATGATTCCTAAGTGGCAGGACATTAAATATCCAACATTTTAAACATTTAAAACTCAAAGCCACCATTCTAGCCATCATTTCTACATGTTACAATTGTGTTATTTTGTTTCAACTATCAATTCATTATGACCATCCAATCTAGATTATATGACATTTCATTTGTTTTAATTGTTGAAGTCAAGGTGTTGTCCTTATTTATCAATTCTTTATGGTTGTACAAGTCTCATCATCCATCTATCATTTAAAAAATTGTTTATCGACCCTTCTTCCCCACATCATAGCCCTAAAGAAACATTACAAAGACCCTCACTTTTCCTTTATTTTATGATGAAATGGTGCATGAGACTGTATACTAAATTGTTGATTGGTAAATCCTACCACTAGTATCTTTTCCTACATGTTCATCTTTATTCTAGTGTTCTATAAACCAAACTCTTAAGTCCCCTCTATAACACCGTTACTCTAGAAGTAGCAATCATAGTAGGTTTGTCCTTCCCTCACTGATAAAATGATTCTGGCATCGTTGATCTACCTTAGGTGTCAAGAAGGCTTTTTTTCCTATGCGAACCCTGATTGGAAGATTATATCTATGGTAGAGGAAATTGAAAATCAATTGAAGTGTTGAGTCTAATGGAAGGGATTGAAGAGAACAATGTCTTCACTGAGAAGGATTGTGAGATCACAAAAAATCATATGTCCACAATCCTGGCAGACAAGCTTCTTTCATATCTCCCTTTCAACTTCAACGCACTCCAATAGACCCTAACCCTAGTATGGTATCTGAAGAAGAATCCTATTTTCAAGTAGATCGGGCAAGGAATAAGTATCGTCTAGTTTGGGAGCACAAATGAGAAGACAAAGGTGTCAGAGGGAGCACCTTGCACCTTTTACAACAACCTCACTAGTACAGAAATGGCATATAACGTCACCTTTGATGGCGTCAGTTACCTAAAAAAATTGACGCCAAAGAACAACGATGTCGGTTATTTAAGACAACCATCAACATAAGTGAAGTCATGCTAATTTTGAAAAGACACAGGTACCACTTTTACTTTAACATCTTCTTTTCAAAGAAATTGACGTCTAAAATTACCTGCAAAATACAATTTTCTAGAGAAAAATTGCTCCAAAATATTCAATCCGACATTGTTTTTGCTAAAACTGATGACACAGGTTTCGCGCCATGTCCCCATGGAAACATTTATCTCCTCATCATTCATCACCTCTGACAACTAACCATTGACTAATCACCCTTCACAAGACAAACTTTTTTAGAGGGATGGGTCTATAGTGTCAGTTGTTTATAGAAATCGATGACTAGGTGTTTATGCACCTTGTCCCCGTAAAAATATTTTCCCCCAATTTCCTCCTTAGTTGTCAGTTCGCTACACATAACCAATGACTATAACCCTAACCTGAGGGTAAATTTTTTTGTTCATATTTGTACATAGTCATCAGTTTTGGCAGACGTAACCGATGACTATTGCCCATCACTAGTGTCTATTTTTTGTTTTAGGAGTTAGCCGTCAGTTTTTTTTCTAGCAACCAACGACTAAAACCCTAGCCGAGGGAAACTTTGTTTGTTTATACATTGACTTAGTCATCTATTTTTTCTTTCCAATTGATGACTACAATCTACTTAATAGCACCTACGACATTTCTTTCCCCCCATTCTCTGTTTCATCACATGTGATACCTTGCACCCGCTACATTTCTTTCCCCCATTCTATGTTTCATCACCTGCGATACCTAGAACCCGCAACATTGTCGCAACTCATGTTTTGCCTTCTATTGTTGCTCGTACTCTACCTTCCGCTGCTACTCGTGCTCTGCCTTCTTCTACCACTCTTGCTCTACCTTCCACCTCTACTGCCGAGGCCATTGTCTCTGCCTACTGTTGGACCTCTTGAAGTTCACCATCGGAGCCAGCCACCACCACTACTTCTCATTCTCATGTAACACACCACTGCCACTGCTCATGCTCTCCTATTACTGCTCATCACCGTGACTGTCTGCAAGAGCCAGCCACAACTAGGAGTGTCTGTACATCCAGGGCCACCACCACTGCTAGAGGTAAAGCCCCCGATTGACTAGTTGTGCATCCTCTAGTCCTCCTTAATATATATTAACAAATAATCCCTACAAACATGTAACATTTATTTGATAAAAATGATGATTGGCTTGATTGTTAATAATATATGACAAAATAAAATGTTAAGTGACAACATGTAGCCTGGATAAACCTTATATATCTGTCTGTCCCCTGACAACCTTATTTTGGAGCACACAACATTATTTAGTACAAATGATGTTAGTCTTCATTTTGATAGTTAAATTATCTTTTGATAATGCTAAAGATGATAATATCCTTTCATTTTCTAGTTAATAGTATTTTGATAATGATTAAACATTGGTGAAGCAATATGTACAACACAAAATACATGAACCTAATCCACAAACCCTCATAATATAGAATCATAAATTTACTCATATAGTGCGGGCAAGATGAAGTTCCTGATGACACTAAGATCATAGGTATATAATTGACAACATTGTATTATGGCCTAGAAACCCGTTCAAGATTTACTAATTAGGAGTAAATCTTGGATAGTCCCCAGTTTGGGACTGTTCTTAAACACTTAATCTCACTTAGCATGTAAGTGTATAATGTATATTAGGTTATCAAGATGTTTTGTCATCACTTCCTCATTTGTTCTCTAAGTACATATGTTGGTGGACATTTTCCCATCTACACCGATGTACTTGGAGAATTGTGGGGAAATATTGCTAAAATTTTCTTGAAATCTGAATACATACATTATACACTTACTAGTGAGATTAGGTGTTCAAGAATGAGATAGGTGGTACACACATTCATTATTGAACCCTAAACCCTAATCTTTTAACCATAAACCCTAATATTTTAACCCTAAACCCTAAATTTATACCCTTATCCATAATCTAAAACAATAAAACCTAATCTATCTATAAATCCTTAACTTAATCTATAAACCCTAAACCCTAATACTTGTTTTCTCTTTGATCATAGAAAGGATAGAGCATGGATATACATTCCAAATCATTGCACCCCAAAGTTTATTGTTGGTCTTAATCAGTTTATTAGATTTGTGGAGGAACATAGGAAACAACCTATAGATAGGTTCTATTGTCCATGTAGGCATTGCAGTGACAACTTGAAAGTCAGCACTAGTGACAAAACCAAAAGTCATGTCATGTGCAATGAGATTGTACAAGGCTATACAAAATAGTACTAGCATGGAGAGATTTCAAACCTGACATTAGTAGATGTCGATAGAAATGCTTGTGTTGAAGAATAAATTGTTGTCGATGACATAGATGTGAATGAACCGGTTCTGATAGACATTGTTGATGTCATGCTGGATAGTTGTGGGGTAGAGCAAACTGATCCACCTTCCTTGTTTAGGAACATTGTGCATGATGTTGAGATACCGTTATATATAGGTTGTACTAAGTTTATGAAGATGAGCACTATGTTGAGACTGTATAATCTGAAGGCTAACAATAAATAAATTGATAAAAGTTTCACGTCATTGTTGTCTTTTTTGAAAGCAATCGCCCTACATGATGAAGATGTTGGAAGACATGGTAGATCTCATGAAAATTCATGTGGGAGGTTATTATAATTACTCCGCCAACTCCACAATGGCTCTTTGTGGAGACATGATTCTACAATCCTATGGCATCTAGAACAACCAAGGCTCCATGTCAAGCTCATACACTTCAGAATGGAGAAATGGCCCAAACTTTTCATGGGAGGAACAAGGAGTCCAAGAGAAAGAAGATAGATCCATGTTTGAAGAAGAAGTTCTAGAAATGTTAAGAATCCTTGATGAAGTGAAAAGAGAGGTGTCATTTCATGGAAAAACCATTGAGCATCTTGAGAAAAGGTTGGATGAGATTTCCCTTTCACTTGCCCTTTGTGAGGAGGGAAGACCACTTTTCCAACCCATGCCCAACCCCAAAAATTCTAGTGGAACCATGGGTGCTCCTCAAGGTGCTTATGTCCCACCACATGGCCAAGAACCCACTCTCCAACAAAACCAAGGCCCCCCTAACCCCTATGCTCCTCCACAACCACGACCACCATTCAACTTCCAACACACATCACAACCACCACCAACTACAAAAACCACCCCCATGCCAACTACCTCCACAACAACCAACCTATATCCATCAAAATCCTAATCCATTACATCAAAAACCACCACCACTACCACAACCATCACATGCTCCCCCTCCTCCCTATGAGCAAGTGAAGAAGGTTTCAATGTTGAGGTGTGATAAGGTTGTTGAGGAGCTCAACAAGGGAGGGAAGCAATTAGACAAAGATCATGATGGAGAACTCTTGCCACAAAGTCCTTGTGAGAATGCTAAGTGCACTAAAAATTCTACAATCCTGGCAGATTTTGAGAAGATAATATCTTGTGTCCCATCTTCCTTTGATATGACACCATCAAGCTCTCCCATTGCTGATCCAAGACATCCCAATGTGATATTTTTAGGATTGCAAGTGTCCAACAGGATGGAAACCCCTCTCTTTGATGCCTATGAAGACCCATTCCTCAAGGGAAGGCAAAATTGTGGCATGAAAAGTTTGAAGGTCTTAAGATTGACTAAGGCAGACAACTCATTGCTTGCCATCATCAAGAAAATACCAACTTATGTAAGGTTCCATAAGGGTGTTTTCACCTTCAAGAAGAAGATGAGAGGGAAGATGCCTAAGGAGGTCATCTTAAATGAGCTAAAAAGTTTGGTTGATGAGGATTATTACATTGAGACCTATGATGATGACCCCAGAGGAGAGACAAATGGAGAAAGACACTTGAGAAACTCACATAACCCTTGGGAGGAAGAACAAACAATGAAGGAATTTGAGAGGATTGCGTATGATGAGGAAAAAACATTTTACTTTTAGACAATGGTTGATTGAAGGAGGTACAACAAGCCCAGCTGAAGGCTATAAATTTAGCGCTAGTGGGGGGCAACCCACGTGGTTTGAGATTCTAGAACCTTGTTTTATCATACTTTCTTTTGGTTTCCAAGAAACACACACACACACACACACTATACTTGATTGTTTTTTGTTTGTGAATCATGTTAGCACAAGTATAAGGAAGAAAAGATGACGCAAAAAGGGTTTAGCCAAAGCGGAGGTCAAAATGGAAGAAAAGATTGCAAATCAATAGAGGAGCTACAGGAAGAAGCCATGGTGGCCCTGTCCTGCTCACCTAGTATTACATTGACCACTCCAGCTCTTGGCGGTTGTCTTTCGCGACCCCACACCTTTACCCTACTAGTCTAAACTTCTATTTTATACTGAGGGCAGCCTGATTTAAAAGTTTGGGGTGGTAGGGTGGTAAACCCTTCTCTCACCACATTTTTCTCTATGTGCCTTGAGCTAAATTTTTGCAAGATGATCAAATAGTTTGACTGACATTTCATACTTTTTTACCCTAACGTGGTGTGTCTTCTTGCATTCATGCATACATGTAGTTTAATTTCATGCATTTTCTTGTAATTTTTAAAAATTTGTGCTCTTTTTTCTCTTCCATACCATGCATTGCATCCTCATGTAATTTTTGTAGTTTCTTATGCATTGTAATTAGGATTTGCTGCTTTATGTTTTGAAATTCCCTAAAGTAGGTTTAGATGGGATTTAGTGCAAATTGGCACCATTTTGGCCAATTTTGCCCAAACTTGAATGTTCTTTCTCTAAAAAGTTTGTTTTGACTTAATCTCCACTGTTTGAAATAAAATGTTTTGATCTTGTGAGGAAATGCATGCTACTTTCTTAGATCTTATTACTTTATGGTCTTGTTTGTTGACTTTTTATATGTGCAACACATCTCTTAAGTTTGTGAATGTTTTGGCTGAATCATGAATTGAGTAAGCTACAAGCGCTTAAAGCCAAAGGAGTCACTTGGTAGAAATATGAATGTTATGTTGATTCTATCATGTGGTGTGATATCACTTGGTGAAGAGTTGAATTAGCTTTCATGCAGGGAATCTTATGTTGGAAAATACACGGATGACCCCTCTTTGATCCAACCATTCTTTCACCACCTTCATACCTCTCTGCCTCATGAAAAGATGCCAAAAGCGCACATATCAGCCGTGGCCACCCACAAAAGTTTGGGGTGGCCACATCTCAACCTCCCCGCTTTACTCCATCCACTTTATGCCCTATCTACACCAAGGGCAAAGAAAATGAAAATAAAAATAAAAAAGCAAAAATGAAATAAAAGGATGCTCCTGTTTAAAAACATTCAAATAAAGAAAAGACGAGTGTGTAAAAGCACTCCAAATCTCACCGCAATCCTTTCTTCTTCTTTCATACCCATTGAGCTAGAAAACATCAAATCTAGCTCACTTTACCCTTTCTACAGACAAGTGGGTCATCTAGTGTGGTTTGAAGCATAAGAGTAAATGCATGAAAGTGAAACAACACTCCTAGTCACCTTTGATTAACACCAACATGAAACGGTTTACCCGGATGACATGAGGGACATATGGACAACTTGTGTTTCTATGCTTTATATTTGAAGTTTATATGCTCAGTTCTCAGTTCATGAATGGTTTGTGAAAGAGGAGAAGAAAGATGTGAAACACATGCACTTAGTCACTCCCAAGACCATGTATTCAATAATTATCTGTTGCTATGTGTTTGTCATTTGTTTTTGTTGAAAAGAAACTGAAAAAGGAGATTGAGTTGGAGCATACTTGAGGACAAGTATGTTTTAATTTTGGGGTGGTGATGTAGACCTATTTTAGGACTCCATCATGTGCCATTTTGTACTTAAATCACATCTAAACATGTTAGATTACAAGCTTTTGCCCCTAATATGGTTATCATTGCAAATACGCTTATGGATGTTCTTTGCATTATTTTCAGGTACTTGGACCATGCTTAGATGGAAGAGAGAGAAAGAAGTCATTCTAGGGTTCCTCCACTCGGGGGGGGGGGGTCCAAAGAAGACCCCAAAACCTCCCTCAACCTACCTCCAATGGCCAAGGGTCATCACCAAGCAAAGACATCCAAGAATGATCAAGATTGAAGGACACTTGAATGATGCAGACCACAAAATGGTTGTGGGAATACCCCCACGGTCGTGCGTTTATTGTGAAGAACCAATAGGGACAATAGTGAATTTTCATCCCAAGGGCCACGACCATGGTCACACAACACGACCGTGGCCAAGAGAACTGAAGACGGTCGTGGCCACCCGCCAAGGTCATGCATTTATTACAAAGTTTCAATAGGGAATCACTCCCAAATCGCCACGACCATGGCCCTCTTCCACGAAAGTGGTCGATGAAGAACAAAACGAATGTGTTGCTGCTCCACGATCACATCTCCCTCCTCCAAAACGACCGTGTTACCCAACATGGTCGTGGTGCCTCTCACCCACCACGATTCTGGCACTCTGCCACGGCCGTGACCATCACTATACTTAGCATATCCACACCTACTCCATACCACGACCATATTCCCACCCCTTGACCATGCCATCCTACCCTCACCACGGCAGTGACACACCAACACGGTCGTGGTGATCCACCAACTATACCAAACTTTCACACTATTTTTCCTAAACTACCCCTACTTACCCTAGTAACTCCCCACCACCTATATATACATAGGTGGTGGCTGGGGCATAAAGGCCAGCCTCCCCTACAGCTTCTCCAAGCTTCCACCTTCTTTCCTTGAGCTCCTAGTGCAATCTCTTTGCATTCTAGCTCAACATCCACTAATTGCACCCTCATTCCACCTTGGAAACCTAGTTTTCTAGGTTTTCACCCATAACCCCCCATATTTTCATACTCCCCCACACCCTTGGAGGAGGGAGGTTGTCCACATCAGCTTGGAAGTGAAGAAGAAGGCTACTACACCAAGCTCCATGGTGTTTCTACCTCTTCTTCCCCTTTCTTTTACTCTTTCTTTGACTATGCATAGCTAATCCCCTTGTGGTGGGCTGTTTGGGGTTAAAATGTGACTTTGATACCATATTGGGGAAAAGTTGCTTGTAATGAACTCAATTTATATCTATGATGATTGTCTCTTGCTTCTATCTCTTTTCCTATTTTATTGCATGTGGTTTGTGCTCTTTACATGAATTGCTTGCTTTGAGATGTTTGATGACACTTAGCTTCTAGGAGGATTTGGAGTATATGTGGCAATCTTAGGAATGGCTCCTAGGTCCAATTAGTGGATCCCTAGCTATCCCCCTTTATTCCTACATATACACCCCCCTCCTACAAGTGAGTGTGAGATCTAAGTAGCTAGTGTGAGTGAGAGTGATGCAATTGCCTAGGGCCTTCTAAAGGCTAGAGTGGCTAGTGGCATGAGGTCAAATATCATCATCTATACTCACATCTCTACCATCAACCCTCAATTGCTCACTATCACTTACCCTAGAAACCTAGATTTGGTTAATCCCATTAGAATTACACCTAACCCTAGTCTTCTACTAGTAGTATAGTGTACATTCTAATGGCATTGGCCTTATTGTTTGGTTTGGTAATCTAGATGTAGAGTGAGAACCATGCTTGTCTAACTATCTTCCCTAACTAATATCAAATTTACATCCCCCAAATGGCCCACCCACCCTAATCAACTTGTTAAAACCCAAACTACTTTGCTCGCTTATTAATGCTAGTCTAGTTTAATTGCTTTATCTTAACTTAGTCAATTGCTTAGCTCTATTCTCTAGTGTTAATTTAGGCCTTTTCTATTGTTAGTGGTTAACTTAGCTTCTCAATTTCTTCTTGCTTGTTTGGTCTAGTGTAGCTTGCTCTTTCCCTTGCTTAGCTAGTTTGTTAACTTAGTTTGCTAGTTTGCTTGTTCAAGATAGCTTAGGTTTAATCTTGCTTTTCGTACTTGTTCAATTAGCATAATCAACCATCAAACCCTTTTAAAACCCTCAAACCCTAATCTCTGCACTAGGAACATAGCTTACACTACCTAACTCTAGTGCCCCTTCTATCCCTGTTAACCGACCCTATATCTTGCCAATCACCTATACTACGACAATACCCCGTACACTTGTGAGCAACCTATTTAGTCTTTGTGATCGACTTGGTTAAGGAAAATATAAATATTGAAAGCAAAATCCCATCCCATGCGTTCTGACCTCGTGGAGTGCATCTAGCCACCCTAGTTGGCTGGTGTGTATGCCTCTAGCGGAATCTGCACCAGTTATTTATAGCAAATCGACGACTATGTCCTAACCCAGTCAAATTTTTGTCTGGGTATGGAGATAGGTGTCGGTTTTTGAAATCATAATTGACGATAATTTGTAGTTGTATTGTCAGTTTTACTTTGAACTGACGACTATGAACCAAACCTGAGATCACTTTTTGTTTGGAAATGGAGTTAGTCATCAGTTTTTACTCAAATAACCAACAACTACAGCCATAACCCATGCCAATTTTTTGTTCAGTTGCAAAGATATTCGTCGGTTTCTATAGATAACTGATGACTATGGATCCTACCGATTCAGTTCTTTTTTGGTTACAATCAGGGTCAGCTCTATGTCGTCGATTTTGAAATTGATGACATATGCTTCTTAGTGTCGCCCAATTAGGTGTCGCTTGGAAAACGACATAAAAAGTCCATTCTAACCGACATTAAATGTAATATTTGTACTAGTACCTAATGCTCAAAGAAATCACACCCATTGGACAACCATCAAAAATCAAAATCACAGAGGCCCCTTTCTGGGTTTGCTTTTACAATGTGCTGCTTTGATATAGATCTAATAAGGCTTAGGCCTTCTTTGCTAAAATAGTCGATAAGCTGGTGGATCTTTTTGCAAAGAATCCAACTGGAACAGGGCCAAACATGCCAAGATAGTGATAGAAGTGGAGAAGCCTCTAAAGAATAAACAATGGATGAAAGATATCAAAGGAAAGTAGATATCCATTACCTGAGGTACAAATGGCCCCCAAATTATGCTACGAATGCAGCGAGTTGTGGCATACCAAAAAAAAATTATACTTAAGAAGAACCCAAAGTAGAATAGGAATGGGGGCACCATATTCCCCATGATGACCAAGAAGACAAGGGAAGGAAGACAATGACTACAAAAGTTGCAAGAGGAAGATTAATTTCCTAGAGAATGGAAAACAAGTTAACAAGAAGAAAGAAGCCAGGGGCAAAGAACTGAAGAGGAAAGATTATGTGGGTAGTAACATAAGAAACATAGATGAAAACAATGACAGAAAAATGTAGAATCACAATAGACAGTGGGGAGGGGGAATGGAAGACAACACATGAAGAAAGGGCCCCAACTGAATAGGAAAAAAATGAAGATGACAGACATGTGCAAGAGAAGGAGATGGAAAGTGTAACTACCAAGAGCAGTAGCAATATAGAAAAGGAAAAACTCCAATTAAAAGGGTAGAACAGAAAACCACTACATAAGAGAATCTGGTTGGAAAGGATTAATAAATAGATAAATATAAGGACCAGTCTACTACCACATCACCACATAATAAAACAAAACCCCCAAATAGTGTCGAAAAGGCTACTGCCATAATGAATCAGAGACAAAAGAAGGGATGACCTAGCCCTATTAGAAAGAGCACTAAATATGGAAAGAGATTCAAGAAGATAAAGGAGTTAAGACACAAAGACAGTCCAAGGAATAACCAAAAAAATCAACCAAAAAGGAATGGCAAAATAGGGATAACAAAGAACAAAGTGAAGATATTCACCGAAAACAATATAAAGTTGGCAAGGGGAATGAAAGTTCCATGATTTGGGAGGAATATTCAAACCAAGTAGCAGAAATTGAAAAAGATCAGGCCCCCAAAGGAAAATGAAGATGTTAAGTTAGAAATACTAAGGGTTGGGCAACTGTGGCATGTTCTGAACTCTCCTGCGTAGGTGTTGGAGAGAAAGGCCTGATTTCATCTTTCTCATGAAAACAAAAATTTGTGACAAGGAGTTACTAATGCAGATTTGACAAAGGAGTGGGTTTAAGTAGTATGAGGAGGGTAGAAGGTATGAATATGTGGTGGAACGAGGAGGTGACCATTGTCTCATACTCAAGTAATCATTTTACTGCTAAAGTTAAAGGAAAAGGAGAATAGTGAAAGTAAAGGTTAGTTGGGATCCATGGGTCATAGAAAACTCACCCAATGTACATGACATGGGAGCTTATGGAGGATATAAATGGCAATATCACACTACAAACCATCTTCATTGATGATTTCAACGAAATGAGAATTCACTGTGACAAGAAAAGAGGTGAGTGAGGCAAGAGAGATACATAAATAACTTTAACAATTGTATCGAAAGTTGTGAATTAGTGGATATTTCTTTCAAAAGGAATCTAATGACGTGGTTCAAAGGACAGAAGTCGGAGTACATGATCAAAGAGAGGTTGGATAGTAGCTTGGTCTCATCAGGGTGGAGTGGCAGCCATCCTAATGCTAAGATTACTCACTTGAGACCCTACCCTTATCATCTTGAGGTGGGGTGAGTCTCACATAAAATACTACTCTATCAAAATGTAACAACTAGGGCTTGATAAACCACAATGCAAGGAGGTGGTCTGTATTTCTTGGTATGAAAGGGATGATTGCTACCTAAATCAAAAGATCACTACTTGCTCAAATAGAGTGGGATCTTGGTCAAAAAAGAAATTTGGATACATTGAAAAAAGGCTGAATATAGCTGAGAGGAGGCATGCATACAACCAAGGTAATCTAGTGATGACTGATAATATTGATTTGTGTCATAAGTTGTGTAATCGAATCAACAAACTTCAAAAGAAAAAAGAGACCTACTAGTTTACTAGAGAAAAAATTAAGAAAATGAGGGATGGTGATCAGAATATCTCTTACTTCCATAGCAAAGCCTTTGAAAGAAAGTGGAGAAACATAATTCAATGCCTAAAGAATGAAGAGGGCTTTGGAAATACAAAGCAAAGGATATTGAGAAGATAATAATTAATTCTATACTAACCTCTTCCATTCCCAGGGGTCGAAGGAGAGGGAGTATGCTCTTAAAGGTGTTGAAGTTGTGATTATTGATTATATGAATGTCCCTCTTGAGAAGTTTCATGACGATGATGCAATCAAGAATTCTCGATTCAACATGCACCCAAACAAGGTCTCGACCCCAAACAGGTTTCACGCTAGTTTCTTTCAGTCCCAATGGGGCACCATAGGGACAGACATTGCAAGATACATCAATTGGTAGTGGATGAACGAGATCACTCTTGATAGCATTAACACTACCAACATTATTCTCATACCCAAATGTAAAGAGTCTCAAGATATGAGTTATTTCAATCCCATCAGCCTATATAACACAGTCTACAAAATAATATCTAAGTTGTTGGTTAATAGAGTGAAGGGGTTTCTCAATAACGTTCATATCTGTACAACAAAGTGATTTTATTCTGGGATGCGTCATCACCAATATCACTCTCATAGCTTTTGAGATGTTTCATGTGATGAAACTGTAAAACAAAATAAAAGTAGATGGTTCTAAAGCTTGATATGAGAAAATCCTACGATAGAGTTGAATGGGACTTCATTGATGAGGTGATGAAGAAGATAGGTTTTAGTGTGTTGTGTTGTAAAAAAAATTAGAGAATGCATTAGTAGTTCATCCTCCTCCTTTATTATAAATGGATGTAAAAGAGGTAATATCATCCCTCAAAGGGAGTTCCTCCAAGGCAATCCCATTTCTCCTTTCCCCTTTTGTGCAAATGCTTTATCCCCACTCATTAAAAAAGCATGAGGGGAAAGGTACATCACTGGGGCCAAAGTGTGCTTAAATTGAATATGAATCACTCATCTATTTTTTCCAACAATAGAATCTTATTTGCCAAAGAAAATCTTAAAGAAGCCAAGAAAGTAACCAAGATTGTGAGCTATTACGAGAAGGCTTTGGGGGCAGAAGATAAATTTTAACAAGATAGAGATTTCCTTTAGTCCAAATGTGAATGAGGAAAATAGGGAGCAAATCAAAAACCTCTTGAAAGTGTAACAAGTAAGCATACATGAAAAGAATTTGAGGCTTCCCACCATGATCGAAAGATCTAAATGAGTAGACTTTAGGAAAAAAAGGATAGAATAGGAAAAGAAGTTGAATTGGTGGAAGGAAAAACTTTTGATTCAAGAGGAAAGAAGGTACTCATAAAGTCCATTGTAAAATCTATACCAAACTACACGATGAATGTTTTTCACATTCTGGATACTATATTGGATAACTAGCTTAACAACAAAATTTTGATGGGGGAGTAAAGATGGTAAGAGGGAAATTCATTGGGCCTCTTAGGAAAAGACATGGCATCCTAAAAGAGTGGGGTCTTAGTTTTAGGATATTAAAATCTTTAACCAACTACTTCTAAGGATTTGTGCCTATATATGGAGCCCTCATCAACTATTACAAAGGTGATTCAGGAAAAAATTACAGAATAACTAATGTACTACAATATACTCAGGGATTTCTAGAGGGCTTGAGGAAAAATATTATTGCCACTCCACATTAGAGTTTTGGAATAGAACACTAGATACATTCCAAAAGGGGGGGACTGCTGAAACATAACCACACTAGCTATATTCCTAAGTATGTCGCTGAACTAGTGGATAATGAGTTGGGATCTTGGAAGCATGATATGATTACTAGGAAGCATGGACACGGATACAGATATGGACACCAACCGGAACACGAGACACAGTTCTTTCTAAGAATATAGGACACAAACATGGCACTAGACACAACCAATATATATATATATATGTATGTAGAGAGAGAATGTTATGATATATAATATGCTATATGTATAAACACACAAAATGATCTAAATAGATATCTACATGGGAAATCACCATGAAATCCAACAAGTAGTTAAAATATAACATTATATCCACAAGTCATAATATAGATTAACTCACAACATATATTAAGAGGCTCTATTAATAAAAAAATTCAGTAAAAATATATATAATTGTAAAAATTAGAAGAAATATAACTTTGGGGACAATAGTTTTGGTGGAAATGTTGATTAAAAACATGTACTATCAAGAGGAAATAGGTGAGGAGGTGAGGAAATAGGTTGTTGTTGGTGATGGAGTAGGAGTTGAAAAATGAAGGTGTCTTGTAGGTTCAGAGGGAAGAAAGAGAAGGGGAATACACTGGAGAGCTACTTAATATGGAGGGGTAAGAGAATAGCAGGGGTGATGTATGTAGAGAAGAAAAAAATAGAGCGGAGACAAAAATTGTGTTTTTTCCAACTCTTTAGGATCAATCTACCTGCAAATAATTGCAACCCCAAATAGTGCACCGACGGTGGAATGCCAAGGATCCCCAATGGGCATATGGACAAAGACAATCTACTAATTTAACATAGAGGAAGAAGAAGATTAGATGGAGGAGGGCAAGAGAAGGTAGAAGGAGACACAAAGGACCAACACTAAATAAGAGAAGGGGATAAGAGTAGTGCTACAACTGTTGCCACATTTAAATAGGAAAAAGTGGAGGGGTAGGAATGAGGAGAAAAGCAAGAGGGGGATAACAAAATGTAGATGATAGATAAGCAGACATAAAGCAAGAAAAATAGGTGAAGGAGCATTTTTGCAGCCACTATAGCTTTAGAGTAGGAAAAAGAAGAGGGGAACAACAAGAAGAAAGAAGAGGGGAACAAGAAGAAGAAAGAAGAGGGGGGAGAGGGGAGAAAGCAAAAGAGGAAGAGTTACATGATACTAAACGAGAAGGTGGTGAATCCAACTTCTTTCCTCCACGTGGTTGATGCATCAGTCCATGAATGTTGCACAGTTGGTGGAGATGATATCGTTGATGATGGTTGCCATTATTTCTAAAGAAGGGTGTCGATGGCTTGCATGTAGCAGCTGAAGCTTAACTAACTAATGTTAGTAGGTCAAGGAGTAGTAGAGGATAGGAGGTAGGGATTTGAAGAAGTTTTAGTTTTTCTACTTACGCTTAGGCTTAAGTGGGTCAAAATGGTGTGTCTTGGATGTGTCCAAGGAGTGTCCAAGTCGTGTCTGACACTTCAATAAAAAAATGCAAAGTGGACATGTCAGAGGCATGTCCACCACGTGTCCAGGCATTTCCAAGGTGTATCCATGTTGGACACACATTGGACATGGACACGGTAGCCTCTGGGAAGTATTCATGCTTCTTAGAATGATTATGACCTTTCTCTCAGAGGAACAATTCTCTAAAATCCTTACAATACCTATAACATCTGGAGAGCTGAAACATTCTAATTGAATGTGTCTAAAATAATTACAAGACACTCTCTTATATAGGATAAGAGAGTAAGAGAGAAACAAAAGCAGACAATATGGGATAAATAGAATCTATAGACAAAGGCAAGTCTAAATCATATATAAAGCATAAATGATGGATCATATACATTAATAATACACCTCAAGATGGAGGATAGATGTAAAACATGCCTATATTATCCACTAGTAAATAAAAGTGGTTGTAAGAAGTATCTTGGTAAAGATGTTTGCAAATTGATCTTCTATCCAAATATAAGGAGTGCACATGCGACCATAGAGAACATATTCTCAAATAAACTAGCTATCCACCTCTATATGCTTGGTGCTCTCATGAAAAGTAGGATGTCAGTGTAACATACTGAAACTTGGACATATTCTCTTTTTGGCCCTTTCCAAGCTTTTCCTTTCCTTTCTATCCTTTTTTGGCCTTGATGTTTAAATTGTGGAATTTATAGTGGTTTGGTGAATATTTTTTCAATAATTATACCAATGGAAGGGTTTATGCACAAATACCTCAGTGAAAATTTATTTAAGGATCTAAAATGCAAAATCACCACTTAAGTGGAACAATGGTAAATAACTTTGTGTCAGAAGTGTAAGGCCACAAACCTTGCTTAATGTATTAAATAAGCTTAATTACCATAATTAATTATTATAAATCTTAATATAATTTTTTTATGTATTTTGAAATCATATAATGAGCCTATGTTTTGAATTTGGTTCAATTTGGATGTTGTTTGTGCATGTTATGCAATTTTAGGAACATTCTGAATTTTTATGCAATTTTCCAAATTAGGAGGTTTTCTTGGCAAATTATCGCCTACATTATAATCCTTAGATATTCCCTTACCATTCTTGAGATTTTTTAATCATGGTGCACCTATTTGCACCTTGGTTTGAAGGTATTTCTCTCCAAGAGCATTTTAGGGATTACCCTCTTTATAAATGAGCTTATCTTTAAAAGCTATCAACTAATAGGGTTATTTCTTTGATTGGAGGATGGTGGGGATGGCCTAGAATTCTCCATGGTATTTTAGGACTAACATTTGATATACAATAAGTCTCTACGAGCTATCCTCTTGCATGGCCATGAAGCCCTAGGCTAAGGACCCAAGGAAAATCCCATAGACACTTCATGCTTACCCCCTTCTTTATAAAGCCATGTCTACCCATTCCCACATCCCAATTCAAAAAATCTTTCTTTCCTTCTCTTTCCCCCATATTAGAGCATCCTTCCTCCTCTATTTTTCCATGATGGTGCTATCCCAAGGTAAAAGAGAGTGCTTACCTTGGTG
Organism: Alisma plantago-aquatica; assembly: GCA_963693085.1. Taxonomy (NCBI): domain Eukaryota; kingdom Viridiplantae; phylum Streptophyta; class Magnoliopsida; order Alismatales; family Alismataceae; genus Alisma; species Alisma plantago-aquatica. Next base: position 1,899,638,693 of record OY856409.1, on the reverse strand, counting down.
AAGAAGGCTTCTAGGGTTCTGAATTTTCTCTATTTAGGATTTCTAAAGCTCCTTCTTGGTGATTTCAACCAAAACTAGTGACTTTCCTCCTTTAATTCCCTATTTTCATGTTGTTCATCTTCCTCCCACTTTCTTCCAGGTTGGAACCATAGCCTTCCATGGTGAAACCCCGCCTAGAACCCTTAAACGCCTCATCTCCATGTTCTTTTGCTAGGGTTTTTCACCTCTAAAGTGGAGAAGGTGCTTCTTGCTTGAGATAAGAGATTTTTGTAGAAACCAGCCTCTCTAACTTAGGGACCTTGCTACTTGAACCTATCCACCTTCCCTAGAGGTGAGTTTTATAACCCCCCTTCTCATAAATTTCCTACTACATGCTTAAAACTCATGCTTAAATGTTTTACCATGTTCTTATAGGGTTTTGTTTTCTTGTTGTTTTACCTTCTCTAGCAACTCTAGTTTGGTTACCTATGCAAATCCAACCTTGATCTTTGTTTAAATGGTATTTTCACTCTCTCTCTCTCTCTGTTCCACTCTCTCGAAGATTTTTTACTGGTAATTTCCTGATTACTTTAAATTGAAAAATTCATATCTTTTAATTGGTTATCCAAATTTGACAATTAAATATGTTTTGGAATTCAAAAATTAATATCTATCTAATAAAAATATTTTCAAGGTCTTATTTTGAGGTTTGATGAAGGGTGATTTTTAAAAAATGAATTTAATGCATAAAATCCATTAAAAGTTCATCTTAGTCATCATAACTTCTAAATTAACATAAAGATATGTTTTCTTGATTAGGAGAACCTAATAAGTTCATTGGTGAGGTTTTTAGAATCTAAATTTGATTTTACTAATAAAAATTATAAAATTAGGTTTCTATACATCAATGTGCATTTTGTACTCTATTATATGTTAATAAATTGAAAATAGGCAAAGTGAAACTTGGACTCAATTAAAGTGGTGAAAGTTAGTAATTGATATCAATAAGAGAGGTATGTACAATCCCTATTTATGTATGTGCATTGTTACACCCTAAGTTAGTATATTTTCAAACCAAACCCTATATTTCCCTAATGAGTCTTTAATGAACCGTATTCCCTCTATTCATGATTCTTCTATTAAATTGCCTCTAAATTGGTAATGATACTCTTTTTCTTGGGTCTTGTACCCCATTACCATGTTCTAATTGATATGATTCTTTTACATGCCATGATTTCTTTTCTAACAAGTTGATTTTATGGACTATTTAGCTATAGTAGTGGTACTTATGTACAACCACCCATAGATAGGGCATATGTATTAATTCACCTTGGGGAATGTCTTATTCTCTCCCATAAAAATATGTGCAGGTGATTGGGAATGTATTGATTCTCCCCTCACCTATAGGTTGAGGTCTGGTAGGTGCCTCAACCCTACTTAGTTAATGTAGTCATTATTAATCATGTGGGAAATTCCTTTACTATTTTAATGTTATGGCAAGCATCTATTTTGATTATGCCTCAAACTCTTGTTCTCTTCATATTATGATGAAATTTTAGCCTTTTCTTTCATGTTATTTCCTCATATTTTGTTCTTGTTCATTATTTGACACATACCTTATTTTTTTCTCTCTTATTGGGTGATTTCCCAACCACCCAGGTTTAGATCAAGGTGTTGAACATGACCAAGGAGAACATAGCTTCCAATATGGACCTAGCAAATGGAGATGTTTCTTGGAGATAGATTTAAAGTATTTTAGACTTCCCTCTAGTTAGATCCTTCTGTTGTATGACACATGTAAACCCTTATGGGATATTATGATATGTACTTTTGTAATCTTTTGTGAAAATTGAATATATTCATTTGTTTAATTCAGCTGCTACACTTTGGTTGTTTTGAATACCATCTATTGAAGTTTGAAAATTTTGCACCTATTCCATCAAACCTTTGAGTGTGTTTAGAATGGATGTTTTATTCTTCAAATTTTAATTTTTTCATATGGAGTGGATCCCACTCCTTATAGCATGGTATCATTGCCCATGGTAGTTAGAATCTGACTATTTCAATTTTGTCTCTCTAATTAGAATTGTTGCCTCATATATTTCCTCTTTAAGTGATGTGTTTGTCCTAGAATTGATCTATGCTAATCTTGAGATGATGAGAGGATTGATTTAGTATCATAAGAGTTTCACATTAGAAACATTTTTAGTTAACCGTAATATGATGAGCTAATTAGGTAGCTATTAGGGCATAAGTTGAAAGTAAAGGTTTCTAGAAAGGATCAGGGTTTAGGGGTTGGCAAGATTTTATTCCACACCACTAGCTTGGTTTACGAGGACTCCCGGATCCATATGATACCTGCCTAGCCTAAGCTGATACCGAATGTCCAAAATAGCATGCCTATAGACAGTAGTAGTCTTAGGCACCTAAGTTGGATAATCCTAAGATCCTAATATGTTGACCTTGCCTTTCAGGTGTAATGACTTGTTTGAGGATGGATACCCAATATAGTTCTCTTATGTCCCCTAGAACTACATGTTTGGATAGTCTATTCCTAAGAACCTAGACTTTGAAGTTGGTGTTTAGTAAGCAATCAGAGTGCGCAGTGGAAGCATGATGGATCTTGTACATGGTTTGGTTATACTAACCATTTTACCTCTAGATTAGTTTGGTTGGGTAGGTCAAACCTTTTATGGGGTGGAGAGTAGTTGGTTTTATGATGTTTGGGTAGTCAGATTTCAAGAACAAATACATTTTTAAGGGGATTGAGTCCTGTTCATACTGAAATCTAGCTATACTGACTCTAGAAACCCTAACTCCATGATTAGGAGTATAGTTTTCTTGGATCCTTAGTTTTGACCAAACAAGTCATAGTTATAACCTGGCATGCTTTTTTAAATACTAATGAACATATAATGGTCATCTAATGAATAGTTCACATGTTTTAACCCTAATGAATATCTAATGCACATAATATGAGTAACTCTCATATAATACTAATAGTAGGTACACATGAGGATAAACATTTCTTGGACTAATAAACCCTAATGAAATGTTGGGCAACATAATTGTAACCTAATCTAGTATTTAATGCATTCTAAGAATGTATAGATGAAGAATAATGATAATATTTACCTAAACCCTAAGTTGTAATCATTTAACCTTAACCTATACATCCTTAATGACATTCTTGATACATTAGTGACATTATGTGTCATAATCAGATAACATACTTTAATACACATAAATGATATATAATCACCTAATCATAAATTAATAACGTCATCGATCTGAAATGCATATCACCTTGTTCTCTAATACACACATCATTAATCACATAATCATTACTTAGTATGTGAATCAAATCATTAATATGTAACATGTCCCACCTTGATAACTAAAATACATATAATGACTTCAATATGGATAGGAAGTAATTCGATTCACATAAATGTGCATAATCAATTTTAAGAAGTGAATAAATATGATAAAATGGTTAATGATGACATTACTATGAAAAAAAAGTAATGTAACATTACTTGGATTAATTGTAGACTTAATAAAAAATTTGGATAAAATGTCTTATTTCATGCAAAATAATCTATTATAATTCAATATGTTGATAACGTAGGCTAAACCCAAATTATTAAGGATAATAATAAAGTATATTGAGATAAATCAGTAAACCCTAATTGCTCCAAAACTCTTAATGAGATAAATAAGAAATATATAGGAATTTTTTTATAATAATAAAATATAACTCTTTTGGCAACAAAGTAAATATAACATGACACAATTAAAAGAATAATAAGGATGATATAATGTCATAATGAATATAATATTAATAGGCCTAAAATGTTAACTGTGTTATATATATGAAAAAGAAATCTCTATAGTGGAACCCTTAGTGATCCATGAGAATCTGGCATATGTGGAGTTGCTTGAGAAGATTCTAAACTCCCAAGTTAAACAGTTGAAAGATAAGGAGTTTGAGTTAGTGAAAGTTTTGGTGGAAGCTTTATGGAAACAACCTGGGAGTTTAGTGTTGGGATTTTGCATACTCACCCAACTCTTTTTGTTTGAGATTTCGGGGATGAAATCTTCATTAAGGGGTGGAGTGTTGTAACATACCGAAACTTAGACATATTCTCTTTTTGGCCCTTTCCAAGCTTTTCCTTTCCTTTCTATCCTTTTTTGGCCTTGATGTTTAAATTGTGGAATTTATAGTAGTTTGGTTAATACTTGTTCAATAATTATATTATTGGAAGGGCTTATGCACATATACCTCTTTGAAAGCTTATTTAAGGATTTAAAAAGCAAAATTACCACTTAAGTGGAACAATGGTAAATAAATTTGTGTCAGGAATGTAAGGCCACAAACCTTAATATATTAAACAAGATTAGTTACCATAAGTAAGTACTATAAACCTTAATATAACTTTTTATGTGTTTTGAAATCATAAAATGAGCCTAAGTTTCGAATTTGGTTCAATTTGGATGTTGTTTGTGCAGGTTATGCAATTTTAAGGATATTCTAAACTTTTATGCAATTTAACCAATTGGGAGGTTTTCCTTGCAAATTGTCACAAACATTATAATCCTTAGATATTCCCTTACCATTATTGATATTTTTAATCATGGGGCACCTAATTGCACCTTTGTTTGAAGGTCTTTCTCTTCAAGGGCATTTTAGGGATTACCCTCTTTATAAATGAGCTTATCTTTAAAAGCTATCAACCAATGGGGTTATTTCTTTGATTGGGGGACAGTGGGGATGTCCTAGAAGTCTCCATGGGCTTTTACAACCGACATTTGATATATAAAAGGTCTCTATGAGCTGTCCTCTTGCATGGCCATGAAGCCCCAGGCCGAGGACCCATGTAAAGTCCCATAGACACCTCATGCTTGCCCCCTTCTTTATAAAGCCATGTATATCCCTTCCCACATCCCAATTCAAAAACTATTGATCTCTTTCTCTTTCCCCCAGAGTAGAGCATCATTCCTAATCTATTGAGCCATGAAGCTGTTGTCCCAAGGTAAAAGAGAGTGCTTACCTTGGTGAAGAAGGCTCTTAGGGTTCCAAATTTGCTCTATTTAGGTTTTCTAAAGCTCCTTCTTGGTGATTTCAACCAAAACTAGTAACTTTCCTCCTTTAATTCCATGTTTTCATGTTGTTCGTCTTCCTTCCACATTCTTCTAGGTTGGAAGCATTTCCTTCCATGGTGAAACCCCACCTAGAACCCTTAAACACCTCATCTCCATGTTCTTTTGTTAGGGTTTTTCACCTCTAAAGTGGAGAAATTGCTTCTTGCTTGAGATAAGAGCTTTGTAGGAGAAAACAACCTCTCTATCTCTAGAACCTTTTTTCTTGAACCTATCCACCTTCCCTAGATGTGATTTTTATAATCCCCTTCTCATATATTGCTTACTACATGCTTAAAACTCATGCTTCTATGTTTGAAATTGATGATCTCCATCTCTATTTACCATGTTCTTCTAGGGTTTTGGTTTCTTACTGTTTTACCTTCTATAGAATCTCTAGTTTGTCTACCTATGCAACTCCAACCCTGATCTTTGTTTAAATGGTGTTTTCACTCTCTCTCTCTCTGTTCCTCTCTCTCAAAGATTTCTAACTTGTCATTTCCTGATTAGGTAAAATGGAAAAATTCATATCTTTTAATCCGCTTATCCAAATTTGATAAATAAATATGTTTTGGAATTCAAAAATTAATCTATATCTAATAAAAACAATTCAATATCTTATTTTGAGGTTTAAATTAAGGGTGATTTTTGGAAAATGAATTTCATGCATAAATTCATAAAAAGTACATCTTAATCATCATAACTTCAAAATTAACATAAAATATGTTTTCTTGATTAGGAGAACCTAATAAGTTTGTTGGTTAGGTTTTTAGAATCTAAATCTGAGTTTTTCTAACTAAAATCCTAAAATTAGGATTTCTATACATCAATGTGCATTTTGTACTCAAATACATGTTAATACATTGAAAATAGGCAAAGTGGAACTTGGACTCAATTAAAGTGGTGAAATTTAGTAACTAATATTAGTAAGAGAGGTATGTGCAATCCCTATTTATGTATGGGCATTCTTACACCCTAAGTTGGGATATTTGCAAACCAAACCCTATATTTCCCTAATGAGGCTTTAATGAACCCTATTCCCTTTGTTCATGATTCTTCTGTTAAATTGCCTCAAAATTGGTAATGATACTCTTTTTCTTGGCTTTTGTACCCCACTACCATGTTCTAATTGATATGATTCTTTTACTTGCCATGATTTCTTTTCTAGCATGTTGATTTTATGGACTATTTAGTTATAGTAGTGGTACTTATTTACAACCACCCATAGATAGGGCATGTATTAATTCACCCTGGGAAATGTCTTATTCTCCCCCATCAAAATATGTGTAGGTGACTGGGAATGTATTAATTATCCCCTCACCTATAAGTTGAGGTATGGTAGGTGCATGAACCCTACTTAATTAGTGTAGTCAATATTAATCATGCATGCAATTCCTTTGCTATTTTAATGTTATGGCAATCATCTATTTTGATTATGCCTCATACTTTTTTTCTCTTCATCTTATGATGAAATTCTAGACTTTTCTTTCATGTTATTTCCTTATCTTTTGTTCTTGTTCATTATTTGACACATACCTTGTTTTCTCTCTCTTACTGGGTGATTTCCCAACCACCCAGGTTTAAATCGAGGTGTTGAACATGACCAAGGAGAGCATAACTTCCAACATAGACCTAGCAATTGGAGTTGTTGCTTGGAGATATATTTGAAGTAGTTTAGACTTCCATCTACTTAGATCCTTATGTTGTATCACACATGTAAACCCTTATGGGATATTGTGATATGTACTTTTGTAATCTTTTGGGAAAATTGAATATAGTCATTTGTTTAATTTTGCTGCTACACTTTGGTTTTTTTGAATACCATCTATTGAAGATTGAAAATTTTGCACCTATTCCAGCATACCTTTGAGTGTGTTTGGAATGGATGTTTTATTCTGCAAATTTTAAATTTTTTTGTAGGGGGTGGATCCCACTCCTTACAGTCAGTAATACAAATTGATCCTTATTGTCATAATGCATGGGAATAGGATCAAGATTTGAAATATCAAATCCTTGAGGAGTCCTTAGACCCAAATTAATTCATAGGAGCCATAGCTTTGTATTCTCCTTCAGTACTAGACTGAGCAACCACATTGTTCTTCTTACTACACCAAGCAACTAGAATTCCCTCCTACAAAAGTGTAGTAGTAGAGGTAGATTTCATGTCACATTCATTGCCATCATAATCAGAATCAGAATATCTAGTGAGTTTATAGTGCCCATGTCTATGATACCGTAATCCTTTCCCTAGAGATTTTGAGATATTTAACGATGTGTCAGACAACATCCCAGTGACATTGTTCAGGTTTATCTAAATACCTACTAACAAGTCTAACAACAGTAGTAAGTTCAGCTCTAGTCATAGTAACATAAATAAGATTATTAATCAATCTACTACATTGGTGACAATCAGGATAGGATGGTGAATATTTATCATCCCAATTGATATTGGGATCCAAAGGAGTGCTAACAAGCCTAATACCGAGCATGCATGTTTCCATTAAAAGATCTAGAACATATTTCGACTATGAAAGATAGACGTTAGAAAAAGATCTGGAAACTTCAATTCCCAAGAAGCACATGAGTTTTCCAAGATCATTTGTAACAAAGTGTTGTTCTAGATATCTTTTTGTATCTAAAATAGCATCACTATCTTTACCAGAAAAAATCATATCATTCACATAGATAGTAAGAATAACAAGCCCATAACTACTCTTTTATTAACAAAGGGTGATCCAAATGTGAGCGCCAAAATTGAAACTTTAGAAGAATCTGACTCAATTTACCAAAACACGTTTGTGGGATTTACTTTAGGCCATAAATTGATTTCTTAAGTCTACAAACTTTGGAACAATCCCTCTGATTAAAAAGAACTAGGTGGTTTCTCCATGTAAAATTTCTCATGCAAGTCACCATATACGAAAGCATTTTGAACATCAAGTTCAAAAAGATGCCAATCATTGTTCGTAGCAACAAATATAAGTACTTAGAAACAAATATAAGTGCTCAAACAAAATTAAGTATAAAAATACGGGGAAAATGTTTTAAAATTGTCTACCCTATAGGTTTGAGTATTAACCTTTTGTTATAAGATGAGCCTTTAGCTATTTAATCAAACCATCTGACTGGTATTTAATAGTGAATATCCAATGACAACCAACTATAGGACAATTTTGAGGGTGATCAACTAGATCCCAAGTCTTGTGATCATGAAGAGAAGCCATTTTAATTTACATGGCTTGATACTAGAAAGGATTCTTAAGAACTTGAGTAGTAGTCTTCAGTATAGAAACATCATAGATCACAATAGTAAAACAGGCAAAGCTAGCACCAAGATTAGTTGTAAAGAAGAAATTACAAATTTGATGTTAAGTGTAGGAACAAACACCTTTCCTTTGACTAATGGCAACATGTAGGTCAGAGGTTATCTAGGATGTGTTGCGATCTTTAGACAAAGGAAGAGTTGGTTTTTAGGGGCCATGGAAGGAACTGTAACTTTGGATCTTCTCTAGTACACCTCTATAGGAGGAGGAAGAACTTCAATTACTTTAGTGAGATCTTTTTCTACCACTTGGGGTAGGGTAGTGAGATATAAAATATCATTTATACCACTAGAGGTAGGGTAGTGAGATCTGAAGGATCATTATATAAAGTAGACCCCTCTTTAGAGTAGTATGAAATGTGTTAAAAAGACTAGGTCCCCACTAACAACCCACTATTTTTGGTAGGATCATAACATCGATATCCTTTTTGAGATCTTGAATATCCCTGAAAAACACATTTAGGGAGTGGGAGTCTAATTTAGATATTTGAGGGGGAAGATTCTTCACAAAACAAGTGTTTCCAAATATGTGTGACAGTATAGGAAAAGAGGAGCATTGAGATATAGAAGAGAGAAAGGGACTTCATTTTTCAAAATAGTATATGACATACAATTAGTTAAGTAGCATAGTAGATACAACTTTAGGCCAAAAACATGTAGGGTCATGACAGTGAAGAAGAATAGTGTAAAATACTTCAATAAAATGGTGATTCTTATTCTCTACCGGAAAATTTTGTTGTGGTGTGTAAGAGCATGACGTCTGATGGATGGTACTCCAAGTAGTACAAAACTGATTAATTGATTTTTGCATTCGTTCTAAAGCATTGTCGGTTCCAATGATTTTGAAAGTTGGATTGAATTGGGTTTGGATTGTAGTAAAAAAAAGGTACTACTAGTATCCAAAATATTGTCACGGTCCTTCAGGAGAAATAACCAATCGCCTGAGAAAATTCATCAATAAAATTCATAAAATAGAGAAAGATGTCCCCAGATATCAACATGAACAATATCAAATAGATTTTTATAACCAATCTATTTTTTCTCATGAAACAGAACCTGGGTCTATTTTTTGAATTGTATTGATTCACATAATAATTGTCTATCAGTAATTTCAAGAAATAGGCATCATATTTTGGTAGTAGATGTCCCAGACGGTAGTGCCATTGTAGGCTAGTAATTGAAGAAGATAATAGAGAGCAGCATATCTCAGAAAGTTTAGGTAGTACAATCCATTTGGTCCCTCATATCCTTAACCAATCTTTGTCCTCATGTGGAGATACTAAAACACACAACCCTCAGGATCAAATGTGATTGAACATTGAAGATTGTTAATAGTTTTATTGAGTGATAAAATATTAAGAGAAATTATAAAAAACTATAGCACATATTTCAATGGAATGTTATGGGAAGAGATATTGTGTTGATTCCATGAACCAGGAACTGAGTTCCATCAACCACTATTATTGGTCGAACTCTGGTTATTTGAGAGAAAGTAAAAAATAGTTCAGATTTTCCAGAGATATGAGTAGAAGCACCTGAGTCAATAACCCATTTACTTTAACCATAAGGTGAAGGAGATGCAAGTAAAGCAGGATCTATATCCTGAGAAGGTGACTGCAAGGATAGAAGAGCGTAAAGGAATTTTTCAAACTCCGAGTAGATCTACTAAATTGTGGTATGGGTAAAACTGGAGGTAGAAGAATAGGATTCTTTCAAAGCACCAGAGGTGACCTGGTTTCCCAAATATGTGCAACATTTTTTCCTAGTAATGCACCCATAGAAGTTGCACTAGCAGTTGACAGTATGAGGTTGTCCTCGCCTAGATCTAGTAGGAGGACCAGGTCTAGGAGCACCTGAAGCAAGAGCATTGTGACCATAACCACGTCAATGTCCTCAACTGGAGTCATTGGATGGATAACTTTTGGAATCTCTAAATGTCTAATGACATTAGGAAATTCATATGTTTGAGTGATATTGAGAGTTCCAAGTGTTTTTGACAAATTTTTGATATCAAATGATATTTTTGTCATGTGTTATGACCCATAAGTGTATGCATGTTTGAAGAATTTAATTTAAAGGTCAAATAGTTTAGTTTTGGTACCAAAATTGAATAGAATGCAGATGTGATTGTAATGAATCAAGTCCCAAGATTCATGATCAAATAAGGTTTCTATCGAGAGATATTTAGGTTTGAATATAATTAAATAATGTGTATTTTGTTGTATTATGGAGCAATGTTTCATATTTAGGAACTTATGTCTTAATCAACTGTAATATCTCATGTGACCGAGTGCTAAAAAGAAGTAGTAGGTGGGGAACATAGAAGGAGGGCGTTGAATGCATTTGAGAACATCCCTTGGAGTCTATAATAGATCACTGGATAAGATTTAGTTTGCAACACCATAGAAAGAATGACGAAGTCCAACCAATAACTGAACCAACTAAAGTTCATTGCATTGTTGTTGAACTTATTTGATGTCAAAAGAGAGAGGGTGATATGCTTTATATTCATTCTAGAGTGTCTAGCATTGTTATTGAACTTATGTCTTGATCAGATGTGATATGTCATGTGACTAAGTGCTAAAAAGAAATATTAGGTGGGGAACATAGAAGGAAGGTGTTGAACACATTTTAGAACATCCCTTCGATTTTATAAGAGATTACTGGATAAGATTTAGTCTACAACACCATAGGAAGAATGAGCAAGTCCAACCATGAACTGAACCAATTGAAGTTCATTGCATTGTTGTTGAACTTCTTTGATGTCAGAAGAGAGAGGGTGATATACTTTGTATTCATCCCAGAGTGTCTAGCATTGTCTTCGATAGATCAATAAGTCGAATACTCCTTTTTTGCTAAATTTTTAAATATTTGGAAGACCTTCGAATTATTTTGGTGGGAGTACACATAGGATAGTTGATCCCACATAGCTTTGGCATTCTAAAGGTGGAGGAGAGACTAATTGATCTTTGGTTCAGAATTATTCGCCATTCACATAATGACTTTTAAATCATCTTTAGACCATTGAGTGTAGGCTCACTTGGCTTTTTCATTAGCCTAAGCATCAGGAGGGATTTTATTAGTAGTAGAAATATGGGAATAATGTCCTTGGGCTTTTACATAGAGTTCAAACAACACTGACCAAAGATTATAGTTCAATTCATCAAGTTTCACAGTCGTAACACACAAAGACTGAAGAGAATCTATAGTCGCCATTAGGAGCAGAGAGAAGACGTGTACAGAGAAGAATAAGAAACAACAATAGTAGTAGAGGATCTCAATTAGTAGATCGGAGAAACCCACATAGGGGTAGCAGAGAGTAGTAGTAGATATGGATCAGTAGATCTGAGAAACTCACATAGGTGCAGTAGAGAGTAGTAGTAGATCTGGATCAACCGATCTAATAAAACCACGTAGGGGAAGAAGAAAGAAGAAAAAGGACCTACACCACCACAATGTGAGATTTACACCACCATGTGGTGTAGGTAGACAAAAAAGATGATACTTTTAGGTTTCCAACTTGCTATCTTTGAAAATATTGGGAGATGATCAAGAAGAAGGGATGGTGGGTGGGTGAATGGTTGTTGGTTGAAGAGGTTAGGTGAGTGGGGTGGTCTGATGTTGGGAGGATGGTGTAAATGGAATAGTTGGTTTAACGGAAGGAAAAATGGTTGCCTACAGCGGTTGGGATGGGGAACAACAGTTGGGGGATGTGGAGGGTAGGAAACTATGAGAGGGGATGGGGTGGGTTGTGGAGGAGGGTGAGAAGGAGAGAGGTGAAACAATGAAAAGTAGGGGACTGGATGGTAGAGGAAGGAAGGGAGGAAGGTGTTGGTGGCAAGCATGGAGATGGATTGTGGAGGGTTGGGAAGAGAGGGGGCAGTGGCTAGAGATGTGGTGTCAGGTATACAATAGGGGTAGTGGGTGGAATGGGGAGGGAAAGCAAAGGTGGGAAGGGGATGGGGTGGGTAGTGGCGGCTAGTGAGAAGGAGATAGTTGCAATGATGGAAGATAGAGAGGTGGATGGAGGCAGAAGGTACGAAGGTGGATGGTAGAGGAAGGTAGGGAGGAGGGTGGTGGTGGAAGATAGGGAGATGGATGGCAGTGGGTTGGGAAGAGAGGATAGAGATGACTAGAGATGCGGTGTGGGAAGGATTAGTGTTGGTCTGAGGGATTACAGGGGGTCGTAGTCGTCTGATACCATATAATCTAAGAGACCCCCTTATTTGATGTATCTAAAATAATTACAAGACACTCTCTTTTGTAGGATAAGATAATTAGTGAGAAATAGAAGCAAACAATATGGGATAAAAGAAAAGCTAACGACATATACAAGTCTAAAGCATAAATAAAATATATATCATATATACTAATAGGTACCCTTTTTCTGATGGGGTGTTTACTATGAAAATTTCCTACTAGCTCAGGTACAATAGCCATACAAGTGAATGGAAGAAAAGAACATGGCCTAGTGAACAAATAAAATGGCATAAAATAAGGAATGCCCTCATACCCACCCCCATATGAAGTGTTTCCTATGGTGTGTTTGCATCAGCCACCTTCCAGCAAACAACAATATGGTCAAAATACATGCCGAGATGGAAAAATCATGTGAGATATGTGGTTGTGAAGTTGAAACCATGACATTCACCCTCTTTCATTGTGTCAATTGTATTGAATTATGGATGAAATCACCTCATGTATAGCTCCTTAAGGACACACTAGGCAATTATTTTTAGTCATTCATGTTTTGAGTTTTAGCTAAATGTAAGGATGAAGTTATTGTTGAGATCTCAGATTTGTGTCTGGTTGCATGGTTATGTCGTAACAATACCATCTTCAAAATTGAAGTGCAGTGACCTATCATCACAAAACATGGGCTAAGAAACTGGAATGTTGGCTACAATTCTACATTGATGAAGTTGAAGACCCAGAAGCAGACTTGAAGACCATAATCTAAACAATTTGGCATTCACCTCCAGAGGGATTCTTCAAAATTAATTCTGATGTATCCATTGTCCATGGTGGTTAGGTTAGACTGGGAGCTATTTGTAGAGACAATTTAGGTATGATAAGGCTTATGGTACCTAAAACCATCTATGAAAACATGGACGCCTTCATAGATGAATCCTTGGTCATCCCATTTAGTCTTCAAATAGCTCGTGGTGTGAATATGTAAAAGTTGGCGGTGAAAACTAATGTCAAACATGTACATAGCTGAGGAACAAAGAGAATAGAGGTATCAACCTTTTATGTTGATCTGTAAAGAAATTGACATGATGAAGGAGCTTTTTCAACCTATTAGCTTCTCCCATAGTCTTAAAGAAGGGAATATGATGGCTCACAAGCTTGCAAAGAGTGGTATTGGTGATGTTATGGGATCTACATAGCACTCTAATTTCCCTTTCAATCATGGTGATGTAATGATTGATAGATCTATGTAATATATGAGAAAGGCTATCAAAAAAATTAGTTTTATACATATTGTTGTCTCCTTTCTCTTTCATAAATTCTCCTAATAAATTTGTCATTGTTTAGATATTATTGCTTGCATGTGTTATCCTGTACTTTATATATGACTGGGGATTTCACTTTTATGTACTCCAACCACCCTCTTAATTTCCATTATTGGTATGAGAGGGAGAGATATATATAATAGTAAGAGGATAATAGACGACTAGATGAAGTGAGGAAAGAGAAGAATAAATGGCAAGACGTTGTTGTTTTACTCTATTTTTTATAAATCTACTGATTTATATTAGATAAAAATTGTGTTGGTTGTAACCAAATCCAGTTAATGATACATAGATATTAGATGAGATCCCATAATACATCATAGATTAAAAAATTGCAGATTAGCATACTATTTATAATTTCATGAATGTCCCAATAGAGAATAGACTCCATTTACTAAAAGTAGTGTGTTCATTGTAATCATCATCAAGCTCCACGGATGAATTTTCCTCTACTTGTTTCCTGGTCTGTCTATGAGTGAAGTAGTGGGCACTCTTCATCTTGCCATTTGAAGTACATACATCACAACCAATTTTTTGTGGGGATGATTGGGTCACACTATGGTTCAAAGATTCACTATCATTTATATAGATAGAAGATGTGTGATCAAAGAGAGATATATAGAAGTGAGTGTGTTATCGTCAGATGTTAGAATATTTGGTTGTTTCTATAGTTCTAGAATTGACACAATAACTTCATCAAAAGAATGATTGACAACTGTATGGTGTTGGTCTTAATTAATGGCTTCATGCAAAATACGAACACCATCAGGAACCACAATATCATGAATAACATCCTCATAATCATAAGATGAATGGGTAGTCATCTGTTGAGAAATGGGCTTATGTTTCTTTGTACATACTTTTAAAGTGGGTGGGTCTGAACCAAGAAGAACCTGATGCACAAATGACGGTTGTGTGTCATTTGCATCCATGTCTTCTTCCTCCTAAATCATCGCAAAGTGGTTACTTATGATCAGAGAAGAGTCTCTAGGCTAAGGATGAAGTTGACTCTTCTGTGGATGACATTGAGAATGAATATTATGACCAAAGCATGTTTTCAATCTATCTTCAAAATCAAGCCATCAAGCACCTATTTCTTTTGGTTCGACAGTACTAGCAAGATTGGCCTCTGAGGAAGTAGCCATAGAACAATTGTTGAGGTTATGATTTAAGAATCACATTTGGAACAAACTATTGACAATGACTCATATTCCACTTAGTAATCACCTCCATAAATAATTACTACAGAAAAGATTGTCTTTGAAGTATCAATCTCAATTGCAATGCGAGCAAATTTGCTTCTAGAACAATTATCAGTATAATCATAAACTTTATTAAACTTCCCTAAAGCTTCACTATTTTTTTGAAGATGACATGGTTGTGAATATCTAAGGGGTGGTCTAGAATATGTGCCCGTGTAATGATGGTAATTGGAAAAGAAGTCGATGGGATGAAATGCAAATGTCAACTCCACACTTTGAAACATGCTCCAAACAGAGACAACAATTTATCTATGATTGCTATTATATATTCCTTTTGACATGATAATTGTATTACATAGTTGTTCGAACTAATTTCATAAACCCTCCACTTTGTTATAGGTTTCCATAACAAGCACAAATGACCACATATGGTAAGATATCCAATGCTCCGTCCAATTAGTTTAACAACTACAACATGCTCCCATGGTTTATGTATAATAATAGGGGAGATGAGTAGTCTAGGACATCCATGATTCTGAGTAATAGAGACATCATCCACACAAACTTGATTCTTTGTATCCAAAATGATAATCGTTACCAACATGATATATGGTTTTAGATGCAATTGCATCACAAAAAGATCGAGAAAACCTAATAAGTGCAGGCCCTATTTTGTTGGAATGATGTAATTTAGGAAGTTCTGGATCAACTATCTGTGGATTATACATAGAAAGAATAGAACCAAAATCAACATATGTACCCCCACAAGGCTTTCATACATGAGATTCCTACCTACTTTCTTCAGACTCTCTTGTGCAGGATCTAGGGGAAGGGAAGGAGAAGAGTATACTCCTTGTATGCCTTCTACTGAACCCTCAGTGGACAGATGAACCATCCCATCCAACATAGAGTTATTTATAGTTATGTTTGTGTCCATATTTGCCTATTACGAAGTATCATCTTCATCAGGATTGTCTTTGCACAGGGCATCCAAGAACTTGTGTCCTCCCCTGCCATGACCGGAACTACCATGGACACCTCGGATGGTGTGCATCAGGTGCAATGCTATGTATTTCTCATTCTCTCTCTCACCCATATCCTAAGTCCTCTCAAATAATTTTTCTAAAAACTTCTATTTTACTCTTTACATGTACCTTGACATTGAATTTATGCAGCTTCATTACTTTTCATTTGTTGCTTACATGTGCCTTATATGTTGCTATGGTGAAATATGTTTATGATTCTACCTATATTCATGCATGGTAATATCAACTCTTGATGTATATATACTATTCATCATACCATGTTATTATAGAGTTTATCATATATTTTCCTCTACATCATTGAGCATCTAGTAAATCTGCATATTGCTCATGGTATTCTGTCAAGAAACTTCATTACTACTACATTGTTTTATCATAGTACTATCACACATTTTCATTGTCTATATGTTTGTGCTTGTTTGTATGTCGACTTTCTACTTATTTTTTATTTCTATGTATGTAGAGTACTACTTGCCTATGATCCAACACTAAATGGGTTGTGACCCACCACCCTCTGGACTACGATGTCACTATTTGTGATGAAGACCAATGCACAAATTTGTTGTTGTCTACTTCTCTATATGCTTCTTTATTCTGGGGGAACTTCTTCTATCTACTATGCAACTATATTTTTCAAATTTACCCGATTCACCACTATGTGCTTCAAGGGGAATATACTCTTCTAGTTATTTTTCACTAGCAACTTAGGGGGGGTAAACTTGTCTGCTAGTATCTTGAAATTATCTACTTTGGGAAAAGATGACTTTGTTCCTCATGTTGTCCT
Source organism: Alisma plantago-aquatica (assembly GCA_963693085.1). Taxonomy (NCBI): domain Eukaryota; kingdom Viridiplantae; phylum Streptophyta; class Magnoliopsida; order Alismatales; family Alismataceae; genus Alisma; species Alisma plantago-aquatica. The sequence goes on along the minus strand of OY856409.1, from coordinate 1,899,621,705 downwards.
CTTCAGGTACAGTGTTTAGTTTATATATTACAAGATTCAAGATCAATTTTTTTTATATCAGTGGTAGTTATAATTTATTTAGATTGTCTTTTTCTTTTGAGTATCTCTTGACAAGATGGATATATGTTTCACCCAAGCTTAATCTTGAGGGGAAACGTTAAGAGTATCAGACAATAACCTTATTGAGTCTTTTTGTAATATGGGATTAATATTTTTTGTCCCATTAAGATTTTATTTTAAGTTTATTATCACCTTTCTTATATATAGGAGCAAGGTCTAGCCAAATGGAACAACATTTTTCCTCTTATTCCATGTTCTAATAGTTTCCAAGGTAAAAATGTTATGCACACTTGCTAGATCTAACCCTTGTTTACAAAATTTGGTGCAGATCATTTAAAATTATTATACCTATCTTAAATGTTATTTTTTCACTTACTCATGCTTATGGAGATATAAGACCTCATACTACTATGATCTACATAAATGTACTACTATACAACCATAAAATCTGTGTAGATCTACACAAAGTTTGTGAGAGGCCAACGTTAATCATGAAACTAAATTCAATAATAAATGAAAATGAAATAAAATTTAGGCACACTCTACATTAACAAACTAGGGATGTATATGTTTAAATGTATTCTCTAGACATTTGTCATTGAAGAACACACATATTGGAAATTGTTTTTTGGTAATCTATACCTAAAAATGTTCTTTTAGGTAAACTATATGGATTTCATTGAAGTTTCATCAATATCATTATTTATGGTATAACCACATCAATTTATGTATGAAAACTTCCTCAAAGTCTTGATGAATTTCCACTTCCACGCATGTATAATACAACATCTTATATCATGCCTATTCCACGTCCACACATATTTAAGCCAAATATTATATCATGCCTACAACACCTCTATGGTCACTATCCCCAAAGGCCATCCAATATTTCATATACTCCCCTATACCATTTCCTCTCCCTGCCAAAGTTCCATTTGAAAAATTAAAGAATTTTTTGGTCTTCACTTAATCTTATTCCTCTCCATGTCAAAGCCCCATTAAAAATAAGAAAACATATGTGTGCACTTAAAATTTTTCATCTCCCCTTCATCTACATCATATATGTCATTTTCATGCTCAATATGCCTCCATAGTCACAATCCTAAAAGGATTTAACTATTCCTTTCCCCCTTTCCTTCTCTCCTCTTCCATTTCCTCTCCATGCCCCTCCTCCACTCCCCATTCCTCAATGGACCAAGTACAATGGTGGTGATCAACTTGATACTTGTTGCTGGGAGAGGAGGGAGAAGGGAGAGCAAAAGGGAGGAGGAAGTGTGCAGATCAAGAGGTGTGGATGAAGGATCATCATAGACAAACAAACAATCTATGCCTCTATTATTATTTTAGCAAGAAATTTATCAGATGTTGTTGTGTCTATAGTTAGAACTGGAACTATAAACTGCTACTTGTTGCATGATACAACATAAAGGTGAGGGTACACTAATGTAGAGAAAGGAAAATAGCATATAGAAAAAGCAAGGACGAAAGTGAAGTGTTGATAATGGTTTGTGCAATCATTGTTCTAGTATTGTGGCATCAATATTTGTTATGTATTTTCTATGTGTACTGGGGGATAATGACAGTGAAGACTGACTAAAATTCATTTTCCATCACCAAACTACATGTCTTTATGGTGCATCAATTATAACATGTTCAAGACATGTCAGGGGCCTAAGTAACATGTACGCATTTTATACTCCATAGAATTAGACACTTAGTTCCTATATGAAGAAGATGATGGATTAGAATGACTATGTATTTGTAATTAAAAAGATCAAACATTGGTAAAAAAAATTAACAAACTCACTTCAAAGGATTTACCACTAGACCCTTCGGTCCTACAATTTCTTCGTTGACTTGTTGTTGAAACCAATGCCTTTAGTCCGGCAAACCACACCTCAGCCTCGACTTTATCTTTGCAAATCTATATATCAATAATATTTATTTTTATATTATAGAAAAACACGTAGGAGTGAATAATAAATTATAGGCATAATTAATAATTTTAGAAGTTCAACATACCAGATCAAGAGACCTTTCACCATTATTATATATAAGAGAAAATGATAAATAATCCTTTTCTGGACAAAAGTATCTCCGAAAAACAACCTATAGAAAAACTCCTAAAATAATTAGTGTACTTTATAGGGGCTAAATATTTAAATTCCTAATTTTCACGCTATCACACATGGTTGGAAAACATTGAAAAATAGGAAATCTTTGAGAATTTAGAATAAGATAATTTGCTGATAGCTTCAAGGAGGAGTAGTACTCACAGTTCTTTGACCAGGAATAATCTGGGAGACGGATCCTAACTTAAGATTTCGCTCCTCTTTATGTGAAAACCAAATCAATGTTGTTTCATCCTGAAAAATGTACATATTTTGTTTGGATAATCAAAATATATAAACTTAGATACTACATAATGAATATCGGATACAAGTTCATGAGGTTGATATTTATTATTGCCAACTCTTTTTCTAGAAAAAATTTAGAAGGCATTTTTTGTGGTGTTTTACCTACCTATCAGTTTGAATCACATTTAGAAGTATATAAAATCTCAAAATACAAAAAAACTAACTTACAAGTCAATATACCTAAAAGCAACCCCACTTGATACCAAAGTATAATAAAAGGAAACTCGAGATACTCTAAAATAATCATTGGGTTATACATAGAGCTATGAGTTCCTAGTCCCACTTTTTCCCCATATCTTAAGCCTGATACAAAGGTGGAACATTGCACATCAGTGATCAAGTGAGGATCTAATCTCCTTCCAGTGTAACATGGTTGGACAATTGTTAGATAGATTAGTTTACTGACAATACACTGGTATTTATCAAGATTAGGGAACAACTCCTCCTCATGTTAAGGCTTTGTACAATATACCATATGAGTATATATTGGTTTGGCATATTTCATCCTTGTTTCTTTTAGTATGTCAAGGATATATTATTTCTACAAGGGGTTCATTATGGATTTGGATATGATTACCTCAATGAGAAGGAAATATAGAAGAATTTTCCAAATTCTTAGTCTGGAAATGGGAGTATATGTTTCTTTAGATTAGAGATTCCCTCATTATCACTACATGTTATTAAAATTTCATCAACCTATACATCAAGAATTATATGACCTCAAGGTGAGTGGAAGAAGAATCATAAATGATCAATAGTGTACGTAAAAAATATAGTTGTTTTATATAGTTCTTTACTTGTTAAACTAGGATTGTTGGGACAACTAGAGTCTACATAAGAATTGAAAAACCTATAGATTTTGTGTTTATACCCCCTGTGCCCTCAATAAAAAGACAAAGTGGTTGTTTCATGTATACATCTTGAAAGAGATTTCCAAGGAGAAGAACATTTTCAATATCATACTAAAAAATAGGCTGACCTAGATGCACAATTAGAGATATTAATGAGTGGACATAGAAAGTCCTTGTAAATAGAGTGAGCGTCCACATAAAGTTGACTCAAGATGTCTGAGTATTTCCTTTCACAGCTAAACATGCATTGAGTTGCTCGATGGAACCATATCAGTGATATTTGATAGAATAAGCCCATAAGTATCCGACAAGGTTATGGCTAGGAGGTGTATCAACAAGATCCCAAGTGTTGTTGTCTCAAAGTGACTTCATTTCTTATATAATTGTATCTTTCCACCCAAGAAGTTAAAGGGAACTGAAAGGGTATATGGTGAATAACAATATTTTTCAATGGCATACAAGAAGCATGGGAAGAGTAAGTGACACGAGAAAGACAACAAGTAGTAGTAATAGGATGCTTTATTGTGTTGGCTAAATGGACATCATTTAAATCCCTTTGTTTTGATAATGACAAACATTGTGGATCTAACGTGCTACTTGAGTATTGCAGGAACTAGGTGGATGACAAAACTTTGGAAGATCTATATGCTCAAAATGTTTTAGTTTCATGATTGTAATCAAATGTAAAAACTTGTACAAGTATATAATGTACAAGTACTTAGATATCATGTAAATCAAGCGTTTAGATCTTCCCTAGCCATTCACAACACTTAGATAGGTCATCCTCTAGAATAATGTCACAACTATATACTAATACACACACTTAGTACATAGTTCAAAACATTGAAACATAGTCATTCTCGACTGACAAACTTCTTGACTGAGACACTCTCGGTCGACCAATTCCTTGACCGAGAATTGACTCAAATAGCTGTTAGACCCAGAAGACAAGGTGGTTGGGAGTTAGAATCGAACATTATATACACTTGCTCCAGACCATCCCTCGGTCGACAAACTCCTCGACCAAGAGACACTCGGTCGACAAATTCTTTGACCGAGAAGAACTTTGTCTGCACTATTCAGAATTAATTAACTAGTTGTTGCTAATGCAATTAGTGGACAACTAACGGCTAGTTAATCACTAAGAACCCCCTAGAAAGTGTCTAGAACATCGTTAAGCATTCATAGGCCATTCCTATAAATAGGACATGCCTTAGGACACCCAAAATATACTTGTGCAATACTTGAGCATACATACTTACAATTGGCAATCCATTCTTGTGCCTTATTCATTTCCACTACTCCAATTTCGTGTCCTATAGGCTAGAATCTCCTACCCATTGCACTTCCACTTCCATACACATTGGTTAGGAGATAAAAAACGCTTGATATAGGAAATCAAGCCTTGTGCTACAACGGTAATTGTAATTTCCATTTTCCCTTCTTGATCTTTCTTATTGCTTGTACTCTCCTTGCTACTCCTAGGGTTGGAGGTTGTGGATTAGAGAGGGTTTGATCTTCTCATAGGAGAAGGAGGACTTTGGACTACTTCAAGAAGGCTGTCTCAATGGGAAGCTACTTCAAGAGGAAGGCTACTTCAAGGGGGAGCTTGAAGTTACTTCAAGGAAGGCTGCTTTAAGTTTGGTGGGACTACTTCTAGGTGAAGGCTTTCTAAAGGGTGGTGAAACTATTTGTAATTTTATGTAACATCCTTGTGAGGTAATAATATTTAAATACTTTCAAAATCCCAATTGGAAACAATTGGGTAGTGGACTGACTCCTTTAGTTTTTGCTAAAGGTGACCTTGCCTCCTTATTATCTCAATTGTGGTTGCTTGAGTTGAATTATTGTTAAAGTATTTACAAAACCCTATTCACCCCCCCCCTCTAGTGGTTTTTCATTTGGTATAAAATCTAGGCTTCAAAGAACTCTAACAAATTTTGAAGAATGGGTGACGGGGTACTCAACAACCTCAACTTGGAAGGGACGCTCGTGGCTAGACCTCCACCTTTTGATGTCACTAACTACACCTACTGGAAGAGGAGGATGCAGTTCTATTTCCAAGGAATTAGCTGGGATCTATGGAGGATGGTGTCAAATCCATATGACTTTCCTCAAATAGAGTATGCAACTTGGGATGCTAATATGGTAAGATCACCCCAAATGAATGCAAAAGTTGTAAGTATACTCTAGTATTCAATTTCCGCTGGTGAGTTCAATAGAATATCAAATTGTGAAATGGCATATGAAATATGACATAGACTCTCCATAACCTATGAAGGAACTACTCAAGTTAAGAATTCTAAAATCGGAATGCTTAAGCAAAAATTTGAATAGTTTTGTATGGATCAAAATGAGTCTATTAGTGAAATGTATGCAAAATTTTCTTCTATTGTGAATGGTTTAAATGCTTTAGGTAAAGTGATCATTGAAGAAGATCAAGTATAAAAAATTCTTAGGTATCTTCCTCCCAAGTACAAGCCCAAGGTGACTGCTATTGAAGAAGCAAATGATCTCACCCGACTAAGGATGGAGCAACTCATTGGCAACTTAGAAGAACATGAGGCAACCTTAGAGGAAGAAGAACGATGAGAGCGTGAACTTCATCAAGGAAGAAAGAAAGATATGGCCCTAAAAGCTTCAAAAATCATCACGCTAGAAAGTGATGAAACAAGTGATGGAGAAGGAGAAGAAGCTCTAATTGTTAATGGTAAGAAATATAGAAGATTTAGATCTAACAAAGTTGTTGGTTCTTCTTCTTCCCCTCCTAGGTGTTTTGAATGTGGAAAGAAGGGACGTCTCAAAAATGAATGTCCTAAAGCAAAGAAAGGAAAGAAAAGCTCATCCAAGAAGAAGGGAGAAAAAGCATACAAAGTTGCATGGGATGAGTCAAGTGATAGTGAAAGTGGAGAAGAGAATGTGGAGTGTCTCATGGCCAAAGAAGATAATAGTGACAATTCTCAAGAGGTAAGTCTATTTGATTTTCCAAAATAAGATCTAATTGTTAGTCTACAAGATACTCATGACAAATATGTTGATTGCAAAAAGAAACTAAAGAAGATTACTAGAACTAATGAGGATCTATATGCTAGATTGAATAATCTTTCTTTTGAAAAGGATAGTATTGATTCTGAAAATGTGAACTTGAAATCATCTTTAAATGATTGCAATATGAAGTTTCTCACTTTAGAAACAAGTCATGATCTTCTTTATCAAGAAAAGGTTGATTTACTTGCAAAACTAAATAATTTTCAGACTCAACCTATTCTATGTAATCACCTAGATTATGATGTTGTTGTTAAGGAAAGAAACTATTTATTATCTGATCTAGATCAAGTAAGGGTAGATATCAATAAGAAGATGGATGAGATTGCTAAACTACAGAGAGAAATAAATGGTTTAAGGGGCAATTATGTTCTTGATAATATTCTGAAATATTCTTCTAGTTACAATGGAAGAAGAGGTTTAGGATATGTTCCAAAAGAAAAATCCTATCAACCTAAACCTAGGAGAAATCAAGCATCCAAGAACAAGACCATGTTAGTACCCAAGAACACAACTCCAAATCCTAGAAAAAGATATGAAATTGATTCTATTTGTTGTCATTATTGCTTGCGTCTTGGACATTACTCTTTTTCATGCCCTTATAAGAAGAAGGATTCTAAATTAGTTTGGGTCCTCAAACCTCAAACTTAGAAGATTTGAATGTAATTTAGTTGAGATATGATCTAATACTTCTTTTGAACATCTAAATGTCTTATCTCAACTTATTAGATAGCTTCATGTATTACTTTAAATTCAAAACTGATACAAACACATTACTGAAACAAACAAAAACATTCTCGGTCGACAAATAGTTCGACCGAGTTAGAAGATGTTTTCTTTGATATTTGTGCTTCTTAAATCAGTTGGTTTTTCTGATCCGTACATTTTGGCTTCAATTGTACATCTTTTCAAATGATTTGATGATTATATTTTTAAGGGAGAACAAATTAAGGGGGAGTTTTTACACATGATTTTAATGGCTATCTTTTTTAAATGACAAAGGGGGAGAAATAATATACATCTTAAATTTTATATACTCAATCAATGAGTTTCATAATCTCCTGGCTTTACATTAAAAGTTGATATATTCCCTAAGAGTTGGACTTTATGTTCCATACTTCTTTGGGAATAATAAGCACACATTCCATAAACAAGAGAAGGAATACACAAGGTAAATCTCAAGTATGAAACTCAACTCATTTTAAGATTATTTGATTTATATTTTGGAAATGTGTGTCATCTTCAAAAAGGGGGAGATTGTTGGCTAAATGGACATCATTTAAATCCCTTTGTTTTGATAATGGCAAACATTTCATTCTTGTGGATCTAACGTGCTACTTGAGTGTTGTAGGAACTAGGTGGATGACACAACTTTGGAAGATCTATATGCTCAAAATGTTTTAGTTTCATGATTGTAATCAAATGTAAGAACTTGTACAAGTATATAATGTACAAGTACTTAGATATCATGTAAATCAAGCATTTAGATCTTCCCTAGCCATTCACAACACTTAGATAGGTCATCCTCTACAATAATGTCACAACTGCATACTGATACACACACTTAGTACATAGTTCAAAACATTGAAAGAGAGTCATTCTCGGTCGACAAACTTCTCGACCGAGACACTCTAGGTCGACCAATTCCTCGGTCGACAAACTCCTCGACCGAGAGACAGTCGGTCGACAAATTCTTCGGCCGAGAAGAACTCAGTCTGCACTTTTTAGAATTAATTAACTAGTTATTGCTAATGCAATAAGTGGACAAATAATGGCTAGTTAAGCACTAAGAACCCCCTAGAAAGTGTCTAGAACGTCCTTAAGCATTCATAGGCATTCCTATAAATAGGACATGCCTTAGGACACCCAAAATACATTTGTGCAATACTTGAGCATACATACTTACAATTGGCAATCCATTCTTGTGAGCAATTGAGCAACTCCAACATTTGCTATTCATTTCTATTGCTCCAATTTCGTGTCCTATAGGCTAGCATCTCCTACCCATTGCACTTCCACTTCCATACACATTGGTTAGGAGATCAAAAACGCTTGATATAGGAAATCAAGCCTTGTGCTACAACAATAATTGTCATTTCCATTTTCCCTTCTTGTTCTTTCTTATTGATTGTACTCTCCTTGCTACTCCTAGGGTTGGAGGTTGCGGATTAGAGAGGGTTTGATCTTCTCGGAGGAGAAGGAGGACTTTGGACTACTTCAAGAAGGTTGTCTCAATGGGAAGCTACTTTAAGAGGAAGGCTACTTCACGGGGGAGCTTGAAGTTACTTCAAGGAAGGCTGCTTCAAGGTTGGTGGGACTACTTCTAGGTGAAGGTTTTCCAAAGGGTGGTGAAAGTATTTGTAATTTTATGTAACATCCTTGTGAGGTAGTAAAATTTAAATACTTTCAAAATCCCAATTGGAAACAATTGGGTAGTGGACTGACTCCTTTAGTTTTTGCTAAATGTGGAACCACTCTAAACACATTGCCTCCTTATTATCTCAATTGTGGTTGCTTGAGTTGAATTATTGTTAAAATATTTATAAAACCCTATTCACCCCCCCTCTAGTGGTTTTTCATATTGTACAAGAGTAAATAGCTTTTTAAGCAGCACCGGTTTATCACATTGTATTGGAGTTGATAATGGTGGAAAGAAATTGCATGTTGTAAACTTCCTTATTTCAATGATAGACCATAGGATAGAATTATGATGGTGAAGGTGGATATGGAGGTGGGGTTGCATTCAAAAGAAACATGTGAGGTCATAGGTGCAAGGGAAACATATTATAAAGATATATCATTTGATCGGGATAAATTTGAAGACATATATGAAGAGAAAAAAAGTTTCCTCTTAGAAGGTGACATTCATAGAAACATATAGACATTAAGCCATAGGATCAAGGCACTTATAAACTTTCAAAAGCCAATAATATCCTAGACAAACATTCTAAATCACTTAACAACTAGTTTAATTTTTGATAAAAACTATGTATTAATGAGATGCAACCAAATACCTGAGGATAAATGATAGAAAAGGGTTATTCTAAGGATAAATGATAGAAAAGGGTTATTCTAAGGATAAATGATATAGAAGGGGGATTTCCCTTTTAGGATAGAGGAAAACTAGAAATTGATGAAAATATGTTGCTAATTTGGCATGCAGTTTGAGAGACCAGGTAGTATCAAGAAGGTGATGGTTCTTGCTCTCAAATTAGCATTTTGATGTGGGGTATGGAAGCACAAGTACCACTAAATAATACATGTATCTCTATAAAAACAAAGACATCACAATTTGAAAGCATTCAAGGACATTATCAGTGTGAAAATTCTTTATAGGAGTAAGATATTGGCCATATGTCATCTTATGAAAAGTAGAAATGAGAGAAAAAAAGTTCATAAAGGGTTTTAAGAAGAAAAAGCCAAGTCATCTGTGATAAGTCCATCAACAAAAATCTAGAAATATTTATAACCACTATAACTAGTTGGTCAAAAAAAGGACCACAAACATCACTATGAACCAATGCAATTATTTTTCAGACAATTTTGTGTAGGAAAATATATGTGATGGTGATTTCCTAATTGAATAGCTTCAAAACATATAGAAGAAAGAGATAATACAAGTGAAACCAAAGTATATTTATCTTAATGAGTGGATGAACAAAATATAGGTGTTGCTAAAGTGACATGGCAGAGACTAGAGTAGTGTGTCTGGGTGATAGAGAGAAGATAAGTAGTATCTATCACAACAATGTGATCCTAGTCCCATCATCTCCATATTTCACAAATCCTACAAGACAAACCTATTAGGTCTAAAGTTACAAAGTAGAATGAAGAAACAACATGTTTATCTGCAAACATTAATTGTATGAGAAACTAGGGGCATAATGGAACGGAGGGTACTCTACCGTGGGAGAAAGATGTATTGTGTCATAGTTTCCAACCCATTTAATAGATCCATCTTCCAAGGTGAGATTTAGTGTGGAATTGAGTCAATAGTAGTAAGTATGGGGTACCTCTCATTTGACGCTAGTTTTGAAATCCAAATTGAATTGAAGTGAAAAACATAGATATCCTGATGTTATGATGAGTTTTTGCTACAAGATGAGCAAAGGGAAAGTTAGTCGGTTTTTCACCAATCTTCTAGTGTGATTGGGTTAGGTAGGTTAAGGATTGTGCTGAGTGGAAATACAATGGTGAGTTTCCAAAATTTTGTGAGGTGTGGAGAAGGTTTTTGTATAATTTAGTAGTTAGGGAGACATGAGAAATTTTCTCATTGAAAACTCCAAGACTTGTGGTCACAAAAAGTTGGTGTTGTCCAATACACATCAATAGATTCCATGCTAGGTGAGAACCACCTCAACAATGTACTCATTTGTAATGAGAGTGATAGTTATGCTTAGATTAGCATACATCCTTAGAGTGGAAATATTTGTAGTAGGTGCAATTGGGATGTGTTCCTCATCCATGTCTATGGCAACATGTTGTCATCACCACAACTACTTGTTCTTCATACATCTTTGTTGATGGTGTGGGATGGTGTCATGTCAGAATGAGAGAGGTGTGCAAAAGCCTAATGCATGGAGGGAAATATGTACCTCCTAACATAACTTAATAGAAGGATGTGGAATCTAATAAAACCATTGCTTTATACAGAGTGAGATAGACTCAATTCTTAAAGGTAAATTTTTTATATGACTTGGATTACGATAGGTAAGCTAGCCATGCCCATTAAACACAATCCTTTTCATCATATTTAAACTACTATTCTATATTATCAGAGAAAGATTTCTCTTTCTTATGTACTAAAAAATTGCATTTAGACTTTCAGTTCTTATAATGTAATAGTTATAGTATGGGAATTTTAGCTTTAAAACTTTTTATCATGCATTCATGAACTTAGGAATTCATATTCAATTATTAGAATTATAGGATTTCTGCAAGGAATGGAATTTCATTTAAATCAATGCAAGTTCAAAGAAGAGAAAATCAATTTTGTTGGGATCTAGTACCAAATCATTTCAATGTGTTGATACGATTGCATCTATCAAAAATTCAAAAAAAAATCGATGATTCTAGTGGATTTTGGCAATTTCAATGGTCATTGGGGTTTTTGAGACACAAATCAAAAGACTTAAAGGAAACTTTAATAATTGTAATTGTTGGTATTATTGTTTCTTTTTGAAGAGGAGAAAATGTATATGGGTTAATTTAACATTTCAAGATCAAGTCCTCCTCGGCCAAGGTAAGCAAATATATTTTCTTTGATTATCCTCCATATACAACCCCTCTTTCTCTATTTTTAAATACTTTCACCTTAAAAATGTATTTTTGCATCCTTATATACACTTGATCTTTGATTTAATTTTAAACTTATACAATGTATGGATTCTAGACATAGATCTGCACACGTAAGACATATCTTCACCTCTAAGACATAGTTCTACACATACAAGCACAAGATTACACAATTTTTTATGATAAATATATTTTTTAGATTTTTAGTGCTAACATTAAAATAATAGTATATAGTTGTTATAAGGTATTTCAGTTAGGTTTTGTAGAAGAACTTGTAACAAATGATAAAAAGGACACTAATAAAATATTGTGGTTTCAAATTAATAAATTATGTATTTTACTTATTAATGTATAACTTTGTAAGCTCTAAAGAAATGTGATAATATTTATTTTTTGGCTTAATTGTGCTTGCTAATGTGATATTAGTTATCAAATATTATCCTAAAACATTAGTACAACTAAACATTTAGTGCATTTTAATTAAAAAATAAATTTAGACCTAAAAATATAAAAAGAAACATAAAAATATTAGAAAAGTCTTATGGATTCTATAGTGCTCATTCCTAGTATATTATTATTGATGTAGTCATGCTACAAAGAAGAAGAATCAGAGACATAAATCTACAACAACAAATTAAATTCTAATTCATATCCGACTTCCTGGATAAAGGCCCCAAGGTTGGATTATATAAGACTCTACAACTTAGCATACAAGTCAAAAAATAGGAAACTAAAATCCTAATGCAGGAAAATAAAACAAGAATCTTAATAAAGAAATTCAAAATTAAATAGAACATAAATCTCCTAAGTGTATAAAAAACAAAATAAAATTCTAGCTTTAGCCCAATAATCTCTAGTTAGGATTATCTTGGATATAGTCTTGCATCATATGAAAATGTCCTTTCACATATTGCATCACTTATAGTATATTATAATCACATTGTATTTCCTAATATTTTCTCTTCATTGTTATAAAATATGCATAATTAATATTTTTTTCATTTTCTACAATGTTGATATCATGTCATGCTAGTTTATCAGAAAATGAGAGTTCTAGGAAGCAAACCAAACCAACATATAGTGATTTTGCATGTTCATGATGACGTGTATGCAAAAAATGTAGGAGTATACATGTCACAGGAATAATATTTCATCCATATCAACTCAATAATATATGGTACAACAAACAGGAAACTCAAAATACAACTGAATTGAGTTAGTAAGTAAATATATTATTCATGTGCTGAAAGTTTTGTATTATTGCATAAGTATGTATATTTAAGTTTATGGATTGTGTTAGTAAATTTTAGATCTTAATTCCTAATTTTTTTTATTGAAATCCCTCATCAAAATCCCCATGAAATAGGAAACTCTCTTTACCTTCCACAAGGACTTCCTCCACATGCCATCGTGAAAAATTTAATTACAACGATGAGTGTATATAGGCTTGGAGTCACGCCTATAAAATTCCATGACTTGATTATTTCAATTTGGCGTCAAAATGGACATTGTTGCATGTATTAATATTCTCAAAAAAATTCATGAATTTCCATTACCATGTGGTTGAAACGGAACCAAAATAGGATATCTCGTACCTTGGATCTTCATATAAATCATAAAAAAATAAATACATCATTAAATAAAAATCCATTCTTTAGATATTAGATCTAGATTTAGGTTTAGATATAGATTTGGAGAATAGATTTAAATTAAGATATAGAAAATTTAAGTTAAAATATTAATGCTTGGGAAATGATAACCTTAAATGTAACTTTACATTATATAATAAATCCTCACAAGAGGTCTCTAGAAATATAAAGGAATACATGCCAACAGAGAGCACATTGCATCATAGAGGACAATAGGACACTTTAGTGTCAACTGAGGGTGCTTTATACCATGGAGGACACTTGGGTGTCAAAAAAGGATAATAGGTTCCAACTTAGCATGCTTCATGCCGTAGATAACATTTCAATGTCAATAGTGGGTCATACATTCAAACAAAGGAGGACTTAATTCATTATGCAGCCACAAATAGATAAAATTAGTATAACAATATATACCTCGGGTTTTTAGTCTTTTCCCGCATGGTACTCTTATTTCATTATAATTCAATTCTACCAGTAGATTCATTCATTCGTGAATGGTTGCTTACAAGACGTACATAGGCAGTGAGTAACAATTTGAGGAGTAGCTTATAGAGCTGTGGATTTAGAGCTTAACGAAAATTTTCATGGTGGGATGCTATCTTAGGAAATTCTTCCAACTTAGGAGTTTGTTTTATTCATTATTTTTGTCTTGATGCAGGGAGATGTTTTACTACAAAACTCTTGTGTTTATGTTGTACTTTATCCTTTTGTTTCATTTGCTATAGTTGTAGGGAAATACAACATTGGAGTAGGCAGTGGAAATAAAAAAATTCTATCTTTATTTCTCATAACTAGCAGATCACATCAACAACTATGTAATGGGAAGGATGGTTTAATGAGGTCATACTTGGTACTGGAGAAAGTCTAGTGACAATCCTTTTGTAGTTGTGCAATTGTCTTCTAGTTGCACTTGGACAACGTCTACTACAGCTCCTGGTCTTCATCACAGATAAGAAATTGACTTTGTCCTCCTAGCGGGAAAAGTATCCATGTCTCTAGACAAGTACACATAGGCTGCCTAGAACTCATGTCGTTCTACTAAAACATACAGGAAGGACGTGTCCCTCCTATTGGTGTGCTAGTCACCAACTTTCTCTCACACAATTATTCTCCCTTGGTATCCCTCCCTTTATCAGAAGGACTTTCTTGAGCTCTCTATTAGTTATCATAACTAGATAAGACAACAATTTTCAGAGGCAATCAAGTTTTTTTGAGAATCCCCTAGTACCCCTCTATTTATAGGAGGGTTAGGGTCAGGGTTCCCAGACTGAATGGGAGCAAAAGGAACCAAAATTTTATGAAAATTCACAACTGACGATAGGGGAAATGGTCAGTTCGCTAGGCAAACTGATTGGTTGGCATGCGAGCCAATCGGTTCACCCAGTGAAGTGGTCATTTCATCATATTTCCCAATCGCAAATGAATTACCAATTCTAATCCAATTAATGCATGATATGCCATTATCAGTAATCCTTGATGCAATCAAATTGTACCATGAACTGGGCATCTCACCCTTACGAGATGATAATCTCACAACATGAACTGGTCGGTTGACTATGTAAATCGGTCATTTGTCTTTCCTGGTTCATCCTGAATTTAGCCAATATAATTTCCAATCAACCTAACACTCCAAACAGTCATTTCAACACTTGAACTAGTTGGTTGGGAGTCCAGTTAGTTGATTTGTTGCTTGAATTGAATATCTAAACATTTTCATAATCAATTCAATAATCATTCATGATTAAACTTTTCTTCTAGTTGTATCCTATGTGTGTGACCCTATAGGTCCCATATTATGTTGGCAGTGAATGTCCATAACCAATTATGACATGACAAGAAAAGAATGTGCCTAGTCACACATTATTGCTACCTAAGTAAATGGAAATTTAGAGAACAACTTCACCTACAATCTGTGTAAGGTGTTACATTGATTGTCTAATTACTTTAACTCTAATATCCAGAATGAACCCAAGGCATGGAATCATCATCCTCTCAATGTTCAATCCATGTTTGTCTAATTATGGCATCACAAGCAAAGAGAGATGCCTAATCACACATCATTGATACCTAAGTAAATGGAAAGATGGAGAACAACTTCAACCTACAATTTGTGTAAGGTGTTATAGTTATAGTCTACTTCCATTATCTCTAATATCTGGAATGAACTCGAGGCATGGAATCGTCATCCTCTCAATGTTCAATCCATATTCTTGAACTAGAGCAGACTATTTGAGATATATGTGACCTCAATATCATATATTGATTCACATGTGCATGTCCATGCTTTTCTCAGTCTTTCTTATCAAGTGGCCTAGATATCAAACTCCAGTGGGAGGGACAAATCCCATCTACATCACTCATAGTCATTCCCATGTGTCATAGTGCATCAATTCACCATCTTTATGGAAACCCTTATTCAAGGCCACGATGGATGATGCCAAACCATACTGAACGATATGTGATGAGTGTAGTGATTTTAGGTCTAAGAACTAAAATCACCACCTTCACTATGAGAGATAATTATGACCACAAATTATGGTTTCCATGAATCACTCTCATGGTGGGTTTGTCCAATACACTGATCCCCAACAAGTATCTATGTGCTTGGTTTGGTATCACATATCATGACTTATGAGAGTTTTTCATCAACCAACACACACTCTAGTCTTAAGTGTTACTATTTTCTATCAGCCTTCCACAGTAACATCCGACTAGATGCATAAAAAAAATATACATACTCTTAGCACTCGTATGATATCATTGTTCAAGTCACATACTTGAAGACATAAATCATTGAGTAATAACGTTCTTTAGACATTCATTATGTTTCCTCGTTATCTCATAACGGATTGAAACAAAATAAATCAGAAGGTTGCCTTTATATTTAATCAAATTGTTTATATAATATGCCATAACAATCATCATATGGTTCGCTCTCTAGGCATACATACCAGCAATAGTTATATACTCTAAGTAGATGTGATGCTTTCCTAGAGATTTATTATTATATATTTATGTTGGCTTTTCCACATATATTATTTTTATTAATTTATGGGCAAGTGGTACAATTTGATATTAGAGTAATGCTTAGGTAGCTATTGGTGATTAATATCTGATAAATCCTTATAGATGAATTTTCTTTTATATGGTCCTCAAGAAGAGGTTAGATAATGGAAAAGAGAACATAAATGAAGGGGAAATCTATTTCGGTGGGGGGGAGCAAGCATGATGCTTTTGGAGGGAAAACCCTAATATGTCCTTGGATGCACTAGTATGGGATTTTACAATTTCCCTAGGTAGTCCATATGGGAGACCTAGTAGAAAACCATGAGTTGACACTATGAGCATTTTGAAGATAAATTTATAGACCTTTTCTTATTAAGTGAATATGGATGTAATCGGATGTGTTGAAGAGTGGTTTTTTATCATTAAGTATTGTTTTCAAGATTTTGGATGTCATGTGCATTATAATGTCCACTGTAGGACAAATATGTTGAGCAGTTCTTCATTCACCTGATACCATAACTTCTCACACACTTGAGGACACAATGCTAAAATACTAACCTAGAGTAAATTCATCATCGCCTTACAAAATCGATGTATCTTACAAGCGATGGTTGCAAATGATATTGAGTTCCAACACCTAAGCAGTTGCAAATTTGATTGTCAGCCAATATGCGATAAAATTTTCATGTGATAGAAATATGTATATGACTTATACAGGCATGCCTAACAAAAAAGTTCATGTGATAACTAAAGCCAGATCTTGTCTACACTCTAGTTGGTTGAGGCATACTATAGTTCAAGTGGCACTAGAGGATGTCATGGAGTTTGAGGACCACCCCATATGACACTGGAAGAAAGAAGGATCTTGATGAGGAAGTTACCAGCACAACATTTAGAATGGAGTGAAAAACAATAAGAGGAATGGTCCAGGAGGCATTCTAGATCAAAGGGGAATACCCCATATCAAAGAGGAGGTCTAGTTGGCCCCCCAACTCAAAAAGGGGCACTAGTGAAAGTAACCATATAACCATAAGATCTGATCTAACCTAAGTGGCATAGGTCCCATGTTGGAGAGTGTAGGTATGGACAATCATGTATGGTACTACTATAGTGAGGAAGGCCATATCAAGCTCACTTGCATAAATATGCAATTGAAATTTGGGAACAAAAATCAAATATAGGGTTCAAACTAGAGGGAGAAGTGTCAGGTGAGGCTCTTCACCATGATGATAGAAGAGGAAAATGAAGATACAATGATAGAATGTATGGTTTTTATTAGATAATTTCTTAAGGTACTCTTTCATTTTGGAGCATCACATGGTGTCATATCTACTGCATTAGTTTCGATGAACGTCTTGTAGAATAACTTTGTTTTAATCATAGTATGCAGATGCCTAGTAAGCATGTAGAACTACCGAGAAGGATGGCTTCTAAGGTTGGACTAACCCTATTTGGGAGAGTCTTCCCTACATATTTGATGGTCATGCCCATGATAGATTTTTTTGTCTTTCTGGGGCATGAGTTGGCTTTGTGGGCACTATGTGTGTAATACCCAGGCCCACTTCCCAAGGATCTAGCAAGGTTTTAGGAGTAACAACAAGCCCCACAGTCTACCACTAGCCTTAAATGTGCTTTTTGTTCTCACGTACATGCAAGCCAGGATCAACTTCCCACTGGTCACCCATCCTAGTACTACTCTAGGATGAGCACACTTAACCACATAGTTCTTTAGTGATCGGCTCCCTGAAAAAGAGGTGCACCTTAGTGATATGGGTAGTCCAATAATTCCTTTTAAGATCATTTTAAATGAAGTCTCAAATATTGGGACATTAAAATCTCCCCCTCTTAGACTTTGACGTCCTCATAAAGGCCCAACTACATGTCCTCATAATATTTCCTCATTTTAGTGCAGACCCAGAATGGCCCATGGACATTGAGCTCCTGATCACGGATACCAGGGCAAGGGTGGCTACATCACCATAGACAACCCTTTCCAACATGCCTGGACCATATAGCTCAAGACTAGCATGCCACATGCCCATGTGGGCCCCACCTACTAGAGGGGTTATGGCTCTGATATCATTTGTAACACCCATGCCAACTGCCCAAGGCTCTAGCAAGGTTTAAGAATAATGACTGGCCCCACAGTCAACTACTATCCTTAAGTGTTGGCTTTATCCTCACTCACGTGCAATCCAGGATTAACTTACCAACTGGTCACCCATCCCAGTACTACTTTGGGTTGAGCACGCATAACCACAAAGTTCTTAAATGATGGGATCGCTGAAAAGGAGGTGCATCTTGGTGATATGGGTAGTCCAATAATTACTCTCAAGATCAATTGTATATGAGGCCTCAAATCCTGGGACATTACTATTTGCTCCTTGACTGTCACCATATGTTGTCCTAATGAGGAGCCTCTAGTCATCAAGGGAAGGAAGAAACGACATAAAATTTCTTAATATTTGTGATGTAAAAGGATAACATGAAGAAGAAGGGGTGTGAAACTAGCTCGTATCGCTATAGGTGGAGGAGAAAGCTATTGCAAATATTCATGCAGTAGAGAGTTCTCTGATTCTTGATAGAAATCTTGATGTTTCCATTATTCTTTTCCTGGGAACCACCCCTATTTCCAAGACACTATACAAAATAGTGCAGGCAGAGTCCATTGAACTAAATAAATAGATCCAAAAACTCCTAAGACCCAAGCTACGCTTTCCATAGATCTCCCTTGGCAGCATTTGTCCTTTTCATTAAAAGAAGCATGGTTCTCTTAGAACATCCATCTACTACAAGATGTTGAATCAAATGACAATAATGAACATGTACTTTTTGTCCTAGATCGATGATATATTTCACCAACTAAAGACATATAAGGTGTTTTCAAAGATAAATTTGTGAAGCGGCTACCACCAGTTGAAAATCAAGCCTTCTAACTTAGAAAAGATAACCTTCACACAACATATGAGAACCTCAAGTCTGAGTGATGCCTTTCAGACTCACCATATGCCCTTCCATCTTCATGGATCTAATGAACTAAATCTTCCACCATACTTGGATCCTTCATAATTGTCTTTATCGATGATACTCTCTTATACTCTAATCGTGATCGGTTACACGAGGAGCATTCCTATGACAGACAACATAAAATATGGGTAAAGTTGTCTAAGTGTGACTTTTCACTTTGTATCCATCATGTTTATTGGGGACATAATTGCATATGGACATATCTCTATAGATCTGGAAAAGGTGGAGACTGCTATGAACTGGGTTACCCTACTACTTCATCAGATATTGAAGCCTTCTTAAGGATAATCGTCTATCACATACACTTTATTTGGAACTTCACTATAGAGAAACCATTATCTTCACTCAAATAAAAAGAGGCAAAGTTTGTATGGAGCAATAAATGCAATCAATGTTTCTATAGCTTGAAGGAGAGGCTTTTTGTGATAGGATTGTACTTCATCTTGGTGATGATGGTTTTGTCATTTTCTAAAATTCTTCAATGTTAAGTATAAGATGTGTTCTTCATTAGAGTGACAAAGTCAAAGCTTACACATCAAGACAGCTCAAGTCTTATGAAGAAAACTACCCCACTCATGACTTGAAGTTGGTAGAAATTGTGTACACACTTAAGATCAGGGTGCATTACCTTTGTGGTGTACAATTTGAGATTTTCTATGATTATAAGACTTTAAAGTATATCCATGTGATTAGAGAGAAGGTAGAGAGGGTGGCTGTCAATACCCATGTACACAATGTGAGACTAGTCCTAATATGTAAGAATATGGACAGACTTATACACTTATCAATCCCCCTCAAACCAATGCGTAGGTATCATATACACCCAATTTATTACATAAGATTTTATCCCAAGATCCATTTAAGGAATTAGTAAATACACTATAAGTTGATTTTATGAGAAAAGTGATATGAGTTTGATATACTTTTGCTAAACCTTCTTTATAATGAAGTGACAGTCAACTTTGATGTATTTTGTACATTCATGAAAGATAGGATTGGAAGCTATTATCTATAGCTTGATTTTCGTAATGCAATTCCATGACTTCATATTGTAGGAATCCTAGTTCTTCCATGAGATTCCTAACCCATAGAAGTTCACTAGAAACACGAACCATAGCCAAATATTTAGATTTGACGCTTGAGCATGAAAACACGTTACGCTTCTTGCTCTTTCAGGAGGCCATGTTACCTCCTACAAAGACAAAATATCTAGTCACAAATCATTGGTCAATGATGGAGCCTACCCAATCTGGATTAAAAAAAACATGCACCTTTAGGATCCCATGACTATTGTAGAGGAGAAATCTCCCTAGGGGGTCATTTCAGATAATTGAGGATGTGAATAACAACGTCCTAGTGACCAGTATGTGGTTTCTCTATGAATTAACTAACCACCCTTTTAGCAAATGAGATTTTTTGGGTCACTATGAGATAATTCAATTTCCCAACCACTCATCTATACTATCCCAAATCGAACGTAGCTCCCCTGATCTTTAATTTTAAGATATATACATGGTTTTGTAGATTTTGATCCCAGCATGCCCGTTTCTTTAATAGATGTACACACTTGTACTAAGAGATGATAATTTTGTCTCTAGACCTTGCCACCTCAATGTGAAGGAAGTATTTGAGAGGAATAAGGTCTTTGTCTGAAATGTGCCTTGAAGAAACTATTTAGATGTGCAATTTCTTGATGATCATCACCTATTTTACAATGTCATCCACAAAAATGACTATAAGGACATAATCAGAGAATCAATGTTGATAGAAGATAGAGTCATCAAGAGTAGATTGTTGTAGACCAAAGTCTTCAATAGACTGGTTAAACTTCCCAAAACATGATCGAGGTGTCTGCTCTAGCCCATACAAGGATTTATGAAGTTGGAAGACAAGATGAGACTCACCCTCCGAGGTGGTTTCTTCATATATATATCTTCATATAGGTCTCCATAAAGGAAGGCATTCTTGATATCTATCTAATTCAATGACCAAGAGAAGTAAGCAGCTAATGAGATGAATAAACAAACAGACGTCATCTTGGCTATGATAGAAAAAGTATCTAGATAATCTTCTCCATACACTTGGGTGTTTCCTTTTATAGTGAGTGTTTCTTTAAAATGGTCGATAGTCCCATCTGGATCAACTTTAACTAAGTAAACCCATATGCAACCAACTACTGCTTTATCTAGAGGAGCGGTCACTAGACTCCATGTGTCATTTTAGACAAAGAAGTCATCTCATCCTCCATATCTTGTTTCCAACTTGGGTGGTTTAGTGCAATAGAGATACGACAAGGTATTGGGATAGTAGATATGTTGGACATAAATGCATCATAAGAAGGGGATAAGCAATCATAAGGCACAAAATTAGATACATGATGGGTAGTGGAATAATGCTTTCATTTTCATAGGGAAATAGGTAGATCATTGGGATACATAGAACCTCAAGAGGAAGAAATGATTGGAGGAAGATTGAGAGATGATCTGTAACCTTGTACATGTTCTGAGTTATCCAAAAAACTTGCATGATTGGTATGTGGACCTATGATGGGTCATTGGCATTAGTTAACAAACTTGATGTAGGATTTATGACAACTGAGAATGATGGGAAGTCTTCTGGAGAATTATGAGATGTTTCTATGGATATTCCAAAGTAAGGTGTATATTCAAAAAATGTGACATCCGTGGATGCTAGAAAACAAAGTGTGGTAGGATTGTAACAATAATACCACTTTTGAGTATTGGAATATCCAAAGAAGACACACTTTAGCACTCAAGGACTGAGCTTGTTTCATGGTCATTACTTAATTTATGGATATAAAATTTGAAATGTGATTTGATTATTCAAAATGGATGAGTCATACAATCAATGAGGTAGGTAGATGTGAGGACAATCTCTCCCTAAAAACACTAGGGAACATTCATATGGTGAAGAAGAGTTCTCACTATTTTGACAATATGCTTACTTTTTCATTTATCTATCCCATTTTGCTGAGGAGAATGAGGAAAAGAAGACTAATGAATAATCCCTTTATTGGAAAGAAATGATGTAAGTGCATGAATGAAGTACTCTTTTGTATTGTCTATTAAAAAAATGTAAATACTTTGAGAGAATTGTGTTTTGATTTCAAGATAAAATCAACTTATAGTCAGTCATTAGTTGGAGATGATCCCAAATCGACTTGCAATCAGTCAATTAGTCAGTGATATGTGGCTCCATTGAGTTCCATATTGCATAGAGGAGGTTGGCATCATTTTGTACTCACTATGTAAGAGAATCATCAATAGGAGGTCCTTTCGTGAGGTGCTTCCCTTTCTCTTGACTTTTGAACCAAATAGTGATGTTGCTACTCCACTAATTAAATTTGTGTCCATTTTGTTTTTCCAGAGTGATGACAAATGTTTTGGACAAAAGCGTTGTTGACATATGGTGTGGATGCTTTGCATCTCCCATAATATAGTGTAGGCAAATTACACATGTTGTGTTACCAGAATGACATGACATTTAATTCGGTCGCAAGTTGCCTGTAGGGAATAAAACCTAGCAGAGACAACATGTCAGGTCTTGACAAGGCGTTCGACGCAAACAAGAAGACCTAACAACGATACATCGTGTTGGATTCTGACACGGGGTATCATCACATTTCTATAGTTGTTGGAGACTCTAGATTTAGGTATCTCATTGATCAATTCATACACAAATAATGTACAAGGATGAACCAACTAGAGTTGAGATGATTTCCTTGGAGATGGATCTAGTGAAGACTATTTCCACCATAGATATATTTACATAGAGAAGATTTTTGTGGAGAAGTGGCCGTAGAAGTGTGGATCTGTGTGAATATGATTTCCAGTGAAGACATGCTTCCATTGATTTGTCTTTTGTGAAAACATGGTTGGAGAATATATAGATTGGGGTGGGTATGATGTCCACCATAGATATGTTCATATAGAGATGGCTTATGTATAAACTTGACTTCCACCATGGAGAAGATGTAGCCAATGCAAATGAAGGGGAAGATATGTCACCTCCTATAGAACTTGGCTACTTCTTTTAGTGTTCTCATATGCGCCACATGAGACCGCATATGCGACTGCATATGCATTTTGTCTTCATCTTTCAACTGCATATGTCCATGCTGTCCATTATGCAGTCGCATTGGCATATGCAGTGCATATACAGCCATATGATATACATGACACATATGAAACAACCTTTCATATAGAGACTATGTGTGTCTACTCTGTTATCAGCTACCTTGTGTAATTATTCATCAAACTAGTTATGCAGACAAACACACACCCATATACATATATGTATACATATATATACATATGTATATCATATTATACATATATATATATATGTTTACATATTAATATATAGGTGAAATATTATTCATATTATATATAGTTTTGTGCTCACATAAAATTTTATGAAAAAAATCCAAAACCACATATGCCTCCACATTCCGCATATACTCTATGGAGCACCCTGATCGGATGCATCTCTTTTCAAAACATTGACTTCTCTCTAAGAAAGGATCGAGGTGCTCTTATACCATGTTACTAGAGAGAAGGTGAAGAGTATTTTGTATATATTATAGACAAGAGGTAGCTTTTATATATGATTATGGTTGGCTTCCAATACCTATTTGCACAATGTGGGACCAATCCAACAGACAAGAATATGGAAAGACTTATAGACTTAAAAAAATGCAAGAATTCTTTTTAGAGCTTGAAGGAGAGGTTGACTTTGCCAGTAGGCTTGTAGTTCATTTTGGTGATGATGGTTTTTTCATTTTACTAATTCTTTAAAGATGTTCTTAGGTTGTTTTCTTCAACAAACTGACAAAGTCATAGCTTATGCATCAAGATAGTTCAAGTTTCATGATGAGAACTAGCCCCCTCATGACTTGGGAGTCGGTAGTTATTGTGTACGTTCTTAAAATCTAGATATGTTACATGTATGGTAAACAATTTGATATTTTC